>JAKOOJ010000009.1:58822152-59422152 GCA_022577455.1 Arizona elegans
TGGCGTCGCCTCCCACCTTCCTCTTCGCTTCTAGTTTAATGGTTGGCTTCATTGGAATACCTTCCTCCGGCATCATCGACCCGAGGCAGGTGGTGTACGAAAGGGAGGGGGAAATGGAAGGAAATTGTGGGAATGTTCTTAATTTGCCTCCGTAAATCCCACCGGCGTTTTTTCCCACCTCTTTTTTTTTTTTGCCCTTCCATCCCAATCGAGTGTTCCACGAAGTAGCAGCCATGGCTTCTTCGAGTTGCAGTTACAGGTGGCAGCGTAGCTAGAGCCCTCCCTCCCCACCCCCCGCCACCCCCTTTCTTGGAAGGAGCTGTCGCGATTTCCCTTCGCCGCATCCGGTCGCCCATTCCGCGAGCCGCTCTCGATCCCACCGCCGCAGAATCCCCCAGCGCCCCGCCTCCCCTTCGAGCGCGCCTCTGGTTTTCCCACGGATCGCGCAGCCGAGGGGAAACGGCCGGGAACGAAGCCTCGAGGTCAGGGCTTCCAGGAACCGGCAGCGGGGCAGGTTCGTGACCAAGAGCCCCTTCTAACTCGGTGGGGAGGGTTTACCTCTACGGAGGTTACCACCGAGGCTGCAGTCTGCAACCCTCCCTGGCGTTCCTTGAAGATAGATGGTTTTTCAGTGAGCCCTGAACTGTATCTGTGCCTCTAAAAGTGGCTTCCTTCTCTGATAAAGACTTTGTTGCCCAACTCATAAGACTGATTCCCATAAGACGTGTGTAGTACTAAATGTTTTGGTTCATTGATTGACCGATTGACCGATTGCTTTTTTATCCTAGCCTGCCTCTGAATTTAGGAGGATTTACAAGATTTGCCCTGTCCCTTTTATTCTTGAAATAAACTGGTGGATTAGGCTGCAGGGTATTGACCAGCCAGGTCATTTGCTGAGCTGAATGACTGGGTAAGAATTGAGTTTATGGATTTCTTCCAAATTAATCCATTATTCCCCTACACTGCCTTTTTATATATAGAATTGGTAAATAAATACATATTAACAATTAAAGCCTGCAATATATGAATGTCATTTAACGAGACATTTTAACAAGAGAAAGAGCTAAAAGATAAAACCAAACACATAGTATTGTGAAATGAAATGGAAACCAGTTTCCTAGAAAAGTCTTTCTCTTAGGGAAAATATGGGTATTGTTTCAGGCTGTCTTTTTGCTGTCTTCAAGCAAAAAGAAATTCCAAGGCTTTGAAGGCTATCAGTATCTTTTCTTTTGTGAAAAGCTTTGCTTTTGGAATTTTGTTCATTAGACAAAGTAAAGTAAAAACCAACTGAGGCTGCTCTATTTTTAGTTGATTTATCATTGATGTGTACGTTCATTTTAATGAATAGTGGAAACGATAGCTTACAGCCCTAGAGATACCTATTTCTAAATATTTTTGCTCCGAATGTATTGCAGCACAAGATATATCTAAGTAAACAAAACAGGTTAGGTTTTAATATTTTTAAAATTGTTTTATGCTTTCTTATATTTTAATATATTTTTTACATTTTACTTGTGTTTTAAAATTTTGTGTATCATTTTATTAGTCACCGAGAACCATTTTAGTAGAATATTAGATAATTTTTGTTGATGTACAAAATTAATCTTTGATTTGTCAGTTTCTTAAAAAACCTGTTTTTTATTTCAAGCTTTGATTGGTGGAATGAATAACTAGTTGGATTTTACAAAAAGCCGTTTGTTTTCTACTGTAGCTTGGTTTCATTTGTTTACAAATGATTTTATAGTCATAATTATATTGTTTTCCATAAACTTAGAAAATAATTGATTAAAATTTGCTATGCTAAGTAAGATCATTATGAATTGATTATAATAGAATGTTGTCTTCTGAAAGGCCTGTTTGTAAGCTATGTATTAGTTAGAAACATTTTGGTTGATATCATTTGTTTTGATGTCAACCAAACATTGAAATATTTGGTTTGACATCAGATTGTAATATTTTGCCTAGGTATTTATGTGTAGCAAGGATTTCAGTGCTATGTTTGTTGTTTGAATTTTTAATCAGTTTATTGGGGGAAAGTGAAAGCTAAGCATTATGTATTTGTTTCTGATTTTTATTTTGTTTAAAATTTCATTATTGGTTGGAATTTAGATGCAACTGAAGAGTTGGTAAATTTATTGTGGCATAACTATAAGCTTACTCTACTAAATGCATTTAAAAATTGGAGCTTGATAATACAAAAGCATTTGCTACAATGCTTCCAACATTTTAATATACCATAAGAATCTTTGCAACTTTATTATACTTCCTTATGATTTGCTACCTTGCCATTTATTTAATGCATGTTATTCATAACTACCTTTTGACAGGCACTGCAAAGCTAGTGGAGAGAATAATACCTTTCATCTTGATGAAAGACTTGCTTTGTAACACCTGAACAATGTGTCAAACTATAAGTTTATGATAAGGAGCCTTTCATAAAATTTTAAAGGAGTAACAAAATCAAATTCAATTAAATGACAGTTGAGAACAAGAATGGATAATATTGTTAATAAATATCACTGAGCTAAAAGATTACTGAAATTTTATTTTACAATGTCCAAATTTGACATATTTATTTAGAGCAGTATTTTTCACTGGATGAATAAAGTAACTAACTCCAGAGTTTTATCAGTATTTTTGAATTTGTGGACATCTAATTCTTTAGTGCATTAGTATGTAGTCATCTCTGTGCAATACTTTGATTATGGTGTTAAGGCTGTGTCTCATCACTTTTTGTCAGTTGGGTCAGTCAGGAGACTACAGAATTGGGTGCCGGACAGAAAGATGAGACAGCTGATCAGCCAATGGGATCATTATCTGAAATCAGTAAAATCAGACAAAGAAGATCTTTCTTTGAATTGTCTGAATTCCACTGCAGTGGAAAATATATGCATGAAGTATGCCTTGTTTCTGCTGTATCGTAATTTCTTTCATTGGTATTTAAAGCCAGGAGGAACATTTCATTTTTTCCATTTGTTTTTCTCCCTCTTTCATACACTGTACTACCATTTGATATAATCACAAAATTCTTACTCCTTAAACAGTAACAAAGCAGTTAACTTTTATTATTCAGAATTCTTTGGAGGGCATTACCTTAAATCACAGAACTGTCAAAACGCGCAACATTCTAAGGTAGTTAGCTTGGAAGTCAGTCTTAGTGAAAGTAATTTTTCATAAGACTAATTCCCTGTCATTAATACACTTTGAAAATAATGGGAGGTGAGATGAAATGTGGCCTTGCATACATTCTGTAAAGAATGCATTGCAAATAGATGCCTAATAGCAAATATCTAACTCCTCTTCTATGACATATTAATGTAAAAAATCAGTATGATAAAAAATAAATAAATAAAATTGTATATAGGTAGTCCACAACTTACAACTGTTCTTTTCTGTACAGCCCTTTGTTTAATCACTGTTCAAAGTTATAATGTCTCTGAAAAAAGTGACTTACAACTGTTTTTCACACTTATAACTGTTGCATTACCCCCAGGGTCATGTAATAAAAGTTCGAACCCTTGGCAACTGGCATGAATTAATGACAGTTGCAGTGTCCCAGACGATGTGATCATCTTTTGTGACCTTCTGACAATGTGGAAGCCAGATTCACTTAACAACCATTACTATTTTAACTGCAGTGATTCATTTACCAACTATGGCAAGAAAGGTAATAAAATGATGCAAAACTCATTTAACTATCTTGCTTAGCAATGGAAATTTTAGGCTTAATTGTGGTTGTAAATTGAGGACTACCTGTACACAGAATTCATGTATGTATGTAACTAAGCCTTGTTTCACATTTTTCATGTAAAATATATATTATATTATATATATATATATATATATATATATATATATATATATATATATATATATATATGTATGTATGTATGTATGTATATATGTATATATGTATATATGTATATATATATATATATATAAATTTTCTTACTTCTTTGTAGGGTTTATTTGTGTTTTTCTTCTAGCCAGGTTTTCCCTACGTAACCAAGGTTTTTTGTAGCTCCAGCTCAGTAGAATCACATCCACTCGGTTCTGGGCTTTTTTCTTTTCTAACAGCTAGCAAGCTCTTACTGCTAGGTGGGATATACACATACATACATACATACACATACACACACACACACACACACACACACACACACATATATATATATATATATTTGTCCTAAAGATATTGTCCTATATATAAGAAATGAGAGAAAGACATGTTTTGTATCCCCACATAACCTCATGTGGAACAATTTATGCTGACTGCACATTAATCATTCTTGAATTTTAGATTGCATCCCTTAAAAATAATATTATCATAACTTAATATAGGTAGTCCTTTTAAACATCCATTCAAGTCACCATTTGAAATTACAAAGGCACTGAACAAAGTGACTTATGACTAGTCCTCAAAGTTCTAGCTGTTGCATCTCTACAATCATGTGAAGCAAATTTGGTTTCACATGGGCCAACCTTTATGACTGCCTTTTGGCTGCCTGCCTACCCACTGCCTACCTGACCACCTCATTCTGCACTACTACTACCAGCCAGGGCCTTCCATTTTTGTACTACTTTTTTTTGTGCTGGTGCCACTGGAAAGTCTCTTGTGGCCCAGCCAGACTGTCTGTCTGAATGAAAATAGGCCCAGCTGGCACAAAAGAAGGCCCTTCCAGCTAGGCCCTTGAAAGAAAGTAAAGATAGATTGGAATAATTTTGTTTTAAAGTCAACAGGAAGTCCATATAACTCAACAAAATTCTTTTATATGTTTTCCTCATAAAAATAATAAAGAGGAACATATGAGAATGGAAACCATGAAAAATAAATATTGGTAATCATTATGTTTGTAAAAATGACATAAATTGAAAATTAGAAAAGTATCATTGACTGTTCAAATATACTGGTACTGAATTATTAGCCTCTCGGTATAACCTGTCCATATTTAAATATACCAATTCACAGATGGACTTTTGTTCTGTCCCCTCCCACGAGTGGCCTTGCAGAGGCTCAAATAGCCCAGCAGTAACAAACACAGGCTAGAGAGAATGAAGCTGGCCTTTTAATAAATAGTACTCTTCCATAGCATATATCAGTCCAATAGTTACCAGGCAATGTTCCAAAGGTCTTGGCAGACAGCAGGCTAATGCAGCAATGCAGCAATGCAGTCTCTTAAGAAAAAACTCCAAACCAACAGTTGTAAATCCATTGCATCCAAAACGCCAACAAATTGTTTACCACGCCTTTCCAGTCCAGTCACACCCCTTTTATACTTTGTAGGGTGTGGCCCTACGTCTCCTGACCACACCTCTTGGTATGTGGCAATAGCTGTTCTCTACGACATCTCCTACGTCTCTCTCTTGTATCCAATAGGGGCTCCCCCTCGGCGTTACCGGCCTCTGTTTCCTCCTCAATTTGGCTGGGGTCCAGATGCATATCAGCAACTGTCAGTTCTTGCTGACTAACCAGTGAAGACGGCCCCTCCGGCACAAGCTCGTGACAGCTACCTCCTCCATATCATCCTCCGACTCAGCATGCAAAGATAAATCAGCCTCTGGGGCCAGGGTCACAACAACTTTAAACATGTACATCCTTATCATTATCCTGTATTCATAATCATGTTTATACTTATATCTGTTACCTTATGCGTATTTGACAAATAAAATAAATAAATAAATAAAGTATAGAAATCCAGCACAATGTCAGAACAGCAGAGGGGCATGATGGCCTTGGATCCTGGCGAAAACTGGCTGGGCAGGAGTCTGTCCCATCTCCAAAGACAGTTCCCCACCCTAATTCCCAAGTTTGCAGCAGAAGAGGAAAAATCCCAAGCATGCATCCCTTCCCCCAGCACAATGGCAGAACACCAGAATACAATGGTGGATCTGACAAATATGCTGCAAGAATGTAAATAAATGATTTACCAAGACTTAATATTTATATTGTATATAAGGTTTTAAATATAACATAAAAACTTAGAACGAAAACTAATTTGGCATCCTGCAAGGTTTTGTTTCTATTTGCTGTAGCTGATACTAGTAAACAGTCTGTGTGAAACAATAGCACTGAAAAACATTGAAATGACTACTTTGATTTCGAATTGCACCTTGCACCCAAGTTTTGTTTGCTTTTCTGTTACAAATTTCAACTTTGGCTATTGATTTTGTTTCTAAGTGTAACATTTAACTGTAACAAACTGCTCCTAAATTAGCTATGTGCTACAGTTTACCTAATATGGTTAATTTATGATAGGACCCATTTTCATTTTTAATTAAAAATAGTTATAGTTAATAAATAGATTTGAGCTATGGCTCCTAGAAGAGAAATGCTAATTATTTATCCATGTTGTCTTATGATCTGTCTTCTAGTAACCCAGAGATTTATTATGATTTCCTTTCCCTGTGTCATTGTTCCTAAGGTTTGAACTAAAAATGAAGGTTCTGAAAGATGTAATCACAGCTCTGTTTATAGTTGCCCTCTGTTTTTTTAAAAAAATATTATTCAGTCAAGAACCTTGCTTTCTATAAAAACTCATGCTTTAAAATGTTAGTATTAAAATAAATATGTTTCCCATTGTTAATAAATAATAGTACTATGTATACTTTTAAGTGTGTTATATAATAAAATTTAGGTATTAAATGAGAGCATATTAATATCTCTTTTAAATCTCAAATATTATATTGCATTTTGTCTTTTAATTAAAATGTTATGCTACTTTAGAATATTCTTCTGTGGTCAGTTTGATTCCTAATTACTTTGGGTTTAATTCCAATAAATTGGACTTGAAATGTCAAAGTATTAAAGGATCAAATAAATCATTATGTTTACAGGAAGATCTAATTGGAAAGAGATAAATGCCAAAACCTTCTGTAATGATACTGACTTCTATGAAACCCTGACTTCTAAACAGGGCTTTAAAGTAAAATTGAGGAATATCCCAAACTGCAATCTGTTTATATATACATTTTAATTAAGTTGACATTTCTACCTATGTAAATAGAATACTGAATTGTTCAGATATATGTCAACAAAGTTACAATTAATTTTACATGTTTTCTGTTATTGCACATTATACACCACAGATTGCAGCATCATGCAGGTGGTGCCCTACCTAGTCAACTGCCTTGTAGTACTACAAAATATCTTACAAAACTGCAGAGATGCATACAAACTAATCATTTTTAGATGCTAATGGAACCACAGGAATGAAATCTGGAGGCAGAGCTGGGAAAAAATAATTTTCTGTCTAGTATGTTTCAGTGGTCTGTAAGGAAACTTCCACATGCCTTCGGCCATTATCATCAATTTTCTTAGCCATCTATTCTTCCCCCTCAAAATACAAGTTGTTTGCTATGACAGAGGTTAATTCCCAATTGATAAAAGTTGGGGATGTATGTATGTATGACTGGATTGTTTTTTCTTTCCATAGCAACACACTTCACACTAGCTCATAGCAATATATTTTAGTTCTATTTCTTTATCATACTTTTTCTCTGGGAGAGCGCTGGAGGCAAATTATCAGATTGTTTTTGAGGACAAGAAAAATAAAAATTTGTATATGGATCTTGGGAAGTCACTATAGAATTCCAATCTAATTCAGTCGACAGCATATCTGTCCTTCATCCTGAATTCAAAAATGGCTTCTATTATATATTGTAGTTGAACCAAATTAGGCCAGGTGAACTGTTTGTGGACTAGATGTATGTTTTGTGATATGACACAGATTTGTAAATTGTCCATTTGGATTTTGCCCCAATTATCTAACCCAGATTAATTATGTGGGGGGCAAATGCTGCCTTTTACAATCAGGATATGATGATACCAGCTAAAGAAGTTTATCTTTATAACTTAAATTGAAAGCACCAAGAAAATATACATAAATATTTCAGCAATCTATATGAAGATGATGTAGGCAAGGCAGATAGTTTCCCACAGACCATCCTGTTTTATCATGTAAACTTTTTTTTCCAACCTGCATCCAGTCCATAATCAGTTAAAATCTTTTGCCTTGGGAAGTAATAAAAGCAGAGTTTGCCCATTTGATATATGATATATAAAACAATTAAAGTGTTATAGAATTTATTTTCTTCAGAACTGTTTTTCCCATATTGTCACCCAAATTGATTCAACTTGTTTGATTCTGTTTCATTGTTCCAAAAATATCTCTGTTTCTTGGCAACCCAATGGAAACTAGGTTTTCATATCTTTTTCTTTTGTCACAAAAAGAGAAGAATGTAAGAATTCATGTGCCTGCAGGTTATTATGTCATCAATTACTGTGTAATTTAATAAGATGTCCAAAAAATAGATATCAAAAATTGAGAACAGAGAAATTATGCTGGTTCTTCAATATAGTGTGAAGTATAATATAATACTATTTGTCTCCTTTCACTTTTCCCCCTTCTTTCGTTGCAGGCTAATAAAGATAAAGTTGTTTTGGAAGTTGATTTTACAGTCATAAGTAATTTGCCACAGGAATTCCTGCTGCTAGCTCTTTCTTCTCTGGTTGGTTAATGGAGGTGGCCACGTTAAGCACAAAATAGAGATATACACAACATTTTATAACAGTGATCTGTACAGTATGTTCTGCACAAAACTGAAAGAGCTGAAGATCACTGGCGAATGTCCTTTCTCCTTGCTCAACCAAAGTTGCATTCCAGATGAAAATGAGGAAGGATGTGCTGAAGTGCCCAACAGTTCTAAGGCTCCTTTGCCCATCTGCAGAGAGAAAGTCCCTCATGGAAACCTTCCACAAAGGAAAATCAGCAGGAACAGAGTATTTCTGCATACTTTAGCTGAGAGCATTTACAAGCTAATCTCTCCAGAAGTAAGTTGTTTGGAATATCAATTGGAAAATCCTGTTGTTGTTGTTTTAAATACTGCTTTCTAGACTGTTGGAAACATGTTGATTCAGGTACCCCAAGTACAATACTTTGATTTATCAGTTACTTAACAAGTTTCACACTCGCTAGTAACCTAGCAAAACTCAGGGTACAGAATTAATTATGTCAGGAGCATTACAACAAAATTTAAATGGACCTATTATTTTTTATACATTTCAGGGCCCACTCATTTGTATAGCAATAGAAATTGGTTCCTAGAGTTCTGACTTTGCCTTCATAGTAATGATGGAGGCATCAATATATGCTAATGAGGTGGGGGTTTTGCTTTAGCAAAATACATTTTATTTCTTTTTCCCAGCTAAACCTGCCTCTCAAATATTTTTAACAATATTTTGAAAAAATCTTTCTGCTTAGTAAATAATATCCACATTACATAAATATTATATACATTGATAAGAAAAAAATGTCTCGGGGTACTTTTTAGAGAGAAAAGCATTTTTTTTCTTATTCCATCAATCTTGATAGTACTTTTGCTTTAGTTTAGGTCAGTGTTTCCCAAAGTGTGGTACGCGTACCCCCAGGGGTACGGGAACAGTTTGGTGGGGGTATGCATTGCACCGGAGTTTGGTGGGGATCACGTGGGAATATCCACTGCACCGTGCTTAGCTGCGCCCACAGAACAAGGAAAGAAATAGGCGCGTATCACAGTTTTTACACGGGAACTGGGGCCATCGTACATCGTATCGCAACTCATTATGGTGGGAACTTCTGTGCATCCTTCGTGCAGCTCGGGTTCGGCCATTTTTAAACTACGGGAACATTAACAGTTGATGTTGAGCCGCGGAGCTGTTTAAACGCCGGAGAATTGCAGTGTTATCTAAGTGTTTCCCAAAGTGTGGTACGCGTACCCCCAGGGGTACCATATGTTTTTTATGAGGGGTACTCAGGGTTACGAAAATTATAGAAGGGGTACACATATGTCAAAAGTTTGGGAAACACTGGTTTAGATTAATCAAGTTACCTGTTGCCCCATGATCATTTTGTTTTTAAGTGCCATAAATTTCAGTCAGGAAAGTCAGTGGCAGAAGATATGGGAATTATTATCTAAAACATCTGGATGGAGTCTAATTTCCTGTTCCTGTCAGCAATTCTTATAGATCTTTAAAGCAGATATGTTTTTTGAATCGCATTATCTGGGCTCATCTAGTGGAACATAAGATATGTGACCTTAAGCATGTAAAATGCATAGTCTGCCATTTCTAAAGTACTTTTCAATATTTTCGTACTACATTCTTTGTTAGAGTAGGAACAGGGGTGAAATCCAGCCGGTTCTATTTGGCTCGGGTGAACGGGTAGCAGCGGCTGCGGGAGGCTCCGCCCACCCATACGAACATCATAACGCCGCTTTTTTGCGACATTTTAAGCCTCTGCGCATACGCAGACAATGGTGCGCAGGAGCAGAGCGAGTGCATGCATTGCGCATGCACATTGGTGAACTGTTAGGGAAGGTAAGTAAATTTCACCCCTGAGTAGGAACCTAATATGTATATGAATGGTAGTGAATTGATTATATGATATATAGAACTAAACTGCACCTAGTTGTGTGGGTTTTTTTAGATAGATCCAGATATATGGTATTTAAAAGTTAGCCTTTCTTTCTACTAGCTGAAAATCAGCTTATGTTACCCATTTTCTACTTGGAAATATTTTTCAATTATCACGCCCCAGATCTGATTTTATGTGTCCATTGACATCAATCAGAGATTGTTCTAAGAATTGTGGAGAATACAGTATAGCTGAAATAGAATTAAATCAAGTTAAAAATACCAATAAATGTCTATGTTTATTACTTTATTTGAGTTTTTAAAAACAGAAATTGTGGAATAAATGAAGAAATAAAAAATCCTTGATATATTTTTTAAAAAATATTGTCAATTATATTTTGTTTTATTAAGGACATTAAATATTATATAAATATTATTTATATGGTATTCATTTCAAATGTAAAATACTAAAGTCAGCACTAACATTTTTCTTCAGGCAACATAATCTTCCTTCATACCTGTTTTCCTTCCATTAAATGTCTAAAATTTTGATGCAATAAATAATGAAAATGGCAAGAGATGTTAAATATAGTAGCTACTCAAGGGTGCCATTCTGATGGACCGAAAATAATAGGAATCTGGACAACCATCTATTCAGGGTAGCTGGAGTCTGGATAACTATCCTTGGATATCTTGCATTGTGCAAAGACCTGGTTTAATTGCTTAGATACCCTACAGGTCTCTTCATTCCTCTTGGAAATTTGCTAACAAGAAATCTCTTAAAGGGAATGGAAAAAGTGGATAGATTATGTGCAGAACAAATATCAAACTAGGAAGTATCAAATAGCTTTTCACTGATAGTATTATATAAAGATAGAAATATTTGAATTTTGTGAAGATAAAAATTATATGGGGGATGGAGGGGTTCAAGTTTTATATAAAGGGGATTTTGTTGGGAGTATATTCTGTGGAAGTCCGGGGAGGAGGGGAGGGTTAGGGGGGGTTAGGGAGGGTTAAGTTGGGTACTTTGGGGTGGGTTGGGGGGGGAAATGGGGTGAAAATGTAATTGTAAAACTTTTGCAATTAAAAAAAAAAAGAAATCTCTTAAAGCCATAATCTCTGAGTTGGATTGCTGAGCAATAATAGAGAATGATTCTGAAAAACAAGTGCACTGCTCCTTTAAAAAAATGTTAGTGCAATAACAGCTATTCTTCGTGAGAATATTATTTCAATATATCTTAAAATAAAATTGTAAATTTATGATCTGTATGCAAATATGGTCATTTTGATGAAGAATATTGGAAACAATTGTGTACTATGCAAACAAGACAGATGTGTTAGTTGAGAATTTGATTGCAATCCAAAAATCCGTATATTTTTGTTTTGTATGAGTTAGAATTCTATCTTAAACAAGAGCTCACAGCTGAGAGATGCTCCTGGATTCAGTATTGCTACTGGCTTACAGGTGAAACTCGAAAAATTAGAATATCGTGCAAAAGTTCATTTATTTCAGTAATGCAACTTAAAAGGTGAAGCTAATATATGAGATAGACTCATTACATGCAAAGCGAGATAGTTCAAGCCTTGATTTGTCATAATTTTGATGATTATGGCTTACAACTCATGAAAACCCCAAATTCACAATCTCAGAAAATTAGAATATTACATGAAATCAATAAAACAAGGATTGTACATAGAACAATATCGGACCTCTGAAAAGTATAAGCATGCATATGTACTCAGTACTTGGTTTGGGCCCCTTTTGCATCAATTACTGCCTCAATGCGGCATGGCATGGATGCTATCAGCCTGTGGCACTGCTGAGGTGTTATGGAAGACCAGGATGCTTCAATAGCGGCCTTCAGCTCTTCTGCATTGTTCAGTCTCATGTCTCTCATCTTTATCTTGGCAATGCCCCATAGATTCTCTATGGGGTTCAGGTCAGGTGAGTTTGCTGGCCAATCAAGCACAGTAATCCCATGGTCATTGAACCAGGTTTTGGTACTTTTGGCAGTGTGGGCAGGTGCCACGTCCTGCTGGGAAATGAAGTCAGCATCCCCATAAAGCTCGTCTGTGGAAGGAAGCATGAAGTGCTCCAAAATCTCCTGGTAGATGGCTGTGTTGACCCTGGACTTAATGAACCACAGTGGACCAACACTAGCAGATGACATGGCTCCCCAAATCAACACAAACTGTGGAAACTTCACACTGGACTTCAAGCATCTTGCAGTGTGTGCCTCTCCATTCTTCCTCCAGACTCTGGGTCCTTGGTTTCCAAATGAGATGCAAAAGTTGCTCTCATCAGAAAAGAGGACTTTGGACCAATGAGCAACAGACCAGTTCTTTTTGTCTTTAGCCCAGGTAAGACGCTTCTGACGTTGTTTGTTGTTCAGGAGCGGCTTGACGAAGAATACGACATTTGAAGCCCATGTCCAGGATCCGTCTGTGTGTGGTGGCTCTTGATGCACTGACTCCAGCCTCAGTCCACTCCTTGTGAAAGTCCCCAACACTTTTGAATGGCCTTTTCCTGACAATCCTCTCCAGGCTGCGGTCATCCCTGCTACTTGTGCACCTTTTTCTTCCACACTTTTCCCTTCCACATAACTTTCTATTACTGTGCTTTGATACAGCACTTTGGGAACATCCAACTTCTTTTGTAATTACCTTTTGAAGCTTTCCCTCCTTATGGAGGGTGTCAATGATGGTTTTCTGCACAACTGTCAGGTCAGCAGTCTTTCCCATGATTGTGATTCCTACTGAACCAGACTGAGAGACCATTTAAAGGCTCAGGAACCCTTTGCAGGTATTATGGCTTCATTAGCTGATTAGAGTGGGACCCTTTGAGCCTAGAATATTGAACCTTTTCACAATATTCTAATTTTCTGAGATTGTGAATGTGGGGTTTTCATGAGTTGTAAGCCATAATCATCAAAATTATGACAAATCAAGGCTTGAACTATCTCGCTTTGCATGTAATGAGTCTATCTCATATATTAGTTTCACCTTTTAAGTTGCATTACTGAAATAAATGAACTTTTGCACGATATTCTAATTTTTCGAGTTTCACCTGTATGTAAATATCACTGTGCCTGTCTTTGAAGAAAGTAAAGAAAGTACTCTTGGTCTAAACTCTGGTTGACAAAGAGTCATACATTATATGCAGATCCTTCGAAAGAGACCTTCCTATTTAAGCATATATTTCTATTAAATATATAGAATGGATTTACACCTGAGCTAAATGACATTTGTGCCTTTTCTCTCCTTCTGCTTAAAAGACCAGGTTCTCTCTGACACCAGTATTACGTATTGACATCTGATTTAATATAACTTTTTTCATTTCAGTATGAAAAGTTGTATCTTGCATTTCAAAGAAGCCTAGCCAATAATAACATAAAAGAAATGGGGTAAGTGGCTGCACCATTTAAATTCAAAAAGAGTGATAGATTTATCTAGCAGTTAATGCTACCTCATTAATCTCAATTTCCTATTATATAATGACTAAGTTTTAATACTTACAAAGTAAAACTTAATTGCAGCTTTATAGTATAGTTTCTTCTCTCGGTATTTTGGATTGTAATGCTTAATATACTGTTGGTAGAGTGATGTATATTATTAAACAAAGGTTTTTAATATTATTAAATGTAACACTTTATATTCTTTTATATTCTTTTACAAAAATGGGGAGAAAATAGAAAATGAAGTTACAGATCTCTGAGTGACTTTTTTGTATGTTAGCAAAGGTTTCTATCCCATTTATCCAATAAGTACAAGTATGGAGAAGACGACAAGATGGCAATAAAAATGTATATAAAATTTGATCTTTGTTGCCATCTTGTAATCATCTAGATTTTTGCAGCTCAGGCCCGGTGACTCAGTTGTGCTGATCTATAAAACGGTCTCTTCTGTACTAAATAGCAAAGAATTTGAACTATAATTTAATAGCAAAATTTGGACTTTTTCATCAAGACAGGGTTAAGAGACTAATCTTGAGTTGTACCTCCTTTTTAGAATATTGAAATATTTCACTTTGAAAATAGCTTGTGCCCTTTGCCTTTCCTTTCAAGCGGTGCTGTCCTGAGTCATGAAAACTGACATCTTAAAACAAGGGTGTCAAACTCAAGGCCCAAGGGCCAGATCCGACTTCCGGGACGCTTAGATCTGGCCTGTGGGGCCACCCTGGAAACAGCGAAGGACCAGCCCGCGGTGCCTCTGCCAGCGGAAATGAAGCTCGGGAGAGCTGCGGGTGGCCCTACCGAGCTCTGTTTTTGCTGGCAGAGGGTTGCAGGACGCTATTGCTGCTGAAAACGGAGCTTGGGAGCCTGTTTTTGCTGGCAGAGAATTCCCCAATATGAGTGACGTCGAACTGGCCACACCCACCCCAGCCCCCTGAGGTCAAACACAACAATGATGCGGCCCTCAATTAAATCAAGTTTGACATCCCTGGCTTAAAAGTTTACATATGTTTAGTGAAGATACAAAGAGGCAGACTTCAGTTGGATTGTACCATTTCTTAACATTTTGGCTGCTTCTCGATCTAGCCAATTAGATATAATCAGAACAAGTGTTATGATCTATTTGTGGCACTGCAACTGCAAGCAAACTGATTTGACTGCATGTTCTATTTGATCAGAATTTCATGGGTGAATATGGATATATGATTAGGGTGGTCATCATTTAATTTGTGATAAATGGAAAACAAACTAAGAATGAGGATTATAATTTAAACTCTGATACATTACTTACTGTTTTTTAAAATTATGTATATTTACATATTATTTTGTCTTTGCTAGACAATTGCAGTTTTAAAATTGTATTTTTCTTCCTTTACAGACGGTATGAGGGAAAAGATTTTGAGAATCTACTCACTGATAATGCAGATTTGGCAGGTAATTATATATTTATGAATAGCAAGTGCTAACACTACAATCAGTTTATTTAGTATCCCCAATAACCTACCAAGACTACTAATGACATAGAGCCGTAATGGCGAACGTGCCACAGGAGGCACGCGGAGCCATATCGGTAGGCACGCAAGTATTGCCCTAGCTCAGCTCTAGAGCACACAGCTGATTTTTGGGCCTTTCTGTCCCACTGGAAGTCAGCATTTCCAGCCTCTGGATGGCCTGGCCGGTGGGAGGGGGAGGCTGTTTTCGCCCTTCCCAGGCTCCAAGAAAGCCTCTGGAGCCTGGGGAGGGCGAAAAATGGGCCTACCGGGCCCACTGTGCCATTATGTGCCAAAACTGGGGGGGGGGAGTGTGGGGGGGGGTCATGCACACATACATGGGGGGCGGGGCACATTTGATTATGGATGTGGGCACACGTGTGCGTGACCCCCTGCACTCCCCCTGCTTTTGGCACGTGACAGCAAAAAGGTTAGCCATCACTGACATAGTCTTTTTAAATGTCTTACTGTCAAAAGAAAGGCATGCAATTGAACAGACAATCAACAACATTGACAGCTAAATTTATGTCCCTTATACTCTGATAGCATGGCATGAAATAGTCGACAATGCTACCCATGTATGTATGTATTTAAGACATTTACACTTCACTTTTTATTATCTTTTTTTGTTATTCACATGCATGTGCATACAAACAGCTCTCTGAATAAAAGATTAGAATGCAGATCTCCTCTAATGGTGTCTCTCTGTGGAAAACATCAAATTAAATGTTATCTCAGATAATCTCAAATTCAAATTAAATGTTAAGCTGCAAAAACAGAACTCCAAATCTGTAGAATCTGTTCCCTTGATTAGTAAGAGAAAAGCAGCAATCAGAGAGTTTATTTTTTTTCCTTATCCTTAGATTTTTCATTTCATTCGTCATTTGCATCTCTGTCCTTTTCATTTCAGAAAGTCAAATGGCTATGAGTAGATTAAATTTTTAAAAGGGTTAAAGATCCACCTATGACCCATTTTACATTTGCCACTTGTACCAATAATAATTTGGTACAAGCAAATTACATGTAGAGCAATTACATCCTAAAGTTTGTTGCATGTACCTAGTTGGTGGTTATATTTCTTCTGCAACAGCCAATATAAATGCTCACCAGATCTTTACAAAAAAAAATGCACAAGAAGAAGAAAAATAATACTTTGCTTCAAACATATAAGGTCTCAGGAGAGAAAAACTGATTTCAGAGAGTGATGTAAAATAGTTATTTATCTGAAGTGTTCAGTAATAGAAAGCAGGGTTAGACAAAGGAAATGAAACTAGAATGTACCGTATGTTGAAAATCAAAAACATATTGATGAGGGGAATTTAAAGACTGTATTTAAAACAATATCAGTAATCAAAATGTTTTATAATGGCAGGAATTCCAGTCACTGTTCTAAGAGAATCACTTGGCGAAGAGCTGTTCAAAATATGTTACGAAGAAGATGAACACATTCTTGGAGTTGTTGGGGGAAGTCTGAAAGACTTTTTGAACAGTTTCAGTACTCTTCTGAAGCAGAGCTCTCATTGCCATGAAGCTGGGAAAATGGGCAGAGTTGAAGAAGTCTCAATTTTGTGCTTGGAAAAAGATCCTAATTTTTTAAATGTATACTATTTTTTCCCCAAAAAACCAACTACCCTCATCCTGTCTGGTATTATTAAGGCAGCAGCTCTCATTTTGTATGACATGGAGGTGGAAATAATGGTAATGCCACCCAGCTTTTGCAAGGACAGTTCAGAGTTTATTGATCAGCCTTATTTGTTATATTCTGTGCACATCAAAAGCACAAAGCCATCACTATCACCTTGTAAACCCCAATCTTCTCTTGTCATTCCTACTTCTATGTTCTGTAAGACCTTTCCTTTCCATTGCATGTTTGACAAGGCCATGGATATTTTGCAATTTGGCAATGGCATCAGAAGATTATTAAACAAAAGAGAATTTCAAGCAAAGCCGCAGTTTGATGAGTGGTTTGAAATTTTAGCTCCTAAAATAAATTGCACATTTAGTGGGATCATGACAATGCTGAACATGCAGTTTACTATAAGAGTGAGACGAGGAGACAAAGTTCTTAAAAAGTCAACTGGGGTAAGAATTTGATGTATCTTTTTTCTTCATTTCTTCATTAAATCCATTTTTCTTTAAGGTATGAGACTGTGATTGAACTTGTATGTATTGTGGTGAGCTACAGTTTGCTTACCTTTGTTAGGATAAATAAGCCACCAACCATGATTCATAGCCTACAGTGGCATGGTCCATAAAACAAATCAAATTATGACTTATTATGAATGAACCCAGTTTACCAGTTGATATGTGTAAATGATGTGTAAAACCTAAAAAGGTCACCCCACCTTTTTAGGTTTTCACTTAATTCTCTTCACTGTAAATTTATGAAGGAGAGAAACATGTTAAATATTTGAATCTGTATCTTTCCTCTGTGCATGTTCATTTTCTGTCAGTACAATAGATGTTCTTGCATGCATTTGTGAAAAGCATTGGTTAGTTCTTCAGATTAATAGTTGATGTTCATCTTGATGAAAATTGTAAGAGTCTAGAGATACTTTGAAAAACTTACACATTTATAACTAACTTTATCAGACGATAAAGAAGGTAGAATATAGGCATCATAAAGTCAAACACTATTAAATACAGAACTGTTTATGGAAGAAAGGTAATCCAGACCAATTTTCCTGGAATGTGAATAGATACCACAGAGTAAATAAGTTGATTTTTGTTATCTTTGTATATGTTAAGTAGCTTCAGAATTCTCTCAATGCTTCATTTTTCTGTCTTGGCTTAGGTTATGGATCTTAAAGGACAAATGATTTACATTATCGAATCTAATACCATTTTGTTCTTGGGATCTCCTTGTGTGGATAGACTGGAAGATTTCACAGGACGTGGTTTATATCTTTCAGATATTCCAATTCATAATGCACTTAGGGATGTTGTTTTAATAGGCGAACAAGCCAGAGCTCAAGATGGATTGAAGAAAAGATTAGGGAAGCTTAAAGCAACTCTTGAACAAGCTCACCAAGCTCTTGAAGAAGAGAAAAAAAAGACAGTTGATCTTTTGTGCTCTATTTTCCCTGAGGAAGTTGCTCAGCAGCTATGGCAAGGACAAGTTGTACAGGCCAAGAAATTTAATAATGTCACAATGCTTTTTTCTGATATTGTAGGATTCACTGCAATCTGTTCTCAGTGTTCACCCATGCAGGTTATCACCATGCTTAATGAGCTCTACACTCGCTTTGATTATCAGTGTGGAGAACTGGATATCTACAAGGTAAAGAATGATTTTCCCAAGAGAAATAATTGCAAAAAGTGAATGGGATATGAAGAACTATTTTGATTCAAAATTATAAGAGGTTTAAAACATATAATGGAGCATGCTTATTTGCAGTTAAACTGTAGGTGTAATCAAGTAGGAAGCATAATGTAACTTAGAAGTTGATGCTTTAGCTGTAAAATGGGAAAATATATGCAATCTTTACTACATTTACCTTGAAATTAATATATTGATCTCAATGACACTATGAGTAAGTGCTTTGGGATTGCTGATAGTGCCTCAAAGAAGTAGAATTCAAGGTAAATATTTTGACATAACATTTTTATTATAATGAAGAATTACCAAAAATGAATCAGACTTTGCTATGCAAAAATATTCACCAGTGGATAGATTGCATAAGAGAACTATGCATTTTGACTAAAAAAATGGAATAGTGGGTGGTTTGGGACAAAAGCATTTCAAATTGTGTTTTAGGTTTCCTTTTTTAATTTTCTCATCTTATAAATTGTTCATTTTAATATGTAGGTAGAAACCATTGGAGATGCATATTGTGTAGCTGGAGGCTTACATAAAGAAAATGAGACCCATGCGATTCAGATTGCACTAATGGCACTTAAAATGATGGATCTGTCCAATGAAGTGATGTCACCACATGGAGAATCCATCAAGGTTAGCAAGCTATTTGAACATGACTTCAATTATTTTCTGTATAGTATCAGTTTTCTCCCAAAGTGATACTTGCAGTTGAAGACTCACAGTTGGGTTTCCTGAACATAATTCTTAACAGGTTTTTAGGTTGATATTAAAGTAATGCCATTAATACAAATAAAACTAGCACCCTAGTTTATGTATAACAAATCCAGACTTCAAACCTTAACATCTTTTTTTTCCGCTCGTGTGTTAATATTATGTCATTTAGCCACTCTTTTTGTCAACAGGAGAGATGGCTGATGTTATTGCAATGGATCATCTGCTCTAAGGAAATCTCCTCTTTTATTGTTACTGTCCCATGTAATATTACTGTGTATACTTTTTCCTCATACATTTTAATTTAATTTAATATGCGAGCAATGTTTCATATTAATGATGCATTAATCTTATTTGTTGTGAATTGTATTTTATATTAACTTGAGGTTTTCACTGTTCAATAGCAGGACAGATGAATGACATCAGATAATTTGTTGCCCTGCTTTTTTAAAATCTCCCAAGCTTGTAAAATTGGGCACATTTGAGTAGAAGACAGCTATGAGAACAGGAAAACTATTTTTTTTTTCAAAATTGGTTTTGAGATATGGTGCTTGCTCTTAGACTATTTTGTATATAATGCTTAGTATATTATTATATTATCACATGCAATAATGATAACATACATGTTTGAGACTAGGGATTTTGATGTTTCTTCATTATAGGCTCTGGTTGAATCTTTATATATACTATAGATTTGAATTATCTCAGTATTTCATATTCATTAGAATCCACTGAATACAGCTTCCAAGCTGAGCTCACAATTCATCCTGACATATAGAAATAGATAGAATTCAATGATGTTTTCATTTTTGCTAAATGTGATTATGATTTTTAACATCGCTTTCTTCTTTCTCTCTAATAAAAGATGCGTATAGGACTACATTCTGGCTCTGTTTTTGCTGGTGTTGTTGGTGTGAAAATGCCACGTTACTGCCTATTTGGAAACAATGTAACACTTGCCAACAAGTTTGAGTCTTGCAGTGTCCCTAGGAAAATAAATGTTAGCCCCACTACCTACAGGTATAGTAGCTTACCATGTCAAGTACTTGGTTTTGCTGCTTGTTTCTTACCACTGTAACAATAATCTGAAACCTTCCTTCTCTCCCCTGGCATTCTTTCAAATTCTTACCCTGTTACCTTGTATCTACTGATGATAGCCCTTCCATTCTCCTAACTATGCTGGTGAGATCTACAGGTAATATCTGAAATATGTAATAATACTTTTCATTCTCATTGCAGGTTGATAAAGGATCACCCTGGCTTCATGTTTACTCCTCGCTCAAGACAAGAACTTCCTCCCAACTTTCCAGGCGATATACCTGGAATCTGTTACTTTCTTGATGCTTATCTTCAAGGGAAAAGTACAAAAGCCTGGTTTCAGAAGAAAGATGCTGAAGAAGACAAGACAAATTTCTTGGGGACATCAACAGGAGTGGATTAAATTGTATTTTGGAGACAAAATAGTGTGTATGCATGTGTGTGGGTGTTTATAAGTTCTGAGTTTTGATTTCCTTTTATTAATGAAACATAATAGCACTTTAGCTTATTAATCACTTGAAATCCAGTATTAAATTTTAGATAAAAAGATATTGCATACTACGTAGAATTTTTATTGAGATAATATATTCAGTGTATAAAAAAGAATAGTTGAAGCAGTAATAAGACAGAGCCAATCTGTCTGTGAAGAATTCTGTCCCTCTAGCAATGAACTTTGAAGTCAGTTTTTTTGATAAAGTGTGCTTTGCACCTCTCCAAATTCCCAGTTTTAGAATCAGCTTTCACAACAGTTTCTCAGCATTCTACACCTGCATCTGGGGCTGTGTGAGCATCAGAGCACGTACCATAGCCTTTTTTTTTTTTAAAGAGAATAGTTTGGTGTAGTGGTTAAGGTGCTGGCCTAGAAGATAGGAGGCTGAGTTTACCTTAGGCATGAAAGTCAACTGGGTGACCTTGGGCCAGTCACTGTCTCTCAGTCTAACTCGCCTCACAGGGTAGTTGTGGGAAAAATAGGAGGAAGGCGTATTATGTATGTTCATCACCTTGAGTTATTAATAAAGTAATAGATGGTATAAAAATTAAATAAGTATTAAGTACACAGGTGATATACACAGGCCCAGCTAGATGAATGTCACAGCTGTTTTAGTGAATTTTTCTAAATGATTTCATAAGGAATTGGAAAGTGCAGCTATACATTATAGTCTACTTTCTGCTAAGGGTGTCAACAAGCTGTTTAGACTAAAACATTTATAAACACAGATCCAAAAGCCATAATTTATGGCATTGTAGTCCAGAATTTCTGGATTTCATACCTGCCTGATGAAATCCAATTCTTGGGGTTTTTTTTCCTTCTAGGGTCCTTTTTATGGTTATCCTTAGCAATTTTCTAGTTATGTATAAATTAACTTTGATGACACTATGCTCTCTGTTTCTAGTCAATTAAACAATATTTACATCTGTGGACTATATGAACTTAAATTCAGAATTGCCTCTGGTTCATTCTATGCCTAGTTTTTTTTAATGCACAACTGTTAATATTATCTAACACACACACACACACACACGTTTTCTGAGGTTTTCGGGGGTGTTTGTATTTATGTCTTTGGTTATTCGGGTTTTTTCCCACGTAAAATTGGAGGTGTCTTGGCAACGTTTCGACGAAGTCTCATTCGTCATCTTCAGGCTGGTGCTTTCAGCTTCATGCTTCTAGGAGCAATGTGTGTGATCGCAGCTGTTTCTTCCTTTTATCTGCCAGTGGGGGTGTGAACTGATTGGGTGGGAACTTGGCTGTGTTCTGATTGGGTGGAGATGTGTTCTGATTGGTTGGGGGTTTGGCTGTGCTCTGATTGGATGGGAGGGTTGGCTGTGCTCTGATTGGATGGGTGTGTGTTCTGTTTAGGTGGGGGCTTGGTTGTGCTCGGGTTAGTCTGAGTAGCAGGGGGATTTGAGCTGGTGAGCTGTGTTGCTGTTGTTTGGCTTTGTGTTCGTGGCCGTGCCACCTCTTCATGGTGGGTGTCAGTCTGCTTCATGTATGGATTGGAGGGGTTTAAAGTGGCTAATGATAAAGCTGCGGTCTGGCTTCTGGTCCGTGGTCGTGCCTCATCATCAGTGTGGGTTTGAGTCTGCTTTCTTCGTGGATGTGTGGTGGTTACATCCTATGTGGCTCTCGTGAGTGTGGGTCTGGTGTCATTCTTTGTGTTAGGGACTCGTTTGTCAATAAGGGCGGGTTTCCAAATGGCTGGTAGGCGGGAGGTATCATCTCATTTATTCATGCTGTGTGGACGTTTTTCTATCTTGATGGCTTCTCTGATTATTCTGTTGTTAAAGTGTTCAGTTTTGGCAATAGTTCTCCAATTTTAGTCGGGAGAAAACCCGAATAACCAAAGACCTATATATATATATATATATATCCATGAAAAGAATATATGTTTTATCCACTTTATGTGAAGGCCATTGAAATTACTCACTATTGCAACATTTGTTCCTTAATATCAATAAGAATGCTTTGGTCAGGTAATAATACCAAAGATTGTGGAAATACTAAGAGGTAAACAATGTCATTTAGATGACAATTTAATTTGCACCTATCTAGATAAATGTCAATGAATTCAGCAAGACATATGAGTAAACATACATAGGATTATTATTTCCCTACTTGTATGGTGTTGGCAATTTTTAAAACTAGTATACACAAGATGCCACTTACTGCTATCACTGTCTATAAATTAATATATGTAATATATTGAATAATCAAATCTAAAATCTGTATTCAAACAGCATTTTAAGTTTGGGAGGCACACATTTTATAAGAAGCACATACTGTTCTATGTAATAGCAATAAATGTTTTCTCAAGTAATTTTAACTGTGTAATTTAAAATGTGTACAATCTTTGCTTAACAGTATTAACATAGCACAGATAAGGCAAAATACGAGGAGTTCTGAATCAAATATATGTATATAGAAACTTTGAATGCATTATGGTTATGTTTGAACTCAATAAAAAGAATTACACAGAAAGGTTATACAGAACTTGGATACCACAAAAATTATTTTGCTTTGGTATACTTTATTAGCCAATTGAGCTTAATAATAACATTAATATCATAGGGCACCATTTAATTTAATTCAGTTCTTACGTTTTTCAGTCCTGAGTAGATCCTGTGCAATTCTCTTTTTAACAAACACACATTACTCTTATAGTTCCTAATATTTCTGAATAACTAGACATGCTTACTCCAATTCACTAGTGCCAGTATGTTTATTAATTGTTCATTGCTCATTGTTCCATGTCATAACTCAAACACATAACCAAACTAAGAATCATATTTGTCCTTTGAGAGTTATGCTAGCACCATAATCTGAAAAAAATGGGTAGAGAAATAGAAGATTTCATTTCATTTACAATTTATATTAAAATGAAATGTACTGTGTTTCCCCGAAAATAAGACACTGTCTTATATTTTTTTCAACCCTGAAATAAGTGCTTGGCCTTATTGCCATGCGCTCAAAAGCCTAATTGGGCTTATTATCAGGGGATGTCTTATTTTGGGGGAAACAGGGTAGTACTATCAAGTTTGGAAACAATGTTTCTAGATATCTGGAGGCCACACATAGGGCTTCTGATGATACCACAGACTTCATGCTGTGCAACATACCTATTATGGGAGGACAAACTACACAAGTTACTTTTTCATTGCAATGTTCTAGTCCAGCGGTTCTTAACCTGGGGGTTGTGACCCCTTTGGGGGTCGAACGGCCATTTCACAGGGGTCGCCAAAGCCCACTCTCACACACACCCCACGCCTTCACTCACCCTCACCCTCTGCCTCTGCTGGATCACCCATTCGCCGTTCGCTTATCCCGCCCACTCCCAATCTATTGCTGCCTCCGGAGTCCCAGCTGATGGCTAGAAGGAAAAAAAACTTTAAATTCTTGCCGCGGGGCTTCAAAGAGCCGCCCTACTCTCAGCTGTTTTGCGGAGGGCTCTGTTGCTAGCTAGCTGCAAAGAGGTAAATTCCTGGAGCAGATTTTTTTTCCCCTAGCTATGCTGAAAAAGCGAAATTGAAAGTAAGCAGGGTCTTTGGTGCAACATGACAAAATGAGGCAGAGAGATTTCTTTTTCCTCACCAAAAAAGGTAGGTGCAAAACTACAAACAATGGGAAATTTAGGGCAAGAGGAAGTTCAAGATTTTAAAACACAGAAGAAAAAAAGCTCTATTTAACTAGGGAATTGTAATAATTGAGATACTATTAATTGCATATTGTGTTGAAAGCAGAAATGGTTAAGTTGTGGTTTGGAGGAATATATGGGGGAAATTATTTGGTTTATTATTATTGGTAAAATTGATTTGTAAGAAATTGGATTGCATGGAAATAATTGGAATATTCATATATTGATTAATATACAAAAAGGTAGTTATATAATTGATTTATATTAAAATGTTGAATTTGTATTAAACAACTGTATTACATAATTAATGTGAGGATGGATATAAAAATAGATGACAATGTGAAGGAGTATAATATAGAATAGAAGGGAAAAATTGAATTTGATTAAGATTAGAGATGAGGATGAAGGGTAATATTGGTTTTTTTAAAAAATAGATGAGGAATAAATATGGTAAAAAGGAAATATAGAAATTGTAAATTTAATTGAAATGACTAAATACTGTGTTGGAAGAAATATCCTTTTGGGTTCTGCTCCAAGTGGGGAAAAAGACACTGGAAACATGGAGACTGCTTGGAAAGATGGTTTAATGGTGGACAGGTTCACATGGCTTGATGGGGCCCATTGTGTTAGTTTCTGTTGCTATTGTGTTGCAAATGTCCTTTGACAAAGGATTGACTTTCTGCCTCTAGCCCATTAACAAAGGGTGGGGGGCAGGAAGGTGGGAGCTGCTTTGTCTGTAAAATATGCTTCTCCATTTCTCATCCAGGGAAATATAATATTCTGCCTTTTTAATATTTCCCAAAATATTTCATTCTTCTAGGAAAGGGGTGGGTGCTAACCTCTTACAACTGTTTAAATTTGTGAACCGGCCAAATACTCTGTTCAAAGAAAATACGTTGTATGTTTGTATGTGTGTTTCTAATTATTGCTATTTATTCCTATTTGTTCTCTTTTATTCTTTAAAGTTTAACAATTCATTCTTTATCTTAATATTTGTTTGGGGTTGGCTTTCTTCCCTTTCATCTTTTTTATTGTACAGCAATCTTTCTCCTCAAACCTACCACCTCTGTCTTTTCTTTCTTTCTTACTTTCTCTTCCCCCCTCTTCTTCTTCTTCCTACTTCCTCTTTCTTTCTCCTTCTCCTCCTCTCTTCCTCCCTCTCTTACCTTCACTCCTACTCTAATTTCCCTTCCCTTCCTTCATCCCTCTCTATTGCTGTATCCTTTTATGCATATGGACTACTTAGAGGGCTGAAAAAGTTATTGAACTTACGACTGTCCTCACAATTTACGTTTTTGCCCTATCTTGTCACCATGGTGAAGAGAAGCAGTTGTGAAATGAGTGACACGGTTGTTAAGAATGGTACAATGGGCATAAATGATGACCATGATATGGGCATAAATGATGATAACTGCGAAGACTGGTCAAAAGTGCGAGGACTTGTCAGAAATCATATTTTTCAGCCCTCTGGGTAGTTCTTTTGTGCACAGGGACTACTCAGAGGGCTGAAAAAGTTATTTTCAGTCGTAAGTAGAACTTACGACTGTCCTCACAATTTACATTTTTGCCCTATTTTGTCACTATGGTGAAGAGAAGCAATTGTGAAATGAGTGACACGGTTGTTAAGAATGGTACAATGGGCATAAATGATGACCATGATATGGGCATAAATGATAACTGCAAAGACCGGTCAAAAGTGCGAGGACCTGTCAGAAATCACATTTTTCAGCCCTCTGGGTAGTCCTTTTGTGCACAGGGACTACTCAGAGGGCTGAAAAAGTTATTTTTGACTGGTCCTCACACTTTTGACCAATCCTCAAATTTACGACTGTCCTCACATTTTACGTTTTTTGCCCTATCTTATACCATGTTGAAGAGAAGCAGTTGTGAAATGAGTGACATGGTTGTTAAGAATGCTGCACAGGCATAAATGTGAGGATGGTCATAAGTGTGAGGACCAGTCAAAAGTGCGAGGACCTGTCAGAAATGACTTTTTTCAGCCCTCTGAGTAGTCCCTATACACATAGCCATGGCTACCCGGTCACATGACCAGCTAGCCATGCCCACTCAGTCACATGACCTCCAAGCCACGCCCACAAAATAAGCCACGCCCACAGAACCAGTAGTAAAAAAATTTAGAACCCACCCCTGGTTGGGGGTCACCACAACATGAGGAACTGCATTAAAGGGTTGCGACATTAGGAAGGTTGAGAACCATTGTTCTAGTCCTTCATATATAGCTGATTTTCAGAGGCACTGAAATGAGGAAAAATAGCACATGGTAATAAAAGAATAGTATATTTAATGATGCAGAGAATTAGATATTATTTTAGATCATATTATATAATGCATTTCATAAATTTGTGACTAATGGGACATGCATTTTTGTTTTTGTATTTATTCCATTATATTTGCATTGTTTCTTCTCTTTCCTGTATTTATATCAAAGGACTTTAAGTCAGAAAATTGCCTAATTCTGCAAAAGTAAGAAGAAATTGAATAGGATTAGTACAATGCAAATTATATAGATATATATGAAATATATGAAACCTGGAAATTCTGCAGAGAAGAGGTCTGGAAGCTAAAACATTTGATGATCAGTTGAGAGAGTTAGATATGTCTAGCCTAACAATGAGAAGGATTAGGGTTGACATGATAGCTGTATTCCGGTATCTGAGGGGCTGTAACAGTGAAGAGGGATTGATTGATTCTCCAAAGCACCAGAAGGCAGGACAAGAAGTAATGGTTGAGACCTTGTTAAAGAGATCCAACCTAGCAGCAAGGATAAATTTTCTGACAGAGAAAACAATTCTCCCTTGCGCCCAGAGAATCCATTGAGTGGGCTGTTTTCATGTCCTTGGCCAATGACTGAGTTAATATTTCTTTAAGACACGCCTCCCCTTCCAGTTAGGTTCCAGTTCATTAACTCAGTCCGGCCTTCAATCACTACTTTTCCTCTTCTTCCCCATAAACAGTAGCTCCAGTATTTCAGTTTTAAAAACAACATATCTTTAGCCTTATTTTTTCATACTGATATGATATAAAAATTGTTGGGATGCTTTAAATACAGTTTCAGGCTCTAGTATATACTTGGAACAAATCAATGACATTACAAAGCAATACAAATAGTCCATTTGTAAAAATGTTTAAATTTTAGAGTCCCTTGATTAAATAACGCTTTGGAAAATTTCAGGATGACTTCTAGATTTACTATTCACTTGCTGGAAAGGCACATTTTCGATACAAGCCTGTTTCACATGCGGATTCTACCTATGATTTAGAATTCTGTGTGAAGAGTTATAATCATACCAATGTTAATATGTAGTAAGCTTTTTTAAAGCAGATGTAAATACAGGCTGAAGCTGGACGAAGGGAGGGGAGGATTTTGTCCAGATTGCAAGACAAAAAATAATGGTTTTAAAGGTACCAGAAGGCATATTCTGGTGGAAAGTTAAAGATCACTTCAATAGGAAGTGGTGGATTTCTTTAAGCAGGAATAGACATTTGCTTTGGATGTTTTATTATGGATCTTAACAATGATCAGAGACAAAATGATTCTATGGCTATTAGATAGCATAGAAGATGCCAATATCAATCTTGTTTGATAAATCTTAGCTATTCACTATTATGTTAGATCTTATAAATCTTTCCAGTTTTCATCAGAAATTATGATCTGCGCTATTACTATCCAGAAGAACTGGAAAAAGAAAAAAAGTTACTGCTTTCCTATATTCAGTCTGTTTCAGTCACATTCAACATTTTCTTTGCGCTGTATGACTCTTTTGCTGCCATGAAATTCCATTTATATGCTTGTTGAGGCATATACAAGCATATAACCCATTGCTATGAATGCTCCATAGTACCCAAATACAACAATTCAAGATGTTTCTCTCCTAACTACAAAGGGTAGATCTGAATGTTAAATATGCAGTTATGTTGGAACATGAGGTTAGACATACAGTCAAAGAAATAATAAACTATTCAGGAATTTGGAATAAAATAAACACTCCTCTAACAATATATGTCCCCAGGGCTTCAAGAAGTTTCAGAGCTGACAGCAGAGTAGCTCTTCTGCTTATGCCAACAAGTGAAAACAAACTTTCCTTTTCCTTTATATCTACTCAAACCTCATATCCTTATATACATGAACATGACCCAATTTACCCTTTCATATGTTTTATAGGTTTGATACCGTGTTTCCCTGAAAATAAGATCAGTCTTATTTTCTTTTGGGCTTGAAAATAAGCACTCAGGCTTATTTTCAGGGACGTCTTATTTTTTTTTAAGTGCAGGAGGCATCGAATGGGAGCCAACGGGAGTGGGAGCGCAGTTACTGCTGGCCCGGCCCTCTCTGTCTCACTGTCTGCAATGGGCCAAGCTCTCAGTATGCCCCAACCTCCATCCACCCTGCTTGCTGGCCTAGCTGCTGCCAGCACCTCCTGGGGCCTTTTCACCCTCCTGGCAAGGCAGGTGGAGGCCAGGATGTGCTGAGAGCTTGGCCCCAAATGAGGCAAGCAGACAGTGGGATGGAGAGGGTGGAGCCAGTGGTACTTGCCCAAACACTTTTCACCTGAAGGAGATTCGAAAGCTTTGTTTGCTTGCAAAGGAGATGCTTTGAAACTGAGCTAATCACTCCATTTCAAACCATCCCCTTTGCAAGCACATGAAGCTTTTGAATCTCCTTTACTTCTCCATTTGGATGAAAAGTGTTTGGTTGCCTATGGGGCGCTTGGGAATGGAGCAAATCGCTCCATTCCCAAGTGCCCCCATAGGCGACCAAACAGTTTTTGCCTGGATGGAAAAATGAAGGAGATTCAAAAGCTTCATGTTCTTGCAAAGGGGATGGTTTGAAATGGAACGATTAGCTCTCTTTCAAAGTGTCTCCTTTGCAAACAGACAAAGCTTCATTTCCCTCTGGGCAAAAAGTGTGCAGTAGAACCAGGTGGAGGCAGAGGCGATCCCAATATACTGCCCACTCCGTCCCACCGTCTCTTGGCTTGCCTGTGGCCATGCCAAACAAACTGCAACCCATGTGGGACGTTGGGATCACTTGCCTCCCCCATCGCCCATGCCTCTGCCTCTCCCATCGCCCATGCCTCTGCCTCCCCCATCACCCATGCCTCTGCCTCTGCCTGCTGCTGGTGCCACCGTGCAAGCCTCCCAAGAGACTCCTCTAAGTCAGGCAGCCACACAGCACGTCTGGACAGCCTGTCTTCTCCACCCGCCTCTGCCTCCACACTCAGACTTATCAGTACTTGTGCTGCACCAAGGGGCCGACTCTTGTGCTGGCCACATCCATTGCCTGGGCTTATTTTTAGGATAGGGCTTATATTAGGCCCACCCCAAAAATCAGGCTCAGGCTTGTTTTCGGGGTGGGTCTTATTTTCGGGAAAACATGGTAGTGCCTCTGCTGAAATAATTCTTTAACAACTGGCTCTGAATTAGGAATATCTGGCTCTGGGACTAACTGGCACATAGTTAGAAAATTTCTCTAGAAACTGAAATAAATAAGGTTTCATCTCTGGTTGAAGGATAGGAAAGAAAATGGAGTAGTGCCATTTTGAGGGATGGGAATACTGATGTCAAAAGAGCTCCTCCCCCCATATTTTTTCTCTGTAATTCATTTCCTGTAGAAATAGGAATCAATTTATATGGATGGATGGAGACAGACTCACACACACACACACACACACACACACACACACACCAAGAGTGTTGGCTTGACAGATATTTTGTATGAACATTTAAAGAATTATAAATATAGGCCTGTGAGAAACATCAAAATCCATGAAATAAAATCTTAAATTCATATATCACATTTTGTAAATTCAGTGATATTATGAAAAAAATTCAAATGAAGCAGAAAAGTGTAAATTATAAATATAGAAAGCAAATGCAGTAATCTGTAAATTGTGAATCAGCCTGGCAAAACCATCTGATTATGTTATATTCCAAGAATAAACCGGTCATAATTAAATTTTCTTTGATTAGATATCACTGATGGATTATGTCACTTTTTCATAGTAGATGTGCAGTTTGGCTCTGTTTTGCAGATTTTTAATCAAATCACTTGTTTTCAGTCAATTACAACCTGGATGCAGTGAAAATTTGGATTCATATTTCATTTTACTTACCAATAACTTGCAAATTGGAAGGGATTGACTTGAATTGAACCATAATTTGGAATAAAATGTAATAAATTTAGATAATAACAAACTAAGATAATTCTGATAAGGGTTAATTTTGTAACATCATCAAAACATATGTAATAGTTTACAGTTTTTCCTTTTCTATTTCATAGATGTTAATAACTACAATATAATTAAATGTCCAATATTAACATACCTCTGAATTCACATTATTGCTTTGGATCAATCATTGTACTCCATATCTTTATTAGTTATTTTCAAAAAAAAAATCTAGAAGCTACCAATAACATTTCTCAACTGATTTATTTCTGCCAAGAGGCATTTAGCCTTATTTCATATACTTTTTCAGTATATCATCAAACATTTCTGATACCTTTTCCAAGACAGTACAGTGCAGTATATTGCTGCAATTTTAAAATGGATCTTAGAAGACCTGGGGTGCCAGAAGGAAACATTTTAAATGAGACCATAAGAAATATTTTTGAAACATTTGGCACTCCAGTGGGTAAGGAACCTGTGGATCTTAAAATATTGTTCTATTATGGTTACCAATATTCCTCACCATAATCCATTGTAGGAAGACAAATCTAGTCTGGTTCCAAGACGAGAGAAAGGTGCTGGAAATAAAATGGAGGCTGACTGGCTGCAAGGAAAGAAGGTTTATTTGGCTTCCAGAAACTTCAGTGACAACAGCAATTTTTCTGGGGTGGCTGACAAAATGGCTGAATGAGTGCATGGATCTTTATAGGTTTCTGGGGTTTTGTGTTTGAGATGCTCCAGGGGATTGTAGAATGTAGTGAGCTTTGTTCTTTTGCTATTCTAATGGTGGTGGGTAAATTCTATTATGTCCTAAATGTCATGCTCTTTCCTTGGGGAAATGTAAATTCTTAATCCAACTCTGGGGGAGCTGGGCTGAACGCATTTTTGTTTATGAATAGGCTGGCCTGGATTTCTTAATGGGCACCAAAATATCCATCTCTAAAGACTTGAGGCTTCTGTTTAAGGCTATGGGGCTGCTTTCTGCCTTTGTTAATATTTTTCTCCATTTCTCCTTTGGGAAAATATAATGCCTCTTCTAATATTCTTCAAAATACTTCATTCTCTAGGAGGCCGGGGGGTTCCCACACCATAAGGGTTGGGATTGGGAAAGTTGTAATTCAGTAATGAAGTGGCTCATATTCCTTATCCTTGTTTTACTTCCCATCTACGTAGAGATATAATTTTTGAAAATGTTATGGTTTTAGCCGGTGTTTAAGGTTAACTTTAATGATGAATCAATTTGGTAAATAATCACAGTATTTTCCCATTTTCTTTGGGAACAGTCCATGCTAGTGTTGTTAATCCTGGTCATTCAGTTGTAATTATAATTTCAGTTGAGTGCTGTCAGATTGGCTCTTTCCTATGCAATTATTAACGAGATCTAAGCTACAATAGAATCAACATCTTTGTTGTCAATTGGCAACTGAAATGAAAGAGACTGTAAACGGACAATCTGTAATGTCCAGTTCATGATGGGGCAGAATATCTAAGGATCAACAGAAACCATCCAGGAGCTTGTTGCATCAGAGAATTAGACTTCCGCAAAAGCCTGAAGACCTGGCTCTGTCAGTTGGCTTGGGGCTCCAATGGGGAAATTTCACACTGGTGGTTGCTCAACTAATAGCAGTTCCCTCCTCTCCTCCATAGTCTCCTCCCTTCCTCCCCATCTTTAGTTATAACTTGTATTTTTAATTTTAATGTGATTTTATATATTTATTCATATATTTACAGCTTTATTTTAATGTAAACCACCCAGAGTATCCTTGTGGAGAGATGGGCGGCAAACAAATTTAATAAATAAATAAAAATGTAGCAGATTTCCATTACAAGAATGTATATACTGTACTTCCTGGAGGGGAAATCATGGCTAGAATTGACTCCAAGTACAGCCAAGGCAATGAAATATAGCAGAGATAGTTTCCCTGCAAGATCGAGAAAAAAAAATCAAATTTCTAGAAAGGTACAACTCTATATCAATTAGAAAAAAGCAATCAGGTAACTAAGGCGACCGGGCAGCATCTTACTGGGGAAAGCGCAGTGAGTGCGCAACAGGGAAGATCCTGTTTTCACAGCACGGGGCATCATACGTAAACACTTAAAATGCGAGGTTTCGCATCTTCTTCTCTCTGCCACAGTCAAGGGATTCACGCCTTTGCGAGTTTTGTATACATCGGCCCGCATTCTCCTGCCCTCTAATCAAATTTCCTCCCCCGGCCTCTCTCGTCCCCCGCCCGGAGCCAGAAGAGCACCCAAATTCCTCCTCTGCTTCTGATTGGAAGTCACCCTCCTGGCTGATCTTGCGATTGGCTACGGCTCGGTGACAATCAGAGAGTGGCCGCGGGGGCGGCTGGCGCGCCGAGCTGCTGCTTGCTTGCTTGCTCTTCTTCAGCCTTTGCCTCGCTAAGCAGCTGCTGGAACGTTGTCCCCGCGAAGTCGGGGAGAGGTAGACCGCAGGCGCTATGGTGAGTGTCAAGGCGACGCTTCCCAGGGCCCGTCGGAGGGTGTTGGCTCGTCTTTAGCAGTAAAGGTGGGGAAGGAAAAGATGCGCGGTGCTGAAGTGGGAGATGAAGGGGGAGAAGATAGACGAGAAGAGCTCCGAAGAGAAGAGAAAAGGGGTGCAAGCGGAGGGATGCAGCGGCCCACCCTGCTTCTTCCTATCCGCCCCAGTCCGGATTGCCCCTCGCATTGCCCTTCCCCCGCTGCCCTTCTGTGCAAATTTTAATAGCTCCGTCTTCAGTGGGGCATTCAAATTTGTTTTGAATAAGCATTAAATACCTGGAGTAGGTGAACGGGCAGTTGCCAGCTTTCCTACCTATTCTCTTGCTTCTTTGGAACCCAACCTGAGTTTTTCTCACCCATCTTCTCCCTCTTGCCCTTTGCTACTCTTGAGTGCTCCAAAGCCTTGTAGCCACAAAAGACTTTTCCCGGCTTTTATCTTTGACAGTATGGTTTTGTCAATCACGCCCTGGAGCTGCTGGTGATCCGAAATTATGGCCCTGAAGTCTGGGAAGACATCAAGTAAGTAGAAGCCACCTGGGCTTCAGCTTCACCTGAAAAACCCAGTGCCAAATGTGTGCATAAAAAACCACTGTCCTTTCCCCCACTGGAACTGGCTCTGCTTCCTTGTTTCTTATCAGGAAGCAGGGTGAAAGTTTTTGGTAGGCTCTTCCTCCTCCTTGTCTCATGCCTGGTGGAGCTGAGGAGCAAGGCTGCTTCCGCTGGTGGGACCCTCTCTAGGCCATTGCTTTGCCTGGTTCTCACGCTCTGAAGGGTGCAGGAGGGAGTGAAGTGCTGGCGGAAGACTCTTAGTTCCCTAAGGGGAGAAAGAGGAGGTGAAAGCAGCTCATGGGAAGAGCCTTATTCATGGCTGACTCTGACCTCAAAGTTGATGGGAAAAACAAAACAGACATCCAAAACTTCCAGGGTTGAGAATCTCCATGGGGGAGAGGATGAATAACATCTTAAGTTTTTAGCATTTCTTGTTACAGCAACTAATTTTCAGGAAAGAGGACGTGCTGCTTCATAAATTTTTCAAGCAGGAGGAAGCACCTTTTTCACGCACCTTTTTCTGGTTCTCCCTTATATCTGTAATTGTGTCTTGCTTTATTTCCTTAATGTAACCTCTTAAATAAATATGCATTAGGTTTGCAAAAACAATATATAAACTAAAACCTGTGTCAGAAAGTCACAGAACATGATTTTTGGTGTTTTTGAGTTAGTCTTGACTCCTGGCCACTGCCTGGACAAGTCCCTGCAGTTTTCTTGGCAAGATTTCAAAAGTGGGTTGTCATTGCCTCCTTCCTAGAGTTGAGGGAAAGAGACTGGCCCAAGATCACACAACTAGCTTTGTGCCTATGATTGAACTAGAACTCATGCTCTCCAGTTTCTTGACTGGTGCTTTAATCACATCAACAGATTGCAGTAGTTATGTCCATAATTTTATTAGGTTCAACTATTAAAATTCAAGCTTGCAGGTTTGCCATATGCCTTTATAGATGCTAAATACAAAACAACATGTACTTATATGTGGATGCAAACAGGCCAGCAAAAGAGACCATCCATCCTATCATCCTAAGAAGAATTCTGTAGAATGCAAGAGCTTTCACACTGTGCACTATTTTAAGGTTAAATTTATTATTAGGTCTAATATAAGCATTATTCCATTATGCATAAAATTAGTATGTAATTTGAGCAGGGAAATTATTATTCCTAATTCCAATTATTCCTAATATTGTTCCTGAAATGACTTATTATTTTTTGAGGGATTGGTTGCTCTGGGTCTGCAAAAATCAATACATGTTTATCACAAATTATTTTTGTTGCTGGGAAATCTTATGAGCTTTAATACAATTGGTGTTGGAAAATCTTTAATGGCCTTATGTGGGGCAAGTAATTAGGTATAATTTTCTATGGATTTATAGAAGTATTGGGTTAGACTTACATGCTGTATGTTATATATGTAAACTTATAGCCATGCTTTTGTTAAATATTAATTTTCAAAAATTATTAGCATAGCCCAATTGCTACATTAAAATCAATGTATGTAAACTACCCAATGTGACAAAGTCAACATAACCCAAAAATATATGGAAAAGGAGTAGAAAAAGACATTTTAACATGTTGGTTGCAAATGTGGCAACTTGCTATAGGTTTTAAATAACAAGCTTTAAGATTCTTAGAAAAAAGATATTTTTTTCTATTAGCTATTGTAATTGAAAAAATATGTTTAAAAATTCATGCATTACATGGTGTTAATGCTTGCAACTGTGGGAATTTTCACATGCTGCAATTTGACTGCTAGGGCCTGAAAATTGTTTCAAGGGTTCTTCCATGGTAAATAGATTAAGAAAGGCTACCCTAGATCCTTCATTTAATAAAAGGCTACCCTTTATTTAATAAGTTACATCTTTTTTCTTTCCCTTTGTCATAATTGAATGCCACTTGTTAACCGACAGGAATATGCACAAACTATTTTATGGAATGACTATATATATGCTTATCGTTTTGTCATTTGGCACAATTCCTCATTCAAACAAATAGTTTCACCTAGGAGACTGCACTATACTTTGTGTGTGTGTATACACACATTGTGTAAGGTAGTGAGCTCCCGTTATTTGTCCCAGCTTCTGCCAACCTAGCAGTTTGAAAGCATGTAAAAAATGCATGCAGAAAAATAGGGACCACTTTGATGGGAAGGTAATAGTGCTCCATGCGCCTTTGGCGTTTAGTCATGCTGGCTACATGACCACAGAGACGTCTTCAGACAGTGCTGGCTCTTTGACTTATAAAAAAATAAAATACAATCTTATACAGGGTGTCTGAATCATCCCTTCATAACTGGGTTAGTGCTGTCAATCATGTATAGAAGATGTGGAATCATAGAATTGGAAATGGCTATTGAGATTAGAATCTAATTTATTTTTCTGAAGGAATCTCAATTAACAAACTGGCTGGCTTCATCTTGAAGACATTGACCAAAGGACAGTCCCCTATTTTCTGGGGACAGTAGTTGGTTTTATGTGCCTTAACTCAGTCTATGACCAGTACCCTACAAAGGCAGTTGGATGTTCCTTTGTACTTTGGCACATTTGGCTGTCCATGAAAGATAACCACAGTTGGATCTGATTACGCTTGGATTAAAGACTATTAAGAAACTAAATTAGAAAGCTGAAAAAACATTTCAGAACACATTGGAAATTTATTTTGATGTTATTGCCAAAAACAATATACACCATAGCAAATCCAAAAATATACACTATGCGAATGTACATAAGTATGCACAGAGAGGGGAAAAAAGAGACAAAAATTTACTAATGGAGTAAAATAACTGCTTTCAAATAGACTCTCAATTAGATTTACTTTCCTTTAATTAAAAATAATAAGAAAAGGGAGGGTGAACAATTCAGAAGGATTTCGGCTTTCTTTGTTTGTCTTTATTCAAGAAGATGCAAAAGAGCAGTAGCATTTAGTGATAGGAGAAAAACCATCTTACTTCATTTTTGTTTTGATATTTTAGTTTATTGGGTAGTTGTTCTACTACACATTCAAAAGAAGATAGAACTGTTGGGTGCTCCTAGACCTTCACTTACAGAAGGAGGCCCATCTTCATGAGTCAGTCCCCCAATTTATTTAGAACATCCTTATATATTAACTGCCAGTTACTTCCTGGGATCTCAGACATGATATTTTTTAAATTCTACCTGGAAATGCTAATGATAGAACATGAGATGTTCTTCACACATACTTTAGCTCCTCTGTTTGTATGATTTCTTCCCTGGATCTGCTAAATATGCTCATTGTGTAACTAAGTAGGTAGTTATATCATAAACTCACTTTTTATAATGATTGAGTTTTTAGCATACACCTTTCCTCCATTCAAAATTTACATACTGGTTTTTCAGAAAGTGCAGTTACTTTCTAACACATTTATCTTGTCAATCTTCTGAGGACCAAAACCTATGCCAGAGGAAAGTGATTAGTAAGAAGAGGTTTTAAAAAATCACCATTATATAACAGGAAGGATTGGAATGAAATACAAACCATAATCTTGTGTTTCAGGTAAATTTTTGACAAAGGGGATAGCAAATGATTTTTGCTGCTAGTAGTAGAGTTCTGTTTCTATCATACAGTGAGAAATTCATATTTTTTTAAAAAAAGTAAATGTTTTTCATATAGGATCCTTGTCTTTTATACTGTTGTTTTCCTTGTGATTAATGTAATAGTGATGAAGTAGCATGCCCAATTTTAACCTCTGCCTATGACAAATATATATTTCCATTTTCTTAATTAAATCTGTGTTATGGCAGGCATAATATTAAACTGAATTACATTACAGTAATTTAATTAACTAAAGATGCAAAAAGAGAGGTCTATTTAGCTATTTCAACATGCAGTTCTTCTAGTTCTTCCATGGGACCTTTGCCAAATGAGTTAGATCTGTCATAAACACAATATTTGACAGTGCAATATATATTATCTGCTAAAAGTAATTGAGTTTATGGGACTTAGCTCTTAAGAGGTAAATATATGATTGTAACCCACATGAAATTTCAAAGTTTTGCAACTCCTTCATTTATACAAAGTGAACCAGAACAATCCTGTTTAAACTGAAACAAGAGATTCATCATTTCTAAGACAGAAACAAAACAATACACCTAAAAATACACACACAAATGCTTAGCAAACCTGTATAGCAGGACTAATCACTCTTTTGTATCCTGTTTTAAATTAGCTACCTTCTTTTGTCTGAACTTTCCAAGTGAGTTAAACCTGACCTTTTGATTTATTTTCAAACTAGATCTTAACGGATTCAATTTTCTTACGGACTATAAAAGGCAAAATTTTTTTGCACTTACATATGTATCATACATAAGTGCACAGAAACAATGATTTTTTTAAAAAACAATTTTTTAAATCTATCATAACAGCAGTATGGTGAAAATGCTTGCCTCCCACTTGGAAGGTTGAGAGTTCAATCCTAGGTAATGGTAGACGTTTCTCTCCTAGGGTGCAAAAAAAAAAAAAATTGCTGCAAACTCTGCGTGGCATCTGGAAGGGCATCTGGCCAGTAAACGCTTAGCTCCATCCAGTTGCCCTGAGTCTACCCCAAATTAAGGAATTACAGGGTCATAAAAAGGGAGTTTTTTATGTATCTATCATACAAATTAAACAGATGATTTGCATCCTTCAAGCAATTTAAAAGATTAAACAACAGGTTATCTAAGGAACTGTTTTACCCCAATGGGATTGGCTTGTCCCACCCAAGCCAGCTGAAAGGACATTCTGTGAAACCAGTTGGACAATGAATTCTGGCTGGTGGGGTTGAAAAGAAGAGACTTTTCTGCTCCTACCCTTTGGAAGATCATGCAACTACCCTTTCAGCTTTCCTAAAGGGACTGAAGAACTGACTCTCTCAACTGGCGTGGGGCCCCAAGGAGGGCATACCATTCTAGACATAGCTAAAGGGCTAAGATTAGACACACAACCCCCCCATGTACATCTTGCTCCCTTTCCCCTAGCTTTCTCAATTTTAAGCCAATTGAATATTACTTTTTATTCCTTCGATATTTTAAGATTTTTTAATCAGGTTGGCACTTAAGTTGAATGAATAGATGAATAAACTTACACAAAATTTATAACATCTTTGCATGAATTAGAATCAATCTGAATCATAAACTCTGAATTTAAGCCACTTCCATCCCCCCAATACATATACGAAGATCAGACAGGCAATTCACATACCTTATTTAGTGTATTTTTGGTGCACTTCAATGATTTATTTACTTTTAAAAATAACAAAGTAAATTATTTGTTGAGAAACAATCTTCCAGGAAAATCATATATATTTATATATACCCACTGATTTTTAAAATACATTTAACATAATTTTGTCCTAAGTAGTCATATCTTAAAGCAATTTATAATAAAAAAGTGTTAAAATACACTGATAAAAGACTGTAAATTAAAATTGCATAAATATATTTTTTAAAATAACTGTTTGTAGGGTAGGGATCAAAACAAAATAATTCATCCATACAAGGAAGGACCTAAAGAGGATAATAAGTTCCTTATTAATACAGTACATGAAGTAGAATATTCTAGAGTGAAGACAGAGAGTGTCCATCAGTCTTCACAAGGTGACACTATCAGTTGCAATGTAACAGGTTTACATTTATGATCTTGGCAATTTTCCAAGCCTATAAAAGGAAAGAGTATTTCTAGGATATTTAAATAAAAAGTTGTTTAAGGCCGAATGTGATGCAGCAAACTCTTCAACCTGTATTACATTAGTTTGCTTTATATTAGACTGTCCTTGAAGACCACTATAAAACTTCAGTTAGTGCAAAATGCAGTGGCCTTAATCATTTCTGGTCAGTTGCATTAACTGCCATGTTATTCCACTGACACAGGAGTTCTGCTGGCTAATGGAGTATGTCAGAGTGCTTTTCTATATTAAATATATATATTATTATTATTATTCTCTATCTATTAAAAGTGCTAGTTGCTATTTTTAGAGACCTATATTGCTTTATGTCTGCCTGTTTTGTGCACCTGTTAAACATCCCCATTTACTATGAGATGCAATGGGAGAGGGCCTGACTCTGTGTGTTCTGTGTGGAGGCTCCCCTCTTAGAGAACAGGCAAGAATGCTCTTCTGGAATGGATTTGGGAATTACCATAAATGTGGAAGTAGTTTTGTTATTATTGTATAATAATTTACTTTTATTCTATTTTTATTTTATTATTATTATTATTATTATTATTATTATTATTATTATTATTATTACTACTACTACTACTACTATTCTGTTCTATTCTATTCTATTCTATTCTATTCTATTCTATTCTATTCTATTCTATTCTATTCTATTTCTAGTATTAGTATCAGTATAGTGCCATGATGGCGAACCTATGGCATGCATGCCACAGGTGGCACGTGGAGCTATATCTGTGGGCACACGAGCGTTGCCCTAGTTCAGCTCCAGCACACATGCGCATGCTGGCCAACTGATTTTCGGGCCTTCCGGTCCCACCGGAAGTTGAGAAACGGGCCATTTCTGGCCTCTGGAGGGCCTCTGGGGGTGGGGAAGGCCATTTTCACCCTCCTGAGACTCCAAGAAAGCCTCTGGAGTCTGGGGAGAGCAAAAAACAGGCCTACCGGGCCCATTATGCCATTGTGTGCCAAAGGAGGGGAGCATGGGGGGGTTGCGTGTGCAGGCATGGGGGCGGGGTGCTTTGAATTATGGATGTGGGACCCACCCAGCGCTCCCCCCGCTTTTGGCACGCAACAGCAAAAAGGTTAGCCATCACTGGTATAGTGTCTAAAGTCATTGCTAAATGTCTATAATAATTAACTAAACTTGGTTTCATAGCTAATTTGGCAGCAGAGGTGAAGATACATGGCACAAGATATAATTTCCAATCCAAGCACAGATATAATATACAGATATACTTTGGTGAGAAAGTAACAGCGCTCTGTGTGCCTTTGGCGTTTAGTCATGCCAGCCACATGACCATGGAGATGTCTTTGGACAGCCCTGGCTCTTCGGCTTAGAAACGGAGATAAACACCGCCCCTAGAGCCAGAAACTACTAGCACACATGTGTGGGGGAACCTTTACTTTTACCTATATAAAGAAATTTATTTTAGACATGAATTCTGCTGAATTATTTACTTGTGTGCTGGTTGGATTGCTGCAAACTCTAACAAATCATTTGGATGTGGGCGTTGTTAAGCCATACACTGGCACACTATTTAGCTGTGGAATAAACCAAAGCCAGGCTGTTCGTAGGGTCTTAGCATCAGCAGCCTAGGTTGTTCCAGCCAGTCTATTCAAGTAAATTGTTGCAACTTTTCAGTTTTGCAACTGTTTTTTCCAGGTGCTGCTGGAAAGTTAATGATCTGTCCAGTATTATTTCCAAGTACTTTGGAGAGTTACAATAATGTAAAATATGGTTCTGGAACTACACTGAAGGCTGGTAATTTGTGTACCTATTGCTGAGGTGGAATGTAGCTACTTCTGTTTTTGTTAAGCTAAGTTGGAGGCGTAGTTTTTTGAAGTAGCCATCCACCTTCTAGAGATCTTGAGATCTCTGCATCACTGAAATTGGTTCTTTGGCCTGTGGAATTGATATCATCGGGATAGATAAATTTCTAAGAAACAGTTTCAGGCAGGTCATGGATGTACAAGTTAAAAAGAGCAGGAGATAGCATTGATCCTCGTGGTAGTCCATTATTCAATTTATGATATTTGCTTCTATTGAATTCTGTGAAAACTTGAAATAACCTGTTATTCAACATCTTGTCAATCAAGGCAGTGGTGTTATGATAAGATGTAACCCTGGTTAGTTTGAGGAAAAGTCCTTCTCCCCAGACTAGAAAGAGATTAAAAAAAAAAAAAACAGAGGCATTTTCATGATTTCATGAAATGATTTCAGTGATAATTGTTCTTTCCTCTCTTTGCTTGCACCTTCTAATGTGTAGTGGATGGCTGAGTTTTTAGCAGTTTAAAGTGGGTTCTGTAGATTTTTTAAAATTAGAGTTTAATTTCATTATATTAATTAAATTGTCAGATAGAATATCAACTCTAACACACATACTAAATAAGAATATCAAACTGCACAATAAAACATAGAGGCGCCTTTGAATCCGCATTCTATTGTATTAACCACTTTTTCTTGATATAATATCATGACTGGCTGCACTGAAAATGGAAAAATGAGCCCTTGGTATGATGCAAATCATCAATCAGCTAACAAGTCATGCAGAATCCAGATGGCAAAAGGTTTAAAAACACCTCAATTCAAGAATGCTTAGAATTAAAATCTACTCTTATCATCTCAGCTAGAATGGCAAATAGAATTGACTAGGTAGTCCATATCCATGTTTCAATTTCATTTCTTCCTGAAAAAGCAAGAAAACTGCTCTGTGTGATTTGCATCCTAATGGAGAATGCATTTAATATTTACACTAGTCCATAGCTATAATGCTTTTACCTACCAACCAGGATCATAGCAACTAAGTATAGCTTGCCACTTATGAGGACAGCTCCATTAGCTGTGCTAATACTAAGTCATGCCATTGAACTGACTTTTTCTAAACAATTCTATAAAAAAGAAATAATCTCAATAAACCAAAATATCATGTGATTTTCTGTCTATTGAGATCAGATTTTGGGGGAAAAATGAATTCTGAAAACACATCTTTTTAATCTTTTTTCTATTGAATTTCAGAATTAATATTAAAGTAGCGCTTTAAATAACATGACAGTTCTGTGGGTTGGCATGTGTTCAGAGTTGTAGATCATGGTTTCCATACATGGTGAAATCTATGAAGGGGATTCCCCCCCCCCCTAAAAATAGGAAATGACGGTTACATATTATACTGTGTAGTGTTTTGCTAAGCAAAAAGTCATCTGCCCTGTGCTGCATTTGCTATTCAAGCAATCCTTTTTTCTGGAATAGTTTATTTTATGAAACAAATAACCCCAGTCTATCAAACATAAATTCTGAAAGCATTGAAGTCTTTTTAGATATGAACATTTATCATATCTATCATACAGTATTTATTTTGCTTTTATATAAAAATCAGTTAAAATTGTATGAATTAATGTGCTAATATTTGCTGTTTACCCTGTCTATCTGCAGAAAGAAACAGGGAAGCTAAGAGAATTTTCTTATTTTAAGCTGTTGTTGACAGCTATGCTAAAGTGAAAGCCAGTCTTAAAAATATTTTAAACCATAAAACAATAGTTCTTGCTTTTTTTCTCTCTCTCAAAAAGGAAAGTCTAAAAGTAGCATTTATCTAATTAGAGTGCAACATCAGGTTTATCTCTCAGAAATATTCCAACTGCTTCCTGAGGATTTGGATTCATATGGTTTCCTGCTCTTGGATATTAACAGTAATCAGCAGCAACAACTGCCAAATGTCCCAGCTTGTCCTAACTAAGTTATTTATATGCACTCCATCCACCCTTTACCTCTCACATGCATCAGAGACAATGGATTTACATAAAGGAAAGTCCTGACATCTATTTCAATATTAAAATTTGTAACCTCCAATTTGATTTGAGTAATATTCTCATGAAAAATAGATAGTAAATTTATTAAAAGACATAGAAGAATATATATACAGTGGGGCAAAAAAGTATTTAGTCAGCCACCAATTGTGCAAGTTCTCCCACTTAAAAAGATGAGAGAGGCCTGTAATTGTCATCATAGGTAGACCTCAACTATGAGAGACAAAATGAGAAAACAAATCCAGACAATCACATTGTTTGATTTGGAAAGAATTTATTTGCAAATTATGGTGGAAAATAAGTATTTGGTCACCTACAAACAAGCAAGATTTCTTGCTCTCACAGACCTGTAACTTCTTTAAGAGGCTCCTCTGTCCTCCACTCATTACCTATATTAATGGCACCTGTTTGAACTTGTTATCAGTATAAAAGACACCTGTCCACAACCTCAAACAGTCACACTCTAAACTCCACTATGGTGAAGACCAAAGAGCTGTCGAAGGACACCAGAAACAAAATTGTAGACCTGCACCAGGCTGGGAAGACTGAATCTGCAATAGGCAAGCAGCTTGGTATGAAAAAATCAACTGTGGGAGCAATAATTAGAAAATGGAAGACATACAAGACCACTGATAATCTATCTTGATCTGGGGCTCCATGTAAGATCTCACCCCGTGGGGTCAAAATGATCACAAGAACGATGAGCAAAAATCCCAGAACCACACCTAGGGGGACCTAGTGAATAACCTGCAGAGAGCTGGGACCAACGTAACAAAGGCTACCATCAGTAACACACTACGCCGCCAGGGACTCAGATCCTGCAGTGCCAGACGTGTCCCCCTGCTTAAGCCAATACATGTCCGGGCCCATCTGAATTTTGCTAGAGAGCATTTGGATGATCCAGAAGAGGATTGGGAGAATGTCATATGGTCAGATGAAACCAAAGTACAACTGTTTGGTAGAAACACAACTCGTCGTGTTTGGAGGAGAGAGAATGCTGAGTTGCATCCAAAGAACACCATACCTACTGTGAAGCATGGGGGTAGCAACATCATGCTTTGGGGCTGTTTCTCTGCAAAGGGACCAGGACGACTGATTTGTGTACAGGAAAGAATGAATAGGGCCATGTATCGTGAGATTTTGAGTGCAAACCTCCTTCCATCAGCAAGGGCATTGAAGATGAAACGTGGCTGGGTCTTTCAGCATGACAATGATCCCAAACACACCGCCTGGGCAACAAAGGAGTGGCCTAGCCAATCTCCAGATCTCAGCCCCATAAAAATCTTTGGAGGGAGTTGAAAGTCCATGTTGCCCAGCGACAGCTCCAAAACATCACTGCTCTAGAGGAGATCTGCATGGAGGAATGGGCCAACATACCAGCAACAGTGTGTGCCAACCTTGTGAAGATTTACAGAAAACGTTTGACCTCTGTCATTGCCAACAAAGGATATATAACAAAGTATTGAGATGAACTTTTGATATTGATCAAATACTTATTTTCCACCATAATTTGCAAATAAATTGTTTCCAAATCAGACAATGTGATTGTCTGGATTTGTTTTCTCATTTTGTCTCTCATAATTGAGGTCTACCTATGATGACAATTACAGGCCTCTCTCATCTTTTTAAGTGGGAGAACTTGTACAATTGGTGGCTGACTAAATACTTTTTTGCTCCACTGTAGGAGTTGGATTTATCAAAATCATTTTAAACAATTCAAAAAAGAAAAACAAATAAGCATAATTGCATGAAATTGGACAACAAGCATGATACATTATATTTTGACAGCTTGTATATTTGGACTTCCATTGTAAACTACAGGTAATCCTTGGTTTATGAGCATTCCCGTAGTGAACATTCAAAATTATTTGATCAGCATCCCCTAGTGTTTACGAACAAGTCCCAAAACTACAAATCTTGCAGCACCGTGGCAGTTGTTCGCCCTTATGAACAACCTCAGAGACTCTGCCACATTCAACTTGCACTTTGCCAGCCAATATGGAGGTTTGGCGGGGCGAGCCTGCCCTTCCGACTCTCCATTTAGGCCTGCACAGGCCTCACCCGGCAGTTAGCTGGCCAAAATGGAGCTCTGTTTAGGCATATGCAAGACTCACCCGTCACATTGCAGGCCAAAATGGAGGTTGGGAGGGGTGGGCCTTCACTTCTGAACCTCCATTTTGGCCTGCAGTGTACTGGGCAAGGCCTGTGCAGCCCTAAAGGGAGCTCCATTTGGCTGGAAAAATGCCAGCTGAGGCCTGTGGAGGCAGGCCTACCCCTCCGAAACTCCATTTTGGCCTGCAATATGCTGGCAGAGGTCTGCAGAGGTCTAAACGGAGCGTCAGAGAAGCGTGCGGGGCTGAGACGCTGGAGAAGAGACAGCTTGCTAGATCTTCGCATGATAAGTGTCCTGGCGGTGCAGGTTGGATGGATGGGGGGGACGCAATATTTCAGTGGCTCGGGGAGGCATTGGGTGGTCTTAAGCAGGTGGTTTGTTCCATCACTAGGCTCCTGATGGCTTTCCCCACCCTGAAATACTTCATGTGCACTTAACGAGCCTCACATTCAATTAGTGAATGTGTGGGCAAAAGGAGGTATGACATTCACTCCCATGAATGCTCAGGTTACAAATGGAATGGGCAGGCTCCATTATATTCGTAATGGAGGACTACCTGTATTGCTATTTTGCTGAACATGAAAAATCACTGAAGTACAGTTTTTCCAAGATTTCCTATCATAAGAATTTGGAGTATTCTACCTTAGCAATATATAATTGACAAAGCAATGTTCTTAATTGACAGCAGAGACAATGAAGGGGAATGGTCTGTAAGAATAACTTTGAGAAACAGGTGGAGAAAGAACTATAGCCTAGGTGTCCATGTCTCATGTAAAAAATGCAGAAACTAGAAAGTGGAAAATTATTAATTTAAATTTAAAAAAATTAAAATTCTTAATACAGCTATAATATTGTCCAGTGCTAGGCCATATTAATGGCAGAGGTATTTCTGACCAGCAAGTCATTCTGTGCATGTCAGTCCCGGGGGGGGCACTGCAAAAGATGTTAGTTGTTTGAATAGTGCCACTTTTACAGTAAGTATCCTTATCATCAGAAAGGAACATCCATTTTAACATGTGTTCTTTAGTTCTAGCCAAACCAGTGTGTAGTTTATTTAAACATCTTCAAACCACCCAATTCCTCTCCAAACATCTAGGTAGCTTCTCAAGTGGTTCTATGCAATCATAAAGATATTTTACTTGAGATTTCCATCTTTTTAGTTCTTCTATTTGAGGTGTGGTAACAATCTCATCAGTGCAGTCTAAAAAACTCTTTAATTTCAATTTTTTTGTAGGGGATATTGGCCAAATAATGGATGTGCTGGATCATGTAACACCTTTCCATATTCCATGTTTTGTACCACAGTCCTTCTAACACCTGGCGGGATTATTCCCACCAAGATATATAGTTTGTCAAGGGGGTTGGGATGCAGACATCCAGTAACAATGTGGCATGTATCACTAAGCACCCTATCCACCTATGTAGAGTGCACAGACCAGACCCAAATGGAGTAGGTGTACTCTGCCTCTGAGTAACACAGTGCAAGGGTGCCATTCATAGAGTAATGGGGTGGGTATCCCAAGTACTGTAGTTCCAGTGAACTTTCTCAGGAGATTATTATGGGTAGATATTTTTTTGCTTTAAATTGCAACAATGTCTTTTAAACATGGTGTCTCACAATGTGCTAGACCAGTGATGGTTAACCTTTTTGGTGCCGAGTGCCCAAAGCATTGCCACAACCCCCAAAATGCAATGTGAGTGCCTCCCGTGCATACACCCTGCACATGCATGCATGTTCCCTGTGCATGCACCCCCCCCCCCCCGCCGTGCATGTGCCCTGGGCCCCTGTTTTGGCTTCCAGGAGACTTTTCAGGCCCAAAATAGGGGGAGGTAGCTAGGACTCGATGGGGGTAAAAACTGCAAAGATCAGAGAAGGCACGGAAGGCAGGTGGAAGCTAGGACTCGATGAGGGAGAAACTGTGGAGATCACGTCCTAGCTTTCTCCTGCATTCCTGCCTTCCTGCTTCTCCAATCTTTGCAGTTTCTCCCCCATCGAATCCTAGCTGCCTCCTGCCTTCTATGATCTCCAAAGTTTCTCCCCCATCGAATCCTAGCTGCCTCCTGCCTCCCACAATCTCCAAAGTTTCTCCCCCATCGAATCCTAGCTGCCTCCTGCCTTCCACGATCTCCAAAGTTTCTCCCCCATCGAATCCTAGCTGCCTCCTGCCTTCCATGATCTCCAAAGTTTCTCCTCCATCGAAGCCTAGCTGCCTCCTGCCTTCCACGATCTCCAAAGTTTTTCCCCCCATCGAGCCCTAGTTGCCTCCTGCCTTCTCTGATCTCCAAAGTTTCACCCCCATTTAATCCTAGCTGCCTCATGCCTCCCACTATCTCCAAAGTTTCTCCCCCCACTGAGTGACTCCTGCCTTCCTGCCTTCAGTGCCTCCTCCGATCTTTGCAGTTTCTCCCCCCATCGCGTCCTAGCTTTCTTCTGCTTTCCTGCCATGGAGAGGCATCTGCAGAGGGTGGAACCTGCAGAGATTGGGGAAGACCCTGCCCCCGTGTATGCGTGGCAGAGACCCAAAGACCAGCTGGCTGATGGGAGGTGCACACATGTGCAGTGGAGCTGGGCTGGGGCGAAGGTTGGCGTGCCGCAGAAAGGGCTCTGCGTGCCACAGGTTCGCCATCACGGTGCTAGAATCACTCCAACCCAGATAATTTTGAGTATGGATCTGGCCAGTTTGTTTTTGAGATGGAATGCCCAGACATTGGTTTTTGAAGGATAAGGTTTTAGTCAATTCTTGTTATAGTGTATAACGAGTTATAGTATTCTGACATATTCTTAAGAACCAGAGTAAGCTTGTCTTCCACCTTCTTGAAGTTTGTTCCCTGAGTAATAAGTGCCAAATCATAGATAAAAGACAATGTATTACATTGTCAATAAATTTTACAATAAATAAAACAATAGGAGACATTCTGGTGTGCCTCTCTGTGTTTGTAGCCTAATCCTGTTTATCTTTAAATGTTTTCAGGAATTGCCTCTGAGTTATTTTACTGTGATCCTGATACGCTTGGGGGGGCAGAGACTTGAACCTGGAACCCCTATATACTTTGTTAATTTGTCTCTTTAGCTCGGCATTTTATAGCCAAAGTATGGACAGCTTAAATGACCTCTTTGCTAAAGGGTTTCACTTTATGAGCAAGAGTTGGCTGCTTGTAATTATTGTTGCATTTTAACTGTTTTAATTCCTCAAGGTGCTCTGGCACCCTGCCTGATTTGTAACTCCGGGTTATAGTTATTGCTGATCAAAAGGAAGGTATTCAGCAGAATGGTTTAGGTTTCCATGATGGCTGTGGCTATCATTGATCTTCAGTGTGTATTCCCCCATACCAATGATTGGTATTTAGGGCAGCTTTTTGCAAGCAAAGAAGCTTTTTGTACTTTTGTACAGGTAATCCTTGACTCACAACAGTTCATTTAGTGACCATTCAAAGTTGCAATGTTACTGAAAAAAATGACATTTTTCATACTTACGACCGTTGCAGCATCCCCACGGTCATGAGAGGTCAGACAAGGCAAAGCGCGATGTGAATGACATCAAGTTGGCCACGCCCACCCAGTCACATGACCACCCAGCCATGCCTACTCAGCCGGTCATTAGGGCAGAGAACCAGTAGTTAAATTATTTGAATCCCACCACTGATTATATGTATGTAAGAAAGTTGAGGAGATTTTGGATTAGGCAGATGGCCTGGCAAAATACTGTAACTTCAGATACCAGTCTTGTGTGTGTTTTGATTCTTAAGATGATAAAATGAGACAAGATGTTTGCCTATAGAACTGTGATGGTGAACCTATGGGACATGTGCCAGATGTGGCACGCAAAGCCCTCTCTGCTGGCATGCACACTATCGCCCCAGGTCAGATCTCTGTGGTGTTTCTTTCGTGAGCTTCTGTTTCCCTGCAATGGAATCCCAGCCACGAAGATTAACACCGGACCCAAGATAACACATGACACCACCACCAATCAGCCTCACCAGATTCAAACCCAAACCCACCCCATAGACGAAATACAACCACCATCCAGAAGCCAGACCACGGCGGCATCACAGCTGCTGCACCCCCCTCTGATCCCCACACAAAGCAAACTGACACACGCCATGAATACATGGCAAGACCTCAAATTCGGAGCCAAACCAAAACCCGGGATGTGACATCATAGCCATCTGCTCAGGACATTACATCAACTACCCAGCCCATTACCCAGGTTGTTAAAATAAAAGACTAATAGGCACACATCAAGGAACTCACCCAGACAGGATGTTACGAAACAGCTGACTAATCTGCAAGCATCAACTCCATCAACTAATCAAGATGTAACAAGACAGGCAACCAACCCGCTCACAGCAACAAAGCCAGCACCCCACACCTCCCCACCAGTATTTATAGAGAAACGGCAGCTCCGATCACGCTTTGCTTGCATAGGCACGAAGCCGAAGGCACCAGCCTGAAGATGACGAGTGGGACCTCATCGAAACATCACCAAGATAATCTTACACGGGAAAAGATCCAAATACTATATATATATATATATATATATATATATATATATATATATATATATATATATATATATATATATATATATATATATATTGTGTGTGTGTGTGTGTGTGTGTAGGTCTTTGGTTATTCGGGTCTTCTCCCACGTAAAATTGGAAGTGTCTTGGCGACGTTTCGACGAAGTCTCATTCGTCATCTTCAGGCTGGTGTTCTCGGCTTCGTGCTTCCAGGAGCAATGTGAGATCGCAGCTGTCTCTTCCTTTTAACTGCTAGTGGGGGTGTGAACTGATTGGGTGGGAACTTGGCTGTGTTCTGATTGGGTGGAGGTGTGTTCTGATTGGTTAGGGGCTTGGCTGTGCTCTGATTGGATGGGGGGTTGGTTGTGCTCTGATTGGCTGAGGGTGTGTTCTGTTTGGGTGGGGACTTGGTTGTGCTCAGCTTAGTCTGAGTTGCAGGGGGATTTGAGCTGGTGAGCTGCGTTGTTGTTGTTTGGCTTCGTGTTTGTGGCTGTGCGAGCTCTTCATGGTGGGTGTCAGTCTGCTTCATGTATGGATTGGAGGGATTTAAAGTGGCTAATGATGCAGCTGCGGTCTGGCTTCTGGTCCTTGGTCGTGGCTCATTATCAGTGTGGGTTTGAGTCTGCTTTCTGCGTGGATGTGTGGTGGTGACATCCTGTGTGGCTCTCGTGAGTGTGGGTCTGGTGTCATTTGTCGTGTTAGGGACTCGTTTGTCAATAAGGGCGGGTTTCCAAATGGCTGGTAGGCGGGAGGTATCGTCTCGTTTGTTCATGCTGTGTGGGCGTTTTTCTATCTCGATGGCTTCTCTGATTATTCTGTTGTTAAAGTGTTCAGTTTTGGCAATAGTTCTGGTCTTTTTAAAGTCAATATCATGTCCTGTGGCTTTAAGGTGTTGGACCAGGGAAGAAGTTGGTTCCTCTTTTCTGACTGAGTTCTTGTGTTCTTCTATGCGTGCACTTATTCGTCTGTTGGTTTGTCCGATGTATGTGGTGGGGCAGGCAGTGCATGGGATTTCATATACTCCTTGATTTTCTAACTCAATTTTGTCTTTGGGGTTCCTTAGGATGGTGGATATTTCTCCTCCCTGGTTGGGAACGGCAGGCAGCGCTGGGTAGGCTCAGTCAGTAGACCAATCAGGACCAGGTCTGCAATGAAGCTTAGCCCTGCCCTTCCTACTGCTCTCTCCAGTTTATCGACTCGGTCGACTTGGACAGTTTAGTCTCCTGCCTTTCCTTGCCAAAAAAAAAAAAAAAAATCCTTTTACACCAACAGTTCTTTTAAGAACTACCAGAGCACTCAGGCTGAGCCTCTTGGCTTGAAGGATTCTTCCGGCCTCCCGGACGGCCGAACGAGGCTTCTGACTGCTTGCGAGTAGTCCCTCAGGCTGGGCCCACGAGTTCGCTCCGTAGCCCTGTCCTGCACCGCACTCGCCCTGTTGCTGCTTCGGGTGAGGCTTGGCTGCATTCTAAAAGCCTTTGCTTAGCAGCTCTTCGCAGATCCTTTGCTGGCCTTGATCTGTGCATTTTGCTGGTTCGAATTCTTCTCCTGACACGAGGAGCACAGTGAGTACTACTGGGCCTCCCTCCATTCTACCCCTGACCAAAAGCCTGATTGCCAAGATGGCAGATTCTCGTTCCTCTAAAGCTGGGCATGGGGCTGCTTCCCAAAATTCCAGGAAACGCCACAATAGCGATCCCGGGGAGGGGACTTCAGGGCAGCAGCGCAGCTGCAAAAAGAACAAGGTGGCCTCTGTCCCTCAGCCTAAAGCAGCTCAGGCCTCAAAAGATGAACAACGCAGGCATAGGGCCTTGAAAGGGCCGTCCAAAGGCGCAGCTTCAGGCTTCCAAGGCTGCCATGGTCCCCCCTCCTCAGGCTTTCCTTCAGGAGCCCTTTTCTGAGGCCTCTCACCGTCATGCCCAGCCCCAGGCCTCCTGCAGGGAATCACTTTCTCCAGATCGACTTGACTCGAGGCCTTCTCCCTCTTCCAGCACAGCAGCCATTTTGTTTGCCACGCTGCCCCAAGATGGCCACCGTCACAGCCATGACTCACAAGTATGAGGGGATCCAGTTCTCTCTGACTGTCAACCCCCTCCTTCTCCTCCTCCTCCGCCCCCTCCTCCTCCCCCTCCTCCTCCTCCCCCCCCTCCCCCCTCTGCCAGTTCTGATTCTCTTCCTGCCACAATTTCACCTGCCCTGGCTTCCCTCATTGCAACAGCGATTCGCCAGGGGATATCGGAAGGCCTCAACCAGCGTGCAGAGTCGGTGGTGTCGGATTGTGCCAGTCATGTCAGCCACTTGTCGCACAGGAGGGAGGATTCGCCCCATCTGGACAGACCTTCCTCCCCAACCTCTGCTAGCCAGGTCTCTTTTTCTGCTGAAGACCTGGCCCTAGACCAGGAGTGGTCTGATGATGAGGGCCTTGAGCCTGACCAGCCAGCTTTCATTGGCCTTTTCAAACCCCACCTTTTTTGCTCCTTACTCTTCAAGGCTCTCTCTGTTACCAAAATGTTACCAGCTTCTGCTTCCCAGGCTACTGCTTCAGCCTCTGATGATCCATCTGCTTCTCTTTTTGCAGAACAGCCTGCCAGAGTGGACACTTTACCAGCACCAAAACTTTTCTCCGATGTGGTGAAGAGGCAATGGGCTTCCCCGGGCACTGGCCCCTTGCCCAATTCTCAGGATAAGAAGCTTTATGCTATTACTAATGAATTCTCTGACTTGTTACAGGTGCCAGTAGTGGATGCACCAGTTGTAGCCTTAGCCTCTTCCACCCACCTTGCTGGTCCTCCTGAAGAATCCCTGCGCCCTGAGGACAAACGAGCCGAGCGAACCCTAATTAAAGGACATCAAGCTTCTGCATGGGCGGTAAGGACCGCCTCGGCGGCATCTTTCTTCAACAGGGCCTCCATTCTCTGGCTGAAGCAGCTGCAGGATCGCATTCCAGCTTCTGACACATGTTCTCACCAGGACATTAATAAAATTCTTGCTGCGGTCGAATTCTCGGCCGATGCTACCCTGAACATGGCCCATTTTGCAGCCAAGGCTATTGGATCTTCTGTCTCCTCCAGGAGGCTCCTCTGGCTCCGCCACTGGCAAGCCGATGCCAGGAATAAATGGCGCCTAGCAGCTGCCCCTTATGAGACTAATAATCTTTTTGGTTCTCTCGATCCTATATTGGTTGAGATCAGAGATCACAAGAAGGTTTTTCCAGTCTTGTCTTGCAGGTCGGACTTTCGCCAACCAGCCTACCGGAACCAGTCCTTTCGTCCCTCTGACAGTGGCTCCTCCTTCAACCGCTCCTCTCGCAACTTCTCCTCCACGGGTTTGCAAAATCAAGACTTTCAGGTCAGATCCAGTTCTAGATTTCCCCCTAGAAGGCCATTCTGTGGCGGCAAAGGTCTGGGGGCTGGCGTGCCATTTTGGACCTGAAGTCATTGAACCGCTTCATAACCTACCGCAGGTTCAAGATGCACTCCCTGCAAACTATTTTGGAGTGCATTCGTGAGGGTGACTTCCTTGCCTCGGTTGACTTGACCGAGGCCTATTTGCACGTCCCCATTTTTCTGCCCCACCGCAAATTCCTCTGTTTTTATTTTAAGGGCTCTCATTATCAATATAGGGCTCTTCCCTTTGGCCTCTCTTCGGCTCCCAGGGTCTTTACTAAGTTGATGGCGGCCCTCGTCGCCCATATTAGGTCCCTCCCCATTCGTATTTTATTCTACCTGGATGATATTCTTATCCTCTCCTCCTCCCTTCCCGGGGCTCGGCAGGATGTCTCAACTTCTATCCGTTTGTTTGAATCTCATGGTTTCCTAATCAATTGGGCCAAAAGTTCTCTGACCCCCTCGACCCGTCTCCAGCATTTAGGGGCTGTCATAGACACTGTTTCATCTATGGTGTTTCTCTCACCGTCACGCCAGTCCAGCTTATCTGACCTGGCTTCTCAATGCCTGGAAGGCCGGCCCGTGTCCGTCCTCGTGCTTTCTCGTCTTCTGGGCAAAATGGTGTCCTCCTTCGACATCGTTCCCTGGTCCCATTTGCATAGCAGGCGCCTCCAATGGTTCCTCCTCCCCTTTCAGCGTTCTCTGTCTGTTTCCTCGTTGCGCAAGGTTTCCCTTCCTTCGAAGGTTTTGGACTCCTTAAGGTGGTGGTCTTCTTCGGCACTTGCCAATGGTACCTTGTTTAGGGAACCTCATCGGTCGGTTCTTACTACCGATGCGAGCCTTTCCGGCTGGGATGCGCATTTAGATTCCCATATGGTTCAGGGTCTTTGGACTGAAGCGGAGAGGGATTTTTCTATTAATCTTTTGGAATTACGGGCGATTTTCCTCGCCTTACGTCATTTTCTTCCCTTGCTTCAGGGTAAGCACGTTCTTGTGTTAACCGATAATGTCTCCGCCAAGGCCCATGTTAATAGACAGGGTGGTACCCGCTCTAGGTCCCTTTTCTATGAATCCCTGCAACTCGGCCTCTGGGCCGAGTCTCACTTAGCCTCTCTAAAGGCTTCTCACATTTCTGGCAAGTCTAACATTCAGGCTGATTCTCTTAGTCGCAATTTGGTGGACCATTCTGAATGGCAACTTCACCCTGATCTCTTCCTGGAGCTTTCTCACCGCTTTGGTCTTCCCGAGGTGGACTTGTTCGCTTCCCACGTCAACCATCAGGTTCCTTGTTTCCTTTCCAGATTTCCGTCCCCAGGGGCAGAAGTGGTGGATGCCCTTCACTCTCCCTGGCCTCGGGGGGTGCTTCTTTATGCCTTCCCTCCCCTGCCACTCATCGCCAAGGTCCTCAGAAAACTCCTAGCGGAGAAGTCGGAGCTGGTCCTCATAGCTCCACACTGGCCCCGCCGGCCCTGGTTTTCGGACCTGGTCTCCCTGTCCACGGCCAGTCCCTGGCGAATACTGGACGATCGAATTTGCCTTCTGCAAGGGGCTCTGGTCCATCCCGAGCCCCAATGGCTACAACTAACCGTTTGGAGACTGAGCGGGGATTCTTGACGAGGACCAATATTCCTCCTGCCGCCATTAGAACCATCCAGGCCGCACGGCGCCCTTCCACCGCCCGTATTTACGAGTCTACCTGGCGCTCCTTTTCATTATGGTGCTCGGCCCGCCAGGTTTGCCCGACTTCGCCTTCAGTGGAGCACGTCATCGGTTTTCTCCAGGACGGCTTCGACTCCGGCCTTGCCCCCTCTACTCTGAAGCGTCAGGTCACGGCCTTGGCTTCCATCTCTGCATGTGCTTCTCTGACAACTGTTACCAAGGATCCCTTGATCCGCCAATTTCTGCGGGGCGCTTCAAACCTGAGTCCTCCGGTCATTCACCGTTTCCCTACCTGGGATCTCTCAAAGGTTTTGTCCTCCCTCACTCAATCGCCCTTCAAACCTCTCCGGACGACTTCCTTGAAATTTCTCTCCTTTAAAGTGTTGTTCTTGGTGGCGGTTACATCCGCCCGTCGCATCTCCGAGCTGGCCGCTTTGTCAATCCGGCAAGACTTATGTGTTTTCCATCACGACAAGGTTGTCCTCCGTTTGGACCCCACGTTCCTTCCCAAAGTGAACTCTGTGTACCATCGATCGCAGGAAATCGCCTTGCCCAATTTTTGCCCTCGCCCGTCTCACCGGCTTGAGAAAATGTGGCACAAGCTCGACGTCCGCAGGGCCTTGCGGATCTACCTTTCTCGTTCTGCCTCTTTTCATAAGACGGAAGCTTTATTCGTCTCGTTCCAACCTACTACGATGGGAACCAAGGTTTCTGCTCCAACCTTGGGCCGATGGATCCGGGCCACAATTGCCTTTTCCTACGAGTCACAATCGCTTGCGGTTCCCAACAGGGTGACTGCACATTCCACCAGGAGTGCAGCCACCTCCGCTGCTTGGGCTACTCAAGCATCCTTGGAAGAAGTCTGCAGGGCGGCGACTTGGTCTACCCTGACACCTTTTATTAGACACTACCGTCTGGACGTCTACGCGTCGGCTGATGCGGCGTTCGGCAGACGGGTCCTGCAACAGGTCCATGTTTCCTGATCTGAGGCTCGCCCGAGCACTGCCCTCCCGTTGGACATCAAGCTTTGGTATGTCCCAGCGCTGCCTGCCGTACCCAACCAGGGAGGAGAAAGGGCGTTGGTCCTACCTGATACGCCCATTCTCTCCCGCGGGAGGGAACGGCAGGCAGCCCCCTCCCTATTGGGGCTGCGCCTTCGGGTGTCGGGGCGGGGTGGGTTGTACTTAACTTTTCTTTCTATCAGCAGGAGACACACAACAGTCTGCAGTGATTACCTCGCCGATAAACTGGAGAGAGCAGCAGGAAGGGCGGGGCTAAGCTTCATTGCAGACCCGGTCCTGATTGGTCTACTGACTGAGCCTACCCAGCGCTGCCTGCCGTTCCTTCCCGCGGGAGAGAACGGGCGTATCAGATAGGACCAACGCCCTTTTTCGGTTTGTGCAAACAACAGCTGCTGACATAAGTCTGATGATGGCAGATGGGATTCTGTCGAAACGTCGCTTCTACCCTTTTAGGGATATATCCACAATTACACGGGAAGAAACCCGAAATATTAACTATACACACATACATACCCGTGAAAACTTACATAAACATATAAATAAATAAATACATAAATAAATAAATAAATAATATATATATATATTTGTTTTCTCAGGTTTTCGCGGGTGTTTGTATGTAGGTCTTTGTATGTAGCTTGCTCCTGGAAGCACGAAGCCGAGAACACCAGCCTGAAGATGACGAATGAGACTTCGTCGAAACGTCGCCAAGACACTTCCAATTTTACGTGGGAGAAGACCCGAATAACCAAAGACCTACATATATATATATATATATATATATATATATATATATATATATATATACACACACACACACACACACACACACTAGTTGTACCCGGCCACGCGTTGCTATGGCCCAGTCTAGTGCTTCCGCTGGGCTAAAAGAGTGAGGCTGAAGTTCCAAAGTTTCCACAAACATTTGGTGGGCGTGGCCAACTTGACATCACTCACTTTTATCAGTCACATGACAGCCCCCGAGCCACGCCTTCCCAGCTGGTGATTAGGGCAGAGAACCGGTTGCTAAAAAACAATGGGAACCACAAAATCCTCCCTCTCTGTCTCTCCCTCTCTCTTTGTATATGTCTCTCTCTCTCCCCCGTCTGTATCTCTCTGTCTCTTTCTCCCCCTCTGTATCTCTCTATGTGTCTCTCTCTCCCCCTCTCTCTGTATCTCTCTGTCTCTCTCTCCCCCCTCTCTCTGTATCTCTCTCTCCCTCCCCCCTCTCTGTATCTCTCTGTCTCCCTCCCTCCCTCCCTCTGTATCTCTCTATATGCCTCTCTCTCTCCCTCTCTCTGTATCTCTATGTCTCCCTCTCCCCCCTCTGTATCTCTCTGTCTCTCTCTCTCTCTCCCGCCCTCTCTCTCTGTATCTCTGTACATGTCTCTCTCCCCCCCATCTCTCCGTATTTCTCTATGTCTCCATCTCCCGCTCACCGACCGGATTCGCATAGCGCCGGTTAGCGGTTGGTCTTTCTGACCTCGGGGCCCATGGTAGTGCTGGGTCAGGCGCGATTCAGGCCAGGCGAGGGATGGAGGGTTCCCGCTCGGTAGACCCAGGCAGCCTCGTTGCCAGGTGTTCTTTGGAGGGAGCCCTGAGAGCGGCTGGCAAGGGGGATGGGCAGCAATGGCAGGCGAGGCTAGTTCGCGGGGTGGGAGGGGGAGGTCAGAGCCAGGCTCGGGCAGGCCCTGCCCAGCCCTAGAAGCGCCGGCTGCGAGGGCTTCCTGGCGGGGATCCAGCTGCCTGCCTGCCGAGCCTGGTGGCAGGATATGGCCCTCGGGCATCTCTGCCTTCCAAATGCGCAGTTTCTTGGAAGCAATATGGAAAGTCTAAATATAAGGAGCAGAAATTTGTTGAGCGTAATCAGGGCTGGGAGGCTGCCATGTTGCTTTTACGTCCAGCAGATGGCACTGTTTTTCAATCTTTTTCAATGTTTGTCAATGTCTTTCAGTGTTTTCCAATGTTTTTCATGTTCTTACCTGTCATAGGTGTGACATGTATATAATATAGGTATATAAAAACACGCCCGTAGTCTAATGCAACGTTGCGTCAAAATTTGAAAGCAATCGGTGAAGAACTTTTGGAGATATGCGGTTATGTACAAACGGACATTTATATATATATATCCCCCTTTTTGATTCTTCTGAATCCTATTAAGTTCTCAGTTGCACATTCTCTAACTGTGCTTGCTTTCCTCCAGACATTTCAATCTTTGCACTTTGGTTAACCCAGTACTTCTAGTCTACCGAGCACAAACATAACAACTAGGCAACTCATTTGCATATAAATCTTGTTTAAACGGCAAATGTACCTTCATTAGTTTCAGAATCCTCTTAACTATTGACATGACTATTTGTATGGAGTTGGCACACACTGAAAAATTCATCTTTAGAACAAAACACAATGCAACTCATCCTGCCACAGGGACGTATTCTGGATTGATTTGCATAAAGTTGCAATCTCAAAAAGTCTAGTAATTGCTGATACCATTATCATTAATAGACCATTCTGATCCGTTTTCAAGGCATGACATTTTCAGATATTTCAATTCCAAGTAGAATAAAAGTGGGGGAACTAACAACAAAGGATTTGTGTGTTGTCTTATTTCCATTCATGTGTTGCCTTTATATGAAAAATCAGTGTTTGAAAAGATGTTTGAGGTATTCCATTTAAGGTTTTTGCTTTTCCTTGCTGATAATGTTTAAAGAACTATTAAATGGCTTTGTTGTACTCCTTGGGGTTGAGTTTACAAAACCATTTGCTATAGATATTCATTATTTAATTATTTGTAATTCATGGTTGTCAGGAAAATATTAAACACTCTGCAAAAATGCTATAGGGAAATAGCATAAAATATTAGATAAAGAAGAATGTCTCAGGGAAATGACAGATTTTTCATTCCCCCCCCAACACAATGGAATGTTGAAAAGAAGATATTTTGAGACTCTTGTCCATCAGCAGGATAACTTTCCAAAAATGAAACACGATGGGACCAAATTTGGTGTTGACAGAAAAAAGAGCAACGAAAGATTGAATTTGAAAATTGTCTTGGTCTGGCTGGAAACTGCAGAAAAAACATTCCTGAAAAATTCCTGCAATACATCCCTATGAGAGAGGCAACTGCTAAACTTCATTGTGTTCAGAGCAAAGCATATGCAGCGTACTTTTGTTCTTGAAATCATGCTCTGCCTATCTTCCTTGTTTTCTTTTTTTGTTAATATTAACTTCATTTCAAGTTCTTATAAAGACTCATTACCATGTATAGGTACTGTTTTCCAGGGATAGCTTTTGAGGTGAGGGAGATGTGTGAGCTTCACTCCTGTACATTAATAATGTTAAACATTAGGGTTGTGCAGCCTTTGGAATTTAAGGAAAAGATGCTTTAGAATATGTGAATATATAACTTCCATCTTTAATTCCTTAAAAGAACAGTGGTCCCACATTTGCTCAATTATCTTCTGCATTTTCTATGATCCTGGAAAGAGGATCTTTAATATGAGAAATTGCAGGCAGTTGCTATTGTCACATGGATATTTTCAACATGCTAATAAAAGGAAGCATATGGAGGCTATATATTATGGGCTTCATTTTATCCACTTTTTTGATCTTTTCTGAAATCAAGTTCAATAAAATATTCCATGTTTTATGCCATAATAAAGTTTTGATTTGATTGACAAATAGGAAATTTCATCTAGCTCTTTCTATTATTATTTTTACATAAATGATTATGCTATTTATATGTTATTTCTCATTTTATCATCAGAGCATCATATATTTTGAAACCCTACATTAAATACACTTGGCCACCAGCAAAAATAGTCGTACGTTCTGAATCCTATAAATATTATTACTGTTTTGTTAATTCAAATATTTAATTCTTTGACAGAAATATATATATTAGTACAATATGTTTCCCCAATTAATCAATGTAAACAATATTTGCTGCACATTTAGGAATAATAAAAGCAATATACACAATTAATGAAGTAAGTAGGACGAGTGGTGGGATTCAGCCGGTTCGTACCGGTTCAGGAGAACTTTCTGAGCAGTTTGGAGAACCGATTGTTGGAAGAAATCTCCTTCCAGCAGCCTTTTGTTTTTCCTACTTTACAAGGTTAATCCTGTCAGGAGGGCAGAAAGGAGACTTTCTGGTGTGCCTCTCTGTGTTGTTTGTAGTCTAATCCTGTTTATCTTTTAAGTGTTTTCAGAAACTGCCTCTGGATTAAGCCTTGTTACATTGTAACAGCAGTTAATAGTTCTTGGCAGCATGCCCAGACTTTCTGTAGCCTGATTCCTTTGGTGGTACTTTTATTAGGGGCTTGACTTCTTTTAAAGCTTTTTACACTGCTTTAGTGGTTCCTGGCACTGTCATTGTGGGGTATACTTCCAAGAGGCAGGATGTAATCTTGGCACTCTCTCTGATTTTTATTTTTTTTACTGCCTTTCTGGGGGCATGTGATCTTTCCTTAAATCTGGATGATTTCCTTAGGATATGTTGTGAGATGAGTGGGATCAGCTGATATCTTTAAGTGGTGCAAATGGATCTAAGGATTGCTTCTCCTGGGTGGGAAAGGGTGCTTTGTCAGTTCACTGAGCACAGGAGTTCTTTGCTTGTCGCAAAGGTGCCTTTTTCAAGAGGCAACTGGACTTTCTTGGTTTCCAGAAAGTCCAGTTGCCTCTTGAAAAAGCATCTTTGGGACAAGAGTCTCTTCCATTGCTTCGGAATGGCCAGGAACATGATTGCTCACTGATAGTAAGATTTTAAAAAAGAAGGTAGGGGTGTCGATCCTTCAATTCATTTTAGTTTTCTCTCATGATAATAAGGCTTAGTAACATGGCACCAGGCTTGAAGTTTATTTAGATATCTGTGGCATGTACTAATTTTATTGTGATCCTGACAAGCTTGGGAGGGCAGAGACTTGAACCTGGGTCCTTGTTAATTTGTCTCTTTAGCTCAGCATTTTGTAATCCAAGTATGGACAGTTTAAATGACCTCTGCTATAGGGTTTCACTTTATCAGCAAGAATTGGCTGCTGATAATTATCATTGCATTTTAACTATTTTAATTTCTCAAGGTGCTCTGGCACCCTGCCTGATTTGTCACTCCGGGTTATAGGTATTGCTGATCAAAAGGAAGGTATTCAGCGGAATGGTTTATGTTTCCATGATGATTGTGGCTATCATTGATCTTCAGTGTGTTTTCTAATCTAATGATTGGTATTTAGGGCAGCTTTTTGCAAGCAAAGAAGCTTTTTGTATTTTTGTACAGGTAATCCTTGATTTACAAGAGTTCATTTAGTGACCTTTCAAAGTTACAATGGCACTGAAAAAAGTGACATGACCATTTTTCACACTTACGACCGTTGCAGCATTCCCACGGTCATGAGAGGCTGGGCAAGGCAAAGTACCCCTTGACGTGAGTGACATCAATTTTGCCATGACCACCCAGTCACATGACCACCCAGCCACCACTGAATCCCACTACTGAGTAGGGCTTTAAGTTTCTCTCAATAGGCCAAAGTAAATTGGGTTTAAAATAAAAATGTAATCTTTCTTGAATAAGATGAATGAAGGAACTTTGTTGTGCGTCCTTCACATCATTATCATTGCTTTACTAGCAATGGCAAGATGATCAGTTCCACTGATATGTTATAGGACATCTTAATAAATTCCTGATATTCTAATAGATAAGAAATATATAAAAGTATGTTTGAATAGCTGCATTCTAAGGGATAACGGGGATTTAGCAGGCCCCTGTAAATAGACATTTTATCCTTTGCATTCGGGAATAATTTTGTTAAGCAGCAGATTTTATATCCTTTGTAAATCCCAAAGTTGAGAATCAATCCAATTTTATCTTCATGGTTGTTTTTTGTGATATTGAAATAAAATGAAATAAAAAGACCTGGTTTTAAAATAAAATTAAGTTGGAAAAGACCCCTATTAAGATCAGCCAAACACCACCAAGGGGTGGAAGATTTCAAAGCAGAAGAATAAAAACACAAAACACAAAACAGATGAAGTATTAACTAAGATTTACCATGGTCACCAATCACTATTTGTAGACTTAATATCTTGTTCTTTGATAGATGAGCAGGTATAGCAACTTAAAGCATTCTAGGAGAAACTAATTGTTTGGCCTCCATTTTTGAAAAAAACATCATTTAACTTCAGAGCAGTTTCTATATTCACAATCAGTTAAACTGTGAATGATTTACCTAATGATTACCTAATTTGCTAATCACCAAAATAATGGTTTTGTGTAACTGTATCCCAGTGTAGGAAAGCCTAGAAAAGTCATTTGTTATTGCCAGGGCAATTAGCACTATTATTCTGTAATTTTTATTCAGAATATGAATAAAATTATTTATGAAATAATTTTCAAATGTTGGATGTATTCTGATAAAACTAACCTTTTCACTAGAGATATACTTTTCCAAATTGTGCTGCCATTTTCCTAAATAATGTTATTTCCAGAGTGCATCAAGAGATCCTTTGGTATTTACAAGTGAACCCAAAAATGTCAAATGATCCAAATTTATTTTTTAGATTTATCTCTTCCAAAGTTAATAATGTCATATTCAACACTGCATCAGAAGCATTGTCTTCTTGTATATAGTGTAAATCAAATATTGTCAGGGTTCCAAGTAACACACCCAATGAAAAAAGACTCCAAGGCTAAAAGTTCCTCAAAGTTCCATTTTATTAGAGATGTCATATTGTTTCCTACAGCACCAAGTATGGCAGCCCTGAAGATCCAAAGAAAAAGATGGTCTCCAGGGCTGACAAATATGCTATCAAGACCCTCATGCCAGATATTTTGGAATTTATTCTGCAATAAATTAATCCGAACAAAACAATTTTTAAAATATCTCTAAAATGAATTCTGATTATCTCACAAAAAATAGGGTTATTGACACACAAGAATAGCAAGACACCCAATAGAAAGAATGCCTCTATGCACACAATGAATCTTGAATATGGGCTTTAATGAGAAGTATTTAAAATGGTAAACATCTTCTCAGGAAATATTTAAGTCACAGGGAATAAAGATTTTGTGTCTGACAGCCTATTATCAAACTTGTCCTAGATAAAGTTGAATTGTATTAACATTTATAAAGAGATGTGGTGCTTTCTTTTTTCTCTTTAGGATGATCTCCATTCTATTTTGCCATTGTTCTCTTGGGAGCATTTCTACTGAGGAGCTATTCCTTTTTATATTAAAAATTTATTGCAAGGGATTTCACAGTGAATAGGAAGTGCAGTATGTAGATAGAGCATCAAGGTTATATGTCATGTTTTCTAACCTGGCCATAAATCAGAGATAAGGAAAAACAGTGCTATGTAATCAGGTTGCATACAGTTTTGTTAGCAGAAGAGCAATGGAATGCTACATTTCCTTGTAAAATATGGAGCAAAAGATTGAACTGGTAATATGATCATTGTCCTTCCTCTGCCTACCCGGTTGCTTAGCTGCCATTTTGCCTTATTGCTTATAGTTACCACTCTCAGGTAGAAGGTTGATGCAAAGAGTGAACAACAGGGTGGATTTGATTTAAATCAGTAAGGCTGATTTAAATCATAGTTTTCTACATAAAGACTAATTCTTGCTGGTATAACTTTAATATGCAAGTAGATGAAGATGTTTAGAATAACAACTTTTCATATTAGTTTTTTTATCCCCAGTTTAATAGGTTAATCATTCTTATTTGGACAACTTTTCTGTTGTACTTAGGAAGGAGAAAAATAATCATTACCTTAATAATAACAATTTAAATAGAGTTATTCAACTGAAACAATAACATTACAGCATATGTTATTTGCTTAAACAAACATCCATGTTTGTTAACTAATTTGGCTAAACAATATATATATATTTTAAGAAACTTAGACTGTCAGCCCAGCCTACACATGAAAAACTTAAATACTGTCCTCTGTAGCTCACTCGTCATCTTCATCTTTTTCTTTGTTCATAATCTGGAAAAGAAAAACAAGCTTTCCTGCTTTATCGGGTCCCAAACAATTTCTCAATTTAGAATGAATGAGTCCAAAGGAAGAGAATATTCTTTCAATGCCTGCAGAAGAAGCTACTGCTGTTAAAAGTGAAATCATTACTTGAACAGTCTCTAAATCCAAGTGCTTAAGTGACTTTCACCAGTTCACTGGTGTGACTTTCTTTAAAATATCTTCAGCAAACATATATTTCTTGAATGGTTCCCCCTTAGCTTTGAAGTTTATTATAGTTGGCATTACAGATGGATGATTGCTGGATACCCATGTCATAGCTAACTCCTCTTCTTCAGCACTTAAGTTTTGACCGTGATATTGGATATTGACAATATTTGCCAAAAAATGAGCTGGAGACAGTACTTGTCCCATTCATTTTTTTAATGCTTGTAATTTAGTTCTGTCCATGTGTAATTCTGTTTTTAAGTGTTCACTCAGTTCCTTCCAAATTTCAACAGCATCAGCAATAAAACAGCTATTTTTCTGTATTTTGTTTAAAGCTTCAGAGATGAATTTCAGGATGCTCAGCATATGTTCAACATTTCTCTTAAGCCCAATGTTGATGATTTTGGCCGTGACAGTGCCATCTATTTTATCTCGATTTTCTTCACAAACTGTCATCAGAATAGGCCAGTTCTTGATATACTGCTCAAAACAGTCCACCACAGAGTTCCATCTAACATCTTGTGGGAGCATTAGCTTGGTTCCACCCATCCTTTTGAGAGCTGCTGCAGCAAAATGATTGTTACGGAAGTATTTAGCAATTTCAACATTAGTCTTTATTTCTGGAACACTTAAGTCTTTGGCTAAGAGGTGCAGCAAATGAGCACTGCAACCATATGTTATTAGCTTTGTATTCCCTTCCTGCTCTTCTAAATTTCTTCTCATCTTGGATACATTTGCAGCATTGTCTGTGACCAAACTGCGTACTAGACATTTGAATTTTTGTTCACATGTTGTTATAGCTTTTACTGCCACTTCTTGTAAGTATTCTCCTGTGTGTGCATTTCTTGACGTATCAATTGTTTGTGCAAGGAAGACTTTCCCTTCTTCTGTTGTTATACAAGCACATACAGTCAGGTCCAGAAATATTGGGACATCGACACAATTCTAACATCTTTGGCTCTATACACCACCACAATGGAGTTGGAATGAAACAAACACAATGTGCATTAACTGCAGACTGTCAGCTTTAATTTGAGGGTATGTACATCCAACTCAGGTGAACGCTGTAGGATTTACAGCAGTTTGTATATGTACCTCCCACTTGTTAAGGGACCAAAAGTAATGGGACAATTGGCTTCTCAGCTGTTCCATGGCCAGATGTGTGATATTCCCTCATTACCCCAATTACAATGTGCAGATAAAAGGCCCAGAGTTCATTTCAAGTGTGCTATTTGCATTTGGAATCTGTTGCTGTCAACTCTCAAGATGAGATCCAAAGAGCTGTCACTATCAGTGAAGCAAGCCATCATTATGCTGAAGAAACAAAACAAACCCATCAGAGAGATAGCAAGAACATTAGGCATGGCCAAAACAACTCTTTGAAACATTCTCAAAAAGAAGGAATGCACCGGTGAGCTCAGCAACACCAAAAGACCTGGGAGACCACGGAAAACAAGTGTGGTGGATGACCGAAGAATTCTTTCCCTGGTGAAGAAAACACCCTTCACAACAGTTGGCCAGATCAAGAACACTCTCCAGGAGGTAGGTGTATGAGTGTCGAAGTCAACAATCAAGAGGAGACTTCACCAGAGTGAATACAGAGGGTTTACCACAAGATGTAAACCATTGGTGAGCCTCAAAAACAGGAAGCCAGATTAGAGTTTGCCAAACAACATCTAACAAAGCCTTCTCAGTTCTGGAATAAGATCCTATGGACAGATGAGACCAAGATCAACTTGTACCAGAGTGATGGGAAGAGAAGAGTATGGAGAAGGAAAGGAATTGCTCATGATCCTAAGCGTACCACCTCATCAGTGAAGCATGGTGGTGGTAGTGTCATGGCATGGGCATGTATGGCTGCCAATGGAACTGGTTCTCTTGTATTTATTGATGGTGTGACTGCTGACAAAAGCAGCAGGATGAATTCTGAAGTGTTTCGGGCAATATTATCTGCTCACATTCAGCCAAATGCTGCAGAACTCATTGGACGGCGCTTCACAGTGCAGATGGACAATGACCCAAAGCATACTGCAAAAGCAACCAAAGAGTTTTTGAAGGGACAGAAGTGGGATGTTATGCAATGGCCAAATCAATCACCTGACCTGAATCCCATTGAGCATGCATTTCACTTGCTGAAGACAAAACTGAAGGGAAAATGCCCTAAGAACAAGCAGGAACTGAAGACAGTTGTAGTAGAGGCCTGGCAGCGCATCACCAGGGATGAAACCCAGTGTCTAGTGATGTCTATGCGTTCCACACTTCAGGCTGTGATTGACTGCAAAGGATTTGCAACCAAGTATTAAGAAGGGAAAGTTTGATTTATGATTATTATTCTGTCCCATTACTTTTGGTCCCTTAACAATTGGGAGGCACATATGCAAACTGCTGTAAGTCCTACACCATTCACCTGAGTTGGATGTACATACCCTCAAATTAAAGCTGGCAGTCTGCAGTTAACGCACATTGTGTTTGTTTCATTCCAACTCCATTGTGGTGGTGTATAGAGCCAAAGATGTTAGAATTGTGTCGATGTCCCAATATTTCTGGACCTGACTGTACAATAGGATCATTGTGGACATTACTCCATCCATCAATATTAGGTTAACAATTCTACCCTCCAGAGCTGTTGCACATTGCTCTATTTCTCTGTCATACACTTTATCCAGCAGTTTCCCTGCAACATCTGCTCTGCTGGGTGGACTGTATCCTGGTCTCAGTGACTGAACCATATTAATGAAATGTGGGTTCTCAGTCAGACGGAAAGAAGAGTTCGTTGCCTAAACAAACTGGGCAATTTTTTCATCAATTAACTCTTTTTCTAATCTGCTAGTTTTTATCACAAACTTATCTATGGTGGTTCCAGGAGGGAAGCGTTTTTTCTTTCTTTTAGGTGATAGTGATATGTGGCTGTGGGTGTCTGATGATGATGATGCTAATGAAGCACTATCCTGGATGGATAATTCTGAAACTGTAGAACAGGAGGATGGTGATCTTGAAGGTGGATAGTTTCCAGAATCCATGAATTCCCCTAAACAAAAAAGTCAATGCTGTTATTTTATTGTTTATACAATTTCTGCTTATTGTTCACAGCACTGCCCCAAAAGGAATATTTGCTTTTCTTCAAAACTGTATCAAATGACAGTAACATGCAGTAATAATAAGAAATATAATTTTGCTCAAACGTGACAGTTCAAGGCAGTCTTTAGAAATATGATTCAATAAAAATGTTTACCAACCTGAAGATCCTGCCTGTTCAAATGTGTTTCTTTGGTCATCTTCATCACAGCACTTCTCATGATGTTGCCTCATTCGGGCCACCAGGCCTTGCATTTCTTTGTTGCAGTGTTTGCAGTTTGCACACATGCCTGCCTTACCGATAGGTAAAGGAACTTCATTAAAATATTGCCAAACTGGGTCTCTTTTACTGCCTGCTGCCATTATAGGTTTTTTCCTCCAAGGAAAGAATGTGATAAACCTCAGGTCATACAGATCCAAAGACTTGTCTGTCTGTGGCTGTGCAGTATTGTGCTCAGAAAGTTTCACTTCCATTTTGTACTGCTTGTCTGCTTGCCCCTTCCTCCTCACACTTAATTTCATTTTCTTCTTGTGCAGATCTATTCCACTCCAAACAATCAGAAAAATATTGTTTCTATTCTATTCACTGAACTTCTTGAAACTTAGCACTGTATTCATAGGTTTATAGAACAATAGGATTAAGGTCTTTTTCTCAACTCTGTTCATGTTATAACATTTTTGCTGTGAAGAAGAGGCATGTGATCTCTGCTGAGTCAAATTCAGTTTTGAGAACTGCAAAAGTAAACCAAGCATCTGTGATAATATCTTGTAGGCAGAGAAACTGCCCAATAATCTTACAAAAACCTCTGGAAGAGCATGACATTGTAAATGGATTAATGGAATTTATTTACCAAAAAAAATAAACATATACAGCCTTATTCTACATAATTAAAAAACTAATCTTTATTTCATGATGGAATAACCTTTGGATGGTAATATATTTTCCTCAAAAAGCATTTTATTTAAAAAAATCTGATATAAATAAAAAAAATCCAATTTAAATCAAAAAAATCTGATTTTTTTGATTTTTTTAAAAAATCATTGATTTTTATCCACCCTGGTGAACAAATAGCAGAAATATTAAGAATGCTATTTTGCAAAAAAAAATCCCTGATATATTTGTTAGAAAGTCAAAGTTAATTGTTTTGATTTTTATCATTTGTCCACCAAAGAAAAATTTGGAAAGGAAAATTTAGAAGATATTCTTATATAATATTGTAAATCAAAATATTAGACTACATAATAGGACACATAATACACCAAAGTAAGTTGTTTTAATGCAAACATTAGGATTTTTTTGTTTATATAAATCTCTCTCACTAAATTTAATGCATGTTAAATATGCTCAGTTATTTGGATTATTGAACTGAATGACAGTCACGGCTCTTTATCCAATGGAGTAAAGTACGCATGTGACAGAGAAGCCTCCTCGCTATCCACTATAATCTGTTTACTGTCTGTATATGCCCACCCAACTTAATTTCAAAACATAAGCAGTGACTTTAACTTCCACTTCTTTCTGTGTTGCTCTTCACTGCTAATAAATACACTGCTGTGCTCTTTTTGTCTTGTCCTTGAATTAACCAAATTGTGATAAAAATAGGTCAAACATAAATGACTTTATTCATTGATCACAAAAAAAAGAAAAGAAAAAATTAGATATATTTGCTTTAGTGTTTACACATACTCGCATCATCTACAATGGTTAGGTTCCACCAGGGAGCCTGGTGGCGCAGCAGACTAAAGCACTGTTATTAACATCAAAGCTGTCTGCAATTACTGTAAGTTCAAATCTCACCAGGCTCAAGGTTGACTCAGCCTACCATCCTTTCTAAGGTAGGTAAAATGGGGACCCAGATTGTGGTGGCAATAAACTGACTTTGTATAAATATACAAAAGTATGAAGGCTATTGTTTAACGCATTGTAAGCCACCCTGAGTCTCCGGAGAAGGGCGGCATATAAATCAAATTTTAAAAAAAACACTTTTGATTAACAATGCATTATCATCCCCTCTAAATCCTAAAATGTGCTATATCTTAAATATGGTTTGATAAGATAAACCACAATTTAAGGTTTTCCAATGAATGTATTTAGCTTACAGTGCATATCTGTATCTGATACAAAATCTACTTTTCTGTATCTTTTTTGTACCATCTGATTATTTATTATTAAATTATGTATTATTTATTAAATTTTTATGCCACCGATCTCCCCAACAAGGTGAGTCTAATGGAGGTACAGATTTTTGTAGCCCAGATCTGGTAGCACCAACTTTTTCTTATTTAGAGTTGACAGGAAAAGAAATGCTAGAACTATACAAAAGAAAAACTGTCATTGTTTATTTCTAATATGTAAATTAACTAGATTTAACTAATCTGAGTGCCTCTGAGAGTCCATTTATGCTGTGGCCTGAAATTTTTTTCTTAACTTCTTATTTTGCTAATGATATATGAAAACAATTTTGTGTATGACAAGAAGTGTTAAGCAATTATTAATTGTTGCAAATTGATTTGCTTGTAATAACTTGAAATGAATATACTTCTTTAATATTTGATGGCAATATTCATGAGTCTCAGTGCATGACTTTATTTATGGCAGAGTTTATCAAGATACTTCAATAATAGAATCAACAAACAAGTATATTATTACAAATAATCTGGAATTAAGCTCCTTTGAATCCTCCATTACTGTCACTGCCTTCCCATTTATATCTGTACCATGTTTGTTTGGGGTTGTGTGTGGGTTGTTTGTTTGTTTTTTTGTTGTTGTTTTTTTGCAAATCAGTTAGGCTAGAACTCTAGATTAGGGGAAAAATATGACATTAATCACATATTGCAATTATTCTGTATTTGTTTGACTTGGCAGTTATTTTCAAAGGAAATCTCATGTAGACATTTCAACTTAATGCTACACTTTATGAATATTTTGAGAAGAAAGCCAAATTGCAAATGGGAGTTTTCCAAAAATAACTGTCCTAGGATAGTTTCAACCAATGTATTAATTCATATCTAATAGAGTCTGTTTAAGTTTTAATTGACAGGTATGATAATGTAAACCTCTCTTCAACCAACATGCTTGTTGGGTTGATACACATAATTTTCAGAATTTTGAATTGAAAAGAAACCATTTTGGCTTAATGTGCTTTGAGAATCAATTTTGTATGCCCCCATATTTTTGCTCTTCGTGTCAGAGCCACAAATACATTTATGATATTTGAAGTATACCTCTGTCAACAATTCATTCTTATTATCTGAAATATTAATGTATTTAATTGAATATTAGTTTGCTTTCATACTGATATTATAGAATGCACTCTGTAAATAGTAAAGAACAAACTGAGCAATGTGGTATTTGCAGTACAATGCAGTGATGTGCAGTACAATGTGCAGATTTGTACATTGGGGAAACAAAACAATCACTTCATAAACACATGGCACAACATAGGAAAACAAATCCATCAGGACTAGATTCAACAGTCCATCTGCATTTAGGAGACAAAGGCCACTCTTTTGAAGATAGAAAAGTCCACATTTTGGATAGAGAGGGCTGCTGGCTTGAAAAAGGGGTCAAAGAGGCCATCTATGTCAAAATTGGAACAACCCTCTCTCAAAGGGGAGAGATACGACATCAGCTATCTCCAGACTACAACACAGTCCTTTCAACAGTTAGAAGAAGACTCCAAACCCATTTGCACTACTCAGGTGATCCTGACGACACAGATAAACCTCCAGGTAGCCTCAGTGACTCTCTAAAAAGAATGCAAATGGCCATCTGTCTGCAAGGAGTATAAATCCTTCCATTCCCTACCATCCAGCCAGTGCTGAAGAAGCTTCTTGGATGAGAAGTGAAATGTCTTCAAAGAGAAACTAGAAAGTCCAGTTGCCTCTTGAAAAAGCATCTTTGGGACAGCCATGACCTGGATGACTGAGAATCTCCATAGACATTTAGCAAAGAACAGGTAGTTTGAATATTTAACAGACTAACAAGAGTTGAAAGGGACCTTGTAGGTCCTCTAGTCCAACCACCCACTCAAGCAGGAGACCCTACATCATTTCTGACAAATGGTAGTCGAATCTCTTCTTGAAAGCGTCTAATGATGAAGCTCCCACAACTTCTGAAGGCAAGCTGTTCCATTGGTTGATTGTTCTCACTGTCAGAAAAGTTATCCTTATTTCTAGGTTGAATCTCTCCTTGATCAGTTTCCATCCATTATTCCTTCTCTGTCCTTCAGGTGCCTTGTAAAATAGCTTGACCCCTTGCTTTCTGTGGCAGCCCCTCAAATATTGGAAAACTACTATCGTGTCCCCTGATCCTTCTCTTCACTAGACTACCATGGCGAGTTCCTGTAACCGTTCTTCATATGTTTTAGTCTCCAGTCCCCTAATCATCCTGGTTGCTCTTCTCTGCACTTTTTCTAGAGTCTCAACATTTTTATAGTGTGGTGACCCAAACTGGATGCAATATTCTAGGTGTGTTCTTACTAAGCCTTTATAGAGTGTTATTAGTACCTCACTTGATCTTGATTGTATCCCTCTGTTAATGCAATTTAGGATTGCATTGGCTTCTATTGCTGTCTCACACTGCTGCTTCATATTTAACTGGCTGTCCGCTAAGATTCCAAGATCCCTGTCACAGTTACTGCTACTAAGCCTGGTTTCACCCAGTCTATATGTGTACTTTTGGTTTTTCTTCCCTAAGTGTAGGACTTCACTTTTCTCTACATTGAATTTCATTTTGTTAGATAGGGCCCAGTGTTCAAGTCTGTCAAGATCCATCTGGATCTTGAGCCTATCTACTATGGTGTTAGCTATTCCTGCCAGCTTAGTATCATCTGCAAATTTGATCAGTTCCCCTTCTATTCTTTCATCTAAGTCATTTATGAAGATATTAAAGAGTACTGGGCCTAAGACAGAACCTTGTGGTATCCCACTGCTTACTTCCCTCCATGTAGACTTAGACCCATCAAGGACTACTCGTTGAGTGTGGTTTGTCAGCCAGTTGCAAATTCATCTGGTGGTGATGCTATCTATCTTACTTTTTTCTAGCTTACTAAGAAGTAGGTTGTGGTCTACTTTGTCGAATGCCTTGCTGAAGTCTAAGCATATTATGTCAACAGTATTTCGCTGGTCTACTAATTTAGTCACTATGTTGAAGAATGAAATAAGATTGGTTTGGCATGATCTGTTTTTAACAAACCCGTGCTGAGTGCTAGTTATTACTTTACTTGTTTCTAGATGTTGACAGATCTGGGTTTTTATATTATTTTTTCCAGTATCTTCCCGAGTATTGATGTAAGGCTGATTGGTCTGTAGTTTCCTGGGTCTGGTTTTTTTCCCCTTTTTTGAAGATGGAAACCACATCAGCTCTTTTCCAATCCTCTGGTAGTTCCCCAGTGCTCCAGGATTTTTGAAAGATGTGGTGCAGTGGTTCTGAGATGACCTTTGCCAGCTCCTTTAGAACTCTGGGATGTGATCCATCAGGTCCCGGTGATTTGTATTCATCAAGATCAGACAGATGTTCTCTTACTATTTTTTTGCTTATTTTAATTTTTATTTCTAGTCTGTCTTTTACAGTTATGTTTTTGATAGGTTGAGCTATAGTTTCTTTTTGTGTGAAGACCGATGCAAAGAATGAGTTAAGCAGCTCTGTTTTCTCTTTGTTGCCTGTTACTTCCTTGCCAGTGTACCGACTATTTCTTTGATTTTTTTTCTTGTTATTTATATGTTGGAAGAAACTTTTTTTTTATTATCTTTTACTTTTGTTGCAAGTCTTTGTTCATTTTGAGCCTTTGCTTTCCTGACTTCATCTTTGCAGATTCTGGCTATCTGCTGATATTCTGCCTTAGTTGTGTGTCTCTCTTTCCATTTTTTGTACTTGTCCTTTTTGTCTTTCAATTTGTCAGAGAGATCTTTATGCAGCCATGCTGGTTTCTTCTTGGATTTCTCGTTTTTTTTCTCAGTGGTATTGTGCTGGTCTGGTCTTTTACAGAAATGCATGAAACCAAGGACGAAAATCTCCTAGGATGCATATGGGCCAATATTAAAAGAAAAAAAGAATGACAGGGCTATAGGTGTATACTATAGGACACCCAATCAAGCAGAAAAGATAGATGTGCTTTTTGCTAACCACTAACAAATATAGGTAGGAAACACAGTACAATAATAATAGAGGACTTCCATTACCTTGACATCAATTGGAAGACTAATTCTGCACCAAGTGATAAATCAAATAGGTCCCTAACCAACCTAGCTGACAACTTTGTTATACAAAAGATAGAGGAGGGAACTAGAGGGACAGCCATACTGGACTTTCATTTCATTTTCATTTCATTTTAATTCTTACAAACAGAGAAGAAATGATAGAGGGAGTTGAAACTGCAGGAACCTTGGGTGAGAGTGACCATGTCATATGAGAATTCAACATAACACAAACACAAGCAACAGAACATAATGACACCAGACTCTTAGATTTTAAAAGAGCTGACTTTAATAAACTCAGAGAGAACTTGGGAAAGATTCCTTGGATGAAAATCCTAAAGGGGAAAGCAACTCAAGAACCTTGGGAAACTTTGAAAAGTACGATCATAAAAGCCCAGACCAGTACAATAGAGTATCACCACCAGGTGGATTCATAACTGGCTGACCAACCACACTCAACTTATAGTCTTCAATGGAACTGCATCTACATGGAGGGAAGTATGCAGTGGGGTACCCCAAGGCTCTGTTTTAGGCCCAGTACTCTTCAACATTTCCATCAATGATTTAGATGAGGGGATAAATGGGGAACTCATCAAATTTGCAGATGACACCAAGCTGGCAGGAATAGCCAACACTCTAGAAGATAGACTTAAGATACAGAAAGATCTTGACAAACTTGAACATTGGGCCCTATCTAACAAAATGAAATTCAATGGTGAAAAAAGTAAGGTTCTATATTTGGGCAAGAAAAGCCAAATGCACAGTTAGTATATGTGGTACCTGGCTCAACAATAGTAATTGTTAGAGGGATCTTGGAGTCGTAGTGGACAATCATTTAAATATGAGCCAGTAGTGTACTGCAACTGCCAAAAAAGCCAACACATTTCTAGGCTTCATTAACAGAGGAATAGAATCAAGATCATGTGAAGTGTTAATACCACTTTATAATGCCTTGGTAAGATGATATTTGGAATATTGCATCCAATTTTGGTCGCTGCAATGTAAAAAGATGTTGAGACTCTAGAAAGAGTGCAGAGAGGAACAAAGATGATTAGGGGACTGAAGGCTAAAACATACTGTATAAAGAATGGTTGCTGGAATTGTGTATGTCTAGTTTAATGAAAAGAAGGACTAGGGGTGACATGATAGCAGTGTTCCAATATCTAAGGGGTTACCACAAAGAAGAAGGGGTCAATCTATTCCTCAAAGCATCTGAAGGCAGGACAAGAAGCAATGGATAGAAACAAATCAAGGAGAGAGAAGCAATGTAGAACTAAGGAGAAATTTCCTGACAGAACAATTAATCAGTGGAACAACTTGCCTCTAGAAGTTGTGAATGCTGCACCACTGGAAGTTTTTAAAAAGTATTTGGACAACCATTTGTCTGAAATGCTAAAGAGTTTCCTACCTGAGTAGGGGGCTGGACTAGAAGGCCTTCAAGATTCCTTCCAAATCTGTTATTGTACTATTGTGTTATTTTATTTTATTTCATTGGCATCCTTCAGTCTCAAGAGACTACGTTATCGTGCTCTGGAAAGAGGTCCTAAAACAGCATCTAGTGTGTTTAAAAAGGCCAATTCGAGAGTGGCAATCCCTTCCACACTGAGGGCAGATATATTCTGTCCCCTGCCCGGCCCCCAGATTTCGCTGGCTCCGGGACTGCCTTTTTGCCTCAGCCTGCCGAACAAGTCTCTCTTCGAATTGGAGAAGGTCATGCTGCATCTTTAGCCTCCAAGCTGAACGATCAAGGTTTCCCAGTTGTTAATGTCCATTCCCAGGGCCTTTAGGTCCCTCTTGCGTATATCCTTATATCACAGCTATGGTCTTCCTCTGAGGTGCTTTCCCTGCACTAATTCTCCAGGAGATCTTTCGGAATCCGACCATCAGCCATTCTCACGACATGCCCCAGCCAGCGTAGATATCACTGTTTCAATAGTGTATACATGCTAGAAATTCCAGCATGTTCCAAGACTGCGCTATTTGGAACTTTGTCCTGCCAGGTGATGCCAAGAATTTGTTGGAGACAGCGCATATGAAAGGTGTTCAACTTTCTCTCTTGCCGTGCGTAGAGGGTCCAAGACTCACTGCAGTACAAGAGTGTGCTCAGGACGCAGGCTCTATAGACCTGGATCTTTGTATGTTCCGTCAGCTTCTTATTAAGCCATACTCTCTTTGTAAGTCTGGAAAATGTGATGGCTGCTTTACCAATACATTTATTTAGCTCAGTATCTAAAGAGAGAGTGTCAGAGATAGTTGAGCCGAGGTACACAAAGTCATGGACAACCTCCAGTTCTTTTGCAGAGATTGTAATACAGCGAGGTGAATCCACGTCCTGACCCATGACTTGTGTTTTTTCAGGCTGATTGTTAGTCCAAAGTCTTGGCAGGCCTTGCTAAAACTGTCCATAAGTTGTTGAAGGTCTTCAGCAGAGTGAGCAGTGACGGCAGCATCATCAAGCGAAGAGGAAATCCCGTAAGCATCTCAGCTGGACTTTAGACTTTGTTCTCAATCTAGAGAGATTAAAGAGTTTTCCGTCTGATCTGGTCCTGAGGTAAATACCCTCTGTTGCAGTTCCAAAAGCATGTTTCAGCATGACAGCAAATAAGATCCCGAATAAAGTTGGTGTGAGGACACAGCCCTGCTTCACTCCACTTCGAATATCAAAGGAATCTGAAGTTAAGCCATCAAAAACTACAGTGCCCTTCATTTCCTCATGAAAGGACCTGATGATGTTGAGGAGCTGAGGTGGACATCCAATCTTGGGGAGAATTTTATAAAGGCCGTCCCTGCTAACCAAATCAAAAGCCTTTGTAAGATCTATGAAGGCTACGAAAAGTGGCTGTCTTTGTTCCCTGCATTTCTCCTGCAACTGTCCAAGGGAAAATACCATGTCAGTAGTGGACTTGTTGGCTCGAAATCCACACTGTGATTCTGGATAGACTCTCTCTGCAAGCACCTGGAGCCTCTTCAGTACGACACGGGCAAGCAGTTTCCCTACAACACTAAGAAGAGAGATGCCATGGTAGTTGTTACAGTCACCCCTGTCACCTTTGTTCTTGTACAGTGTGACAATATTTGCATCCTTCATGTCCTGTGGTACTCCACCTTCCCTCCAACAAAGACAGAAGATTTCATGCAGTTCAGTGGAGATGTTCTCTTTGCAGCACTTCAGAACTTCAGCAGGAATGTTATCTTTCCCGGGTGCCTTGCCAGAGGCAAGGGAGTCCAGGGCCGCATTTAGTTCTTCTAAAGTTGGTTTACTGTCAAGCTCCTCCAAGACAGGCAGGCATGTTATTTAATGCTTCTTCAGTTACTACATTTTCTCTGGAATATAACTCAGAGTAGTGCTGCACCCAGCGTGCCATCTGCTGTGCTCGGTCCTGGATAACCTCACCTGTAGCAGACTTCAGAGGGGCAGATTTCTTCTGTGTTGGACCTAAGGCCTGCTTGATGCCATCATACATCCCCTTGATGTTGCCTGTGTCAGCTGCTATCTGAATCCGAGAGCAAAGCTGCAGCCAATAATCATTAGCACATCTCCTGGTGGTCTGATGGACTTTGCTACGAGCAGCTCGCAGAACCTGTAGGTTGCGCTCACTGAAACAGGCTTTATATGCAATTAGAGCTCTCCTTTTTTCCTTGATGGCTGGCGTCAACTCCTCCAAATGGGCTTCAAACCAATCTGCTGTCTTTCTTTCTTTTCTTTTTTTTAGAATTTTTTTTTATTTTAAAACAAAACTTAAAACATATCATCCATTACAATTATAGAAAGTGTATTGATCGGTTACAAATCTTTTGTGCTTAATCCCTTATCCAACATTTTCTTATTTGACAATTTATTACATTATTATTCTCATTTACCAATTATTTAACAATAACTTATCTCCCATAAAGAAAACAAAGAGAAAAACAAAGTATTTAATTTCCATGCTTTGTTGTCTAGCCAGTAATAAAATAAATCCCATATCAAATAATACTGTTTATCTTCCTGTTCTCTAATTTCAAATGTCAATTTGCTCATTTCAGCACATTCCAAAATTTTCTTAATAACATCATCATCAGTAGGTATCTTCTCTCCTTTCCAGTTTTTGGCAAATACAATTCTAGCTGCCGTTAAAACGTTCACAATTAAGTATTTCAGTTCTCTATTATATGTCTCTGGTACAATCCCTAATAAAGATATCTCTGGTTTAAAGTCAATATGTTTCTTTATCATTTTTTCCAACCATGTGTGGATTTTAGTCCAATATCTTTTAGCTTCTGCACATGTCCACCACATATGGTAATATGAACCTGGAATCTGATGACACTTCCAACACTTCTCCGATTTGTTCTTGAACATTCTGGCTATCCGTGCCACGGGTAGATGCCACCTGTAAAACATCTTATACAAATTCTGCTTATATGCTGTTGACATTGTCATTTTATAGTTCTGCGACTACAGTTTTTCCCATTTCTCTAGATCAATCCCATGACCAAAATTTTCCCCCCATGTAATCATTGTTTCCTTAACTTGTTCTTCTTCCATTTTTACATCTAATAAATAACCATACAGTTTTTTAATTATATAGTCATCAGAACCTATTAAAATTTTATCTAAATTCATCATATTACTATAAAATCCCTCTGTTTTGGAATCTTCATTGTATCTAGACTGTATTTGCATATATGAAAACCAATCCATTTCAATCTCTTCTTCTTCTAATTCTTGTTTAGATTTAAGTTCACCCTTTTCATTCAATATTTCACCATATCTAACAATTTGTTCCTTTCTAAATGTTATTGAGTGTGAGAGTGCTTCAATAGGGGATATCCAGACTGGAATTTTCAAATAGTGACATTTTTTAATCTTCTCCCAGTTCAATAATAAAAGATTCTCGTATCATATGTCTTCTAAAATAACCCTGTGTTTTTGTGCCTTTGTACCACATAAAAGCGTGCCAGCCCAGCAAAAATCATGCCCTTCCAAGGTCAACAATCTAGCATTTCTTAACGTTATCCATTCTTTGATCCACATCAAATTACAAGCTAAGTAATATAGTTCCCAATCCGGCAGACTAAAACCTCCTCTTGCTCTAGCATCTTGTAACAGTTTAAGTTTTATCCTTGCCTTTTTGCCCTGTCATATATATTTTAACACAATTTTATTTAAATCTTCAAAATCTTCTTTTCCCAATTTAGTTGGAATTGTTTGGAATAAATATAAAAGTCTAGGCAGTATATTCATTTTAATAGTTTATATCCTCCCTATCAATGATATTTGCAAATTCTCCCATTTTGCCAAGTCTGTCACTATCTGTTGTTTGAGTTTATTATAGTTATTTTCCTTAAGAGTGCCACATCTTGCTGTCAAATATATCCCCAAATACTTAACTTTGTTTTGACCTGCATCTTTGATGTTTCCACCAATGCTTCTTTTTGTTTTTTAAGCATGTTTTTCGTTAAAATCTTTGTTTTATCCTTATTTATTTTCAAGCCTGTCACTTTTCCGAAGTCTCCTATTTTATCTATCAGTTTATTTATTGATTGGAGTGGATCTTCCAAAATAAACACCAGGTCATCCGTAAATGCTTGCAATTTATATTCTTGATTTTGAATTTTCAATCCTTTTATTTCTTTTTCTTCTCTAATATTTCTGTTTAATACTTCTAATCTTTATCTTCTTTATCTAACGATAAAATTGCTCAGATTCGGGAAGGCTTGGACTCTGACTGGGTAGATCCCGGCGGGGTGACTGAGGCTAGTCTTGAGAATGTTATCTGGGATGAGTTCGACCCTGTGACTCCTGAGGACGTGGACAGGATCCTGGGGAGGCTAAACGCAACCACATGTTTATTGGACCCGTGCCCATCCTGGCTGGTACTGGCCACCCGGGAGGTAACACGAGGCTGGCTCCAGAGGATCATAAATGCTTCTTTGAGAGAGGGTTTCTTGCCTCCCGCCTTGAAAGAGGCGGTGGTGAGGCCCCTCCTCAAGAAGCCTTCTCTGGACCCGGCCGTTTTGGCAAACTATCGTCCGGTCTCCAACCTTCGCTTTGTTGCAAAGGTTGTGGAGAGTGTGGTTGCGCGACAGCTCCCACAGTTCCTGGATGGAACCGTCTATCTAGATCCGTGCCAGTCCGGCTTCAGGCCTGGGTACAGCACGGAGACGGCATTGGTCGCATTGGTGGATGATCTCTGGAGGGCTCGGGACAGGGGTTGTTCCTCTGTTCTGGTCCTATTAGACCTCTCAGCGGCTTTTGATACCATCGACCATGGTATCATGCTGCGCCGGCTGGAGCGACTGGGGGTGGGAGGCACCGTGCTGCGGTGGTTCTCCTCCTATCTCTCTGACCGGTCGCAGTCTGTGTTGGCAGGGGGGCTGAGGTCGACCTCGAAGCACCTTGCTTGCGGGGTGCCGCAAGGGTCGGTCCTCTCGCCGCTCCTGTTCAACATTTATGTGAAGCCGCTGGGTGAGATCATCCGTGGTTTTGGGGTGCGATGCCATCTGTACGCTGATGACACTCAGCTGTACATTTCCACCCCAGACCACCCCAATGATGCCCTCGAAGTGATGTCCCAGTGTCTGGAGACCGTGCGGGTCTGGATGGGGAGGAACAGGCTTCGGCTCAACCCTTCCAAGACCGAGTGGCTGTGGATGCCGGCGTCCCGGTATAGCCAGCTGGTGCCATCGCTGGCTATTGGGGGCGAGTCACTGACCCCCACAGAGGGGGCTTGCAACTTGGGCGTCCTCCTGGACACACGGCTGTCTTTAGAAGAGCATATGACGGCCGTGGCCAGGGGGGCTTTTTATCAGGTTCGCCTGATACGCCAGTTGCGCCCCTTTCTGGATCGGGACTCCTTGTGCACAGTCACTCATGCCTTGGTTACGTCACGCCTGGACTACTGTAACGCTCTCTACATGGGGCTTCCCCTGAGGAGCACCCGGAGGCTCCAGCTGGTGCAGAATGCGGCCGCGCGGGTGATTATGGGAGCGACATGGCACTCCCACGTAACACCTCACCTGCGCGAGCTGCATTGGCTCCCGGTGGTCTTCCGGGTGCGCTTTAAGGTGTTGGTTCTCATCTTTAAAGCGCTCCATGGCTTAGGGCCAGGGTATTTGCGAGACCGCCTGCTGCTACCAATAACCTCCCACCGGCCAATACGCTCTCACAGAGAGGGCCTCCTCGGGGTGCCGTCGGTCAGGCAATGTCGGCTGGCGGCCCCCAGGGGGCGAGCCTTCTCTGTGGGGGCACCCACCCTGTGGAATGAGCTGCCTCCTGGAATACGATTGATCCCGGACCTCTGGACCTTCCGTAAAGCCCTGAAGACGTTTTTATTTCATCAAGCCGGCCTAGCCTAAATGGTTTTTAATTGGGATTTTAAATTTTATGGATTTGGGGTTTTACATTGGGTAGCCAATTATTTAATTCTTTTAATTATCTTAACTTTTGTATTTGTATGTTTTTTAATTTTGGCTGTTCACCGTCCTGAGTCCCTTCTGGGAGAAGGCCGTTATACAAATTAAATAAATAAATAAATAAATAAATAAATAAATAAAGTTAACACAAACAACAATGGTGACAATGGGCAACCTTGTCTCGTCCCTTTTTGTATTTCAATGAATTCTGTCAGTTCTCCATTTATCATTACTTTTGCTATTTGTTTATGGTATATAGCTTCTATGGCTTGAATAAATTTCTCTCCAAAGCTCATCTGTTTCAATTGTAATATCATGAATTGCCAATTCACATTGTCAAAGGCTTTCTGTGCATCTAAAAACATCGAAGCCATTTGTCTTTCTGGATGTGCCTCATAATATTCCAAGGTGTCCAAAATTATTCTCAAATAATCCCTAATCTGCCTTTTTGGCAAAAAACCATTTTGATTTGAATGTATAAAATTATTTAAATATCTTTTGAGTCTTTCCGCTAATATTGTAGCAAAGATTTTATAGTCTGAATTTAGCAGAGATATAGGCCTGTAGTTCTTGTTGTAGGTCCATATCCTCTTTTGGAATGAGTGTAATATATGCTTCTAGCCATGAGTTAGGCATTTCCTTTTTTAACATTACTTCATTCATAACTTCTAATAATGGGAGGCTCAGTGGTTCCTGTAAGGCCTTTTAATATTCCGCCGGTAGTCCATCTGGGCCTGGCGCCTTCCCACTCTTTTGTTTTTTGATTGCTTCTGTCAGTTAGAAGAGGAAAGTATTAAACAATATTTGCATAAGGCGAATTTACCCCAGATCCCAAAAGAAACTGAGATGATGTTAGAAGGAAATATAACGATGATGGAACTGACAGAACCAATCTGCTGTCTTTCTGATTTCCTTACCAAATACTGACAAGGCGGTGTTATAAACAGCATTCTTGAAATATTCCCATCCTTCAGATGCATTTACTTCAGCTGGGCCTGGGAGAGTTTCCTTGAGTGCTTGTGCAAATTCCTCCATTTTACCCTGATTGCGGGTCTTGTTGATATCAATTCGTGGTCTTCCTTCCTTCTTCGAGTGATGCAATCTCTTTGTTTGCAGTTTTATTCTGCTGCACACCAAGGAGTGGTCTGTATCGCAATCAACACCCTGATAGCTGCGTGTGATTGTAATATTGGGGAGGTTGGAGCGCCTGGTAAGAATCAAGTCGAGCTGGTGCCAATGCTTCGATCTTGGATGTCTCCAAGAGACTCTGTGTTGAGGCTTTGTTTTAAAGTATGTATTGCTAACGCAAAGTCCATAGTAGCAGCAAAACTCCAGCAGTCATTGGCCATTTTCATTCATCTTTCTGACGCCAAACTGACCTAAACAAGTGGGCCAAGAACTATAATCAGCTCCAGTTCTGGCATTAAAATCATCAAGGATAAACAGTGGTTCTTTCTTAGGGATTTTCTTGATAATAGCAGCCAGATCGTTGTAGAATTTGTCTTTGGATTCTACTGAAGATGATAATGTTGGAGCATATGCGCCAATAAGAGTAACCAGCCCTGCTGATGAGTGGAGCTGCAAGGACAGAATTCTTTCACTTCCTGCAGCAGGTGGAGTAATGGATCCTAGTAGGGTGTTTCTGACTGCGAAGCCAACCCCATATTCCCTAGACTCGTTTGATGGTTTTCCCTGCCAGAAGAACGAGAGGTTTTTCTCCTTAATAGATCCCGAGTCTAACAGTCTTATCTCTTGAAGGGCAATGATGTCCATCTGCAGTCTGCTCAACTCCATGTCAATGGCAGCTGGCTTATGTACGTCATCTATCTCTTGTAAATCGTCAGAAAGGCCGGAGGTCATTGTCCGAACATTCCAGGTGTCCAACTTTAGGGCTAAAGTTTTCTTTTTTCTTTTTTTTTAAAATTAATCTTTATTAAATATTTACAATAAAATTAATACACAATAATGATTGAAAAGCAATATAGAAAGCGAAATATAGAAACACATAAACACAGGACTAAAACAAAACAAACATGACTAACCGAGAGTTAAGCTCACTCTCCAATTAATATTAACTAATATCATCCTAGCCAAACATTTCAATGCAATCAAGTTCTTTTTACTAACTACAAAACAATTGGCCTGTTTTTATCAAAATTATCAAGAGTTATAAAGCCTAGTAAATATCTAGTTAATCTAATTAGACGATCTTATTACCCTTCTCCTAAGTTTAACTTTCTTTTGAGCCAGACAAAGCATCTGTCCCAACGTCTATTATATACTGAATCTTTCTTGTGTGGATAGGCTAACGTATATAAGATATATGTTAGCCTGTCCATCACAGCACATCGGAGAATCTTGTTTATCAGATGGTCGGGGGGCGTATCTGCATCTTTCCACGGTTGAGCAAATGCCATTCGTGCCACTGTTGAGACATGGACAAATATATACCAATCCTTCTTGTCAATGTAGTCCAGTCTTATTCCGAATAAGTAGGTCTGGGTGAAGGAGAAAGCTCACACCTGTTATTTCCAGCAGCCACTGCTGTATTTTTCCCCAATAGCGTCTAGCTGACGGACAAATCCACCACTGATGTAAGAAAGTACCCTTGGGCGACCCACATTTCCAACATCTATCAGAAGATCCTGGGAACATCTTAGCGATTCTGGCGGGGGGGAGATACCAACGGTAGATCATTTTATAAAAGTTTTCTTTGAACGGGTAAGAAAGGGTCAGTTTCATAGTTTTGTTCCATACATTTTGCCATGCATCAAGCTGAATTGTTGTTCCAATATTTCTCCCCCAGGCAATCATCGTGTCCTTTACAATCTCATCCGCCATAAAATTGGACAGAAGAAGATTGTAAACGTTGGAAATAAATTTCCTTCGGCCACCTAGGAGAAGCTTATCAAAAGTTTGTAAATGAAGGGAAATACCATGTTCCTGTTTATCCCTAGCGAATCTAGTTTGAATTTTCACATAGGACCACCAGCCTATGTCTAATCCTCTAGTTTGGAGATCGGCTCTAGGTCTAAGTCTCCCAACTTCATCCAACAAGTCACCATAAACCCAGTTCCTCTTTATATTGTGCACAGTCGGAAGGGTCACTGCCTCTAACGGAGACATCCACTTAGGAATCTGTGTGTAAACTTGCTTCTTCACCATTTCCCAAACTCTTAATAAAATTCCTCTAATATAATGATTAGTAAAATGTTTGGATTGTTTTGTCTTTCTGAGACCACAAGAAGGAATGCCATCCCCTCTGCAAATCATATCCTTCAATTGCCAAAATGTGCTTTCTTGAGAGGATTACCCAATCTTTTATCCAAACCAGGGATGAAGCTTGGTAATAAAGCTCCCACATAGGGAGCCCCAAGCCACCCCTTGTTTTGTGCTCTTGCAGCATTTTTCTTTTTATACGGGGTTTTTTACTCTGCCAAATAAATTTACTTAGAATTTGGTCTAATTTCCTAAGAAAATTTTTTATCCAATCTTGCAGGAGCCGTTTGGAATAAAAAGATCCATTTTGGTAAAACATGGGCTTTTATCGTGGCAATTCTACCCAAAAATGAGATCTGAATATGTCGCCATCTCTCCACTTCATTCACTGTGTCTATTAATAATTTGGAATAATGGAGCTCTTTGATAGAAGAACATCTATTTGTAAGACAAATACCTAAATATTTAAGTTTTTTGACACAATCCCCATAATACTTTGGATCTGTTCCTTTTGGGCACCTGACAAATTTTTTGTTAACATTTTGGTTTTATCCTTATTGATTTTTAATCCTGCTACCTCCCCTATTCATCTAATTTAGTAAGTAATTTCGGACCCGTAATAAGGGGATCTTCTAATATGAAAACCAAATCGTCAGCGAATGCTTGGAGTTTGTATTCTTCCCCTTTAACTTTTAAACCCTTAATTTCCAAATCCTGCCTGATCGTCTTAAGAAGTGGTTCAAGTGTTAAAATAAAAAGCAGCAGTGAAAGAGGGCATCCTTGTCTGGTACCTTTATAAATCTGTATCTCATCTGATAGTGATCCATTAAACAACCTTACTGACTGTTTAGAATAGATGGCTTGAACTGCCCTTGTAAATTGAGACCCAAAACCCATCATTTTCAATTTTTGTATTATAAAATTCCAGTTGACTCTGTCAAAAGTGTTTTGGGCATCCAGAAAAATCATTACCATTGATTTATCAGGGTGTGTCTCATAGTATTTTAAGGCGTTCAATACTACCCTTACATTATCTCTTAGGTGCCTATGAGGCAGGAAACCATTCTGGTCTTGGTGGATAAATCGGGACAGGAACACCCGGAGTCTCTCAACTAGTATTGTCGCAAAAATCTTATAATCCACATTCAGGAGCGAGATTGGCCTATAGTTCTGGATCAGAGTTTTATCTGTATCGGGTTTCAGGATTAGGGAAATGTAGGCTTCCGTCCAGGACCGGGGAACCTTGGAGTGTAATAAAACCTCATTAAATAGATCTTTAATGTACAAACTAAGTGAGTCAAAGACTCCTCCGGTCCCGGAGTCTTGCCATTGGCTTGTTTCTTGATAGCTACTGCTATTTCCCCAACTGTAATTTCTGCATTTAAAATTTCTTTACAGTAATCCGGAATCATCTCCAATTGTAGATTTTGGAGATAACTCTTGAGTTTATCTTCCTGATGGATTTCTTGGCTATATAAGGAGGTATAAAAATCTTGGGCCACCTTGGCTTTTTGCTCTGTAGTACCTACCAAATTTCCCATAGAGTCCTGTAAAAATTCAATCTTTCTAGATTCTGCCTCTTTTCTTAATCTATATTACATCCACTGGCCCGGCTTATTAGCATGCTCAAATTGGTTTTGTCGACATTTCCGAATTTTATTTGCCAAATCGTTTTGATCTAGGATAGATAACTCATGCCTAATCAAGTCAATTTTCTCCTTAATCAAATTATTATGCGGATCTAAACACAGCTCTCCTTCAGCTTTCTCCAATTCAGCCATTAACTCAATTTGTTTGGCCTTCTCCTTTCTCCATTTGCTGTATATTTTATTACCAATCCCCTAACTACTGCTTTGACAGTATCCCAAATATTTTGAAGGGAAGTATCTTCTCTCTTGTTTTCAGTAAAAAAATTATCTAATTCTTTTTTAATCATATTTATAAATCCCTCATCTTTCATGATCTCAGCCCTCATAGACCATCTCGCTCTTCTAGTGGACCCCTTCCATTTTATTACCAGGGGATGGTGGTCTGCCCATATATTCTTCCCTATTTCAACCGAATTTATGCCTTCTTTCAAATCTGATGTTGACCAGACCATATCTATCCTAGACCACGATCTATGCCTGGGGAGAAATATGTAAAGTGCTTTTGCATAGGATGGCAGTCTCGCCAGATGTCTCTTAACTCTATTTCTGTTCTTAGGTTATCCCATGTTTTGGGGAGTACCTTCCTATGCCCTTTTTTATATTTAGGAGAACCCCTTCCTGGATCATAATCAATTGAAGTATCAGCAATCGTGTTGAAGTCACCTACTATGCATACATGCTCGTAATTTAATTCATTAATTTTCTTATGCAAATCTTTAAAGAAACCCATTTGGTTAACATTAGGAGCATATATATTTACTAACAATACTATTTTTTGGCCAATACTAATCTCTAACATCAGTATCCTACCCTCTGTATCTGCATATACTTGACGTTTCACCAGGCCTCTCCAATCGTAAACAACAACTCCCCTTTTCTTCTGGTCAGCCAAGAATACATTCAACTTCCCCAGTTTGGGATAAATTAAAATCTTAGAATGGTCTTTCCTTATATGGGCCTCCTGTAAACATATAATATCATAATTATCTTTTTGAAGTTTAGCCCAGACCTTTTTCCTCTTAGTGGGAACATTCAGGCCATTGATGTTAACGGAAAACAGGTGGAGCACCTCATCCATACCTCTACTTACCTGCGTTCTTGAGTTTCTGGGATCTCGTCTCGATTTGGAAATTTGCTCCTCTTTCTTCTCCAGATTGGGCTAAAGTTTTCTTTTCTTTTCTTTTTTTTTTTTATTGAAAAAGTTTTCAAATACAAGTTTTTCCCCCTTTTTTTCCCCCCCCTCTTCCCTAACCCACCCTTTCCACCCAACCCCCCCTGTGACTTCTTCACAACAATAGGCTATTTCATAACTAGTTACATACATAATATCTTTCCTTTCCCTTAATCCCTTCTCGAAATACTGACCCTTAACATGTTAAGCTTATTGAGTATTATTACAATTTAACCTTTAATCTTTTATATATATTAATATAACATTTTAAATCGACCTTCTCCCTGCATCCAAATTTAACATTTATTCAATTCTGTCCAATTCCTCCATTCCTCTAAATATATGACTTAAAATCATACAGTACAATTCTAGATATAATCCACTACCCACTTTACTAAAATATACACATATCTATATATGCATCCCATTTTATAAAAAGAAGAAAAAAAAAAAGAAGAGAAAAAAATATATCTTCTTTAGTATCTTTCCACTGAATTGTTAAGTCCTCCACTCCCCTAAATATATGACTTAAGAATCCTTTTTCTTAAACTAATCAATCAGTAAACTAACCTATTTCAACCCTTCAATTCCTACAAAATCATGCAGTACAATTCTAGATATAATCCACTGCCCACATTACTAAGATATACACATATCTATATATGCATTCCATTTTGTAAAAAAGGAAAAAACAATAACTTTAAATTTATAATCCATATAGTATCTTCTTTGATGTCTTTCCTCTGGATTGTTAGATCCATCACCCATAATAGGGTAAAATAACATGCTGGTGCAACAGTTTGTTCAAAATCTCCAGTCATCTTCTGCCCCCATCAGTAGTAGATATCCTCGCATCTGTATAAAAGCAAAAACAACCACCCGAGTGACATTATAATTATAATTATATCCATATGGTTATAGTTGTGGTATTCATCAGGATTATTAATTCCCATCATCCTACTGAGTAACATCCAGATCTTCTGCATGCCCCGGCGAGACTCTCCTGCCTTATAACTCAAAATGATTATAATATATTTACCAAAAAAAAAAAAAAAAAAATTTTTTTTAGATGATTCAAATCCAACAAAGTGAGGCTCTTTTCACATCCCAAAATCATGGCCTTGCAGAGATCTGCCACAATCCTCAGGATAGTATCAGACAATTGTTCGCCTCCACTATCTTTTCAAATATTCATTCATTTTTTAAAGTCCCTGGCATCACTGTTGCATAGTTTAGAAATTGCTGTTTCTATGCGATCTATTTCTTTTCTTTTTCTTTTCCGGGTTGAATTTCCATCCTCGTTTCTTGCCTACCAATTGTGTGTCTGCTAGTTGATTTTCATTCTGCTTTATGTATTGTTGTTGTTGGGTTAGTTTTATCATCTCATCTTTCTTCTCCATCACTTGTATATCAACTGATTGATTTGCGCACTTGTCTGTGACTTGATGGTTCATCACATTGGAGTCGGATGACACTGCTCTCTTATTTATAGACAGTCCAGCTGGGGTATCCAGGGAGTCCAAAGACAATTTATCCATCACAGCCTCTGTAATTTGATGTTTTCCTTTTGTTTCCAACTCCTTTTGCTTATCCTGTATTATGCCTAAAGGTGTTAAATTCATTTTTAAAATTTTTTGATAAAAATCTTCCGCTTTTTCAACAGTATGCAATTGATATCTTATTCCTTGATATCTCAATATTAGGCCAACTGGGGTGTCCCACCTGAATAGGATATTTCTTTTTTTTAATTCAGTCACTAGAAAGCCAAATTTCTTCCTCTCCATTAACATCTTGGGCGGGAGCTCCTTAAAAATCCAAATCTTTCTTCCATGAAATTGCAAGGTAGAATTAAAAGAGTTCTGCACAATATTATTCCTAATTTCTTTATCTGTAAAATAGATCACCACATCTCTGGGCAATTGCCTTTGCTTTGCCAACCAGGAGTTTATTCTGTAAATTCTATCAATCCTACAATACACTTCATCAGGTTGAACCTTTAAGATCCCAGCCAGAATTTCAGAAGATATTTTCCTTAGATCATCTCTATTATTTTCCTGCAAACCTCTCAGTCTAATTGCATATTCTGTAAAATTATATTGAATCATTAAAACTTCTCTTTCAATCCTCTGTTGTACATTTTCTTCATTACCAATCTTTTGGTCAGTCTCCATTTTAGATTTGTCTTCCGAGCTATTATCCTGAGTGTTTATCAAATCCTTTTTAATTTTTTGAGTCATGTCATCCAAATTCTCCTCAATTTCCTTCATTTTAGACTCTAATAATTTAGTCTTTGCATCCACCCGAATCAGAAAGCCTGATAAACCATTAGCAGCTTTTAAAATCTTTTGATTCAAAAAGTCAAACTTTGATTTGACCAATTCACCAATTTCTTTAATTTCCTGCTTAAATTTTTCAAGTTGCTGGTTCACAATCTCATCCCTTCTTACAATCTCTTCAAGGATAAATTCTAATATATTAAAATCGGGTTTCTGACGCTGGAGAGTTGAAATTTGTTGGCGCAATTTCTTGAGAGGGGAAGTTCCCCCCCCATTTGTCCAGCTGTGTAAGTCCCGATGCCATTTCCCACACAGACAAGATTTAGCAAAAAAGAGAGAAGAAATAGAAAACAAAAGAACTTTCCCTTAAAAAAGGAAAAAAAAAACTTCTTTTCAATCAACAGCACAGGAGCGAGGTTTATCTACAAATGTAGCCAGTGATATTTATTCCGCTACATTGTAGTAAGAAGAAACGGAAGGACTTTCCCTTTTAGCCCTTCTCCAACCACAGCAGACGCCATTTTAAAAGGTTCTTTTTCCCTCTTTTCCTCTCCTCTTTTCTCTTTGATAGATTTTGGAAAGGTGAAATACTTGCGGTTCAGTATTAAGGGTCCAGCTCGTCATTTCTTTAATTATTCTGTTGAATTCGCAGGCTTGCTCTTGACGCCTGGCTCTGCATAAGCAGAGGTCTCCCAAAGCCCGGAGCAGCGGCAGGGGATATGGGGCTTCTCATCCGCTCCGTCCCAAAAGTTAAAAAAAAAACTTTTGGGACTCTGCGGAGAGTTCTACCCACCCCTGCCGGCTCTATCTAGTTTTTTCGAGCCGCCATCCGCTGTAACGGCGGCTCTGACAGGGAATGGAAGCTGACGATCCCAAAGGAACGTCTGGCGGCGGCCAGCAGCAAACCGGAAGCCTGGGCTAAAGTTTTCTTATGTTTGTTGCATGGTGCAAAGTTATCGATCTGCTTGTCAGCTTTGACCCTAAACCCCACGCACCTTACTGGCTGGGGGCTGCCCAGCTTAAGGCGGGCGGTAGCTGCCCAATGAGGTACAATGACTTCTCCCACTGACGAAAGTGGCCCCTGGAGTCATGCTCTACACCAATCAAGCAAAGACTTATAACCGGTAACTGCCACTTCCCGTGTTGTTTCAATGCTGTATGCAAAGCTGGAGTGTCCTCTCCAGAGCACGAGTCTTGGGTAGATTAATATGGAGGATAGACTGTTACTCAAGTACTCTCCACATCACTGAAATAGTCCAATGGAACGGTAAAGCCGATACGATTAGTTCCAGCTTCATCGCAGGCGTTACCAGAACATGATTGTACACAGTCACGAACTGCTTCCGGGACTCCGGCTCCAGATTTTGCCTCGAGCTTGACTCCTGAAGCCTTTTCCAGTAGTAGATATAGTCACAAGGCACTGGAGGTTTGTAATCAGAGTTTCCTTTCTCCTAGAAGATGGTTCTGCCGTTTTATCTGCCATTGGGGCATAACCCTTATGAGGTGTTACCAGCCGGGCCAGCTGGACCAAGGTTTTTTTTTAGAGAGGTATTACTCCTCTAGCACTCCTCCTCACTCCAGGACTTCTGTTCCAGGTTTTTCCTCGAGGTTGACTCCTGAAGACTTTCCCATAGATGGGTATAGCCACAAGACAGTGGAGGTTTGAGATCGGAGTTTTCCTTCTCCTACATAAGTTGCCTTCCAAGGCTAGCGGACACCATCTAACCGTTTTTTCCCACGCACACAGCTAATAAGACTTCCCACTTACACTCAATCAAACAGCCACTTTCCTCTCCCCCTAAAAACAAGCAGATTCATTCATGAGGTGAACTGGCGCACCTTCCTTCCTGCAGTCACATGATTCACTCACTCAAACAGACTCCCCCTTCCCCTTAAAACAAGCAGATTTACCCATGAGGAGAGCTGAAGGAATTTCCTCCCTGCAGTCACATGATTTACTCACTCAAACAGACACTCCCCTTCCCCCTAAAAACAAGCAGATTTACCCATGAGGAGAGGTGGAGAACTTTCCTCCCTGCAGTCACATGATTCACTCACTCAAACAGACACTCCCCTTCCTCCCTAAAACAAGCAGATTTACACATGAGGAGAGCTGGAGAACTTTCCTCCCTGCAGTCACATGATTCACTTTTATTTATATGTTTATTTATTTATGATTCATATTTTATTTATTAGTTTATAATATATAATATAAAAATACAAAAAAATGAAAAATGGAAGGGAAAGGTGTGGGGAAAGGGAAAAAAGAAAGAAAAGATGTTGACTCCTGACTCCCTTCGATGCAATAAATAAGATAACATCAAACTTCAACTTTTTTCTTTTAAATAAGAATATAAACTAGCCATTTCTATAACAACGAAGCTATTAATCAGTAAAACCCAAAATCAAAGTTTCACTTTTTTCACCTGAAGCACCAAGTCCAGAAACTATTTCCAAGTAGAAAGAAAATCTTTGATCAAAGCAGTCAGTTTGACCATCTCTGCTAACTCCATCAACTTTTGCAACTATTCATCCATTGTAGGAATCAAAGTGCCCTTCCGTTTTTGTGCGTAAAGTAATCTTGCTACCGTCAGCATATATAACATCAAAATTTCAAGTTTTTCTAAGTTTTTTCCCATTAAACCCAATAAATGTTTCTTGTTTTAATAATAACAACATCCATTGTTATTCTTTTATTTTCCAAAGCACCAGAAGTCAAGACAAGAAACAACGGATGGAAACCAACAAGGAGAGAAGCAATCTAGAACTAGAGAGAAATTCCCTAACAGTGACAATTAACCTGTAGAACAGCTTGCCTTCAAAAGTTGTGGGTGTTCCATCATTGGAAGCTTTTAAGAAGAGACTGACAGCCACTTGTCTGGAATGGTATAGGGCAGTGATGGCTAACCTTTTTGCCATCACATGCCAGAAGAGGGGGGCGGGGGCGGGTCCTGCGCATGCGCACGCAACCCCTCCCACCACCGCTCCTGGCACATGATGGCCAGGTGGGCCCGTTTTTCTCTCTTACCTGGTTCCAGATCCTCTCTATGCATCTGGGAAGGGCGAAAACAGCCTTTCCCACTCCCTTGGAGGCCCTACGGAGGCTGAAAGGGCCCATTTCCCAACTCTCGGTGGGACAGGAAGTGACATTTTTTGCTGTCCCCAGCCTCCAGAACCTCTCTAGGAGTCTCTAGGAGCCTCTCTAGGAGTCTCTAGGAGCCTCTCTAGGAGTCTCTGGAGGCTGGGGACAGGAAAAAAGTCACTTCCTGTCCCACCGGGAGTCGGGAAATGGGCCCTTTCAGCCTCCATAGGGCTTCCAAGGGAGTGGGAAAAGCTGCTTTCGCCCTTCCCCGATGCATAGAGGGGATCTGGAACCAGGTAAGAAAGAAAAACGGGCCTTCCCCATCACCCCCCAGGCCCTCCAGAGGCAGGAAACAGCCTGTTTCCCTACTTTTGCTGTGCCCAGAAGGCCCGAAAATCAGCTGGCCAGCGCGTGCATGCCCCCCAGAGCTGAGTTGGTGTGCCCACTAATATGGCTCCGCATGCCACCTGTGGCACACATGCCATAGGTTCGCCATCACGGGTATAGGGTCTTCTGCTTGTGCACGAGGTTGGACTAGAAGACCTCCAAGGTCCCTTCCAGCTCTGTTATTCTCTTTCTGATTCATAGGAAACAATATATGGAAACAGGTTTGGAAACCTGAAAGTATAACTAATATAACAACTCCATAAATTATTATTTGACTTTACTGTATTTTTAAATAATCACAATAAAGAACAAAGTCTACTTTAAATTAAAAAGACTAATTTAGATCAAGATCTAAGTGCATTTTGTTTATATTCCAGAATCTAGAGAATTAAACATCACTACTCAAAGAATAGGAATTTTTTTTTCTAGGACTTAATGCTATTTCTTCTCTCATTTTAGTTCTAAATGAGATTTCACAGAAATTGAGAAAAAAATCACGTCCACATTCATTCACACAGAAATTGTGAATTGTTTAAATAGTTTTATTTTCATAATGCTATATATTAATATTATGTGTATATATGCATGTAGTATGTATATAGGAGCACCTCTCACAACTTTCTGCAATGAGAAAAACAAAATTTTCTATCAATATATTTAAAAATTTATAACGTTTGAAAATTAGTTGCAAAATTAACATGCCTTTATTTATTCTTTCAATTGTTTGCTTTGGATAATGTTTTTTAAAAATAATATAGACTAACATCTAATTATGAGCCAGTTTAGTGAAGTGGTTAAGGCATCAGTTTTGAAACCAGGAGACCTGCCTTAACACAAAGTCAGCTATATGTTCTTGAGCCAATAGGTATCTGCTCTAGAAAGCTGGTTGCAAGGACTTGTCCAGGCAATTGCTAGGAGTTAACACTTACTCAAAGGCACACACACAAAAAACCCAGTAAGTTGTTATGTTATGCTGTGATGCCTTATCTTTTCTTATATTACGTTTGAGATTCTTCTAGTATTGGAGTCAAAACATGACATTTATACTTTTTTTTTCTTTCTTTCTGTTAAGATTATAACCTTATAAGGCACATTACATCTTCACTCCTAACACATTTTCAGTATTCTCAGCAACTAAGAACTTTGATCTCTTTTATAAATGTCTAAAATATATAATTTTTTTTAAAAAGTATGTTGTACTTTGTTTTAGGAGAGAGGCACAGCTGGATGAGGAAGGACAGTTTTTGGTCAGAATTATTTATGATGATTCCAAAACATATGATTTGGTTGCTGCAGCAAGTAAAGTCCTCAGTGAGTAAATTTGACTTTCTTTCAGCATTGCTTCTAAAGGATATGATGCTATTCAGCTAGTTTTATGTTTTATGATATACATATGAGTATATAGTACAAAAAATGTTTTCTGTAGTTCAGTCTGGAGTATTATTTTTCAATGACTTGACAATGGTACTATGCAGTCATTCTGAGAATGTTTGTTTCAAATTAAGAGCAGGCCTCAGGACTGCTAAGGAACACTTTCTTTACAAGGTAGATAGTTGCTTCAGAGGATCAATTTACCTCTGAAGTGGCTAAGTTTATATTCATGTTCCTACATACTATGATCTCATTAAATATTGGTGTCCCCTTCATTGGCTGATTTCTGCCACTTAAATGTGCATGTATATGCATATGTGAAATGCTTCCGGTTTGGACCGGATTGGGCAATCCGTTAGCGATCGTGGCGGGCAGTTCGGCGATCTGGTAGTGATGCCAGAGCAAAGCTCCACCCACCTGCCCCGGTGTTGTTACTTCCTGATAATGCGTATTTTATCTTCTGTGCTTGCGCAGAAGGTTTTGCGCATGTGCAGAAGGTCTGCACGCGCATGTGATGTGTGGTGCGTGCACTTCCGAACCAGTAAGGAAGGTAAGTAGATTTCACCCCTGATATGTGTACACATAAACACAAGCATGTCTAATACATTTAGCATCATATATATTTTGTCCCAAATTGTTTTAAAACAGACTCATGAATTGTAGTTTGTTGAAATTGTGTGAGATAGAATACAAAATACTTACCATATGTGTGCTTCTCAAATGTGTTTTGCATATCACTGTTATTCTTTATTATGAGCTTCAATTTAGAAGAACAAATGGGCATGTGTATATCAGAATTTTTGGAAGAATTTGTTTTACACAATGCAATCCATTGAATTTTGAGACAATTCTTGAAGCTCCTCTAAATGTGCTGGTTATCTAATCTGAAATCTCTAAAATACTTTAAGTTCTCATAAAGATTTTAAAACTGGTTTTGAAAATAAGTAATAGATATAGTGTGTCTTTCTAGACTATAATTTGCTGAATTCCTTATGGTATTGGTTAACATTACTCATTTTATTATTTTACTTAATCAGTGCTGTAATATTATTTCTTGCTTAGCAAAAAGCATTGACCTTGACACTTTCAAAACACAGAATTTTATTATTTTATTTGTTTGTTAATTTTGCAGACCTTAACGCCGGAGAAATCCTTCAAATGTTTGGGAAGATGTTTTTTGTGTTTTGCCAAGAATCTGGTTATGATACCATCTTACGTGTGTTGGGATCAAATGTTAGAGAGTTTTTACAAGTAAGTGAGCTGAGACAAATGGTTCAGTTCCAGGACAATTGAATTTGAACAGTGTATTTGCTATGGTACTATGGACATTTACTTAAACACAACAATGTAATTTATCAAATTTCTAGATCCAGAATCGGAAATCCTTTCACTCTGGCTACTTTGTAGGCAGTAACTTTTTATTTGCTATGACACTAGCTTTAACAAAAATAATATCTTGATAATTCACATTTAAGAAACAAAATAATACACATCAAACTTCAGTTTTTCATGTAATTAGGAAATTAGTGGAAATTATAAGAAAAGCATATTTAAATAGTATATATCCAAAACAAAAACAATGAAAAAGTCACAACCTTGATTACTAAATTCCTTTTCCATTCCATTTTTGTTGTGTCCAGATAACACTATAGTTGAACCTCTGGCATCTTGAGATGAATAACTTCTATTGCAATAAGAACATGCTCAGCTAATTTGAATTATTTTAATAATGTGAGGTATTTTTATAATATACTATATACATTTATTCGTATGGGGACAAATGGAATTGTTTTACTCCTATTGATGACACTTCATATCTGACCCGTCAACCTTGAAGCTGACCTGACTGAGGCCATTTTGAGGCTTCAGGGCTGCCACAACTGGACTAAGGGATGGAGAGGGAGGAGTAGAGATAGCTGGGGTTTGTAGCCAAAACAAAATACTTTCTCTTGGGAAGGACATTCCAGCAGGTGCTTGGAAGGAGGGGACTGGGGTCACCTAGCAACTGGACTGTATCTGGATTGGATCATGTGATTGATTGTTTTGAGAAAGTGAAAAACTTCTACTTTTAATTAGGAACGTTTAGAGTTGGTTTTCCCCAGTCTGTGCCAATAGGGCATATCCAATAAAGCTATTATTTGAGGAATCTACCTGCCTCAGAGTTTCGTTTGCTGTGGGTATGTTACTTGGAACCCTGACAATAGCATCTAAAATAGATATTCTAATAATGTAAAAAAAATATCTATAGCTTTGTAGACAATAAATGACAGGATGATTTATACATCAAATACATCTCAAAACCTTGAGAAAATGTGATTCTGTGCATTCATTTATCCATATACCATTCCAAAACGCAACCATTGTTTTAAATACAAGTTTAATTTTATGACTTTAAAAAATATCTCCAGTACATAATTTGAGAAGAAAATATTGCTAAAGCAATGTTAACGCAGCATGTAAATGAAGAATGGCTAGTCAATAAGTGCAATTTGAGGCATCCCAGGGGTATTTTTGTATTAATAGCATAAAAGAAAAATCAATCAGACATAGAGTGGTGGTTAATAAAAAATACTTTAGGGAGCAGTCTAGTGGTCTACTCATATTCTGTTACTGACACAAATATGCACTCTCTGAAGATATAATATTCAAAAACATGGCAACATATCAGGCAGCTTTGACCTTGAAAGCTAGCTTAAAGATAGCCAGGTATAAAAATTAATCTTTTATGTTTCCATTTACTTAAATTGAGTTTTCTGCATAATTATTAAACATTAAGCAAAATGTAATGAGGAAAACATGTGCATTGATATTTTTCACTGATACTTGAAATAAATGGAATCTGTAATCTTTCCACTTCTTGTACTGTATAAAAGCCAGAGTTATACTAAAAACAATTTACTTAACAAATACAGGTAATCCCAGTGTTATGACTGTTCATTTAGTGCCTGTTCGAAGTTACGAGATAACCGCCCCCTAGTGTTTATGAGAAAGTCCCAAAATTATGAATGTTATAGCACCATGGCAGTTGTTCACCTCGTGACTGGCTGTTGTTACTGAGACATGGTCCAATTTCTGGTGAGCTGGCCAGCCATTCAAACTATCAAACAAGCCAAAACCAGACCATGACTCAGAAGCACCCAGATAAACAATTCTAATCCTAATCTGTATCACACAGAGAGTACATAACTATAGCCAGCAACAACAGCCAGCCTATCAAACACTCTGAAATCAGATCATGATTCAGAATATCCGAACAAACAACATCCAGGCTAATTTGCATCTCATAAAAAGGTATTTAAAGACCTGTATTCTGACAGACAAGCACATCTCAAAATGCACTGATGATGTCTCCTTGAATGGTGACGAAACATAACCAAATTGCCAAGCTCGGAGCTCAAACCAACAGCCTAACTAGCAACCCAAGCTTCTAATATTCAAACACATTTCATTCCTAGCTATTTCCAAAGTTTTGGACATTTACATATGTTAAATATGGATCTAATATCTGATATTGCATTACATATAAAACATCTTCATTCCTCACTACATATGCTTTAGAGCTACATTAACAAAATATAGTTGCATAAAATTCAGGAGTAGGGATAAAGACTACAGTAATTTAGAACTGATGGAAATGGTGCTTTTGTGGTTACTATGTGAATGTTTTTTTTTTCACTGTCTTAGTGCAAGTAAAAGTAAGGTAATGAATGTAGGGGCATACTTGCAAAGTAACAGATTTCCCATCCAAGTACTGTTTTCTTGATTACCTTTCTTGAAATATGTGCTTTCCAACACCTTTAGAGGTTTATTTTATATAGAATAGGTATACTTTGAATCTCTGTTTACCTCAGCTTGAGCACAACCTCTCAATGAGAATGTTAGAAAATTAGATTATAACATTTTCTTGTAATTATTTCTCTCCCAGAATCTTGATGCTTTACATGACCATCTTGCTACAATATACCCAGGTATGCGTGCTCCTTCCTTTAGATGCACAGATGCAGAAAAAGGGAAAGGCCTCATTCTGCATTACTATTCAGAGAGGGAAGGACTCCAAGATATTGTCATCGGAATCATCAAAACAGTTGCTCAACAAATTCATGGCACAGAAATAGATATGAAGGTAAATGTCAAGATAAAGTCACTCCAGTGGTTGGTATTTCATAAATAAAATTACTTTATAGCAATTTCTTTATCTCTTTTTCAAAAATAAACTTATTTTCAAGGTACAGTACTATGTTCCCATTATAAGGCACACAGGACTATTGTGAAAACAGCCTGTTTCCCTACTCCTGGTGGGCCCAGCATGCGCATGCACGCCGAAGCTGAGTTTGCATGCGCCATAGGTTCGCCATCACGGGACTATACTGTTTGAGAAGTATCAAATTGGGAATGACTATCAATGTCTGTTCGGGTGAGAGCACATCAATTCTTTCTCTTTTTGTGCTCTTATTTTCTTTTAAAAAATATACATAAATAATAGACTCTGCATAGACTAGTTGTAGAGACTGCCTGATTTCTGGTTTTTTTAAATTGTATTCCTGTTCCATAAATTGAGAATGTCCTATACATTATTTTGTGTTATTATGGATGAGATCATATAGAACAGCCCAAGGATGAAATGTACTTACCTTTCCTACCACTTTGCTGATGTGCATGCGCCACACATCTGCGCATGTGCAAAGCCTTCTGTGCATGCACAGATGGTCAAAACTGGGACGTGATGACATCCTGGTTTGGGGGGGGCGGAACCTCCTGCCACTGGCACTACTGTTTGTCCGAACTACCCACTGCTGGCGCTACTAGCTCCCGCGAGCTGGATAGAGCCAGCAGCATTTCACCCCTGGAACAGCCTAATACATTATATACTTGATATCAGAAATCAGGTGATATGAGAGTTTAGCAGAAACGTGAACATTGATTAGAGAGTTTAATCTGGACAGGATATATTGCATCCATGGGTGGATGATAACTGATTAGATAAACTGATCCAGTTGATTACTTACAAAAAGAATAGAAAACACCCTATCTCCACCGGTTTATTGATTTGCCTAACATTGGCTGGGAAAAGCATTAGTGAAATTAGAAGTGGAATAGGACAATATCTATTTTTTTAATTTTACTGAAAGGTCTTCATAGAAAAGTCAGTCATAGGTAAATGAAATAGCTTTACTAAACAAAGACAATATGCCCTCCCAAAGGAGGTGGTGCAAAACTGTGCATAATGTTGGCTGGAAAGGTGATACAATTTCTGGAAATATTTCTGGAAAGGTGATACAATTTTAATAATAATTGCATAAAATACAAAGTACAAATTGCAAATACAAAATACAAAGACTTGCAAATAGGTCTGCAGATGACGGTGGCAAAAGAAAGCAATTATACTATCAAAACATCTGGACACCACTTGAATATCATCAGCATTGACAAAATCCCCATCAATCAATTGAAAAAGGCAGAACAACTTATATCTTGTAGTGGTATCTTTAATACCATCAAATAACATCTGCCTGTCCCATATCCCTTAGAAGGCCTGGATAAGTGGATAAAATGCCAAATCCAGTCTAAACACCTAGCTGACTATGCGACTAACAATAATTTATTAAATTTATATGCTGGCCAACTCCCAGTGTTGCTAGGCAGCTTACAATCATTAAAATATTTAAAAACAAATGGCGGCTGGAGTTGCACTGCTTTGTTTTGATTCAGGCATTACTGCTGACTTGGTAGGAACTCTTTCTTGTGTTCAGGTAACCTCCTTTCCTTGGGGTTCCCTGCATACAGGCACATCCATTTTCCTGCCGATCCTCCTTTTCTTTGGGATGATTTATGCTGAAACTATGTGCGTGTGTGCAGGGCTGATGAGCATAGAGGGTGGGGAGGGGAATCTGGTTTAGGTGAATAGGGTGGAGCAGGGAGGCAGAATTGTGGGCAATCTCCAGATCTTGTCAGCTACCTCGTTCATCACAGGTTGATTTTGCTTGAGATGCGGGAGTGGGAGAAAGATCAGAAGTTCCTGCAGGGTGAGGAAAAGTCTTTCAGAAAGTGATCTGCGAGCGAGGTGGTGGTGTGATTTTCCTGCCGATCCTCCTTTCCATGGTAATGATTTATGCATGAACAAAGCAAATAAATTGTCTAACTGCATATCTACACGCTGGCAGAAAGTTGGTTGGGTGAGCTACAGCTTCGGTGGACAGCAGCTCTGTGGCAGCCCTGCAGGTCCCTGCAGGCGTCCCTGCAGCGGGACAGACAAATGGCAGAGGGAGGGGAGATTGCCCCTTCCTTCTTTGTGCTCCAAAAATTGCCCTGCATCAGACAGAAGCAGTTGGATGGAGGAGGAAGGGACGCTCTCCCCTTCCCTCCTCCATCCCGCTGCAGGACCACCACTGAGCTCTTGCCTATCAAAGCTGCAGGGCAGCCAATAGCAGGCAGCCAGGAGGGCGAAGAACCCTTGCAAAGCTAGAAGGAGCAGGTGCAGCTGGGCAGAGGTGGTGGGGAAGCAGGCAATGGTCGCCACCTGCTCCAGAGCTACAAAGTGAGCTGCGGAAGAGAGGGGCCCTCGGCCACGAGGTTGCCTGGTGCTGCGGCAGGGCTGGGGCTGGAAAGAGTATGCAAGAAACACCTCCAGGTGCCCAGAGAGATAGAGAGGCAGCTCCCGATCAGCTCAGCTGATCCCTGGGTTGTGATTAAGGGGTCCAGCTGCCATTAGCTGACTGGGGAAGCTGCCTCCTGGGCTGACCATGCCCACCCCTTCACTAGAGCTTAATTTTGGGGTAGGGCATATATTAGGCCCACTCCAAAAAATCAAGCTAGGACTTATTTTCTGAATAGGTTGTATTTTCGGGAAAACACGGTATGTGTATATGTATGTATGTGTATATATAACAGAAAGGCATTTTTAGCCCCTTCCCCCTTTTCATTAGCTGAATGGAAACTTCTGTTTTGCAGAAGATCCATTTTGCTGCTGCTCGGGAAAGCAGAGTCTGCTGCATCTTTGAAACCTGATAGGCAAAAATGTCTTCATTTTTACTGCTGTTGCCATGGTGAAAAACTTTGTAGATGTGCTGGTTGCTTTCATTTGTTAGCTAGTTCATGGAGAAAGGTAATTTAAACTTTATTCCAGGTTGTGTCATTGCTACTGGTATTCCTGTTTAGCCTGTTTATTTCTCTAAAATAATATCTGCTGTCACATACACATGACTAGCCAAAACTAAGATTTTTAAGACAATGTTGCATTACTATTTTAACCAATAAAATGAATGAAGTTTTTGATACAGTAACTAGATACCGTTCTAATTTTAATATGTATGCTACAGTGGTGGGTTGCTACCGGTTCGCGCCTACCTGTGGCGGAAATTTGGCCAAGGTCGTAGAACCAGTAGCGATGACCTGCTGGCTATGCCCCCAAACGGGTCCCCCAGTCGCCGCTCGCTCACCCCGGCCACCATGTTTGTTGCCGCCATTTTCTTTGCGCATGCACATCCCATTACCTTGAGAACATGGCAGCGATGGCAGCAGCTTTTTCCATGGCTGCGAAGCTTGCTGGGCTGGGTGGCCCCCTCCCCGCCTGCCAGCGGCTCCTGAATCCGCCATCATTGCAGCTGCGGTGGGGATCAGGGGGCAGCTTGCTGAGCCAATGGCTTGACCCTCCTCGCCGCCACTGCCCTCTCCTGCTAAGGCCGCTGCTACCATCTTCTGCTGCCACCTTTCTTTCAGAGGCGCGTGGAAGATCTAGAAGGTAAGGCCAACGCTGGTGGCGGGGGGAGGAAGAACTGCTGCGCTCTGCCGAAGAGCTGCCTTGGGGGGACATGGCAAGGCTCACTCGCCTTTTGGGCCTGGTGCGCTCGGCCTCGGGGGACGCCACATGGCTAGAAAGCTTGCTGGGACGGGCAGCCCACTTCTCGCTGGGCAGCCCCCTTCCTGCCAGCCAGTGGCTCCTGAAGCCGCTGCCTTTGCAGCCGCGGTAGGGATGTGACAGGATGGGGCAGCCAGGCAAGCTTCGCAGCAGCCGTGTGGCTACAAAGCTTTCCCTTCCCGCTTGTCAGCGGCTCCCGAACCTGCCTGCGTTGTAGCCACGGTGAGGACAGGGAGGGCAGCCCAGCAAGTTTCCTAGCCACTTGCCTATGAAGCTTGCCCTTTCTGCTGGCCAGCAGCTCCCGAAGCTGCCTGCGTTGTAGCCACGGCAGGGATGGGGGTGGGGACGCAGCCCAGCAAGCTTCCCAGCTGCTTGGCTACAAAGTTTGCCCTTCCTGCTCACCAGCGGCTCCTGAAGCTACCTGCATTATAGCCACGGCGGGGATGGGGGGGCAGCCCGGCAAGCTTCTCAGCCATGTGGCTACGAAGCTTTCCATTCCTGCTGCCCATCAGCAGAGGTGCTCTCCTGGGAGGACAGGAGAGGTCAGCTGCCAGTCCGCAGCCCCTTGGTGGAGAGGTTCCACATGGCCTGAGCTCTGGACTGCACCGTTGCCCCGCCTTGCTTTCCCCCAGCTGGTTCCCAAGCTAGGAGGCAGCAGCTGGTTCCCTCTGCCCTTCCGATGGCCAGCATGACCGTGGCTCTCCAGGAGCTCGGCAACAACGTGAGTAGCAATGGTGACCGCCCACCCACCCGCTTTCAGTCAAGGGTGGGCTTGTTTTGCAAAAGCACAGCATAGCCGAGGGTCATGCTCAACCGGGCCAGGCAAAGAAACCGCCCAATCTGAAGGTGGGGACACTTTTTTTGGGGGGGGGGAGGGGAGACGCCACTTTTATCCCTCGTCCACCCAGCCACTACCCATGTCCAGGCACTAAATTGGGGAAACTCGGGCATGATTGGTCTTGAATGCGGGTTCACACGCCCCCCTTCGCGCTTTTGCAGGTTGGAGGGCATAGAGCATGGACCCTTTTTCAAGCCCGCCCCAGCCGGGTTGAGTCCTTCCTTGGGGTGGATGCCCCAGACACGAGGGGCACAGACTAGGACCGGGTGCCCTCATCCATTTCTCCCAAAGATGCTTTTTTTTCTTTCTCCAGGAGGCAACTGGAGTTTCTTGTTTTTCTCTGAGGAAGCTTCTGGAAGGAGCTGAAGAAACTTCTTGGAAGAGAAATGAAAGGTCTTTGAAGAAAAAGCAGAAAATCTAGCTGCCTCTTGAAAAAAAAAGGATCTTTGGGACAACCTGGATGACCCCATAAACATCCCTCATCCTAGCCTTCTTTTCTGATGCTCCTAGCCTTGCTTGCCTTCCATCCCTTGTGGCCACTCTCCCAAAGCCCATGATTGTGGAGCATCAATAAGTCCTCTTGTGGTATCAAGGATGGCTGAGGGTTCGGAGATGGCACACACCCATGGTTTCCTGATTGCCAGGGCTAATTGGGAAATCTAAACTGGAGAGATCTGGTCTGTCCCGAACTTTTGAAGCCGGTGGGCTCTAGATAAAAGTCCAGTTTGATGCTGACGTAGAGGTTTTTGTTGGAATCCTAGTTTAAGTTTTGGAGAAAGACTTAATTCATCCTAAGGTTGTGACTGCTTTCATCAAACCTGAGAGTGATTTAGAAAGAAAGAAAGAAAAAAAGAGACAGAGAAAGAGAGAAAGAAAAAGAGACAGAGAAAGAGAGAAAGAGAAAGAAAGAAAGAGAAAGAGAGAAAGAAAGAGGAAGGAAGGGAGAAAGAGAAAAAAACTCTGTGCTATTATTTTTAATTGTTCCATTATTTATCATGTGTTAATATTTTACACATGATACCTAGAGTGATTTTACTGCCTTTCTTTTGCCCAGGGCTACCACATTTTTCAGAGATTTACATGCATTCAATGTCTGTAGTCCAGAGCATAAATATATGTGTGTTTATTTTGTACATCAGGTTGCATGAGTCCAGTTTAATATGCTATTCCTGGTATGTGATGTTTTGTATGTGGAAAAAGAAGCACTCTTGTGATCTTTGATTTTTAGGCTTGCTGTCAAACATCTGCCATAATACTAATTACTGTTTTGAACAATATGCAGGTTATATTACATGAATGGCTATTTTATATGTGAAATTATGACTGAAATATTTCTGCACCTATATTGGTTCTCACTGTCAGGAAGTTTCTCCTTAGTTTTAGGTTTGTCCAGTTTCCATCCATTGTTCTTGATTTGCCTTCTGGTGCTTTGGAAAATACATTGACCCCCTTTCTTTCTGGCAGCCCCTTAAAAGGCTGTTGCCTATCACACTCTTGGGCAAAGCATGTGAGCCATCTCCTCCTTTCAGTGGTCCATGAAAGTACATCTGTAGTATGTAGATAATAAAGTTGAAAAAAGGTGAACAACTTTTTTACAGAACTATAGATACATTGAGACTAGGTGTGACAAGGAATAGCTGGGAGGGGAGGGGTCAGGCGAGGCACACCTTGACATGAGTGACATTGAGTTGGCCATGCCCACCCAGTCACATGACCACCAAGCCACGCCCACAGAACCGGTAGTAAAAAGATTTGGAACTCACCCCTGGTATGCTATAGATGAAAAATGACAAGTTAGAGTGAAATCCATGTCTATTCAAAGTAAGGTACGTTGAACTTAATAGGATTTTTTCCCCAGATATATACAGTATCTTCAGGTTCTTTTACCTTGTTGTATGGTAATTTATCAGTGATATTAAATGAATAGTTTCATGCCAAGTACATAAATCTGGCTTGGGTCCAGAGACTGGTTTTGTACACGACAGAATACCTCTCTTGTACATGGGGAATAATTTCCTCCTTCTTGGGCAAAAGCTTTATATAATCAAAATACAGTTTAAAAATTGCTACTCTTGTTAAACCTTTAATTCAGGGTTATTGGATCTGTATAAGGGTGTAATGAAAGATTATTTATTAATATGATTACAGTATGTGAAAAAATAGTAAGTGCATGAAAATGAGTTTATATAAAAGCTGGACATCTGTTTCACAAAACTATATTGTGAAAGTTTCCCATTTAGATTAAATGCTTTAACTTAAAACATTTATTATATTTCATTATATTTTAAAGCAAAAGCAAATCCTGTTCGCTGGCACTATTCTTCCTTTCTTAGTTTCATATATTAGGGAAGCACTGGATGTATTCAAAGCATTGCAAAGGTATTCTAGGTATTCTAGAAACCAGAGATTCAAATTGTCAAATTGTCAATCATGCAAGGGGCTTTTTGGAACCTATAGTTTTCTATGCTGTAAATTGATTCTTCCTGATGACCCTTTTCCTTTGGCACAAATCACTTGATATGAAGATCAAATTGAGCTTCAAAAGTAGGCTTTCTTGTTCTTAAGTCACGATGCCTTACATTTATGCTATTAGTTCATTGTTTGGATAGTTGTAACACTGCCAGGAATTCTAATTTAAGTCTGTTTATTTTTACTCATGCACTTTAGGTGTCTAGATTGGAATTTAGTATGAGCAACATTTGTTGCTGAAGAATAAAAATAGACTATTTTTGTATTAACCAGCTTTTCTTTGTGATGTCCAGGTTATTCAACAAAGAAATGAAGAGTGTGACCATATTCAGTTCTTAATTGAAGAAAAAGAATCCAAAGAAGAAGATTTTTATGAAGATCTTGACAGATTTGAAGAGAACGGTACTCAAGAGTCTCGCATCAGTCCATATACATTTTGCAAGGCTTTTCCTTTCCACATTATATTTGACAGAGACCTAGTTGTCACTCAGTGTGGAAATGCAATATATAGAGTCCTTCCTCAGGTAAGAATTCTTGTTTTTCCTGCAAAGCTTTTGAATTCCAGACTTTCTACCATTCTATTCACTTTTCTTATACCAGTTCTATTATTCAATATTTTGTATGCACTATTTGGACTATGAAATGTATTTCATATTTCTCCTTTTTTACTATTATATCTGAATCTGCACACATGAAGTTTTAATAATCAACCTTTTAAACATTTCGTTTAAAAATATTAATGCTGAAAAACAAGCATAAGCCCTGATTGGTGTAGTTTATATATTGGTGCACTTATATATTTTAAATAGTTTTCAGTTCATAATTAGCTATACCTATATTACGAGTTGAAAAGTTTTTTTCCCTTTTTAATTAGCAAATATTAAGTAAGCCAGCATTTCAAAATATTTATATTATTTCATGCCTCTACTTTTCCTTTTCCCACCCCTTTCAGGTTGATTTTCATAAAGTATGACAATGGAATACAATCCTTGATGAAAAGCCTAGAGTTTTTCATCCTAAATTTTTTTCATTAAAGAGTCCATTTGAATTTATTTTAGCCTATGCAGCCTGAATCACTGTAAACATGAAAGTTGTGAATAGGGCCACATGGAACAGGTCAAAGTAGAAGTGGCCATCACTTTCTACAAGTGTTGCTTGAATTACTGCTGTGGATTGTAGAACACAAAGTGAGGTATAGAGATTGTTTATAGAAGTGTTTCTCAATCTTGGCAACTTTAACATGTGGACTTCAACTCCCAAAATTACCCAGCCATCATGCAACGCTGAAAAATACTGTTTTAGAATATTTCCTTGCTCAGTGCGATTGAAGATAGGATTCATTCTTTTATCCTGGAGCTTGGACAACTCTTATTCAATTTATTTTTTTATGCAAAAGGTCCATTATTTAATTGTACAATATGAGCACTAGTTCACTAAATATTATTATATTAAAACCACAGACAGAACATAGAAAAATGGACTGCAATAACTAACCAGAATTCAAAGTTTTAAAATGTTTTTCTTTCTTTTTTCTTTATATTTAAGCTCCAGCCAGGATATTGCAATCTATTATCAGTATTTTCATTGGTTCGGCCTCATATTGATATTAGTTTCCATGGAATCCTCTCACATATCAACACAGTGTTTGTGTTAAGGAGTAAGGTAATCTAAAACCGAATTTGCAATTTTTCAATAGATATCTGTTTTACTAGAAGAAAAGACTTAAAACTCATGTTAGTTTGAAATAGTAAAAACACTTTCAAGTGTTTTTGAAAACGGAGAGGGAGAAGGGGGCAGTGGCGGCCGCTAGCATTGAGGGGAGAGTACCACACAGAAACGGGAGCACATAGAAATGCCACCCCCTTTTCCCTCTCTGTCTCCGTTGCTGGACTATCCTGTGCGAAGAAGGGGCTAATAGAGAGGGGAAGAGTGCAAGGTTGCTGCTTCTGGAACGAGGGGCCCCGGGGCATGTCTGGGTCCAGCTCACCTGGCTTCTCTTTCTCTTGCAGCCAGCTTTTTTGGGGCATTTTTGGACTGAAAAACAGCCTGAAAATGGCCCGAAAAAAGGCCTGAAAACCGCCCGAAAACCATCCAAAAAACCAGGCCATTTTACGGGCAGATTTCAGGCTGTTTTTCGGGATGATTTTGGCCAGAAAAACAGCCTGAAAATGGCCCAAAAAACAGGCGGGGCTGGGCCAGCTGGTGATCCAATTTGCCGATTCTCTGAACCGCGTAGAATTGGAACAACCAGTTCGGGTGAACTGGTCCAAACTGGCAGCAACCCATCTCTGGGTTGCTGAAAAGAAGAGGGAGTCAACCTGTTCTCCAAAGTGCCTGAAGGCAGGACAAGAAGCAGTGGATGTAAACTAATCAAGGAGAGAACCAACCCAGAACTAAAAAGAAATTTCCTGACAGTTAGAACAATTAATAAGTGGAACAACTTGCATCCAGAAGTTCTGAATGCTCCAACCCTGGAAGTTTTTAAGAAGAGATTGGACAATCATTTGTCTGAAACAGTATAGGGCTTCCTGCCTGAGCAGGGGGTTGGACTAGAAGACATTCAAGGTCCCTTCCAATTCTATTATTCTGTTATCTTTTGACTGTCCATATATGAGGATATTCCATCTTGGATCTTGGATGGGCTTGCACAGTCTATGAATCTTCATGGACCTAAAGCTTATGCTTAAAGAACCAGTGGCAGTTGTGGTCAAAAAGGCAGCCTCTGCTGTACCACTTGCACACTTTCAGGACCTTTAGATAGTCACTCATGCCATGGTCATGTTGACTATTGTCTTGTGACTGTACATAGGGCTGGTGGGCCACTGGAAGCCCCAGCTGGTCCAGAATGCAGCATCATGAGCAGTGCCTTGGTATTCCCAGTAAACCTCTGTTTTACCGGCTGCACACATTGCCAATTTGCTTTTGGATGCAATTGAAGTGCTGGTCGTTACCTATAAAGCAGGGGTCTCAAACTGGCGGCCCATGGGCCAGATGTGTCACATGCAAGTCATGCTCACCCAGCTCTGCAAATGGGGAAAACGTCCCAAAACGTCACATGACAGCAACATGACATGGCAAGTTTGGCACCCATGCTATAAAGCTTTACAAGGCTTAGGGCCAGTGGTGGGTTGCTACTGGTTCTCCCCGGTTCTTGCGAACTGGTAGTGGAAATTTTAAGTAGTTCGGAGAACCAGTAAATACCACCTCTGCCTGGTCCTGTCCCCAATCTATTCGCTGCCTCCCGAGTCCCAGCTGATCGGCTAGAAAGAAAAAAACTGTTAAAACTCTTGCCGCAGCGCTTCAAAGGGCCGCCCTACAGCTGATCAGCGGTAAAAGGCAGTATGGTGGTAGACCAGTGCGTTCCAAAAACAAATGGGTAGACTAGTGCACGCCAAAAACAAATAGATAGACTGGATCACTCCAAAAACAAATGGGTAGACCAGTACGGTTCTGCAAGCAGTTAAAAGTCTGGTAGACCAGTACCTCTGCTAAATCCTAAAGAATTATCATATGACCATCAAACCACACCCACAAAATAAGTCACATCCACAGAACCGGTAGTAAAAACTGTTAGGCCTAGTTTCTGAATAGGGATTAATTAATCTGTACTGAATAATTGGTATGCTCCGAGTTCCTATGGTTAACCTTTGCTATCTATTTGGACCTTGGAAGTGTGCATTCTCTGTCTCAATGCCTCCCCTCCTGAATGGGATTTCTCCTGAGATCCATATGGTCCCTACCCTGCTATTTTTCAGAATATGGTAAAGACTTGGCTCTTCAACCAGGCCTTTGACAAGGGAGAGTGACACCCTTGTTTTGTTTCCATTCAGGCTATCATTCTTGTTATCTATTTTTTTTAAAATCTTTTTTAATGTTCTATTGTAATTTCTTCCTTTTGATTGTTTTGAGCCACCCAGAGTTGAGAACTGGGTTTTACAACAACGGAAATGCTTTTCTTTATAATATTTGTTTAGGTAAAGATCAGAAAATCAGAAATAAAAGCATTAAAGTTTTCTCTGGGTGACCCTGAGGGCACAGGCTTATAACAATGGTACTTTTCATTGAATTTTCTTTTTGTTCTTTAAAAGGAAGGACTTTTGGATGTAGAAAAATTGGAATGTGAAGATGAATTGACTGGTACAGAAATTAGCTGTTTACGCCTGAAAGGGCAAATGATCTACTTATCTGAAGCAGATAGTATTCTTTTTCTTTGTTCTCCAAGGTAAGCAAATAAGATTTGCATGTGTAGCGCATTTATAGTGTTGCAACAACTAGAATTGCAGCCTTTGAAACCAAAATGCTGTGATGCAAAAGGTTCTGTGTTTGTTTTATGTTATATTGCTACATTAGAAGCTTCCTTTTGATTCTTGATCAGGAGGTGATTTCTGCTTGTCCTGCATCCCTGTATAACAGCAGCCCCCAACCTTTTGGGCACCAGGAATTGGTTCTATGGAGAGAGGTTTTTCCGTGGTTTTTCCGTGCCTGCATCCAACAGATGGGGCTTTGCTTGTTTGTGCGACCCAGTTTCTGGCATGTTATGGCCTGGTGTTGGTCCACAGACTCGGCGTTAGGGTTCCCTGCTGTAAAGTCCATTCCTGAAGCTGATGATAGTATCACTGCTGGGGAAAGTATCAAAGTATAATAACACTAAGAAAAATATAGGCAATAGAAGGATGGGTGGTAATGATTAAAGTCCCCGATAAAAGTGTTTAATTGCTTGTATTTTGGCTTTGATTTCAAACAATGTTGTAAAAGAATCAGTTATTGCAGCAGAATAATGCTAATGTTGTTAAATGTACCACATAGAAGAATTAAAAAATGCAATATTAATAGTGTATTAAATTATGAAATAGAGATATATTGTTACTTTTTGGCAATTGAAGAATACTTGCAAAACAGATTAATCAGTATCTTCTACATAAGTACCAGGAAAATCTTGCCCTGTCATTTTCTCATTCATTTTTAATTGCATTAGTGTGATGAATTTGGATGACTTAACTAGAAGAGGACTGTACTTAAGTGACATTCCCCTGCATGATGCTACTCGTGATTTGGTCCTTTTGGGAGAGCAATTCCGAGAGGAATACAAACTGACACAAGAACTGGAAATATTAACGGATAGGCTCCAGCATACTTTAAGAGCTTTGGAAGATGAAAAGAAGAAGACAGATACGTAAGATTTAATCTCTTACTTTGAATATGAAATGATATAAATAATCAATTTTTATCCCTCTGCTGTCCTCTGTTTGGAGGCTCATAAACAACTCTGATTCCTAATTGCCTAGTTAAAGTCATTACTTTAGATAAAGTAAGATAAAAATATTGAACAAAGAAACACAAACATGTCTCTTGCTGAAGCCTGAGAATGTTTTCTACTTACAGTTCTTGCACACATGTGACCTTTATATTTAGGTCACCATTTCTCTTATCAGTCTGGGTGGATAAAGAAGATATAAATGTTTGAATACAGTGAAAGTAGTTTAGTGTCATGCCACTAAACTAAACAATCTGCAATGTCTGAACTTTCTAATGGAATGTTCATATGTAGTTTAATCATATAAATTACTAATGTTAGTGTATATTTTTTTAAAAAGACATGGTTCTGAAGCTTTGTATTAAATGCATTCTTCAGCCTTCACAATCTAAGCAAGTTGTAATTCACTCCTCATAATATTTAGTCATCATTGCCAAATTAATTTCTACTTATGAGAGTGTATCTCAAGGATATTCTAATGTATCATGGGCTACTACTGAGTTTGTCATCCAATTTTTGTTTTGTAACAGTATTTTCTGTTACAAAAGTCATTATGCATTAAATCAGGGGTCCCCAATCCCCCGGTCTGCAGCTCACAACCAGTCCATAGTCCATGGGAAATCGGGCCATGCAAGTGAGCACATGAATCTGCATTTGTGCAGGCAGCAGATGTGTGTGCCTGCCGCTTGTGCAAATGGAGCTTCGTGAGTATGTGTGCCTGCTGATTGTGCAGAAACAAACGCTCTTCCACCTCCTGCCCCTGCTGGTTCGCAGAGCCAAAAAGGTTGAAGATTGCTGCATTAAATTCAAATCAGTAAAAAAAAATCAGAAACATGTAACAAATCCAAATGAAGTACTACAAAAATTGTTAGCTATTGATAATATAATTATTGTTAAGAAGCATATTACTAGGATTTTAACCATATATCTATTCAGCAGAATATAATTTGCCTACATTGGACTTAAATGGTGTATGCCTGTATAAATAGTAATAAAATAATATAAATAAATAAATGTATAAAATAATGTACTGTATATATTTATTGTGTTGTTTGTTTAGAAGTAAGCTTTATAATACAAATTAATGTCTGCTGTAGAATATGCTAAATTTTTTAATCAGTGCATACTAGACATGAATATGATAAATTTATCGGAATAACATCAATTTATTTCTTTTCTATTTTTTCCTTGCTACTGTTACATAAACTTATATAGATTATTGTATTCTGTGCTTCCTCCATCCGTGGCCAATGAACTGAGACACAAGCGTCCTGTACCAGCAAAACGTTACGATAATGTGACTATATTGTTTAGTGGCATTGTTGGTTTCAATGCCTTCTGCAGTAAACATGCCTCTGGAGAAGGAGCTATGAAAATTGTCAATCTTTTAAACGATCTTTATACAAGATTTGATATTTTGACTGATTCACGAAAAAACCCATTTGTTTTTAAGGTAAATATGATATCTCATTTCTGTTCTGTGAAGAGGGTAATATTGTAATGACCAGTTTATAACAAATAGTGTAAGATGTATGGCTGAGCACATTTCTTTATGTATTACAAACAACAGAAGCTAGAGATGTGGGTTGCAGATTCCAAAACATTTTACTGAAGTGTCAAACTATCTCTTGGCAACTTTCCTAATATGGACTTATATAGTCTGATGCTAGGCACAGTATTTACAATCTGAAGTTAAATTCCAGGTTGGTTTATCATGAAATAGAATGAAATATCAGTTTTGGTCAACAGATTGTTAGAGCCTTGTATACAGATAAACATAATAATAATAAATTCTATTTTATTATGTTTAACCATACAAGAGTGATAATTTTTAATATTATATGTCACTGTGGGTTGAATAATATTCAGGAAAATTGTTTTAACTACTGCTATAAAATAATATAGATAATAGGTTTATTCTTCCAGGAAAAGATTGTTGTGATCTGTGGTCTTGCACTTCTTTTTGTGGCTTATTGGGAGATATATATATTGATGTACTTCCTAATCTCAGACTTATTTTTAAATAAAATTTCTTGTATTGACCATACTGGAATCTTGGCAAATGAAGCCAGTGGGTATATTAAGATGGAAATTATGTTATTTTGGGGCAAAAAAAGTGCTACATTCAGATGAGAAGTTAATATAATTTTCCAGAACTTGATTTTCTTTATTATGTGTTAAGAATGCATCTCCCATAATTATTGATATAAGTGTATGTACTGAAGATTTTAGCTTCTTAGGATTTGTAAAAAATGGGGAAGATCGAGTAAATATGTTTAAGTTTGATAACTGTGAAAATACTCTTTCTAATGAAATGATACTGCTTTAATGCCAGATGATTGATAATCAAAGGTCATTATTTTACTGAGGCAAGCAAAGGAAGGGAATATCATAACTTTCAGATTTATATTTTGCTAGGTTGAGACAGTTGGAGACAAATATATGACAGTAAGTGGCTTGCCAGAACCATGCATTCATCATGCACGTTCTATCTGCCACTTAGCTTTGGATATGATGGAAATAGCTGGACAAGTTCAAGTTGATGGAGAATCTGTTCAGGTCAGTGATTGGCAACATATTATGGGATTTAGGGATTTTATTATGGTGCAATTTCTGTCCTGACTTAATGTAGAATCAACTTTCAGGTTTTTAAACTCCATAAAAATAGGCAAGGTGATGAGCCATATTACGAGAAATCTGTCTGCTACTTTTTTTACTTACTAATTCCTTGTTGCTATATAGATATAGCATATAGCTGCAGTATGTCACAGAAGTGAGTACACCCCCTCACATTTTGTAAATATTTTTTCATGTTACAACACTGAAGAAATGACACTTGGCTACAATGTAAAATAGTGAATATACAGCTTGTATAACAGTGTAAATGTGCTGTCCCCTTAAAATAATGCAACACACAGCCATTCATGTCTAAACTACTGGCAACAAAAGTGAGTGCACCCCTAAGTGATAATGTCCAAATGGGGCCCAAGTAGCCGTTTTCCCTCCCTGGTGTTACGTGACGGGTTAGTGTTACAAGGCCTCAGGTGTGAAGGGGGAGCAGGTGTATTAAATTTGGTGTTATTGCTCTCTCTCATACTGGTCATTGGAAGTTCAACATGGCACCTCATGGCAATGAACTTTCTGAGGATCTGAAAAAACTAATTGTTGCTCTACATAAAGATGGCCTAGGTTATAAGAAGATTGCCAAGACCCTGAAACTGAGCTGCAGCACGATGGCCAAGACCATACATGGTTTAACAGGACAGGTTCCACTCAGAACAGGCCTCGCTATAGTCAACCAAAGAAGTTGAGCGCCCATACGCAGCGTCATATCCAGAGGTTGGCTTTGGGAAATAGACGTATGAGTGCTACCAGCATTGCTGCAGAGGTTGAAGGGGTGGGAGGGTTAGTCTGTCAATGCTCAGACCATACACTGCATGCTGCATCAAATTCGTCTGCAGGGCTGTCGTCCCAGAAGGAAGCCTCTTCTAAAGATGATGCACAAGAAAGCCTGCAATAAAAAAAAAATAGAAATAAAAAAAAAAGAAATAAAAAAAATAAAAAAAATAAAGCGAGTCATATATTTAGGGGAGTGGAGGAATTGGATAGAACTGAATAAATGTTAAATTTGGATGTATGGAGAAGGCCGCTTTAAAATGTTATATTAATATATATAAAAGATTAAATGTTAAATTGTAATAATACACTATAAGTTTAGGGGAGGAGAAAAAGGGCAGATTATCGTAAAAATGGGAGTTATAAGAATAATATGCTAAGGGTCAGTATTCTGAGGAGGGAGTAAGGGAAAGGAAAGATATTATGTATGTAATTAGTTATGAAATAGCCTATTGTTGTGAAGAAGTCACAGGGGGGGATGGGTGGTGAGGGGGGGTTAGGGAAGAGGGGGGGAAGGGGGAAAAACTTGTATTTGAAAACTTTTTCAATAAAAAAAAAAAAAAGAAAGCCTGTAAACGGTTTGCTGCAGACAAGCAGACTTAGGACATGGATTCCTGGAATCATGTCCAGTGGTCTGATGAGTCTATGAATGGCTGTGTGTTGCGTTATTTTGAGGGGGCAGCACATTTACACTGTTATACAAGCTGTATACTCACTACTTTACATTTAAAAAATGTGAGGGAGTGTACTCACTTCTGTGACATAATGTATATAGCTATAAATAAAAGAGTTCTTAAAACTGAGGATTCATTAGTTTAAAATTATGGACAAGGAGAAGAAATCCTATGTATTTAACATGTCTCTGTAATATAATAGATTCTAATTTATCTGGAAAAAGATGGACCAATAGACTAACATTTCTTTGCAATTCTTTACCAGGCAATTAGTTACATTTATAAATACATAATTTTATTTTGCCATTCTTAGAGAAAGTGTAGATGTTTTCAGAATTACATTGAATGATTTTCTAGTTCAGTTGTAGAAGTGAAAAGTTGAAATAGACTGACTATGCTATATTTGTTCTAGGTTTGTAGTGTTGTGTTACATATTTTGGTATATAAATTCAATTAAAATTAAGCATAAAGTTAATTTCATATTCATAGTACATTCCCATTACTTACTAATGATACTGTTGACCTAATAATAAATCAACTTGATATCATTTTCTTTTCTATTAATTTTTTATAATAGATAACAATAGGTATTCACACTGGAGAAGTGGTCACAGGTGTCATTGGCCAAAGGATGCCACGTTATTGTCTTTTTGGGAACACTGTAAATCTCACAAGCAGAACAGAAACGACAGGTGAAAAAGGAAAGATCAATGTCTCCGAATATACTTATAGGTGAGAAATTAAGTTTACTTATATCATTGTATCTATTTCCAAACCACAAATTTTAAACCACAAGGTGCTTTTATGAAATTTACTCTAAGGATATTTTCTTTCAATTTAATTAATTAAAGTTTAATTTTGAGATAAATTCCTGGTAAAATATGGATACACTCTTGTTATTTTTGTCATAACAGTATGGAAGTAGTTTACCATACAAATAATGCTCAACTTATGACCACAGTTGAGACCAGAATTTCTGTTGCTTGGTTAGGTGGTTGTTAAGTGAGTTGCACCCTATTTTACAATCTTTTTGGCCACAATTGTTAAGTGAATCACATAGTCATTAAGCGAATCAACCTTCCCATGTTAACTTTGCTTGTCAGCTGTGAGGTTCACATGACCCTGGGACATGTAACAGTTATCATAAATATACGGTTTTCAAGCATCTGAAATTTGATCACATAACTGTGGGGATGCTGCAGTGATTGTAAGTGCAAGGACTGGTCATAAGTCACTTTTTTCAGTGCTATTGTAACATTGGACAATCACTAAATGAATGGCGGTAAATCAAGGATTACCTGTAGTCCCTTTGCTTCAATTTCTACATGTCATCTTACGTAAACTATTTAAAATAAAAAACTTAGCATTGCCCAGATAATAATGTAATCATTTTCAAACAGTTTGAGTGGTCTTTATAATGTAACTTTTGCCAAATATAATCTTAATATTTAAATGAAAACCAAGATACTAAATTTCAGTAGCTTAACTAGGAATGTGCATGGATGACTATGATAGATACTATTATTCAGATGATGGCTTTGGATGATCAGACATTCTGCATAATGGAAGATGCTGGATTCTAGTGTATCTTTTATCTATTTGCTTGTCAGTGCTTTCACATACCACCACAGGAAAGTGAAAGGTTGTCTCCCTGTTTTGTTTTTATTTTTTGACATTGTGCATTGTATTTTCCTTGATCTATCTATTTTCCGAACCTAAGGGGCATTATGAGTGTGTGTACTCTGTGTTTGGTCTTGGTGATGTTGACTGTAAGGACTTGCCCCAGCTGGTCCCTCAAGAACGTAAGACTCTTGAATCCATTAAGTTGAATCAAAAGAATGTTTACTGAGAGAGTGATTTCAGGAAAGCAAGGTAGAATCTGAAAAGTCTCGAGCAAAGCACACAGCAATTCTTTCATTTCCCCAAACCCAACTCCCCCTGACCAGTCCATTGGCAGCCAATGTGATCCTGCAAGGTTGTGAACTCTGAGATACTAGGCAGCTAACAGTTCACCCTCAGGGCCTGACAGCCTTGAAACGAGGCTGGAACCAGCTGGGAGGGAGTCCATTCCATCTCTGAAGACAATCCCCCTCCCTAATTCCCAAGCAGTACAGCAAAAGCATGTGAAAAATGCCAGTGAGCCCCCCCACTCTCACAGAATGGCAGGACATGATGGTGGACCTTAGATGCTGCCCCCCTGAAGAGCAACATTAGTCCTGAACATAAAACAAGAGAAATGTCATTTGGGCTTGTCAGGATACTGATTATGGAAGTGTTTTACAAGTTTAGGGGTTCTAACATGGTGGTGATCCACCCATTCATTCTGAGCTGTTGGGAAATCTTTTCATGCCACCAGGTACTGAAGGGTTCCCCTATGCTTACGGGAATCTAGAATTTCCCAGATTTCAAAGTGTTATTCCCCTTCTATCATGAAAGGTTCTGGGGGTTGGTAGAAGCTTAGGTCTAATGGGAGAAGTGACCTTAGACTTCAATAAGGTGCAATGAAACACGGGGTGAACCTGTCAAAGGGATTTGGGCAAATCTAATTCTACAGTTACTGCATTAATGATGCGTTTGATTGGGAAGGGCCCTACAAACTTGTGTCCCAGCTTCTTTGATGATTGTAGAGATTGCAGGAAGTAGGTGGAAAGATAAACTCGGTCGCCAATCTTAAACGGTTTGGGTTCTTCATGCTTCTTGTCAGCTTGCTTCTTGTAAGCCTCATTAGAATCCGCCAATGCCTTCCTCACCACTTGCCACATATTTCTCAGTTGGGAGTCCCACTCTTTCAGTGACGTGACTCGGGTGGGTCATTGAGGGGCAATTCAGGCATAGGGTTGAAGTCCTGTCTTTCTTTTCATGGAACAGAACCAGGGCTGCTACCTGGAATCAGGCCAGTTCAATAAAACCATGGACAAGATTTTTGTCAATAAACAGTCGCAGTTCATCTAACTCCCTCGAGGTCATTAAATTTAGTTTCATCTTAGGTAGTTTAGCTCTGGGAAGGATTTCTATAGCACAGTTCATCAGCTAGTGAAGGGGGAGTTTGTCCAAACCCTTTTTGCTGAACACCTCTCTTAGTATTCTTTGGGGATAGCAGGGCGGTCCTTCTATTGTCCCTCATTACTACCCTGATTTCCCACCATGGAGAAACTGCTTTCTGGACTCCAACTTGCTCCCGGGGAGGGCAACTCATTCAGAGTTTTAGCAATCCCCTTCTCCAGTTTATGTATGGATTTCACTTCTTTAGCTAAGTCAAACTAGAAGCCATTCCATCCCTGGGGCCACTATGAAGCTTAACGTCTCTATGTGGCCCCCATCCATATTTCTATGGGTTCAGTGACAAATGTTTCTGGGATGCCCCCTGGTACGGATCCGTCCAGTTGGCAAAATGCAGTGGGTACTTTCAGCTGCCTCAAACAGATTCCTAATTTTTCAACCAGAGCTGGGTTAACCAGGCACCTGGTGGAGCCTGAGTCTTGCAGGGTCCATAAGGTGGCCTTCAACCCTGAGGCTTGGAAACTTAGCTCTGTGTCGACAGATCTGGTGTGACTGGACCACTTACCAGGGGATCATTGTTGGTGTCAGTGTCAGTTAGCCCCTGGCCATCAGCTGGTAGAGTCGGAGTTCCATCTCGCTTCAGTGATGGGGTGAACTCTACAAACTCTACTCCCTTCAGTTCCATTTTCCTTGTCCACTGTGAGGCATTTGTGGCTTTTCTGGGGAGCCTGGGGGGTGGGACTTGGCTTGGCAGCCAGTTTTGCACTCTGCTGCTTGGTGTCCCTCCTGGCCACATTTGAAGCAGGCAGTGGAACATAGCTGTGGGTTTTGTGGTTTCGCCGCCTCTCTCTTCTATGGGGCCAGTTTCTTCCACAGTTGGAACAAGCAGGACCTGTTGCGTACTTGGTTGATCTCCAACTCTTCAGCCAGGATGTACCAGTCATGAAGGGTGGCAGGGGCTCCCTTCAAGACTTAGTCATTGTACCAGTTGTTGTTCAGCCCATCTTTGAAGCAACTGATGAGGATATCTTTTGGCCAGTCATTCTGGCCAGTCATTAAGATTGCATGCCAGGTCACGGAATTCCTCTGCCCTTACCCTGCGACCTTGATTCATGGTCTTGATGTGGTCCCTTGCTTTGCAGTCAGCTAGAAGGTCTTTGAATCGCCAATGAATCGTCATCATAAAGTGATTGAAGTTTCTCAGCTCCAATGCATTTGCATTATGGAAGGTCACCATCCAGCAGGCTGTGGCCCCTTCCAACACCAGGATGATGCTTTTCACCTTGCCACCTTCGGTAGGGATCTCCTGCCCATATTCTTGCATGTATGTCAGATGGTGGGCCAGAAAGAATCCCAGCTGCTGGGAGTCTCCATCGAACTTCATGTTAAGGGGTAGGGTCTTTCCGCACCTGGCTCTCACCTGGCCACTTCCCACCAGGGCAGGAGCCCTGGCAGCTCCACTAGGTGCCCTACCTGCGACAGTCAAGGCAGCGGCTGGAGCACTGAAACTCCCACCGTGGTGTCTAGTGCTGACAATCACTCATCCTCTTGGGTTTGCCGGGCGTCACTGGTAGCAGCCTTGGCATCTGCCTGGCTCATCATGAACTGCATGCCTTGCCTCACAAACCCTGAAGGCACATGAGGCACATGCCAAGACTGCTACCAGCGAGGCCCAGGAAACCCAAGAGGAGGAAGATGGGGGACAAGCGAAGAGGTTTTTCCCCCTGGGAGATAGCACAACATGAAATTGAAGTGGCAGGTCCTTACATTAGGCAGAATCTGAAAAGTAGCAATTCTTTTATTTTGCCAAGCCCAATCCCCTCCTGACCAGTCCACCGGCAACCAATGTGATGCCACAAGGTTGTTATCGGGAACTCCAGGATACTAGGCAGAGAATAGTTCATCCTCAGGCTGGAACCGTCTGGGAGGGAGTCCACTCCATTTCCGAAGACAATCCCCCTCCCTAATTCCCAAGCATCTACAGCAAAAGCATGCGAAAAATGCCAGCAAGCCTCCTCCCTTCCACCTTTCAACAAATGGCAGGACACGATGATGGACCTGACAGGGACATTCAGAATGCCTGCTGCAATATGTTTGTTATATTTAAAGGGTCTTTGAATGGTCTGCAATCAACAGATGAAAGAACAAAGTGCAAGTGCATACTTAAAATCTCAAGCCACCATCAATGTTATTGGTGGCTACTGTTTTTTTTTCAAAAGCTCTTTGCTGATAGCTTGTCTTGATTTGATTGATTTTTTTTGGAAATCTTTGACTTGAATGTCATACATTCATCATTGGACTCTAGACATTCTGTTGTGCCTTTTTGCTTGCAGAGTCTGCTAAAGATGCAAGAAGATGCTGTATTAGTCAGCCTGCTCTGTTTAGGTGTATGTATTCATTTTTATCGTGCATTTATATCCTGTTGATTCAGTCCATGGTATATTTTGCTGCAAAACATGTTGATTATTTGAACTTGTTGATTTGGTACATTTGATGCAGTTATTAAAAAAGCAGTTGAACTGCTGATCAAGTTTATGTGTGTGACTTTTAATTATGCTTTTGCTGTTTGTGCTTCTGAGATGTGAATGACATTTAATATTTTATAACAGGAGTGGTCATGCTCTGGAGGAAATGATTGACTGAAAGGCTGTGCCTTCGGAGATCAGAAACAGAGCCAAATCTATGTTCCCTCACGTTCTTTTCAGTTAGAAATCCTATAGCCGCCAGACAAATGGTTGCTCCAAAGAAGGCTATGACAGAGGATACCAGATCCAAGCTGTACAAATCCAGATGACAGCCAACAATAAAAGTTTTCTGCAACTCTCTGGTCCCTTCTGGTGGTCATCCAGATTTTGGCAGCCCAAGAGACCTAATCACTGTTTCTCATGGATGAAACATCCAGCACTTTTTCAGATTTATTTATATTGAATCACAGCCAGCCTGAATGGTGTCAACAAATCTTCCAAAATTCAATGTTCTACATTTATATTTCATTCATGCTCCTATTTAATTATAATCTGTTTAATTTCAGATGTCTGATGACTCCAGAAAACTCAGATCCACAGTTCCATCTAGAACACAGAGGTCCTGTTTCCATGAAGGGTAAAAAAGAACCAATGCAAGTTTGGTTTTTGTCCAGGAAGGGCACAGAGGTATGACTAACCAAAACATTTTATCAAAATAAAAACAAAACAAAAGTATATGATATGAGTAATCAAAACATGTTCATCAAAATAAAAACAAACCAAAAAATGATGCAAGGACTACATATGAAGTCTATATCAGGCTTTCTAGTTGCAAAACTGAATGTCCTCTTGAAGAAATAAGCCATTTAAAAATATTGCTATGTTAATATATTTGCCATCTTGACAGCCAATTACTATCTATTATATTTTACCAGACTATGTGTTTGTATTTCAGGAAATCTTTGAGAAAATGCCAACTGATTAAACATTAATTTTAATCTTTTCCCCTCTTGCACTAGAATTTATATTTATTTAATGTCTAGTCCTAGTAATATCAGTTTATTGTTTTGCACATTTATAGTCAAAAGCTTTTTTTATACGGCTTAAACTTTAGATTTGTTTTCAAAAATTGTTACATTTTATCATACATTTGCACATAGATTGAGGCCCAGTATTCGGCACAGCCACAGAGGAGAAAGCAGTTAACTGTACATTATTTTCAAGGAGTAAAATGTGTGTGAAATAAAGAATTTATTATGTGTAATAGAATTTATACATAGTCTAAAATGTTACTTGTCTTGTTTTCTTTTTATTAAGAGCATTTAAAGTTCTGCCTACAGAAATAGTATTTATTTTAATATGTATTTAGTTAATTAAGGATATAACATTCATTTACACAGCTCAGCTAAAACAACTGCTGTTAAATCTTTTGATTGGAAAATTTCAAGTGATTTGTATTCTGATGGATCAAAATCTGAAATTGTAGAATGCTGGATTCTTTCTAATGCAGTATGTAGGATACATTCTATACATATTTTATATTTTATAATATATTTATATTTTAAAAATCTCACACATGTGCTTATAATATGATGTAACATCTCTCTCTTTCTCTCTCCATATACTGTATCTCCGTCTCTCTTTGAGACCTCTTTACTGCCAAGCAGGCAACAGTTAATTTATGTTTTTCACCTTGGGAAAAAAACATTTTTTCTGAACATATTTTTTTTACTTTTTATTGCTTAATAGCTGCAACAAATGACAGAAAGGCTGGATTCTGTGTCTATTTTAATTGCTTTGATTTTTAAAGTTACTTAATTTTAATTGCTGATGTGTTTCAAGTTTCCATGGCTGGGAGATTTTTTTTTTAAAGCCAATCATAGATACTGTAAACAACATGAGGTTCAGAACACAAAATAGCAAATTTGAAATGGCATCTTTTTTTAATAATCTGAATGTTGGAAATAAAAACAAGGACACCCTTTTTCAGAGGGAAGCTTAAAAATATTAAAAAAACCAACATAAACTAACAATAAAGAAAAACGATAATAATAATAACCTTTATTGTCACTGCACAACATATGTACAATGAGATTGGTGGAGCTCCCTATAGATAAGAATAAAGATAAAGAGTAAGAAAAAAATAGGGATGGAAATACAAAAAGGTATAAAGAGAAAGAAAGGAAAACAAAGATATATACAACGAATGACTTCCAACTTCTGCAAAGAATATGAGGAACACTTACATTCGATTCTTAGTAAATCTATTTTCATGGCCACAGTATAATATTAAACTGTTATCATATATAATGGCTGCAAAATAGCATCATTCTTGGAAGCAGTAAGTAATAACTATCCAATTTATAAGTAATTTATAAAGCTTTAATTTATAAGAGATAAGTAAACAAGATTAGCCTAGCCTTCATTAAAATAAATAGAATCTAATGCTTTGATGTATTATTGAGGAGAAAGAATTAACTCACGTATTACTCTATCCTTTGAGACATCACACATTCATATCACAGTAGGTTGCAGAAAAATATCAGTAATTCTATGAGAAAGAAGATAATATTTCAAACTATTTAAATCTTGTAGTTCACCAATTAAAGTATGTTTCTGACATGCCAAATATTATTATTAGATTGCAGTACCTTACTTTTTAAACTTTTTTTGCATGCCTTCAAGGAAGTAACACATGATGCTAACTGAGCCAGGTGAAATGCTGGAGAAGAACAGAGTGAACCTGTCCTGCCATTTATCTAGTCTGGCAGTATCAGATATGAGTGCAGTTGCTTCTATTTTATGTCCAATTCCATAATAAGCAGTAATTCTTACATCAAGTTTCCTGCTTTTCCTGCTTTTTGTTCAGTTTGCATTTGATATTATAGTATTTATGCTGTACGTGTGTTTCAATATCTTTTGTCTTCCTTTCTGGTTATGAACATAAATAATCCATGCAAATGCTTGCTAATCATAAAATATTTCACACATATGCTTTTCATCTCCATGTTTGGTGACTAATCATCATTATCTTTATGCTTGTGTACTCAAAACCATTTCTGCAAGAGAAATTATGATACCAAGAATCATAAGCCCAGAGAATTTATAAACACTGTTTGACAATTATCAAGTGTACTTATCCAGCTGTTTCTTCCAATCTGCTTTTACAATGTATTGCGGTAATTCTATTAGATAGTTTCTGCATTGTTAGTCTTCTACTAGTCTTCTACTATGTATTTGCTGTTATTTGAGGCAACATATGCATTTTCTCTATGGAAGAGAAATGAAGGTTGTTTAATGTAAGGTTTATGAAATAAAAATCAATGTCTACTCTTAAGCTGATCATATTATTAAGCATACAGTAATAAATTATCAAACATTTTAAGTATTTATATGCATAAATATTGTAGATGTTTACATTAGGAATGGAAAGACTTTCACAGAAAAATTCAGTCGCCCTATTTTATCAGACTTAGGGCAAATTTTTTGATCTATTTTGGAGCATGTCTCATATCTATCCAATATGTAAAAAAGGGCCATTATACAAACCAGAAAGCAGCAAATTGCTTTAAAAACATCGCTTTAACAACATCCAAGGAAAAACATATGTTAAAGGAAATTACAGTATATGATTGCCAGTATGCTTTGATCTGTAAAAAAAATTAACTTGAAAACATTCGGATTTTTAAAAATCTGATCCTTTCTTATGTAGCCTTTCTAGGAGTCCTGGTTTTGTTGTTTTTTGGATAATTTCACTTGGGTCAGAGCACCAAAAGTGATTGTGTTTGCATGATACAGGTTTCTAAACCTTCAGAGCATAGCATTTCATATATACTATAGCACTCTTTTATCTTTCCAAGCTTATAATGGCAAGAACAGGAAAAAATAAAATTCTGTTTCAAGTTGCATCTGGGTGGAATCTCCAAATTAATGATGATGCAGTTCTGCAAAATATATTTTCTACTGTTTATCCATAAGTAAAACATTTCACGTGTGAGTAAGTAGTGAAACCTTTCAAATTATCTTCATTTTATTGCTTAAAAACAATAAAATTATATGTGGGTGAATCAAATTCATCATGTGTTCATATATAATCCCATGAAAACATAATGCATATGTAAACAGCATTTATATTTCTATGAAGTACTGTATTTATCCATATATCAAATATGTCAAACTAATAAATGCAGTTTAGATATATTGTAGGGAATAATATATCAGTTTAAATTAATTTGATATTTAAATCTGTATTAGATATAAATGAATAAAGATGATAAGGTTAGGGGGAAGGTAGAATGAAGTTGTTACTGTCATGCAGAAGACTCAGATGGTTTCCTGTTTTTTTTATTGTGAAACTTTGTGAAGTTGCATTCTAGGAATCAGTTGTGATTGTAGTTACTGTACTAGCTCTCCTGCCTGAGCTGTGCAATTGCTTCCCATGGCAAAGCTTGTAGTAGTGAAGTTTCCTAGACTTGGACACTCCCCCATGTGGAATCTGAAATGGCTCAAAAATGATTCAAAGGTTCATGGCCACCATGAGCTAACCTAGATCATCAAGGACCCAAGATGTACTGCTGGAGCTGGTTTTTCTTGTGCTCAGAACACTTGCAGCTTTCTGTTTAGGGACCTTATGGATCACCACTCCTGCCCTCCGGAATAGCATTCCTCCTGAGATCCATTTAGCCCTGACCCTGCTGTCCTTCAAGAAAACACTTGACTTTTCCAGCAGGCCCTGGATCAAGGCAATTGATGAACTGCTTGAATGACTTCTGTTTAAATATTGTGTATTCTCCAATTGTTGACATTGTTGTATTTGATCTTGTGTTGTTTTGTTTTGTTTAAAGATGCTTTTAATCTATTGTACATTGTCTTGAGTCATTTCAGATAGCTGTATTTATGTGATTTTGTGTGCGTGTGTGTATACTGTATGATGTGTGTGTGTGTGTATACACATATATACATACATACATACAGTATCTAAGGGCAAGCTGGACAGGCTAAAGACATGCTAAGGACACACAGACAAAAATATATAAATGTCATGAATAAAATGTGTTAGTATTTAGCATGTGTACATACGTATACAGTATATATATGTGTGTGTGTGTATCTCTGTGTATACACTCTGTATATACACAGAGTGTGTGCACATACACACAGAATATATGTATAAATGTTATATTAATGTGCACAAGCAAGGTTTTTGAAGTATGGATTTTCCCCATAGATTTTTTGCAAGATATTCTTTTTTCTCCTTTATGTTGGTGAAAAATTATATGTTAATTTTCTGAAAAGATATAATAAATACACTTTATTCTTAATGTTATATATACAACCTGCTTTATTCTTTTAAAAATATTCAAAATAAATATAAGCAGAATATGCACTATTTCTAATGGTAGACCTGATAATTAAGCTGAATTTTCTAAACGCATGAAATTAAGGATCAGGTATTTGAATTATATGGGCAGTATCTAAGCCTGAACAGCATTCCTATACCTATCATTTTGCAATAATCCAAACAGGAGGTGACTAGAGCATTTGTGACCTTTAGCAGAATTCCTTCCAACCCAGGAATGCAGGGTGCAGTTGACACACAATATGAAGTTGTGCAAAGACACCTGTGGCCATAGCTATCCCCTGCACTTTAAGCAAAATTAACAAGTCCAAGGGAAACCCCCTGATTGTGCATTGAATCTGAGTGTAATCCTGTTGTGATTCATATTTATCCAATTTCAGGATCCATGGCGCCCAAAATCCACAGCTACTCAGTCTTGGTGGGGTTAAGCTGGAACCAGTTTTCTCCATACAGTCTTCACAGCCTCTATTTTCACTTCATCATAACACAGATTTTGAGACCAATTGTCATTCACCTATTCAAGAACTATTGATTCTGAACCTAATATATTCTATTTCTGGACTTTAGTAAAACTGATTTCTTAATCTTTATGTATATTTACTACAGCTTCCTGTAGTGCTTCATGGAATACCAAAACAATCTTAAAAACATTCAACATTAAACATCTATTGTATGTACCATAGCAATACTATTATGGAAATAGTCTCAAACTCTGTATCTCAGATGCATTTCTTCAAAGGCTAGTGTTTTTATAGTCCTTCAGAAGTACAGTAAGGTGGAAGAGGATCCAGTATCTAAGGGCAAGCTCTTTTACAGAACCCCTCATTAGAAAGGCCAAAGTTCTACTGTGCTACATTGGCTAATGTGGTAGCTGCATCTAAATGAACAAGCAAAAATCTTTTGGCGTTGATATAAAGCATTATGGTAAGCAGGAGAGTTGGGGGGAATTGTTGGATTTAATTTAATTTATTGATTTGATTTGATTTGATTTGATTTGATTTGATTTGATTTGATTTGTATGCCGCCCTATCTCCATAGGACTCAGGGCGGCTCACAACAATTAAAAAATCCAATCTCAATCCAAATAAAACATATTAAAAATACATATTAAATGCATATTAAAAACACATTAAAAATAATCAAAACCCCATCAGTCCAGGCTGGGCAATTTAAACAACCATGTTTTTAGTTTGCAGCGGAAAGTGCGTAGGTCAGGGGCCAACTGGAGCCCCAGGGGGAGTTGATTCCAAAGGGTGGGTGCACCCACAGAGAAAGCTCTACCTCTGGGGGTCCCTAGCCGACATTGTCTAGCCAATGGCACCCTTAGTAGGCCTTCCCTGTGAGAATGCACCGGGCGATGGGAAGCTGTTGCTGGTTGCAGATGGTCCGACAGATATCCTGGGCCTAAGCCATTTTATTTTATGTAAAATGCTAAGTTAATTCAGCCATTGACAATAAGATCTACCACATAGCCATTTCTTTCACACATATAGTCCTTGACTTACCCTGGAATGCTTAACATTATCAAAATCATCTGACTCTGCAGCTGCACCTGTGTTTGATTAGCCTCAAGTGACTCGACTTTTTGTCTCCTGAGCTGACATTCCAGATTCTACTTGAGCTTTTTCCTTGACATCTGAGTCATAGCATCAAGGCATGTTCTACTTGCAACAAAGGACAAAATGAATTCTTTTCCTCCATTTCATTACCAAGACCAATCATACTGGCTGAATCTGAGATAGCATCTACCACCATTTCTTAGGGCAGAGGCTATCTGAAGTGTTTCAAGAGAAACTAGTACATTCACCTCTCCCATCTACTCCACCAACAGTTTCCCCAGTTGGCTGCTTCTTCCAGTCTTGAAATACTACACTGCAGGAGCAGTTATGACAGCTTGCAACATAAATGGAAAGTAACTTGTAGAAATGTAATGCTAGAGCATCTGGCTTAGCCTGGCTTTTCCTTTGTGCTTTCTTCTTTAGGAGTCCTTAATTATGATGCATTAAATGAAGAGGACCAGAACAATATATGCCCCTTGAGGGAGATCTCGGGAGGAATGACTGGATGCAAATGCCAGCTACTGAGCCACGTCCAGCAGCTGTTGACTGAGAAGGCAAATTCACATTGCACAGTAGTACAATAGGTCTAAATTGGATGCACAATAGAAAATGAAAAGTGCAAAAGGAGTTACTGTTGATTTGCTTTCCCAAACTAGGTCTTTCAATTTGGATAGATGTGCAAAAATAGAATTAGTAGAGAAAATGGAATGTTGTTGTATCTCAAGCTAAAATCTAAAACTCCTCAATTGCAGTTAGAACTGAAAGGCAGTTTTGATTATTCTAATATACAGTATTATTTATAAATATAAATACATAAATTAACAATTTGCTTGAGTTATTGCTTGTCCTTAGTGTCATTTAGTGTAATGGTATGAAAGTGTACATTTAGAAAAAAATGCTGAAAATGGCAAATATCACTTCCTTATCTGCCTCTATTTTTGAAATCATTCCCCTCTGCTTTAAGAAGTTCTAAGGAAAACCACATTCAGTTTATTTTCAACAGTAGATGTTGTGAAGATATCAGGCAGAAACAGAACAATTAAAATAGCAAAAAAAGAAAAAGAAAAATCCTAACCACTGATCTTCATTTCCAAAAAAGTTTTACTTTTTACTGTTAATGTAATGTAATGATGTCATCCAGTGTATTTGAATCTTTTAATTATTTTTAATTTAATATTAAGAAGGAGCAAAACAGGAAAACAAAAGAGGAGGAAATCACAGAAAAAGGAAAACAAAAGGCAAATAAAAGCCCCAAGTGTGTATGTTTTGTATTCTTAGATTTTAAAAAAAGCAAGTAAAATTTTAGTCTTTTATCAAGATTAATCCAGTGTGATGTTACTTTTTCATAGTACAAAACTGCTAGTCCCCATCTTAGCTACATTTGCTGAAATCTCCAATACTGTAAATATAAAAATAAATCTTAAATTAATCTCATGCTCAGTTATAAATGATAACTGAGAAGTTATCACTCTTTATTCCAAAAATTTCCAACATTTTAAAATACTTTCCCATTATTACGTCTTCCCAGTTTAAGAGTCCAATCTTCTGTATTTTTAGAAATTTATTGTTTCCTCACTTTAGGTCTTTTTCTTCCAGTCTGGTATTTTTCTCAGAATGCTTAATCACCGCTTATAACAAGCAATTCTGAGCAGATAGTTCTAAATTGTTCCTTGGGGTTAGGTTTTAAGAAAAAAGGAATCCTCTCCCCCAGTTCCAGTCAATGTTCACCTACTTCGCTCCAGCACCAGACTTAGTTGTTCCTCAGTTGTCCCAGCTTCATGGTAGCCATCTTTCGGCTTCCTCTTCTTGCTGTGGCTGAGAGGGGGGAAAAAAACCTCCAGTTAAACAGGAGAGTTGCAATTCTCCGTGACATCACAGGGCATCCCTCTTAGCTTCACCGCCCCTATAGGGCTGCTTTGGCTCCTTTTGGAGCTCACCAGCAGGGAGAACTCAGCATGTGGGGGGGGAGGGCACAGAGACCCGCTTCTCATGCCCAATCTTGCTGCGACATCAACCAGAAGCCCTAGTTTAGATATTGTTGAACTATTAGGATCAATATAGACTTTTATGTAAGCACTTATTTAGTTCCCTGTCCAAAATGAATTGGATCTTGGACTTGTATTTCATTCACTACAATAAACATAAACAGCAAATAAAATAATACAAAATCAAAATAAATATCAAAATCAAAACAAAACTTCTGGAGTTTATTGTGAGCATATATAGCATCTTAAAAGCATTCATGGTATGTCTATAAAACAGTGTATATGTCTAAAAAGAAGCAAACAGTATGTTTTATTCCCTAACACCACACTGCATGAAAACAATCCTGATTGATTGATTGATTGAATCTCATGACATCACTGAGCAGTCCATTTTTCTGCAATTACACAATACCAAAATAATTGGAAGTGATATCACAAAAATATCTGGTTTCATATTTATAAGTTTAGAGAAACAGAAACAGTTGTTTTTATTTTGCTCAGAGTATTGTTCATTCTTTCCTACTGGCCTACACAATACTTTTCTTTCCCTATGGCTTTTGATAAATAAAGGTATGTATATGGCAATCAAAATTGCACATATAAATCAAAACATTAAAAGCTATTTCCAGTAAAACAAAGTATTATATAATATTGTAATAAATAACTGATTCATAGAAAGATTTTAAAATTTACTAAAGTATCTTCCATAAACAAGAATGATTTTTATTGTTAGCAAAATGTCTATCAAAGGATAACATTCAAAGAAAGTTAGAACAATTAATCAGTGGAATGACTTGCTTCCAGAAGTGGATGGTCCAACAATGGAGGTTTTTAAGAAGAGATTGGACAATCTGAAATGGTATACGGTTTCCTGCTTGAGCAGGGGTTGGACTAGGTCTCTTGTAAATCTGTTATTCTGTTAAAAGCTGTATCTGCATATGCTGGAGGTAGCAGTCAACTGTTTGACTAACATTCTCTGTTAGTTGCCATGACATAAGACATTTTCATTCATGCTAAAAAGGGCAAATTATATAAAGGGTGGGGGGTAGTAGAATGGGTCAGAATATTGACAGTTGGTGCTTCTTAGGGAAGACATGTTTATACTGTCAGCAAACAACAATTGTCCAACTTCCAGGCTTAAAACCTATGCTCTAGATAAGAAGGAGCTGAGGCACAAACACTTGAGATGGAATAAAATAGTACATGGATTGAAATTAGGCAATCAATTTTTGATTAAAAATTTGGGGCACTGTTCTTGAAACAATTATACATATTCAAAATATTGGAGACCACAAAAGACTAGAATCTCTTCAGATAACTAATATGAAAACAGATCCTGGCATGTAAAATAAAATAAAATAAAATAAAATAAAATAATAAAATAAAATAAAATAAAATAAAATAAAATAAAATAAAATAAAATAATAAAATAATAAAATAATAAAATAAAGTAAAATAAAATAAATAAAATAAAATAATAAAATAAAATAATAAAATAAAATAAAATAAAATAATAAAATAAAATGAATAAAATAAGAAAATAAGAAAATAAAAGTACAATAAAAGTAAAATAAGAAAATAAAATATAAAATAAAATAAAAAGTAATAAAGTAAAATAAAATATAATCTGAATACAGATCCTTTAGGCTCTGTATTATAATGTATTTTGGTCTTTTTTTGTTTTCTTCTGTCATGACCCAGGAATTGGACAGTGACTTTGAATGTGAAGAAGCTGTTCCAGCAGAACCTGTGGAATGTCAGTTTCAGGAGACACAAAGTCACAAATCACATGAGTCTGATCAAACATAGGTACCACCTGAGCTGCTGGAGAAGTCAGAGTGTGATGGTACAGGGCCTCCAAGGCCCTGCATCCAGCAAACAGAGAGGAGAACAGAGAAGAGATCTTCTATAGTCTCCTCTCTTGATTAATGGTTGCAATCTTATTTAAGAGGCAGCCCTAGCCCATAATCCCTTGTTGGAAACAACCATCTTATCTTTGGCTGTTAAATGATGTTTGTGTGGCTTCTGCTATGAAATTTTGATCTATGGACTATCTCACCTTACTCTTGGACTGAATTTGGACTATGCACACTTTTTAAATAAAATCATTTAGGTAGGCTTTTGTCAGAGACTGTTTTGTTTTACATCTTATCTGCTGTTATTTCTTCAGCCATGAGTCAATTCTAATCTAAAACTAATGCAATAAAATATTATTACTGTTAAGTCCTTATAACAGTAATAATCCACCGGCGGGAAAAATGAACTGCTGTCACTGGGCGGCCCAGCCTGCCGGAGCGCTATAAAAGAGAGCTCCGGCAGTGCAGCCGGCATTCTATTTTTGAGCTGAATAAACTACTGAATGGACCATCGCTGATCGCGTCTTCTTTCCCTGCACCTGATCTAACACTGGCGACGAAGGACACAAAGAACCACAGCGACGAACCTTGTGGCACACCGCCAGCCGACCAACAGAGCCAGGCACTGAGCTGGAGTCACAGAAGCCAAAGTCACCGAATCATGGTATCACAGCAAGCCCGTTAGTCTCGCTAGCTGCATTCAACCCCGGAAAGGAAAAATGGAGATAGTGCATGATCCGATTTTGCCAGTTCCTTAGGGGCAACAACTTCCAAGACTTAAACGATGACCACAGAAAGGCCCTCTTCCTGGCTCACTGCGTCTCAGAAGTCCTGGAAATGGCCATCGACCTCGTGGCCCCGAGGGACATCGAAGAAATGTCGTGGGCTGATCTCCAAGACGTGCTACAAGAGCACTATGCCCCAATGGGAACTCCGATCGCTAACTGCTTCACCTTCCAACATAGGAACCAGCTGGAAGGAGAGTCAATCAAAGACGTTGTGGCAGCCCTATGCCAAATCACAACCAACTGCGATTTCAACAACGTGGACAATGCCATCAGAGACCGCATCATGTTTGGCATGAGGGATATGGCACTCCAAAAAGAAATTCCTAAGCAGGAAAAAGATACCTCTTAAAGACATCCTCGAAGAAGCCACGGCTGCCGAAACATCGGAGAAAGCAGCAGCCGCAATGATGAAAGCCAAAGCGGTTCACAAGATCCAAAGGGCTCCCCAAACTTCCACCGACGAATCCACCACTGGATCCAAGTCAGAGGAGGAAATGGCCGTCCACAAGGTCTCCAGACCCCCAAGGCAGGAAGCCACCCAAAATGGCGACCGGGGGAAATGCTGCGGCACCTGCAGAGGGGATCACACGAGGACCAAATGCCAGTGGAGAGATGCGACTTGCAGACATTGTCTGAAGAGGGGCCACATCGCAGAAGCATGCAGAGCTGGGGATCGTCCAACCACCATTTTCGTGAAATTTGCAAAGATTACCAAAGATCATCTAGACGGTCCTCCTACTAGCCCAGACGAGGGGAAGACGATGGCAACAGGAACTGAGCAGTCCATCAGACCACCATTGCCCATACCGACAACAGCGCCACCAAGTACCATGTGACAATGCATGTGGAAGGGACACCATGCTCCATGGAAGTAGATTCGGGATCAATCTACTCCATCATGGACTGGCATCAGCTGAAGCACTTAAAGCCGGCTTTCAGTAAAAAGGACCTGAAACCCCTACGGTCAAGGCTGGTCGACTTCGGAGAAAACCCAATTGGAGTCCTTGGAAGAACCTCACTCCAGGTCACCTATCACAACTTCCATGGCGACCTCCCTATCACCATCATTGAGCACAGCCGCCCAAACCTTTTGGGAGTGGTTCAAGCCATTAGGGCTCTCAATTGGAGGGATTCACCAAATTCGTCAGGACGAACTCGACAAACTCATCGAAGAGTTCAAGGAAGTCTTCGATGGTAAGCTGGGTAAATTTTTGGGGAAGCCCATTTCCTTCAATTTGGATAAGTCAATTACACCAATTAGGCTCAAGCTTCGCAGGGTTCCATTCGCCTTGCGGCCCAAAGTAGATACCCAACTGGACAAATTAATTGCCAAGGGCGTATTGGAACCGATCGATCATGCAACATGGGAGACCCCCATTGTGACCCCAATGAAAAATGATGGATCTGTGCGCATCTGCGCTGACTATAAATGTTCAATCAATAAGGCATTACAGCAGAGTGCATTCCCAGTTCCAGTGGTGCAACATCTGCTGCATTCACTTGGGAGTGGGTCAATATTCACAAAACTGGACCTGGCCTAGGCTTACCAGCAACTGCCAGTGGATGAAAAAACTGCAGAGGCACAGACAATCATCACCCACAGGGGCGCATTTAAATGCAACCGCCTCCAATTTGGAATCAACGCAGCCCCAGGCATCTTTCAATCCACGATGGAACGCCTACTCCAAGGCATTCCAGGGGTGGTGTCGTATTTCGATGATGTCTTAATCTCCGGGCACTCAAAAACCCAATTAATTGAGCGACTGAGGCTTGTCCTACAGCGGTTCAAGGCGAAGGGTTTAAGAGTCAGAAGAGAAAAGTGCATCATTGGAGTCCAGGAGGTCGAATTCCTGGGCTATCTCATTGATAGCACTGGCATCCACCCCACCAAAACAAAGGTAAAAGCTATCCACGAAGCCCCAGCCCCCAAAAACAAAGCGGAGCTTCAGGCTTTCTTAGGACTAGTGAATTTTTACAGTGTCTTTTTACAACAGAAAGTCACGACTGCTGAGCCACTCCATCGCCTATTGGGGAAAGCGGCACCCTGGAAATGGGAGGAAGAAGAGGAAGCGGCATTCAAAGCCATCAAAGGACTGCTTTCCTCAGACAGCGTACTCATACAATATCATGAGACGCTCCCACTGAGTTTGACCTGCGACGCGTCACCCTACGGAGTCAGAGCAGTACTCAGCCACCAAGTCCCCAGAAGCACCCATCACCTATTTCTCCAAAACGGTGTCCAGCGCAGAACGCAATTACAGCCAGCTGGATAAGGAAGCCTTGGCTATCGTCGCTGGCGTCAAGCGCTTCCACGAATACCTCTATGGCAGGAGTTTTAACATCATCACCGATCACAAGCTGCTGCTGGGACTACTTGCGGGGGATAAACCGACACCAGCATACATGTCCCCCAGAATGACGCGATGGGCAATTTTCCTAGCCGGGTACTTGTACACACTAATCCTTAGACCCGGCAAAACCATAAGCAACACAGATGCCCTTAGCAGATGCCCTTCCAAAGAGCCGGTGGAAGATCCAGCCTCCACACTCAGGCTGTTCCACATCGACGACAACCAAGCTTACCCGGTAACCTCTGCAGACGTGGCAGCCCATACCCAGAAAGACAAGACTCTCAGACAAGTAAGATCATGGGTCCTGCGGGGCTGGCCCACGGGGAAGACGACTGATGAGTTCAGCCCGTTCACCAGGAAGCAGCAAGAGCTATCCACCATGAAGGGCTGCCTCCTCTGGGGTGATAGAGTAGTAATTCCCCGCACCCTGCAACAAAAGACCCTGGAAACCCTCCACAGCGGGCACCCGGGCATAGTAAGGATGAAGGGGTTGGCACGAAGTTACGTCTGGTGGCCAACTCTAGACAGAGACATTGAGAAGTGGGTCAACAAATGCGACCCGTGCCAGGAAGCCAGCACCTCCACAAGCCCAGCCAACGGAGTAGGAGATGCCCAGCAGCCCATAGTCAAGAGTCCACATTGACTTTGCGGGTCCGATGAATGGGAAACACCTCCTAATCATAGTGGATGCCTTCTCGAAGTGGCTGGAGGTAGTTCCCATGACATCCACCACAACAGAGGCAACGGTCAGGGCGCTCCGAAGATTATTCGCAACCCACGGGCTACCAGATGTGCTGGTTTCCGACAATGGACCCCAACATACATCCAAGCCCATGGAAGCGTTTCTGGCAGGATTGGGCATCCGTCATGCCCTGATAGTACCCTACAGGCCGGTTGGGAACGGGCAGGCAGAGAGAATGGTAAGACTCACCAAGGAGGCACTCACCAAGATGGGCACAGGCGACTGGCAAGAGAGAATTGACAAATTTCTCCTTACCCAGCACATCACGACACACGTCACCATGTAGAAGAGCCCATGTTAATGGGCAGAAGACTGAGGTCACCCCTGGATCAGCTGCACCCCCAATACAACCCAGAGGTGCCACCAAACGCCAGCCGGCCGCCGTGCACCTTCACCATAGGGGATCCGGTATTCACACTCAATCTCCACGGGTTTTCGAAATGGCTGAAGGGGAAGATTGAGAGCATCACCGCCCCGAAGTCCTATCGAGTGGAACGGGAAGACGGACAGGTCTGTAGACGTCACATCGACCAGCTCCGGAAAAGGTGGAGGGAAGCGGAATGAAACCAGCCGGGCGAGGTAGACCTACAACACCCTGACGAGTTAGGCCTACAACACCCTGACGGGGTAGGCCTACAACACCCCAACGAGGCAGGCCTACAACACCCCAAAGAGTTAGGCCTGCACCACCCCGGCGAGGCGGCCCGCCGGTGCTCCATGGAGATAGACCAGCACCTGGGGGGCGAGGGAAGCCAGCGCCGCCCCAGCGAGGGAGACCTGCACCACCCCGGCGGGGGAGACCTCCGCCTCTACCATGAAGTAGACCGGGGACATCCGGGGAGGGGAGGCCCGCAGCCCCCCGGCGAGATCGACCTGCGCCACCCTGGCGAGAGGGACCTCCGCCCCCCCAGCGAGGTAGACCGGCAACACACAGAAAGGGCAGTCCAACAACACTCCGGTGAGGTCGGCCTGCACCACCCCGGCGAGGAAGGCCTCCACCATCCCAGCGAGGGAGGCCTACGCTGGCCCGACAAGGTAGACGGAAGATCCCCCAGCAGGGTCAGCCACCAGCCACACCAACCAGATACACAGAGGCAACCACAACAACAACAACATCGGCAACAACAACAACAATGGCAACAGGAACAGGGGGCCCGACCAGACCCCCCATCATTGCAAACCACCAAGGAAAAAGTAAAAACCAAGGGCTTACCGGGCATCAGTTGCTCCCCACTGATCAACAGTGATGTCCGGCCACGAGGCATCCAGCAGTTAGGACAGGGAGAGGTCCGGCGACACCAGCGAGGAGAACTTCGAGACTCAGCCGGAGGTGTTGGGACAGGGCCCGCACACCCGACGGCCGAGCTCCGGATGGTTCCAGGACGGGAACCGGAGGAAACAGGAGCTCCGCCTGCTCTGGTAGGCGGTGAAGCTCAAGTGGGACTGCGCAGATCAACCAGAACTATCAGACGTCCCGCCTACCTGTGCGACTACATAACTTTTATTGATAGTGATGGACAGACTACGAACTAGGAGGGGAGGGGTGTTATGTCCTTATAAGGTCATCTGTCGGAGATTGGCTAATCCACCGGTGGGAAAAATGAACTGCTGTCACTGGGCGGCCCAGCCTGCCGGAGCACTATAAAAGAGAGCTCCGGCAGCGCAGCCGGTATTCTATTCTTGAGCTGAATAAAGTACTGAATGGACCATCGCTGATCGCGTCTTCTTTCCCTGCACCTGATCTAACAATTACAATACATTACAATAAAATATTACAATTTATACATTACAATAAATATTTATAAAATATTGGTACAATAAAGTTAGTACAATAAATATTATTTTATACAAATGTAAGGAAACAAAAAGACCAGAACATTTGCTTTCCAGTAGGCTGCACCCAAATTAACACCAGACAAACAATGAAACAGAAAACATTAATCAAGGAACTATCAAGGAACAAACCACACCCCATCAACATTGGCATGGCAAGTTATTGTATATAAACAGGGAGCAAACCACACATTCACTAACACTGATAATGTTACCTGGTTAGGTAATGAAACATCTGCAAGCTAACAACTAAGTTCAAGGAGCACCAAGGACTCCATAATGGATCTTTCTGTTGAGGTATCTGGAACATCTATTTTGGTTGTCTGTTTGAATTTTGGGAGGGAAGCACTTGGTGTGCCATTCCTGAATTAATGGGAATTTGAGAGACAGTTTGGTATAGTGATTAAGGTGATAGACTAGAAATCAGGAGACTGTAAATTCTAGTCTTGCTTTAGACACAAAGCCAGCTGGGTGACCTTTCGCCAATCATTGTTTCTCATCCTAGGAAGAAGCAATGGGAAATCACTCCTGAAATCTTGGGAATAAAAATGCAAGGACTGTTCCAGGAGGTTGACAAAGTCCACTACCTTAGGTAGTGAACACTGATTTAAACACACACACTCACAGAAAGACAGACAGAGTGAGTAACTAAGGTAAGAAACGCCATTGAACATTAGGTAATGTAATGGATTCTGTGAATCTTCAAGTGCTGTGTATAATTATTCATGAGTTTCAATATATAATTCATTTTGTCTATACTGTTTGTTTACACAACTGAATTTCAGAGAATGCTGAATTGGTCAGTTGTTATCAACAAAAGAAAACTGTTTTGTTCTCAAACCATTACTAACATGACTAGATTGTTTGCAGACCCTTCTATAAAAAAATAGAGATTATGATTCTTATTTCAAATAACAATTCTGCTATTGTTTATATCAGCCTTCTTTCCAGGTGTTTGGGAATTCTCAGGCTGGGAAGAATGCCAAGCATCAGATAGTGATGTTGCTTCATCAGTATCTGCAAGTGGGATGAGCGAATATCTCTCTCTGCCTCAGGGTAGAGCCCTTTCCAGTAAGAACGGATAGAAGTAGTATCTTCATTTTTCCACACTATGTGTAAGCTTCCAAAAATTTTCTGCCATGTCCCCCAGTTTTACTTTACTAAACTAAAGTGGTGGACACATTTCCATAGGTTGCATTACAATTTAAGAAGATACAGTAATTATTTTCTAAACCGAGCAAAAAAAGAATTTAGCGCTTGAAAGCTATGATAAGTGCTAGTTGACTTAAATATATATAATTATATATATATAACTATATATATATAATTACATTATTATTAATAATTATATATATTATAATTATATATAATTATTTAATATATATAATTATATATAATTATAATTTATATATATATATATATATATATACATACACACACACATATATATAATTATATATATATAATTATATATAATTACAAATAATATTTTAAGATATATTAGTTTGCAGTGTTAAACCAACACCCATGCTAGATGAGATTTGCATTCCATCTGGTCCAGTTTCTTTTTTCCACAATGACCAGTTAGCTGCTTTTGAGAAACTTGTAAAAAGACAATTGGTTTTTCTTCTTTTTCTTCATATTAGAAGCACACTGTCTCAATTATATTTCCTTTGAGCTATTATGATGATGTCTTCCTTCCTGAATTTGTATAAATTCTTTTAACTCACCTAAGGTAGTGGTCTTACTTTCAAAAACCAATTTCTAAGCAGTCCAGTTTGCAAACTGACCAAGGGACTGAACTATTTACATATAAAACCTTTCCACAATAAAATATAACTTATTTTCTTGTCCTAAATCTGCTAACACTCAATTTATGGCTTATCAAAAGTCAAGGCAGAGCCAGTCTGTCTCAAAGTGCAACCATTTGACTTTTCTGCGGATAAGAAAGGAGGCAGAGTTTTGCTTCACAAAATCACTTTGAAGAGGCACTTCTATTGCCTCTGAAGCAAAATATCCTTGTTGAGATCTTCAACACCCCATGAATAAACCTCAGATACAACTTCGTTTTATGCAACAAGTCCTGGAAGAAATAATTGTAATTTTTACCCCACTATGTATAAGTGTTTATAATTTTATAATTCCTATCACATATATTCTTAGTTGTCTTTTTTTCTTCTTAAAACTAAGAATTCCAATAGGTCCTTTTTCCTAAGGATCAAAAAATCACTTTGATGTGAAGCAGCCGGAAAGTATTTCAGTACAAATGCGCCATCAGTTTATATCAATGTCAAAGAAGAACTACTTCTATTAGCTGTTCTGGTGGAATTAGCAGAATGATTTTCCAAATTTCATTGATTCCATAAATCAATAAAAGTCAGTTCTACATTGTCTCATGCTTTAAAAAAAATACTAGGAATTAAAAGAGAAAGATGAGTAGGACATCTGCTGGCAATACACTGTAATTAGATATGTTTAAATCTACTTCATTTTAGCTGAATATTTTCCTCTTCTAATCTGTGAAAATATGTGCATCAAGAGTATTGTATATATTAAATTATGCTTAAACGTGTGGATTTCAGCGCAAAAGAGCATACATTTGTGATAATTAGTTGCTTTAGAAAACAAATGTATTAAAAGAAATTCATTTCAGAAAATAAATGAATACAAAATGCATATTTCAGGAAAAGTTCTAAAGAAAAGTATACATTTTCTTTTTTTTTTTTAATTGCAAAAGTTTTACAATTACATTTTCACCCCGTTTCCCCCCCCCTCAACCCACCCAGACCTCCCAACCTCATCCTCCCTAACCCTCCCTAACCCTCCCCTCCCCCCGGACTTCCATACAATATACTCAGATCAAAAGAAAAAAACCCCTTTGTATAAGGTGACCAGATTTTAACATTGGTAAAGAGGGACACTGTGGGCGTGGCTTATTTTGTGGGCGTGGCTAACTGGTCATGTGACTGGGTGGGCGTGGCTAGCTGGTCATGTGACCAGGTGGCCATGGCTATGTGTATAGGGTAAGGTGAACAGATTTTAACATTGGTAAGGACACCATTGTGGGCGTGGCTTATTGTGTGGGCGTGGCTTGGAGGCCATGTGACTGGGTGGGCGTGGCTAGCTGGTCATGTGACCGGGTGGCCATGGCTATGTGTATAGGGACTACTCAGAGGGCTGAAAAAAGTCATTTCTGACAGGTCCCCGCACTTTTGACTGGTCCTCACACTTATGACCATCCTCACATTTATGCCTGTGCAGCATTCTTAACAACCATGTCACTCATTTCACAACTGCTTCTCTTCACCATGATGACAAGATAGGGCAAAAATGTAAAATGTGAGGACAGTCGTAAGTTCGAGGACTGGTCAAAAGTGCGAGGACCAGTCAAAAATAACTTTTTCAGCCCTCTGAGTAGTCCATATGCATAAAAGGATACAGTAATAGAGAGGGATGAAGGAAGGGAAGGGAAATTAGAGTAGGAGTGACGGTAAGAGAGGGAGGAAGAGAGGAGGAGAAGGAGAAAGGAAGATGAAATAGGGAGGAGAAGAAGAGGGGGGGAAGAGAAAGTAAGAAGGAAAGAAAAGAGAGGTGGTAGGTTTGAGGAGAAAGATTGCTGTACAATAAAAAAGATGAAAGGGAAGAAAGCCAACCCCAAACAAATATAAAGATATTAAGATAAAGAATGAATTGTTAAACTTTAAAGAATAAAAGAGAACAAATATGAATAAATAGCAATAATTAGAAACACACATACAAACATACAATGTATTTTCTTTGAACAGAATATTTGGCCGGTTCACAAATTTAAACAGTGTTTAGTCATTTCAATTAAATTTACAATTTCTATATTTCCTTTTTGCCATATTTATTCCTCATCTATTTTTTTAAAAAAACAATATTACCCTACATCCTCATCTCTAATCTTAATCAAATTCAATTTTCCCTTCTATTCTGTATTATACCCCTTCCCATTGTCATCTATTTTTATATCCATCCTCACATTGGTTAATTATGTAATTATGTAATACAGTTGTTTAATACAAATTCAACATTTTAATATAAATCAATTAGTTATATAACTATCTTTTTTGTATATTAATCAATATGAACATGAATATTCCAATTATTTCCATGCAATCCAATTTCTTACAAATCAATTAATTATATTTACCAATAATAATAAACCAAATAATTTCCCCCATATATTCCTCCAAACCACAACTTAACCATTTCTGCTTTCAACACAGTATACAATTAATAGTATCTCAATTATTACAATTCCCTAGTTAAAAAGAGCTTTTTTTTCTTTTGTGTTTTAAAATCTTGAACTCTCCTCTTTCGCCCTAAATAATTTCCCATTGTTTGCACTTACCTTTTTTGGTGAGGAAAAGGAAAATAAATCTGCTGCCTAATTTTCCAACATTGCAAGCAAACAGCAAAGCCAACAGCCTGTTTTACTTTCAGTTTCGTTTTGAGCTTGGTTTGCACAAAGAGAAAAAAAAAACTGCTGAGCAATTTAGCAAGAGCAGAGCCCTGCGCAAATCAGCTGAGAGGGGGAAGCCGAGCTAATCAACGTAGGGCGGCCCTTTGAAGCCCCGCGGCAAGAGTTTAAACAGGTTTTTTCCCTCTAGCCATCAGCTGGGATTCAGGAGGCAGAATGAAAAATCGGGACTTTTTTAAAACGCCGCGGGACGCGGGACAAATTGCTCAAAAGTGGGACTGTCCCGCCAAAAGCGGGACGTCTGGTCACCTTACCTTTGTATAAAACTTGAACCCCACCCTCCCCCTTATAGTTTTTCATCTACATTACATTGAAATATTTCTATCTTAATATTAGATTTTCAAATAAAAACTATTTGATACTTCCTGGTTTGATATTTGTTCTGAACATAATCTATCCACTTTTTCCATTCCCATTCATAAGTCTCTTGTGAACAATCTTTTAAATATGCCGAAATCTTCGCCATCTCTGCAAAACTGGCCATCTTCAAAGTCCATTCCTCGATCGTGGGCAAAGCTTCATTTTTCCAGTATTTACCTATCAATAATCTCGCAGCTGTTATCATGTACAATATCAACTTTGTTTCACCCGAAGTAAAACCCTTAACTATACCCAATAAAAACAGTTGTGGAGAAAATTGAACTTTTTTCTTCAAAACGTTCTGCATAACCCACCAAATTTTTATCCAAAAAGCCTTAACTTTCTTACAAGTCCACCAAACATGATAATATGTAGCATCTAAACAATCACATCTCCAACATTTTGGCTGAACATTAGGATACATACATGACAATTTTTTGGGGTCTAAATGCCATCTGTAAAACATTTTATAGAAATTTTCCCTTAAATTCTGCGACTGTGTAAATTTAACGTCCTGAACCCAAATTTTTTCCCATGTTTCCAACATCACTGGTTCTTCAAAATTTTGTGCCCACTTAATCATACAATCTTTAACCAATTCAGTTTCTGAATCCCTTTCTAACAAAACATTATAAAGCCTTTTAATATGCATTGGACCTTTCTCTTTTATATGTCTAACCAGTTCTTCCTCATGCAACATAATACCAGTTTTTTGGTCCTCTTTCCATCTCAGTTGAAGTTGATTATATTGTAACCAAGTTAAATTAATCCCTTCGTCCAACAGTGTCTCTAATGTCTTCAACTGCCATCTGCCCGCATCTGTAAAAAGAACCTCTTTATATAAAACCCCCCCAAGTGACATTATATTTGTATTCCACATAATATGACCAAGATCCAACCATAACGGTATTTTGTAATCCCATTTGAATCGGTGCTTCTTCCAAACTCTCATCAAAGAGTCTCTAAGTATATGGCTTTTAAATACTTTATCCACTTTGTTCTCATAAAATAAGTAAGCGTGCCATCCAAATTCAAGATCAAAACTTTCTATATTCAATATTCCAGTCTTTTTCCTTCCAAACCAGTCGCTTGCTTGAGTCAAAGCTGCTGCTTCATAATATAATTGTAGGTTTGGAAGTTTAAGACCTCCCCTTTCTGGAACATCTTGCATAATTTTCAATTTCACTCTCGGTTTTTTCTCATTCCAGACAAATCTATTCACTCCACTTTGCCACACTTTCAGTTGTTTATCACTTTTAAGCACCGGAATCATTTGGAACAAGAAAAGAAATCTTGGCAAAATGTTCATCTTAACTGCTGCTATTCTTCCAAGTAAAGACAGCTGCAGTTTTTTCCAAATCTCCATATCTTTCTGAACCTCTCGCCACAACACCTCATAATTATTTTGGAACAGTTTCATATTTGATTCTGCAACCTGAACACCTAGATATTTTACCTTTGGTACAATCTCAAAACCTGCCCTCCTTTCAAGCTCGTATTTATGATCTTGTGTCATATTTTTAACTATCATCTTGGTTTTTTTCTGGTTCAATCTAAAACCTGAAACTTTACCATAATCTTGTATAATGTCTTCCATCTGGATTATTGATTCCATTGGCTGTGTTAGGGTAACAACCAGATCATCTGCAAATGCCTTTATTCTATAGTCCTCTTGCCTAATCATTATACCTTTCAGGATATTAGAGTCCCGAATTGTGTTTAGCAAGACTTCTAATGTTAAAATTGAAAAAGGAACAAGACAGGGATGTCCGTTATCCCCATTGTTATTTATTTTAACATTAGAAGTATACATTTTCTTGTTTCAAAAAATATAAAGAAATTAATATATGGAAATGAACCAAATTTAATCTACATGTTCCGGACCAAAAAAAAATTGTTAGGTAGAATCTTACAATCTTACAGTCACAGATTATTACTCACATAGTGGTTATATTTAGACAATCCACTTAATCAGGGTTAATCAAAGTTTACTTGATCCTTTTCTTAGATTCACATGACATGCTTAGCCGTACACGAACCACATCCTATATAATCACTATTCAATAAAATTGTCTAAAGACCTATTTTTTTTCAGTGATATAAAATATGAATTAAATACTTGAGGTAAAGAAAGATAAGGAAAAAACAAACAATATAACTATGCAATAATATAAATTATCATTTGAAGCTAAAAAGTAATACAACATATCAATAAAGCAACATTAGGACTACAGACAGATCATAAATCATTAAATAATGTCCAAACCTTTCACTTGCTGTTGAAAAGATTATAAGACAAATTTGGGGAAAATCCCTTTGGTAGCAGGCATTTTTTCAGAAAAAGGAGGTTATAACTGAAAAAGTCTCTCCTTTGCAGCTACCATGTCTTAATAATTGAGAGGATTCCAGGGTGAGTACCAAATAGTAACTACAGATTGAGAAATGTTTTGAGGGAATGTTGCCACCAGGTGTATAGAATAAGATCTTCTTGAACAATTTGAACATTAAAGCAGTACTTTGATAATGGCAACAGTTTGCCAACTCAAGCAATAATAGGATTGCAGTGACCAGCATTTTTACTGGCTGCTGTTTCACATCAGCTGAAATTTCTGAACCATTTTCAAAGTATAATGTAATAAGCTAACAAAATATAGGTAACTATTACTTACTCTGTCCAGATGGGTGCATGAAGTGGTCTTTCTACTATCCTAATAAAAAATGAGTAATGATACTAAGGCCATCTTTTCTTTAGTAACAAAGATAGATTTTAAAACTAAATGCCCTGCATACACAGAAAGAAAGAGTTAGGATGTCTTCATCACTTTTGATTTGTTTTCTGAAAAGTATTAGCATTCTTGTATTCTTCTCTTGTGTATTTGTTCATTCTGATTTGAAGTGTTCCAATCAGGCAATTTTGGTGCTTTTAGTAGAAGAAAAACACACATCCAATAGAAGTTGGTGAATACATATTCGACAATTTCAATGATGGTAATCATACTGGCTCCACAAAATAAGCCCAGTTGACCACCAATATCAGCTGCAACGAAAGCAAAAAATTTATCAATCTAGTGTTTTAAAGTGCAATTCTATCCTTATGTAATTAGAAATAACTTATATTGGAGTCAATATACACTGCTCAAAAAAATAAGGAACACTAGCAGAAGACATCCGAGATCTGAATGAATGAAATAGCCTTATTAAATACTTTGTTCATTACATACAGTAGTTTTATGTTCCCTTTAGTTGTTTGAGCAGTGTATAAACTACTGTATGTAAAGAACAAAGTATTTAATAAGGCTATTTCATTCAATTCAGATCTCGGATGTCTTCTGCTTGTGTTCCCTTTATTTATTTTGAGCAGTATAATTTATACTGCTCAAATAATATTATATATTAACAACTTGATCTCATGTGCACAGAATATATTGTGTTAAATTTATAGTTCAGAATGAAAATGCATGCCAGCTGACCACTTCCTCCATATTGACATGGTATCTAACATGGAGTTATAATACTGGCTCCTTAGTCCTGTGAACATATTTGATGTTAAAGAGACCAAAACATGATAAAAACTTATTCACTACAGGCCCGTGGATTTTATATATTTCACTCATCCTTATATTTTCATCTAATTTTATATTAGAGTTGATTATAAGCAAATTGAAATAAGACCCATAAAGCTAATTACATATTATTCAGCCTTATCTGAACTAGAAATACCAGATATAAAATGTAATTATAGAACACTTACCTAAGAGTTCTGATACACTCAGTGCCTTCTGTTGCTGGGTCATTTTGTAATTCAAATTGTGGTATTTAATGTCAATATATACAAGATTATTCCTAAGGGTTATAAAGATACTGTGTTGTTGTCAATTTAGCTATGATTTTCTTTCTACAGATGGAAAAAGAATCAATTAATAGCCGACAACACACTTTTACCTGTAATGTATTTGTTGTTTGGTCAGTAAGTCGTGTTTGACTTTTTGTGACCCCATGAAGGGCATGGCATAAGTCTGTTGGAGGTTGCCAAATTCATGTTCATTGAATCAAACCTATTACATTTAATGGCTTCTTATACCCAGTTTTTCAGATCATAATAAGTCTCTGAATTGTGAGGAAAATTTTAAGCATTGACAAAGCAGGAAAGTAGACAAATAATTTGGACTAGAATATTGGATATTGGTGGTGCTGCTGCTGCTGTACATCATCAACCTAAGACATTTTGGTGCCTAGATGGATCAGCTTCTTCATATTAACCCAATCAAGGCATATATCATCAAAATTAAGCAAGTTTTGGAATGAGACTGTAAATCTTACATATCTCTCCCTACTCTGGCATCAGAAATCAAATCATCAGTGAAATAATTATAATACGTTCCTGAGGGTGATGGGCTTAGTTAATATAAATTGGAAGAGATAGAGAGATGCTGAAATTATGGTCAATTATGAAAGTATATGGAATACATATGGAAATATGTATTTATTCAATTTACATGGCTATTCATTTGCCATAGTAATCTAAATGTTCAACAACATATAAAAATACAGTGGTACAACTCATTGTTTTTGTTTCTGGGAGATGTGATGAGTACCAAAAAAGATGAATACCAAACAAATGTTTCCCATAAGGAATAATGTAGTGAGTCACAAGGTAGTTGACACCAACAAGTTCTAGCTTGTGCATTGATTACCAAACAAATGATGAGTGCCAGGACAAAATTTTCACATCAAAATGCATTGAGTACCAAATTTGATGAGTTTCAAAGCACTTGAGTACCAAAGTACCGCTGTACATCAAAACAATACTTTAAAACCTATGAAAGCCTGGTGACTCAGCAGTCTGGTGGCTCAGCAGACTGATAGCATTGTGATTAACACCAGCTGTCTGCAATTACTGTAAGTTCAAATCTCACCAGGCTCAAGGTTGACTCAGCCTTCCATCCTTTCTAAGGTAGGTAAATTGAGGACCCAGTTTGTGGGGGCAATAAGCTGACTTTGTATAAATATACAAAAGTATGAAGGCTATTGCTTAACGCAGTGTAAGCCACCCTGAGTCTCCGGAGAAGGGCAGCATATAAATCAAATTTTTTTAAAAAAGCAATCAAGATAAAAAAAAATTATCTATAATCAATTCAAATTCAAATCCCAACAGGGATGTTCCAGCAAATTATTCAGCCCCCTGTCTAAAAATATATCTATGTCTTCAAAAGCTTCTGAAAGGCTGACAGTGTCAGGACCAATCAGTTCTCAAGGCTATTGTGTTCCAAAGTGCAGGTACTGTGACAGAAAAGACTTGGTGACTATGTTTTGCAAGATAGCATTTTTTAATCAATGGGACTCTTGGCATTCCTGGATCTAATTAGATAGGTAGAAGCAATTAGAGGTAGTCCTACAAATCACCTGGCCCCATGCCACAAAGTTGATAGCTGACAACCTGTACTTAGAAGTATACCTGCAAGTATACTGGGAGCCAGTGCTGCTCTCAAAGCAATGATATAACAAATCTGTGCTGCTACATGCCAGATCAGTTGCAACTTCTGGATGCTCTTCAAGGGCATCCTGATGCAGAGCACTTTGTTCTCAGAAGCACCGTGGTGCTTCCGGGTTGAAAGGATTAGCTGGTGACATCACAATTGCCCAGGAGATGCTCGGTTGGGGGCTTATTTCATGTCATTGGCAGGAGCTGGAACGAAGGAAGAGAGCTCACCCTATGGCAGCATTTTGGGTCTTGAACATGGGTCTGCTAACTCAACATCCTAACTACGCAAGCCACCATGCTCCTTAGCACTTTGTAAATAGTCCACTTGGGAGGTGACCAAATCATGGTTGGCCATGTACAATACTTCCTAGTCCAGGAAAGAGTGTGATTTCCAAAACATAGTTGTGCAATAGCCCTTCTTACAACATTTGTCACCTGGTCTCTGAACATGAATCCGGGAGAATCTCCAAATTGTACACTAGTTTGACAATGTATTCCATCCAGAACTAGATATGGACACTTCCTGGCTCTGGGGACTCCTAAAATGTCATATCAATCAATTTTGGAAGACCAATCCTAATATGCAAATAACCAATATTGTTATTTATTTAGTGTATGATGAAAACATGACAAAGAGAAGTAAACATATGCACACAATCCACATAATTATACAGAAAACTTCTATGGGGGTACTGCAGTGGCCTCATAATTTGATGTTTCCTCCTGGACTTCATGGCCATGACAAACAGAAGAGTATAACCAATAATGGAAAACAGAATACTGATTAATATCTGGGAAGTTGATTAAATTCTGTGACAGAGTAATGGTGCTCAAATGTCATTGGATGTTTAATTTCAGCTGTCAATAGGATTTTTAGCCTAGATATTTTATATTTTAACAAAGGTGTTTTTTTTTATTCTTTGACTGTAGATTCTTAAATAATAAAGAGATTAACTATTTTTTGCCTAGTTCTGAAAATTCAGGATTCATTAATGCAACAATTACGTTCTTAAGTAACATTTTCTCTTCAGAACAGTCTTACAATTACTTAATGTCTTTGCTAATAGACCCCATTTTTATGATTGCTGACACAATAGATATGCTAGTATTCTATACCTATAGCTCACAGCTATATTATTTTTTTTACTTTTGTTTTTTTTAATCAATAGATGACAATTAGATGACCATTTATAATGTTTATAATGTTTGCTTATTAATATGTTTGCTAGATTCATGTACTTGGGAACAGAAATATTTTCCTGTCATTTGTCAAGCTTCACTGAGTAATTGCAAGATAGAGCTCCATTTGTGGACAATCAAATGTCAGAATAAATTAAATAAAAATGTTGATAGGAAACTCAGTCTACGAAAGAGATCCATGGCACTCCTGTTTTTGATATAAAGCAAATACAGCTTTGATCACAGCAATGACAGAGCAGGATGCTTTTTCTCGAATGCTTTCAATTTTCCCACTCCTGAATCTTCACACTGATTTTCTTCTCCTAAATAAATCATACAATAATCTGCACTTGATTTTCTGCTTTTAGCAGAATTAAGAGTTCTTGGATTATACAGTAAATAAGAATGTAACAATGGGATTAAACTGAAGAAAGAGTTAAATAAATATGAAATCTTTCAAAGCACATAATTCTAATACAATTTGGCCAAAAAAATCCAAAACAGTTTGGCCTATAGTCCTTTCAGGGACTAATAAAAATGTAGACCTGCCCAAAATATTATCAACATATAGTATCAAGAGCAGGGGTGTCAAACCCATGGTGCCACGTTGTCATCACGTGACATATCATGACTTTTTCCCCTTCACTAAAATGGGGGTGGCCGTGGCCAGCATGTGACACATCCGGCTGTAGGCTGTGAATTTGAAACCCCTGATCTAGAGAATAAGGAGCAGATGGAAACATTTATTTACATCCAGTTCCTTTTTCCATTAGAGAGAGACAGAGCACACTGAGAAAAAGCTGGGATTGCACTTCCAGGTGTCATCAACAATCATGATAAGATTTAAGGGTCTTTATCTAAAGATGAAAAAAAAGTCAATTTTTCATATTAAAAGAAAAGTAAAAATTCTCTTGAATAATCCTGGTAAATGCATGACTATATCCAAGCTGCTTTCTGGACAATGATTAGTTTGCTATTACTTTTATTGGGTCTTTCTTATTTCTCTTCTCTCCTACAAAAGTACTAACCAAGCCAAGCTTTGCATAATTTCAGGGCCCAACAGGATTAAGCAGGTGCTGCACATGGAGTAAAACAGGCAGAGGTGGGTTTCAGCAGGTTCTGACCAGTTCTGGAGAACCGGTAGTGGAAATTTTGAATAGTTTGGAGAACTGGTAGTAAAAATTCTGACTGGCCCCGCCCCCATCTATTCTCTGCCTTCCAATTCCCAGCTGATCGGGAGGAAATAGGGATTTTGCAGTAACCTTCCCCTGGAGTGGAGTAGGAATGGAGATTTTACAGTATCCTTCCCCTGCCACGCCCACCAAGCCATGCCCACCAAGCCATGCCACATCAAGCCACACCCACAGAACCAGTAGTAAAAAAATTTGAAACCCACCACTGGAAACAGGGTCTGAAATCTGTCCATGGTTTGACTATATGATAAAAAGAAAAATACCTGGCATATTCTGTTTTTTTCTTCAGCTTTGCAGATAGGAATCTGAGGGCTTGTTCACTTGCAAAAGTAGAATATGAGATGGTGATTGGGTAATCTGTTTCTTCACATGGTACTGGACATGTGGAATTATGTGTTCCTACTGTACACAATTCCATGAATTCTATTTTATCTAAAATGGAAAAAAATAAATATTACACACACACAAAGGGAGAGACACTAAATTATCTTTTTTGTTTGGTGTATCTTCTTAGATAATAGATGCTTTATCCAATGCAGGATTTTTAACTAAAAGTGTAAAATTAATTCAATCAATCAGAATAGAGCTGCGTTTCACACAAGTGACTATCCAGTCTCTTATTAAAAACCTCCAGTGATGAAGCACCCATAACCTCTGAAGGCAAGCTGTTTCACTGGTTAATTATCTTCCTTAATTTCATCTCTCCTTGATTAGTTTCCATCCATTGTTTCTTGTTCTGCCCTCTGGTGCTTTGGAAAATAAATTGACCTCCTTCTCTTTGTGGCAGCTTCTTAAAAGCTGGAATACTGCTATCATGTTCTCCCAGTCCTTCTTTTCTCTAGACTAGCCAAACCCAAATCCTGCAGCTGTTCTTCATATGTTTTAGTCTCCAGGCAAAAATGAGTATAAATGATTGAAAATTATGATTTTTGGATATTTTAATACTTTTTTTAATTTGGAATTTTTAAGCTCTATTTACAGACCTAATAATTTAGAAGAAAATGTTCTCTAAGGTGCTGGATGTTAAGAAGAATTAATTACAGACTTAATAATTATAGAAAATTGATTTTAAAGTGATTTAAAATGTTGATATTCACTGGAAATAAATATGGCATGGGGGAAAGCCTAGGAGAGAATAGGAGCTAAGATATTTGTCGATATACCTTTTTATTTTTAATCAGTTAAAGACATGGAGGAGAATGGATTTAAAAATGAATATGAGTAATATATTGTGAATTAATTTAAAGTTAAATAATTGAATAAGAGATGTAGAAATGGAGGAAAACATAAAGCTGGACAATAATTAAAATAAAATGTCATGAATTAGTTAAACAAATGAAGTTAGGAGTGGAGGGAAGCATGATTCTGGAGAACAGTGAAAGTAAAGCTGTGATCTAGTTTTACAAATAAGGTAGGAGTGGAGGAAAGCATCATACTGGAGAACAGTTAAGGCAAAACTGGGAACCAATTAAAAATAAAAATAAGTGTTAGGAGTGGAGGAAAGCACGGGCTGGAAAACAGCCAAAGTAAAGCTGTGAACCAGCCATTAGAGTTAGGAGTGGAGGGAAGCATACACTAGATAACAGTTAAAGCAAAACTGTGTACCAGCCAAAAAATAAAAAGTTAGGAGTGGAGGAAAATATACCTGGAGAGCAACTGAAAGACAGTTGTGAACCAGTTAAAAATAGAGGTTGGAGCGGAGGAAAGCATTGCTGGGAAGCAACTATTTGAGTTGTGAACCAGTTGGTATGCAGTTAAAATCATACTGTGAACCAGCTTAAATAAGTAAGGTTAGGAGTGGAGGAAAGCATCAATGGAAAGCAACTGATTAAGTTGCGAACCAGCCAAAAAATAAACTCAGGAGGAAGTGGAGGAGACAATACTGGAGAATAGTTAAGCAAAACTGTGAACCAGTTAAATAAATAGAGATAGAAGTGGCAGAAAACACTGTTGGGGAATAGCTATTTAAATTATGAATCAGTTAAATATTAGACTTTAAAATAAAGTATTTTGGGAGTGACAAATTTTAGATGGAAATGTTGATTGATTTAGAAACAATTAAGAGAGGAGAAAAATATTCTTTGTCAAGATTATGGATACTAGTTGCTATTTAAAAGAGATACAATATAGATTCGTTGTAATGGGTCTTAGAAATGAGGAATATATATGAAATACTGATTCTTAAAATGACAAAGATTTGGAATGATGTCTATTTGGAAATAATTGTTTAGAATTTAGGGTGACATAGTAGAATGTTTAAAAGCTAAATGTTTAGAATAAGATTTCTTTTTCTTTTTTTCTTTTTTTTAAAAAGTGGTAAATGAATAAAATTTGGAACAAAATTGGTTAAGGGAATGTGAGTAATTGTATTTACTTTATACCGGATCAAATCCTTGCTCTAAAAAGATGTATTTTATGTTTCATGTTTTTTTTAAAAAAAAAAACTTTTCAAAATAATAATAATAATAAATAAAATACTAATACTGTAACATTGAAGATAAACAACAGCTCACTGCAAAAAACAAACTAATGTGCAGTACAGCTGCAGTTATAACTGAAGGTCTTGGATGCAAAATCAACAAAGAAGAAAAAAAATCCAAACAGTGGATCACCAAAATGGAAGACCAGGATGTAAAATAAGATCAACATGTTAAGATCAGCTGAAATGAAAGAACATTCATTCTTTAGCAGACATGGTGAATAAAAGAGCAAAAAAAGCATGAGAATTGGTCCTACCAGGTGAAGATAAAGCACATGATTTTTGGTTGAAACATGTAACTGGTCTTCATCCACTCATTGCCAAGCAATTTACTAACATACCACAAAGATATAAAATTAAAGATTGATTGACGCCTAACAAAACCTACTTGATAATGAAAGATCAAACAAAAGCAACAGAAACAAGCAATTACAATTTCAAATTGCTAACTTATGTGGTAGCTAATGCAGTCCAACAGCATCTAGTTTAAATCATCTTAGTTTCTCTTCTTTGCGCTGTTTCCAAAGTCTCAGCATCTTTTTTATAATGTGGTGACCAAAACTGGATGCAGTATTCCAGGTGTGGTTTTACTAAGTCTTTATAAAGCGGTACTAATACTTGACTTGATTTTGATTCTATGCTTATTGTATTAGCTTAATTAATATATAATTGGCATATTAAAGTAAAGGTTTTATATATATTTGTTAGGAGAACTGTAACATTTTAGTTTATAATTCCTGCCTGTTTCCCACACTTCCTAGAGATTAATAAAACTTGGATTCCAGAAGGGTCCTATTTATTTACAAAGTTTATAAAGTGCAGATATCCAACTGCACTGGTTTGTGAATCTCACAAGATGGGTGCAGAAACTCAGGTCATATATCATCATTCACCCAGTGGCCATATTATCATGTCCATATATTAGCGATCTAACTAAGTATAATTTGGTATAGCTACAATGTAATTTTTGAACCAGGTTTTAGTTTTGTGATGTTTATTGGTTATACTCACACAAAGTAGGAGAAACACAGCTGTAAAATTTCTCCAAGTCACATTCTGTGCCATTTCCTTTTCAACAGGTGGATGGGACAGTTGCAGTAAATGAAAATTAGCAATATAAACAAAAGTATGAATAGCACTTTCAATCTTATATTTCCATTCATCTAACAATTCAGCTTTGTATAACATCTCTTTATATAAGAGAAAGAAATAAAATAACAGTAATTATATTAACTTATTCTATTGATGAATCAATAGCAATTTCAGCCATTCTTTTCAGTACTTATATCTCCTTTTAAGTTTTCCCTGAAAGTGGTATACAGAGAAGGTCTTTGCGAAGCAAAAATAGAATGTCCACTCTCTCCAGAAGCAGAGGTATTCTTATACATCACTGTTGCATTAATTGTGATTTGTCACATTTACACTATATATTTCTATTTTGAACCCATTTGTATTTTAATCTAAATGTATTGTAACCTCTGCTTTTGAACATCTTGGTAGCTTTTTTCTCCAATCATGATTCCTACAGTATTATTGGATTTATTTATTTTTAATCTAGGCCCTTTGCAAAATAGGAAGTACATGTGTCAAGTTGTACCTGGCAGCATAAAAGGTAAACATCCACAGTGCTTTTGGATAAGATGAACCTTGCATTCTTGTAGACATCCATATGTACTGTAGATTTGATGATGTTGAAGCTTAATGTTTGGGTTGCATTCTCCCCAAGGGTATTCTTGGATAATTGTCTGATGTGAAAAAAGGAAGTTTTATTTTGAGCAAATGGTATCAATTTCAATGGCAAAGTATTGATAGAACAACTTTTAAAAATTAAACCCAGAAAAGTAATCACTGTAAAATGAACATTTTCAGCACAAATCATCTTCAAATACAAAACACAATTGAATATATTGTGAATTATATTCCTGGGTTGAAATAAATAAAAACATTTTGCCTTGTGGCAGAATCAAGGTCCTATCTCAATGTAACTTTTAAGGGATCCCATTTCATATCTCTTTTATCCCCTAATCCCCTAATTTTATTTGTTCCTATTTTTTTCTAAAGCAGTTCATTATCAGGACTGAATTTGATTTAACATTGCAGATCAATAATTATTATTGGCAGGGGGGCAGAGGTCGACCCCAAGGCCCCTTGTATGTGGGGTGCCACAGGGGTCGGTCCTCTCGCCCCTTCTGTTCAACATTTATGTGAAGCCGCTGGGTGAGATCATCCGTGGTTTCAGGGTGAAGTACCATCAGTACGCTGATGACATTCAGCTGTACATCTCCACCCCATATCACCCCAATGATGCCCTTGAAGTGATGTCCCGGTGCCTGGAGGCTGTGCAGATCTGGATGGGGAGAAACAGACTCAAGCTCAACCCATCCAAGACCGAGTGGCTGTGGTTTCCAACGTCCCGGTATAGTCAGTTGGTGCCATCACTGGGGCGAGTCATTGGCCCCCACGGAGAGGGCTCGCAACTTGGGTGTCCTCCTGGACTCATAGCTGTCTTTAGAAGAGCATTTGACGGCTGTGGTCGGGAGGACTTTTTATCAGGTCCGCCTGATTCTCCAGTTGTGGCCCTTTCTGGATCAGGATTCGTTAAGTACGGTCACTCCTGCCCTCGTCACTTCCCACCTGGACTACTGCAATGCTCTCTACATGGGGCTCCCCTTGAGGAGCACCTGGAGGCTCCAGCTGGTCCAGAATGTGGCCGCGCGGGTGGTTATGGGAGCAACGTGGCGCTCCCATGTGATGCTTCTCCTGCGCAAGCTGCACTGGCTCCCGGTGGTCTTCCTGGTGCGCTTCAAGGTTTTGGTTACCACCTTTAGAGAGCTCCATGGCTTAGGACCAGGGTTTCTACGAGACCGCCTTCTGCCACCAGTAGTCTCTCACAGACCAGTACGCTTCCACAGAGAGGGGCTCCTCAGGGTGCCGTCGGTCAAACAGTGTCGACTGGCGGCCCCCAGGGGGGAGAGCCTTCTCTGTGGGGGCACCGGCCATCTGGAACGAGCTCCCCGCCGGAGATACGGCGGATCCCGGACCTGCGCACTTTCCACCATGCCCTTAAAACTTGCCTTTTCCAGCAGGCTGGCCTGGCCTAACCTCTTTTTAAATCATTTTAAATTTTAAATTTGTCTTATAAATTGAGGTGTTTTAAATTTGTTTTTGGGCCATGGTATTCAATATATTTTAAATGGTTTTTAATATTTGTATTATGTGTATTTTATCTTGGCTGTTCATCACCCTGAGTCCTTCGGGAGTAGGGCAGTATATAAATTTAATTAATAATAATAATAATAATAATAATAATAATAATAATAATAATAATAGCAGACTAAATCCTGAAGCTCTGTAATCTCTTTAAAACATGTTTGTTATAGCTATACAAATCATATGTTATATTATTGATTGCTTTAAAATGTAAGAAATAAAATAATATTGAACCCCATTTTACATATCAAATGCTAATACTTACTTTTACCTGTTGGATTGCAGCATGGGCATGCATTCCCACTGGTGTAAAGACACCTAAACCATCAAATCGGGGAGGTTCTTTAGGTGAGTGGATAGCAAAGGTTATGCCAGCATCAACAAAACCAAGACTAGGATCATCAGTGAACTCATCCTAATAAGATTTTTAGAGAAAGACATAGTAAAATAGATGGGATAAATTCCATGTTAGTGATCTCTTAATTGCTCTCCTGCAAAAATGATCTACAGTGTTGATAAATTAAAATAAAACAACATAAACTGTATTGGTATGAAGTATTGTTATAAGATTGCCATTCTATACACGCTTACTGGACAGCAGGTCCCATTAGGTCTGAGCACTCATGCATTTTAAATAATTATTTAAATGATTTTATTGCTCTCTCAGTATAAATGTCAATAGTTTTTACTATGGTCACTGACCAAAAGTTCAAACAAAAACAAATGTACACACTTTAGGATAATCTTAGGTTTATGTCTTTGTGACTACTGTACAAATGACCATTCAGACTTGAGCTACATATCTTGGAATCTGGACTGCAAAATGAAGTGAGTGATGTTTCAGAATTACCCAAATACAATAAAACAGACATGAAATTAAACAATGGAAAATGCCCTGATAAAAAACACAGGTTAAAAGCATACAACTTATTGCTTCTAATACTTGACAACTGCAAGAATAGATTCTCTCATCACAAACATCTGGTAGAAACCAGTATGTTATTAAAGTCATTTAAACCATGGCATCATGATACACATGATATCATTAATGCCCCTGATCCAGGGGTGAAATCTAAAATTTGTTACTACCGGTTCTGTAGGCGTGGCTTGGTGGTGGTGGGGTAATGTGACTGGGTGGGCGTGGCCAACTTTTTTTTTTTTTTTACTTTTAAAAGCATTTTTTCTACAACCTTAAGAGGTTGCAGAAAAAAATGCTTTTAGAAGCCTCTGACGATCAGGCAAGTCAGCTGGGATCGCCAGAGGCTTTTAAAGGCATTTTTTCCCTACAACCTCTTTGGCTGAAGGGATAGTAGAAAAAAATGCTTTGAAAAGCCTCTGATGATCCCAGCTGAGCCACGCGATCATCAGAGGCTTTTTTTTTTTAACTTTTGAAAGCATTTTTTCAGCCGAAGAGGTTGTAGAAAAAATGCTTTTAAAAGTAAAAAAAACAGCCTCTGATGATCGCGCGGCTCAGCTGGGCATTGGGGGAGGCACAGGGATTTTTGCTACTGGTTCTCCGAACCACTCGCTGCCATCACTACCGGATCAGGTGATCCGGTCTGAACCGGGAGCATTTCACCCCTGCCCTGATCCCAGTGCTGACGCTCATTTCTCAATATGTAGAAATTTCCTTAATTTTCCCTACTGCACTTCGAAAGAAAGATATTGCATCTTGCTATGTGTTGCTATATATTGTTGCACTTTTGTGTATAGGAATTGTTAACAGGTTACGGGTAAGCAATTTTTTCTGCCCAAATGTAACTAAAAACACAACTATTTGATATTTTGCATCATTGTTTTTCAATGCTCACTTTAGCATGCTCAAATCGTAAACTTAAAGGTGATCTTTGAAAAGCTCCATGATCAGAATTTAGCCTGTAAGAGTTTATGTATTTGAGTTTCAAAAATAGCACTGATATATATTAAATGCATTAAATGCATTTTAAATGTATTTTTAAAATTGCGTTTGACAATTTCTAAGAGGAGGAGACAAGAACGTAGACTAGATTGGGCTCCATAGAATACTTAAGCAAGTCACTGCTAGTTTGAAGGAAGCCTGGTAGTAAACAATATCCTTCTATGTGTTTTGGGGCCTGCTTTTTTGGAGCTCCAGCATGTATGAAATTGAGTTATATAGATGAAGCAATAAACCAGCACATTTAAACTTTGGCAACTCTTAAAGGTAATATAATTAAGTTCAAAACCTTCTGACAAATCCATTACAATTTGTCATTCCCCAATCTATTGCTTCCATGGATCTCATTAATCTCAGCCAAACCACAATAATACCAGCTGATTGGGAATGATAGGCATCCAATCATTCTAATACATTGGGATATCAAATTCGTTCAGGTAATCTAATCAACTCTCTTCCCATTGCAGGAATCTCATCCTATCATGGACAAATGGGTATTCAATCTTTCTTGAAAATGTGGAGTGATGTAATAATTATAACTTTGTTCCACTGTTTAATAGCTCACACAATGAGGAAATTTCTCCTTATTCCATGTTTGGATCTTTCTCTATTAAGCTTCCACTCATTGCTTCTTGCCTTATATGCTGTAACATCACTTCATGTATTGAAAGACTGTTATCTCCACTTAGCCTTTTCTTCTTTAGGCTAAACCAGTGTTTCCCCATCTTGGCAATTTTTAAATATGTAGACTTCAGCTACCAGAATTCCCCAGCCAGCCATGTCAAAATCCACATATCTAGGAGTTGCTATGATTGAGAAACACTGTGCTAATCATACCAAATGTAACTACTCTACATAAGCAAGAGCTGTGGTGGCGCAGAGGTTAGAATGCAGTGTTGCAGGCTAATTCTGCTGATTGCCAACTGATAGCAATCCGACAGTTCAATTCTCACTGACTCAAGGTTGACTCAGCCTTCTATTCTTCTGAGGTTGGTAAAATGAGGGCCCAGATTGGTAGGGGCAATATGTTGACTCTATAAAACTGCTTAGAGAGGATTATAAAGCACTGTAAAGTGGTACTGTATATAAGTCTAAGTGCTATAACATTTTGCCCCAATGGAGTTGCCCCTCTGGTTAGTTTCCCCAAATTCAACCATTACATTGGCCAGTGTTCCCTCCAGTTGATCAATGGAAAATTGTGAAAAACAGCAGATAGCTTACATCCCAGACACCAACTTTGATTTTTCCTCTCCTTATAACTTTCTACCTTTGGCAAGGAAATAGCAAACAAATTATAGCAATTGACTAACCAGTGGAGTTTCAAAATTAATACATTCATGAGAATATTTCTACCTGTTTGACATCAAAAATCAAACTGAGGCCTCTTCCAGAAAGGCTAACTCTTCTTCTTGTAGGAAGGTTAATGTGATTAAAAGTAAAGCAGTTCCCATATTCAGTAAAGACATGTGCAAAGTCCTTCCATGAAGAAAAAAGAAACAAATGAAAAATGGAGTTAATATTTTCTCACAGACATTTTAGGTGTCAGGTTCTGCTATTACCTGTGGCATTTTAATATCAGTGAATGAAGAAGTTTGTACTACACAGAGATTTGCAAGTATCTAATTAAAAAAACCCTAAAGATTGAATTTCAGCTCTGGCTAAAGTTCACTGTTGAAAGTAGGTAATCAAATCAGTCCAGGTCACATCATCCTTAAGCTTGCAGTAAGGTCCCATCAATGGATTTTAATTAGGGAGTTTTCAGACACAATGCTTTTATTTAGCATAAACAAAACCAGATATTAATGAAATACAATATGTTTATGGGAACTGTTTGTTATGAGCTTTTAAATTTCAGTAATTATTACCTTTTGACCTTTTTTGATGGATAAGTGAAATTAATTTTTGAATTATAATTACAGCATCACTCTGCAAATTAAAAACTTATGGAGTGATTCACTAATGTATACCTACACTCTTATGTATTGGTGAAACATTGAGATTTTTTTTTCCAAATTTTAGATATATTGACATATCTTAGATATATCTAGGGGCTAGGAAGTAGGAGACTGAGTTTATGTCCCACCTTTGCCATGTAAGTCATATGGGTGACTTTGGGCTCTTTCAGCCCAACCCACCTCACACAGTTGTTGTTGTTGTTGTTGTTGTTGTGAAATAGGAGGAGGCTATGTTCACTGCCTTGAGTTATTTATAAAAATAATAAAAGCTGGCTATAATAATAATAAAACATATTAGCATGTATTATCACGTTGCATTTGCTTGGTGCATTACTAACTTTGCACATATAGCCCTTTGCTAAAAATAAAAAAATGCATTCTGACAGCCAAATATGCATTCTCTTACCCTGGTAGAAAAACCATCTTTCAGTTTTCAGACAATATTTTTTCTGACAATATTGCCTTTCAGATCGTTATATAAAGACTACATTTATTTCAGCATTTAGCTAATATATGTTTTATAAAAACGAAAATGTTACCTTTGGGTGGCATTTTTTCCCAAAAAATTCACAACTCAGCAATGTGCTGCTGTTGAGATAGAAACCATTATCTCTTGTAAATTCTTTGATGCTGAAATTTTGATTCCCTTGAAAAAAATCTTGTAGTTCTTGACTAAACTTATCATCAGTATTGAACATACGAAGAACTCCTGACACTATGCTCCATAAGAAGAAAATGATGCTCAGGTTAGCTACTGCTTGAGTTTGGAACCTAGAAGTATAAATCAGAAATGTAAATATAAGTTCTGAATGCTTGAGTAGCCCAAGACTGTCTATATTTTTTCCCAAAACAAAGATGAATTACACAGAGGTTATTTAATTTTACATTGGCTATAATATTGCAACCTTTAACTCATATAAATGCATACTATAAAATGCTAGAATTGTTAGCCTTGATGTTTGTCCAATTGTGATCGTCAGAGCTTAAAATCATATAGGACACAAGGAAGAAAATAGTGCCTTACCTGTTCAGATTACAAAATGTTACAGCAGGAAATTCAATATTCTCCACATACTGAACTACCACTGAGGTTGTGGTGGGCCAGCTGAAATAATTGATGAAACGACAATAAATCTGCCAGGCAACTAGGACAATAGAGCCCAAGACTACTACCATCCATAAGATCTTGCGTGTCTTGCTCTTGGTATGAATAATATTGTGCACTCCATGGAAGGAAGTTGAAGTTGCAAACTCATCGTCATATTTCTTCCTTTCTTCCAAAGATGGTAGAGTCTTTCTTGTGAAATAGAGTCTGGCTTTTTCCAGAATTCCTTAACATTTAACAAATAATGATAAAATCCATTCAGAATGAGTTCAGTTGGATAAAGGATAGATTAATCCCCACCTTAATGAAAACATAGCATGGTCAATTTTCAATTATTTTATGTATGTATTCTTGGTGTCTACATATTTGGCATGTGTTTCTAAACAAATATTAAGAAAAAAGGAAGCAGAGATTAGAGAGAAAGAATCCATGCAAATGTTTTGCCAAAAAAATCATGAAAAATTTTCTGATGATAGTTTACACTAGTTTGTTAAAATATCAATGATAAAGGATGACATTTTAATGCAAAAACGTAAGAAGTATTCAGAGACATTTTCCTATGAATATAGTTGTTTTTCTATTATTTCACTTTTCTTCTTAATCTCCTCTACAAGCTGCAACTCAAGCCTGTGCCTGATGAATCAGATTTAAGTAACATGGTATTTTTCTATGTATATGAAAAATTGCAACTGCAGTTTACCTGCATATTGTATTCAAAAGAATTAACTATTCAATATATTCTAAACAAAAAAGTGTTTACAATTTTCATTATGTCCATAAAAAATGAATAATACTAAACACTCTAATATAACCAGCCAACTCTGTGTAATAATAATCACAGCGTACCTTTGCCATGATTCCTTAATTTTCTAAGCTTCTCCATTAGACAAATATTAGAAGATTCATCTCTAATACATGGGGAGTTAATTGCTTTTATAACATCAGGAAATGGGTGGGGATTCTATTCAATACACAACAATGTGCAATTTGCCTGCCTCTGTTGCTACTCTCTCTCTCTCTCTCTCTCTCTCTCTCTCTCTCTCTCTCTCTCTCTCTCTCTCTCTCTCTCTCTCTCTCTCTCTCTCTCACACACACACACACACACACACACACACACACACACACGAAGACTAAATGCATGCATTTAAGCATACAAAATATAATAAAAAAGATGAGTGACACTTTTTAAAAACTGTAAACAATATCATAATTAATGAATTAAATGCTAATTACTAGAATATCAAACAAAAAGGCAATGACAGATTTTGAGTAAAACTCAGTAGTTATGATCAAGCAATAGGCTTTTTTCACTTTTTTTCCTTTTGAAACTTTTTAATGCAGTTGAATAGAAACTGGGGTGGGTTCTACTTAACTTTACTACCGGTTCGCATCGCGCCCGCTTCTGCACATGCACAGATCACTTATGATGATGTCCGGGTCAGTGGGTGGAGCCTCCTGCTGGTTTTACTACTGGTTCTTGTAAACCGGTCCGATCCAGGGGCAACTCACCACTGAATAGAAGGCTTTGTGTAATTTCACTGCATTAACCGGCAGCCTTTCCTGTGAAAGCAGAATGCTCAACTGTTGCAATTAATATCCAGATTAGCAATTTGATTCACCCACATTATTCTTCACAAGGGACCCATGTCACAGTTCTATCAAAGAATCAGTAGACTTTTGTGTTTTAAAGTAATTTCCATGTATTCTGATGAAGTTCAGAATCTACTCATAAACATGTGTAGTAGTAATGCAGTGTGTAAAATCCAGTTGGAAGAAAACAGCAAATCTGAATAGAGTTAACGATATTCTGTATAAACAGGGCTGTTTATTATACAAGCCTGTCAGTAAGCAGTAATATCACAATTGCTCTTCTTAATTTACAAAATAAACATGGGAAGGTGAGAGGAGCAGTGCATATCAGTATTCAAAAAAGATAAACACATAATTTCTCAACAAATAATTTAAAAATCAAATAGCATCAACAAAATCAGAATTGACTATTATATGGCTGCTTCTTCAGGCAATGCCATCTGCCTCAAATTTCCATAGTTTTAATGTAGATTATCTGACTATTCCATGTATTTGACTCTCTGGAGAAAAGAAGGCAGAAGGGGTAGCATGGGGATTATTGCAAATAATGTCATAGTGAATAGGCGTTGTAAGAAGGCATAGAAAAAGGTGTGAATTGAGTATTTTTTTTAAAAAAAATCCATATGTAATTTTTGCTCAGAGTCTCAGGATTTCTAAAAATACATGTTTGCAACTTCTATTTTTCACTTTCTTAACTAAAAATTGCACTCACTCACCTATTCATACAACCAAGCATACCTACACAATTTTAAGTCTTACAAGACAGGATATGTTGAGTTTCAGAAGAATAAGGATGAAATACTCAGTGGACATAGCTGCATAAATGGTGGCGTCAAAGAACTACAGTTTTCTCATGATGATTTTCCACTAGAGTGCCATTGCTAGTTCACATGGAAACCATATACTGTTTTGGGAATGATCTTTTGTTTTGAGAACCATCTTCTTAGGCTGTTCTAAAAGTCTTCATTCTGCTACTTTTCCAGATGTTGCATAAACTGAAATCTTTCTGAACAAAACTTTTTATCTCTATGGCTTGCTTTGAGTGAACCTTATGCATTCCATTCTTTAAACATTCACTTTCACATAAATACATAGTACAAAACTACACAGTATTATTACACTGTGGCATCATTTAATGATTGGTGTTACAGCTAATAATAATATACTAGCATTTACACACTAATACAAGCTATGCATGGTTAATTATAATTTGTTTAAAAACAGTTTAACCTTAATCTAGCAGCAAGCAATATTTCTATAGCTAGGAATGGTATTTTCAATATTCAAATTCATTTACTCTCTGAAGATAGCTGTGTTTCTGGCTAGTGATATAGCACAATCAGAAAGAATGGGATTTTAGGTTATAAGATACAAAATATGTTGTGACCTGGTGGGTAAAAAATATACGACATAGTCTAATATACTTTGAGGGGGTATCAAAAATAGGGAATGAGAGCACCTGCAGAAACATGTGTCAAAATAACTTAATCTATGTTGCACCATTACAATACAAATTCTATTCCTTTTCAACCTGTGGGCATGTTTTGCCCCATATAAAAGGGATTCTGTTCCATGATAGTGGAATGGTGGTTCCGTCATTTTCCCCTTGACTCCCTACAATGGAATGGGTTGTTTAGTCCTTCACCTCCAGCTACCCACCTCAGCCCATTCACAGTTAGCTTTCCTCCTCTGTTGGCCCTCCTCCTGTCATTCTCCATGGGCAATGAGCCCCTAGCTCTCTGCCCCTTTCCCTTTGTCCTGACCTCTTTGTTCAGACCCTGTTTGACCTGGGTCTTTGGTTGCATGGAACAAATAGCCACTAGCCAATCGGGTGGCAGGCAGAAGCAATGGTGCTGCGGGGGCAGTGTGGAATTGGTGATCACAGGGTCTGTGGGGGTGCAGCATGCGATGCAAGATTTTTTTTGAAGTGCCACAGCTCCTCTGCAATTTTTTTAAAAAGTTTTTTGGATTTTTATTTTTAGGATATACATCAACATCAATACATGGATAATGCGGTATCTATTTGTTACATTATTCAAACTTATGAAAACCTAATATTAATATACATATTTGCTTTAAAGTAGTTATTCAATATTTCAATGTTCCATTTTAATGCCGATCACAATATTATTTGAGTTTACATAGTACTGCCCTCTTTCAACCTCTAATCTTTCCTTCTAGTTATTGCTGTTTGTTAAAGCGGTGAACAATTATATAGAGAAAAATTTTAGACCCAAAAGAAAGGAACTAAGGGGAGAAGAGCTAAAGACTTTTTAAAAACATAGAAAATTGGACTGTCAAACTGGGCAGGCATTGCTTTGGAAAGGCACCTTAAAATGCTGGAACTATCTACTTGAATAATTGACTTCTACAAATTGAATTAAAATAGGATTAAATAACTTTACATTTGAAACAATGCTGAAACCTAAGCTGAGGGAGCCACCTACTGATGAATAGAAAATATACCATACCCCTACAAGCCTGGGAAAGTTTCTGATAAGAGAAATAAACAGAGAAATTAATAAGAGATATAAACAATATTTCTCTGATAAGAGAAATAAACAATACTCATCATCAATTTTTATCTACCCTGCTAGGAAACCAACATTCTCTTGACGACACCAATTTTTAAATCAGTGGTTTGTTTCTAAAATCCTTTGCTTCCTTATTGGATGTTGGCCTTTTGTTGGAAGTATAAATGAAAACACCACTTGTGCTCCTAATTCCTTAACTTTCTTCCCTAGCTGTTTGTTATCTCTTGCTATTGTTTTCAGGTTCATTGTTGTGTCATTTGTCCCCATAAGTAGAAGAAGAAAGGGGTATCCATGTGGTTGATTATTTTAGTAAGTTTCTTAGTTACATCTTTGATTTTTGCTCTAGGGGGACAGCATACCTGCCTATAAAGATACTCCTTTCTTCTGCTACCTGATTGAATGCTCTTTCTTCTCCTTGAAATGTCATTTCTTCTCCTATATCATAGAATGTCCAGTCTGCAGGTTATAGTTTCTGAGACCACAGTGTATAAACTGTCATATAAACCACAGTTAAAAAAAGAAGAAGTCAAGGATAAAACCTTTCAGAATGTCTTCTGTAGCTAATGCATTTGCTATGTGATTTGTTGAACCTTGTCCTTTATTCCTCCCACTGAAAATGAGTATGTGATTGGATTATTAATATTGCATCAACTGTTATCCGTATTTGCTTAACCTTCAGTTATTTGATCTCCCATTTACTTAAAGCAGCTATTAATTGTAAATGGAGGTTAAATGTAAAGGGCAATGTGTGAGAGGAAATTACAAAATATGCAAGGAACACAGGAAGCACACACACACACACATGTACATATACACAAAGACACTAATGCCTATTTTTATGCATTCAAGATATCTGTCTAAAACCCTCTGTTAAGTTCCACATGATTTTTATTTACAATGTTTTGATCAACATGAAAAACAACAAAAGATATTTTGACAAGATACATCCCAATCCCACCAAAATTGCCAGTGTCAGATTACGCATAATTATTTCAGTGCAAAATTAAACAATATTGTCCTCCAAACACTCCCAGTACATTGCAACAGCATCTCATACTGATGTTCTGAAACAGAAAGCTCTGTTTCCAAAGTACTGTTTTCAATTCTGAGCCATTATAAGATTTTCTGAGCAGTTAGCAATCTATCAACTTTCCCAACTCTGAGTGTGTTAAATAGCCCCTATGACCAGCCCATAGTAGCTGGTCACTGCCATATATTGCCATTTCATGCTGAGCTAGTGGGTTGCTATGCCCTCAGCTGGTCAGCTGGTCCTGTTTTTTCCCTTCCAGCTGATATCTAGTTGATGCCTCCTGACAACTGGTTTTCCCAGCATTTCAGCCAGCACAATTCTGCAGTTCACTACTTCTCCCAATAGCTATACTTTCTAGCTACCTGCCCAATGTATTGAAATGGTTCTTTTCTCTCCAACTTCTGTCCCAAATTTGCAGCATAGGCATTTTAGAAGAAAACCTCAGCCTGAATGAATACCTTTTTTAATTTTTTTGCTTCAATAGAACATGAGAAACCATCACTATTTCATTGCCACAAAGGTTCCATGGACACAAAACGGAAAAAAGAATGACAAAATAAAGGGACCTTGGAAGTCTTTTAGTCCAACCTTCTGCTCAAGCAATAGGCCCTAAAATATGTCAGACAAATGACAGTCCAATCTCTTCTTAAATACCTCCAGTGATGGAGAATCCACAAATTCTGGGGCAACCCATTCCACTGACTAATTGTGAGAACTGTAAGAAAATTTCTTCTTAGTTCTAGGTTGGATTTCTCTTTGATTAATTTCCATCCATTATTTTTTGTCCAGCCTTTAGAAAATTGACATCTCTTCTTTGTGGAAGCCCCTTAAATATTGGCAGACTGCTATCACTCCTATTTCTTCTCTTCATTCGACTAAACATACCCAGTTCCTGTAACCTTTCTTCATATATTTTAGCCTCCAATTCCCTAATTATATTTGTTGCTCTTCTCTGCACTTTTTATAGAGTTTCAACAACTTTTTTATATTGTGGCAATCAAAACTGGATGTAATATTCCAAGTGTCAGCCTCAGCTTTGCCTGCTTCAGCTGCCATAAGAAACGGGGGGAGGGATTAGTTATGGAGCAAAGGGTGGGAAGAAGCAGGAGGTGTTTTTTTTTCCTTGTAGGATGTGTCTTCATGAGAAACGAAAGTGGATCTTCAAAGGGAGACGGCTGACCAACTGCCCTACATTCCTGATGAATGACGCTGCCAGACGTGTTGCCACCTGACCTTTGGAAGACCTTTGGATTGGCTGATGATTTATGAACACGAGGGGGGGAGAAGTTTAGTAGATGCATTTCGCGCGTTTTGCTCACTTCCAGCTTTACCTGGGTTGCTATCATTTCATATTCAGTAAAAGTACTAAATTCTTCAAAATGCTTGAGTTTGGGGTTTTCTTTCCTGGATACTGAAGGAAGCATACCTGACATTAAGCTGGAAGTCACAACCAGTCATCCCAGACAAAAACTGAGGGGACTGTAAATCCAAAATATGTCAGATCGAGGGAGTGACGGAGAAGAGAAGAGGGGGCAGCCAGTTCAACCACCCTCCAGTCGGAAAAGGAGACTGCAGAATGGTTGGAAAGACTCTGTTTGGAGATGGAGGAGGCTAGATGGTCGAAGGGAGTGGGGAGACTGCCGGACTGGGGAGAGGAACCCCGGGGAGTGACAACTTCCAGAGTGACTAACCCCGAAAAAAGTAGGCAGTGTGGATGCAAGAACAAAAGGAACGTCTCATGATAGACCAAGCCTTGCAGCTTATCCGTGATGTAGAAGAAAGCAGAAGAAACCGTGAGTCTTTTGGAATTCCTGGAGAGAAGGGGGGAGCAAGCCCCAGGGGGGAGCCAGAAGAAACAGCCTGCGGGGGAGAGGAAGAGTTTGAGGAGGGAACATCCCAGGCTTCGGCAGCTCAAGGGAGAGATGCAGCCAGCCAGAGAACCCCAGCCTTGCAGGGCCCCCCCCGCAGACGTAAAAAGCCCAAAATCCCCCCCCCTTCCTGGGAAGTTTGATGGGAATCCTAAAGCCTTGGGATTTTTCCTGACCCAAGTGTGGAACCACATGCAGGACTGGGGGGAGGACTACGAAACAGAGGCGGCGAAAGTCAGAAGCGTCGCGAATGCCCTAGAGGGAGTAGCTGCTGAGTGGATGGTGGTTCTCCACAATAACAACTCCCCCTTGCTGAGAAATTACAACCAGTTCATGAGGGCCCTTAGAAGGCGTTTTGAAGACCATTTAGCTGAACGAAAAGCGAGACTCAGAATGAAGAGCATTCAGCAGGGCCGGAGGCTTGTGGCAGAGTATATCCGAGAATTTCGTGAACTGGCACCCTATATGAAAGGCTGGTCAGAAATGGCTCTTTTGGAGAGTTTCAAAGATGGATTGAATGAAGAGATATATCAAGACTGCAGGAGCATGGGGGGTCCCTGATGATTTGGACAGATGGTACATAGTAGCTGAGGATGTGGAGATCGAGCTGAAACGGAGCGAACTCCGAGGAAGGCGATGGGGGACCAGTCATCCTCTTCCTACCGTAAGGGGGCGCCCAAAATGACTGGCGGGAAGACCGAATTCAAACCCAAGTCAAAGCCCTTCACCTGTTTCAAATGTGGGAAGGAGGGTCACCGAGCGGCCGAGTGTTTCTCCAAACCACTGCCAAAAGCCACCGGGCCCGGCCAAAAGAAAGGCGATAAGATACCCGCCAAAGCCCGCGGCACCGCCCTGAAAGGAGAATTCGTTGAGTTCGCTCCCCGGAACCCGGGTGAGCTGGGAACTCCGACCAACGATGACGACAGCGAGACGGACTCCGACTCCGACACCGACGAACGGGTGAGTCACACGGAAGAACCCTTACTCATCCCCGTAGAAGTAAGGGTGCCCTCCACAGGAACTCACGCGCAATTGTTAGCCCTGTTGGACTCGGGGTGCACTAGATGCATAATTAGCCCCAAGGTAGTGGAGGAAATGGGACTGAGACTGAAAACTTTAAAAAGACCCATTGCATTTTGTCAATTAGACGGGTCGATTGCAGGAGGGGGCCCAGCTAGTTTTATGACCGAACCCCTTGAACTGCAGTTGGGGAATCATATAGAGAAGCTCAGCTTTTTTGTAGCCCCTGGAATGGAAAGACCCCTCATTTTAGGACTGCCCTGGCTTCGTAAATGGAATCCACGAGTAAATTGGAAGACAGGGGTCCTGCGCATCCGTACAGCAGAACCGACTCCAGAAAAGGAAGCCCCCCCCCAAGGGACAACATAAGGCCGGAAAGGGTGGCAGTAGCCATTAATTATATTGAGGGAGAAGAAAAAATTCCTAAAGAATATTGGGACCTCAAGGAAGTGTTTAGCGAAAAGGCATCAGATGCCCTGCCTCCCCACAGAGCCACTGACTGCACCATTGAAATTCTCCCTGGGGTGAAGCTTCCCAAACCAAAAATTTACCCCATGACACCTCGAGAATTGGGGGAATCGCGGAATTTCATTGATAAAAACTTAGAACGGGGATTCATTGAACGAGCCAAACCCAAGGTGGCAGCGCCAGTAATGTTCCGCGAAAAGAAAGATGGATCCTTTCGTCTCGTAGTTGATTATAGGAACATGAATGTGATTTGCGTAGAAAATGTCTACCCCCTCCCACTCATGAAGGACATGTTAGCCCATTTAGGGAAGGGAAAAATTTTCACCAAACTTGATTTAAGAGAGGCATACTATCGAGTGAGAATAAAAGAGGGAGATGAATGGAAGACCGCATTTAACTGCCCACTAGGATGTTTCCAGTTTAGAGTACTCCCTTTTGGACTACAGGGAGCCCCGGCTGTATTCATGCAGTTGATCAACAAAGTGTTGCATGAGCACCTATATAATGGGGTGTTGGTCTATTTGGACGACATTCTAATTTATTCTGACAACATGGCCGACCATGCAAAACTGGTTCGAGCGGTCTTGAATAAACTCAGAGCAGCTGAACTCTATGCCAAACTTTCCAAATGTGAATTCCACCAAGACAAAATCGACTATCTTGGATATCGCATGAGGGAATAGAGATGGACCCGGAAAAGGTCCGGGCAGTGATGGAATGGGCCGCACCACGCACCCGTAAACAGTTACAGAGTTTCTTAGGGTTTGCTAATTTTTATAGACAATTTATCCCCTCTTTCGCGAAAATCGCACTGCCAATTACAGACTTGCTAAAAACCAAAGGGGAAGTAAAACCCAAACCCTTGAAACCACTAGAATGGACTATGGACTGTCAAGCTGCTTTCGAAAAACTGAAACGACTGTTTGCAGCTGAACCAGTGCTCAAACACCCCGACATGGAACAACCTTTTGTAGTACAAGCTGATGCCAGCAACGTCGCTGTAGGAGCAATACTCTTGCAAAAGAATGAAAACGGGATATTACAACCCTGTGCTTACACGTCCCGTAAACTATCAGATACGAAAAGGAGATGGGCCATATGGGAGAAAGAAGCATTTGCAGTCAGATGGGCACTGTTAACCTGGAGACAGTTTTTAGAAGGGGCGAAACATCCTTTCGAAGTGTGGACTGATCATAAGAATCTAGAAGCATTAAAAACACCACGCAAACTATCCCTAAAACAGGCTCGTTGGGCCCAACATTTCAAGCGTTTCAATTTCACTTTACGTTACCTCCCTGGTGGAAAAAATTTCATGGCGGACGCACTTTCCAGATTGCCGTAGTACAACAGCATCAAGAAGGAAGTGGTTCAACCAATGATCCCCTTGACACAATTGGCAACACCTGTCACTACCAGAGCTCAGCGTAAAGCCGAACCAGAACTCTCGGGGGATTTACTCGAAAAATTGCGAGAAGCGCTAAAAACCGACGAGTGGTTTAAAAACCACTCGAATGAATGCACACTTCGTGACGGACTAGCTTGGGTTGGATCGAAATTGTATGTTCCAGCCACTTTAAGGACAACCGTATTAACATATGCTCATGATGCTAAGGCCGCAGGACACTTTGCGTTTGTCAAGACTCTACATCTTGTTAAGAGACAATTTTGGTGGCCTGCACTTAAAAAGGACATAGAGGCATATGTGGCTAGCTGTCCAGTATGTGCCTCGGCTAAAAGACCTCCAGGAAAATCCCCTGGATTATTACAAAGTGTGGCTAGACCGAACGCCCCATGGAAGGAAATATCTATGGATTTTATTGTGGACTTACCAGACAGTGAGGGCTGCACTGTCATTTGGGTAGTAACTGATTTGTTTTCCAAACAAGTACATTTCATCCCTTGCTCAAAGATCCCGTCAGCAAAAACCCTCGCAAAACTGTTTATTCGGAAAATTTACCGACTACATGGATCTCCGAAAAGAATAATTTCTGACAGGGGTGTGCAATTTACTTCCAGTTTCTGGAAGGAGTTTTTGAAATTGATAGGCTCCGCACAGGGGTTAAGTTCCAGTCACCACCCTCAGACAAATGGGGCCTGTGAAAGAACCAATGGGGTGCTCGAACAATACCTGAGGTGTTACGTGAATTACCAGCAAGACAATTGGGTAGACTTGTTGCCATTTGCAGAAGTGGCATATAACAATTCTGTACAAAGTAGCACCGGATTCACCCCTTTTAAGGTCGCATCGGGCCAGGATTTTGTACCCATTCCCGAGTTACCACAAGATGATCCTCAAAATCCCTCCCTGATGGATTGGATTGAACAGCTAAAGAGCACATGGGCAGTGACTCGGAAGGCATTAGATGAGGCACACTGAGCTCATAAGGCGCAAGCCGATAAGAAAAGGTCCCCAGCTCACAAGTATAAAGTGGGTGATAAAGTCTATTTGTCTACTAAATACTTACAGACTACCCAGAAGTCCAAAAAACTGGGGCCTAAGTATGTGGGACCATTTCGTGTGATTAGATTGATTAATCCAGTAACAGTTGAATTGGAATTGTCAAAAACCTTGAGACGAATGCATCCTGTATTTCATGTTAGTTTATTGAAACCTGAACACTCATCTCCCTTAAGGGCTGATCAAAGTACCCCTCCAATTCCCATTCTCATAGAGGGGGAGCAACACTTTGAAGTTAAGGAAATTTTGGACTCTAGAAAACACCATGGTAAAGTCCAATATCTGATTGCCTGGAAACATTTCCCTTTATCTCAGGCTGAATGGGTGAATAAACGAGAAGTCCGAGCTCCCAAGAAAGTACAACAATTCTATACCAAATACCCCGATAAACTATAATTATTGTATATATTCTGTTTCTCTCTCTTTTCTTTCTTTTTATTTAGGAATAACGTCCTCTTCTGCAAGGGGGGCTGAATGTCAGCCTCAGCTTTGCCTGCTTCAGCTGCCATAAGAAACGGGGGGAGGGATTAGTTATGGAGCAAAGGGTGGGAAGAAGCAGGAGGTGTTTTTTTTCCTTGTAGAATGTGTCTTCATGAGAAACAAAAGTGGATCTTCAAAGGGAGATGGCTGACCAACTGCCCTACATTCCTGATGAATGACGCTGCCAGACGTGTTGCCACCTGAGCTTTGGAAGACCTTTGGATTGGCTGAGGATTTATGAACACGAGGGGGGGGGAGAAGTTTAGTAGATGCATTTCGCGCGTTTTGCTCACTTCCAGCTTTACCTGGGTTGCTATCATTTCATATTCAGTAAAAATACTAAATTCTTCAAAATGCTTGAGTTTGGGGTTTTCTTTCCTGGATACTGAAGGAAGCATACCTGACACCAAGTGTGATCTTACAAAGGTATTATAAAGCAGTATTAACACTTATCTGGTCTTGATTCTATCTCTCTGTTAATGCAGCCTAGGACTGTGTTGGCTTTTTTGGTGGCTGCAGCACATTGTTGGTTCATACCCAGTGGTGGGTTGCTACCAGTTCGCACCAGATCAGGCAAACCAGTAGCAGCAGCGGGAGGCTCCGTCCACCCACCTGGACACTTCTGTGCATGCACAGAAGCGCCGCGCACGCGTGCACGAGCAAACCAGTAGTGACTGGAGTTGGAACCCGCCCCTGCTCATACCAGTATTTAAGAGGTTGTCAATTTTATCAGAGTTTGTTACAGAAATTAAATCCAGTAATCACACACAGGTAACTGATGCAGCAGGATTCATTAACTTTTTATATACATAAATAACACATGAAGTAAATGTACAATACCAGCAGCTGATTCTTCCAATGTGGTAGTAGTTACATGCAAAAAACACAGGCAGCAGAGAGAACAGTTTCCAGTTTCAATTCAGCAGAGAGACTAGACCAGGCTTGTTTTTAGCTTCAGAGCTCAGGGCTTAATACAGAGCCAATCTACATCCAGACTCCTAGCTGTCTCCAGCTCCCAAACAGCCCTCATTGGCTGATTTAGTTGCTATGCCTATACATCGGCTGACCTAGTTACCATGTCTCCATTCCAGTTCATGAATATTCTGACAAATTTAGCAAGGAATAGCATGTTGTTGTTGTTTTACTTTAATCAGTGTAGCACTGAAGAAGTGATGATACAATAAAGATTGCAGGGAAGAAACGGTCTGGGTTAGAATCAATGGATATAATGTGGGAACGGGATGTGAAAGTATTCATAAGTGTAAACATCTGGGAGAACAAATGAAAAAAACAGGAACTAATAAGGAGAAAACAAGTAATGTTTAAGTAAATGTGGGCACTGAGAGACTTACCCACAGAGGAGCCAGCCAGTTGGGCTTGTCTTATTTAAAATGTATGAATAGGAAGCGCATAGGAAGCACCTGATTGGCGCATGCCCAAGATGGCAGTCCTACCCGAAACGCTGTGAGGAGAGGGTCGACAGTTGGCTGTTATGGGGGGGATTTACAGGGGTCGTAGATCATCTACGACCCCTTGCCCAGCTGGCGGAGCATGAAGCTGATGCGCTGGTGGGTTTTTGGGCTCACCAGCACTCCTGGAATGTGAGCCTCATTGAAATTTGTTGCTCGCCGTGAGAGAGGTGTGAGAGAGGCGGCAGCAGCGTGAGAGAGATGGCGGTGGCAGCGGCAGCTATGGAAGACCATGGGCGTCGGCGTTTGTGAGCCTCATGGAAGTCTGCTCGCCGCGAGAGAGGCTGAGAGAGGCGGCGGCAGCGCGAGAGAGGCAGCGGCGGCGTGAGAGAGGCGGTGGCGGCTATGGGCGACCATGGGCGGCGGTGTCTGCAGCAGAGGATGGCGAGCGATGGCGGATGGCGGTGGACCTGATTCCGACCAGATGGCCCGTGGGCCTGAAACTGGGGCAGCACTGGCGCCGTTAACTGCGCTGGGGCTGGGGCTGACTTTCACCGGACTACAGACCACAGATGCCTGGTAGGAGGAAGGGGGCGTCTGCGGGACGAAGATCCCGGTGGGGAGGCTGTTGGAGATCTTGCATCGATGATGATGGCGCCGGCGGGACCCTGGTTGGCTAGCGGGTCGGCCGGAGTTTCAGGAGTCGAGGTTGGCGAGGGGTTCTGTGCTGGTGGGACCCTCCATTATGGCTTTGAAGAACTCTTGCAGATTAATTCCACCCCCATTCTAGTGGTGAAGTCCTCCTTATTAATATCATTGGAGGCTAGGACTGCAAATGGAATCCCTGATGGAGTTGTTTCCCCCCCCCCCCAAACTGGTTTTCCATCTGCCTTTGTAAGACACTTGTCTGACTTCAACGTGGTTTTTTTTACTTCTGGAATTTTGGGACCTGGCTCTGTTTTTCGTCCTGTTTCCTGGCTGTACGGAAGACAAGACAGTTACGGGAGGATTAATGGAGCCGGTTCCACACTACGTTCGCCGCGGATGGGATGTCCATCTTTCAGGGCCAATAGGGCCAACCACTGTGAGAGGGTGGTTTTGGACTTTTCTTTTTCTTTTCTTTTTTGATTAGGATGACCAACTGCCGTGAGAGGGTGGTTGGATAGTTCCCCCAGTTGGACAGAACCTGAGGACTCCTACCCATTACCGTGAGAGGGTAGTTATGACTCTTCCAATTTATTTATTTATTTAATCAAATTTCTATACCACCCTACTCCCGAAGGACTCAGGGCAGTGAACAGCCAAGATAAAATACAGATAATACAAATATTAAAAATCCCTTAAAATTATTAAATATTTTGGCCGAAACACAGATTAAAACACCCAATTTATAAAATCACAAATTAAAAAAAATTAAAATTTAAAAAAATTTAAAAGAGGGGAGTTAGGCCAGGCCAGCTTGCTGAAATAGAAAAGTTTTGAGAGCACAGCGAAACGTGCGCAGGTCCGGGATCTTCCGTATCTCTGGGGGGAGCTCGTTCCAGATGGTAGGTGCCCCCACAGAGAAGGCTCTCCCCCTGGGGGCCACCAGTCGACACTGTTTGGCCGACGGCACCCTGAGGAGCCCCTCTCTATGGGAGCGTACTGGTCGGTGAGAGGCTATTGGTAGCAGAAGGCGGTCTCGTAGATACCCCGGTCCGATGCCATGGAGCGCTCTAAAGGTGGTAACCAAAACCTTGAAGCGCACCGGAAGACCACCGGGAGCCAGTGCAGCTCGTGCAGGAGGGGGGTCACATGGGAGCGCCACGTCGCTCCCATAACCACCCGCGCGGCCGCATTCTGGACCAGCTGGAGTCTCCGGGTGCTTCTCAAGGGGAGCCCCATGTAGAGAGCATTGCAGTAGTCCAAGCGGGAAGTAACGAGAGCATGAGTGACCGTATTTAACGAGTCCTGATCCAGAAATTAATTTAGCCTTGCTTCCTGGATATTGAAGACCATCATTATAGATCCCTAGGCCATGTCTAGGCCAAATTTGTATTATCACTCCAGTGTTTTTAAATGTATTCTAGGGCAAAGCTTCTTGCACTGTGAGATTCCCCCCTCTCACAGGCTTGGCCCTCTATGTTATCGAGGGCCCACCTTAATGACGGGTTTTGGGACCCCGAGAGGTGGCATGTCAAAAAAAGGGGATTGAGGGGTTTTTTAAGGACATTTTTAAACAGACTTTTAAGGGGTTCTGAGGGGTGGGGAGGTTATGTGGGTTTGGGGGAAAACCCACGGGGGATGGGGACTAGCCCGGCAGTTAATGGTGCCATAGGGGGTATGGACTCTGGGGGAAAGGGGACTGTTAGAATGCCTTCTATTGAGAGCTTCTCCATTAATACGCTGAGTGGAAGAGGCAGGTATGGCGGGAGCAGGGGGCCGTATCATGTGGTGGGGACACGCACTCGCTATCTCTGAGCAATTGCGTGCCCCGGTCCCCTTAGCTCTTCCCGTTCCCCAGGTTGCTCAGAGTCTCAGGGCCCGAGTCTCCGGCTGATGTTGTGTAATGCCAGGTCCGTAGTAAATAAAGCCCCCCTCATTTGTGACCTTATTCAGGAGGGGGGAGCGGACCTGGCAGGTATTATGGAGACCTGGTTGGGCCATGAGGGGGGTGTTCCCCTCATGGAGAGGTGCCCACCAGGCTTCCGTGCATTTCATCAGCCAAGAGCTCAGGGCAGGGGCGGGGGGGGTAGCGGTCATTCTAAGAGAAGGTCTTGATCCGAGGGAGACCACTGTACCTCAGATAGCCGGATGTGAGTCCCTTTTTGTGAAGTGGGGTCGTGGGGTGCAGATGGGTTTGTTGATCACGTACCTGGCTCCCTGCCACGTGGCAACAACGCTGCCCGAACTCCTCAATGTCATAGCTGAGGTGGCGGCTGATACCCCCAGACTTGTGGTCATGGGGGATTTCAACCTGCCATCTATCGGTGAAACATCTGAGGTAGCTCGGGAGTTCATGGCTTCCATGACGGCCATGGACCTGACCCAAGTAATTCACGGCCCTACTCACATAGGGGGACACACTCTGGACTTGGTTTTTATCTCTGGTCAGTGGTTGAGTGGCCTTGATACAGGGGATATAGATATTGAACCCTTGTCATGGTCTGACCACTCGCTCCTTCAACTTGACTTTCTGACCGCCGCACCCCATCGCAGGGAGGCGGAGCCGACCAGGTGGTTCCGCCCCAGGCGCCTGATGGATCCTGATAGGTTCCAGATGGAGCTTGGGCCATTTCCTGAGACTCTAGCTCATGACTCAGCTGAAGACCTGGTGGCCGCCTGGGATAGCGTGGCTGCCAGGGCTTTGGACTGGGTCGTGCCTTTGCGGCCTCTGACCTGGCACCGAACTCACTTAGCTCCTTGGTTCTCCGAGGAGCTGAGAGAGATGAAGCGCTGGAAAAGACGCCTAGAGAGTGGTTGGAGGGTCAGTCGTTCCGAATCTGACTTGACACTGGTAAGGTCTCATATTAAGACCTACCTAGTGACGATAAAAGCAGCGAAATCTAGCTATTTTGCCGCTCTTATTGCGTCATCAGATAACCGCCCAGCTGCCCTGTTCAGGGTGATCCGCTCCCTTCTCCATCTGGGAGCGCGGGATGACCCCTTGCAGGGCCGAGCTGAGGATTTTGTACAGTATCTGTATGATAAAATAACTCAGATTTGGGAAGACTTGGCCGCTGACTGGGTTAATTCAGATGAGATGACTGAGGCAGGCCTTGAGAGTGTTCTCTGGGAGGAGTTCGATCCTGTGGCTCCCGAGGACGTGGACAGGATCTTGGGACAGCTGAACGCGACCCCATGTTTATTGGACCCATGTCCCTCCTGGTTGGTGCTGGCTTCCCGGGAGGTTACACGAGGCTGGCTCCAGGGGATTATCAATGCTTCTTTGAGTGAAGGTGTCCTGCCGGCTGCCTTGAAAGAGGCGGTGGTGAGGCCTCTCCTCAAGAAGCCATCCCTGGATCCGGCTGTTTTGGCTAACTATCGTCCAGTCTCCAACCTTCATTTTATTGCGAAGGTTGTTGAGAGTGTGATGGCGCGACAGTTTCCCCAGTACCTGGATGAAGCTGTCTATTTGGAGCCGCTCCAGTCCGGCTTCAGACCTGGGTACAGCACAGAAACGGCATTGGTCGCGTTGGTGGATGATCTCTGGAGGGCTCGGGATAGGGGTTATTCCTCTATCCTGGTCCTGTTAGATCTCTCAGTGGCTTTTGATACCATCGACCATGGTATCATGTTGCGCCGGCTGGAGGGATTGGGAGTGGGGGGCACCGTTTTGCGGTGGTTCTCCTCCTATCTCTCCGACCGGTCGCAATCTGTGTTGACAGGGGGGCAGAGGTCGACCCCAAGGCGCCTTGTTTGTGGGGTGCCACAAGGGTCGGTCCTCTCGCCCCTCCTGTTCAACATTTATGTGAAGCTGCTGGGTGAGATCATCCGTGGTTTTGGGGTGCAGTTCCATCAGTATGCTGATGATACTCAGCTGTACATCTCCACCCCAGACCATCCCAACGATGCCTTGGAAGTGATGTCCCAGTGTCTGGAGGCCATGCGGGTCTGGATGGGGAGAAACAGGCTTCGACTCAACCCTTCCAAGACCGAGTAGCTGTGGCTGCCGGCGTCCCGGTATAGCCAGCTGATGCCATCGCTGGTTATTGGGGGTGAATCATTGGCCCCCACGGAAAGGGTCCGCAACTTGGGTGTCCTCCTGTCTTTAGAAGAGCATATGACGGCCGTGGCCAGTGGGGCTTTCTATCAGGTTCGCCTGATACACCAGTTGCACCCCTTTCTGGATCAGCACTCCCTACGCACAGTCACTCAAGCACTCATCACTTCTTGTCTGGACTATTGTAACACTCTCTACATGGGGCTCCCCTTGGGGTACACCCGGAGGTTCCAACTGGTGCAGAATGCGGCCACACAGGGGATTATGGGAGCGACAGGGCGCTCCCATGTGACTCCTCTCCTGCGTGAGCTGCATTGGCTTCCAGCGGACTTCCGGGTGCGCTTCAAGGTGTTGGTGATCACCTTTAAAGCGCTCCATGGCTTAGGGCCGGGGTACTTACGGAACCGCCTTCTGCCACCAATTGCCTCCCACCGGCCAGTTCACTCCCACAGAGAGGGCCTCTTCAGGGTGCCGTCGGCCAGACAATGTCGGCTGGCGACCCCCAGGGGGAGAGCCTTCTCTGTGGTGGCACCTACCCTTTGGAACAATCTACCCCCAGAGATACGAGTGATCTCCGATCTCCGGACTTTTTGTCAGGCCCTAAAAACCTTTTTTTTTTCAGTTAGCCGGACTGTCCTGATTTTATGGTTGGTTTTAAAATTTGATATGGATTTTAAATTGATAAGTTCTAAATTACGGGCCATATTTATTTAATTATTTTAAATCTATTTTTAACTTTTATGTATAAATGTTTTTTATCTTGGCTGTTCACCGCCCTGAGTCTGAAAGGAGAAGGGCGGTATAGAAGTTTGAAAATAAAATAAAATAAAATAAAATAAACCAGGAGAACAATGGGGTTGTTGTAGCCATAGTCTGGATTGAGCACCAGCCTGGACCTTGTCAACCCACAGTAATCAGATTTTTAATTTCTAAAGTTAACTTCAGAAGGAGCCAGAAGCATCACAGAAAACAAGCATGTCTAGAACTGCAATTGAATATGCAAATGATGAGATCAATAGCAGGCAGATTGTATGAGCAATTGTTCTCTTCCCAGTTAATGACCCTTGTGAAATAATTAAAAGTGTAAAGAGGGAAAGTGCTATTAAAAACATGACACTGAACACCAGACTTCACAGCATAAAGGTTTGCAGTTTATATGCAAGTTTAGTTGGAAGCACTTGCACTCATGGGTTAATTGCAGAGAGACTTCCAATAATAAAACATTATTTCAAGGTCATTGCTGTATGAAGTATATAGATAAAGAAAGGAAACCCATCTGCAGTCACTTTTCTTTATGCTGAAACTGTGGGATGTGCACATACTCTGTAGTAATTTTTGGAAACATTTAAAAGCATAGTTGAACAGTCTATGGCCCATAGGTTGCCTCTAGTTCTCAGGATAGATTTGTGGACCTCCATTATCCTAAAGGGGGGATGTCAATCTTCCCCAAACACCAAAATTGGCCCCAAATTGAATTGCTGACATTCATCCATTTTGCAGTCAAATTTCGTATTTGGGGTATTTTAAGAATTAGGAGTGGTACAAAGGCAGTCTTCAAGAATCAGACATGACTGAATGGAAGAAAAAAAATGGAAATGATAACTTATTAAGGTCTCCTTTTCCTACCATATAAACCTTGAAACAATCTTCTTCTCAAGTGGGGCCAACAATTTGTGATAGCAAATTGCATAGCAAAAGTGATTTGCTATGTCATAAAAACATTGGAGGCCCTCTATTAGAAGAATAAGATGTAGCTCCCAACAAACTCCATTTTGCTCTCACTATGATATATCATTATTATTTTTAATGTCTGAATTTTCTGACTTCATGAGTTCAATTCAGTTTCAAGAATGACATTTATTCTGTGGTTTTCTCTTGGATGAAATTTTCTTTTAAAATAGCCTGGGGGGAAAAGGTATATTTAATCTTTTTACTCTATTGACCCAGCTTAATTTCTTTCTGGGTCTGCCTATGCCAAGTAGGAATCACCTGGGAGACCTCTGATCACATCAGGCAAAGAAAAGACAATCAATTTGAAGTTCCCTCCTTATGCAACGTTTTCCAGTAAAGGCGACATTACAAAATGGATATGGACATATCAAAAAAGTGGTTTATAAAGTGAAAAATAAATCACATTAAAAGTGGAATACTTTTAAAGTGTTGCGGGTTTAAAACATTGTACAGATATAATCTGTTGCTTGTTGATGGCAACCACTGTACCAGACACTAATAGAAAATATCTTATGTTGAATTTCCCTTACAATCAGGAGGAGGTTTTAGGGGCCATGCTAAATCATTGGGGTGATACAAAGAGCTGGAAAACACTGGCTGTCTATCCCGGGGTTGTTCCTTTCCTTTTGGCTAAAGTGCTGAATAGTAATAGTATGAGCTTCAGCTGGTCCCATGGTCCAATTTTGATTTGACTGGCAATATTCAGTTATACTGGCTTGCTGAAATCTGTGCCTTCACAACTGTGAGTCTAATATGTTTGGGCTGAGGAATAGCATCTCATCTCTAACATTTGCCATAAAGCCTGAATATTGCTAGAAATATGCTGGAGCATAAATGAATTTGAAATTCAGTAAAAAAAAAAAAGGAGAGGGAAATACATCTTAATTTTCTGGAAATGATTGCTTCATTATTGAAATGAATGTTATTTGAATGCTGTTCAAACAAATCAGCTAAAAAGTCTCAAAAAACAAGATTACTGATGATTGCACATACATGTTTTCTTTATCTAAACATTTTAAAAGAGAGAGGAAAAAAAAGAAACATTGAATCATCAGTAAAAGCCTAATTTGCTTCAGTTAGACAAAGTATTGGATTCAGGATTTCTGGAAAGATCAGTTGCACCATTTATGTAAAATGTAAAAACAAAAAAACTTCAACCAAACTAAAGCAAAGAACTTGCTGTTTCTATTGGTTTAGCCGGAAGGTGGTTTTCTTTCCCACCCCTTTTACGTAATGATCAAGTCAGATGATCAGAAACTTGGGTTTACTTTAGTTTGCATTCAATTAGAACCTGCCAATGCCAGAGACTTACTCCTATGATGAACAGAGGTATCCCCGAGCTGGGAAAGTTTTTCATTTTCCATTTTACAACCAGTGCCCTTAAACAGGGACAATAGTAGATGTGAACTTAAATTTATTTATTAACATTCAAACAGAAGTTTAAAAGGTACTGCTCTCTTATGTGATTGCCTAATGACAAAGCAAGAGAAAAACCAAACCTTTCTTGGCAGCATGTGTTCAAAGTAGAGCTAGGCACATTATGACAATTCTTTGTGGAATCTCCATCAGCCCTAATAAGGCAGTCCTTGTTTAGCAACAGCCTAATTTAGTATCCTTGCACAACTATCATGGTGACAAAAAAGTAACTTTGCAACAGGCATCATATTTATTATCTTCATGGGTAAAGCAAAGGAACGCTGAAATAATATCATACACACTTTTTTCAATTTTACTTAGTAATAGTTTTGCTTAATGACTGAGTTGCCAGTCCTGACTGTGTTTGCTAAATGAGGACTACCTGTACTGATTTAGATTGAAGGATTGCTATGGGAGCAGTAGGAAAAAAAGATCAGTTCTGTCTTATTTTGTAGTTTTCTATTGAAAATTAGCCATAAGGTTGTTCTAACGTATTGTGGAGGAAAAATAATGTCACTTCTTTTTAATGATAGTGAAATTAATTAGAAGAGTAATTTTAAGAGTTGAAAATGCAGGGAGAAAAAGAATTAAAAAGGTCATAATATTTACTGTATCTGAAAATTTCCACAAATAATAAGAGAACTATAGTAAATATACAAATTGACTTTGAAGGGCTGTAAATTGTCTTTCCCTAATCTGGTTTTTTCCCAACTGTTCTAAAACAGCAGTCTACAGAAATTTCCATTATTATCAGTGAAAAATAAAATATTATGGCAAAGTTGCAACTTTTTTTTCAGGATAAGGGTCATATTTGAGTGTTGCTAAGGGCCAGATTAGAGCTAACAACAACAACAAAAACCCTCAAAAATTTTATGGACATTTGTGTGCCATTGAAAATAACATTGATTTCAGTAATATATCCCAATTAATATACTTATATTTTTTTCTGTCACATTAAACATTTCAAGCGCATTGCAACTTTCTCCAAAGCTCTCTCAGGGTCAGTCCTGGGAACATACATTGTGCTCACTGCACTACGGTAATGTTTGCTTCACTAGTCAATTTACTTCTTTCATCTTATCTCATGTTTGGTCTCAATATTTGCATGGTAGTGAGTGGTTTTTTTTGAGGCAAAGTCCCCTGTCATTCAAGCAATCAGCAAAACCTTTAACAACTTTCCATAGAAAGTTAACTGTTTTCTGTAGCATTCTACTCTGCTATCTAACAGTCTGAAAATGATTTTGAGTAACTGGATTAATGAGATCTTTCTCTAGTTGCTGAAAATTATGATCTCTATAGCAATGATGGCGAACTTTTTTGGCACTGAATGCCCAAACTGGAACACACGCACCGGAGCCCTGGAAACCTGAACACCAGCTGGCCAGTGTGCATGTGTGTACCGGCCACCTAGTCTTGGGGTTTCTGGCATGCACATGGACGCTGGCCAGCTAGTCTTTGCATGTGCATGTGCACTGGCCAGCTTCGTGTGTGCCAACTGGTCTTTGGGTTTCCAGCGCTCCAACACATGCGAAGACCAGCTGGCTGGCGTGCATGTGCATGCCGGAAACCAGAAGAGCACCTGGCGACGGCGTGTGTGCTCAGAGAGAGAGCTCTGTGTGCCACCTCTAGCACGTGTGCCATTGGTTTGCCATCATGGATGTATAGGAATAACAAAGAAGTTGCCTGTAAGAAATAGCAGCCAGCATGACTACCAATGGCCTAACAAGACTAGCAATATTTTTTTATTGCTTTCTGATTTATGATGTTTATCATTTTTTTTTAATTCTGTCTCTATGGAACCACAGAACTCCTGTTAAAACAGGAATAAAACATCTATTCTAACCCACTGTAATTTTGAAAGCTCATTAAGCGATTGGTCATAACTGGAGGACTACCTGTATATCTCCAGTTGCAGAAAAATGAAATTTATTTATTTAAACAGTATCTGAATTTTTCAGTTAGCATCATTTCTTGTATGTTTCTTTATTTTTTTTCTATAAAGTTGCAATGAAGTTTAAAAAAAGGATTCATACAGAGAGCAGTATGGGAAGAGATGTATGGTTGCTACATTATCTATACAATGACTGATAATGTTCCATATGATGCATGTATATCTCTTGATAGGTTAGAAAACAAGCAATGTTTGTGTTATACTCATGTAATGTTATGTCAAGTTTATAACAAATACTTCGTTGTACCACAAGGTTAACATTTCATGTGCTGACTTAGACTGCACCTTGTTATTCTTTTTAAATTTTAAAAAAACCAGAATGTAATTATTCTCTTGAAAAAGTGGAACCAATACTTAATTCCATATGTCCATATAGCTATGGGTATTGCAGTTTAGGGTCAATGGAATGATCGACTTTTTTGGTCAGTTCATTTCTATAGATATGACACATCAAATATTTAGTGAAATTGAGATGCTGTAAGAGGACATGATAATGTATCACTTCAGCAAATGCTCTGTTAATGATTAGATGAAATTGAGTAACAATGTGCAATAAGTACAACTAGGATTTGGAAAACTAGTGAAGAATTCAAAATCTTTTGGAGAAGAATATTGGGACATGTTTTCACTCAGAAAGAATTAACAATTGTTCAAAACATTTTATTAAATTTGGAAATGTGAACATTTGATTGCTTGAAAACATTCTGTTTTCAGAGCTGTCTTTCTATTTATGTTTTGAACCTAGGATTTATAAACAATTTATAATTTATACATATTTAAATATACCTGACTTTTATGCAGAGAATTTATATCACTTATATATTATTTCCTTCAGCTCTGTAGATATCTGAAGATGAAAAAATTGCAATAACTGAAGACTTTGAAATTCCATTAAAAGTGCTCCAGTTACCTGTTATGCTTGTGAGGTTTTTTTTGTTTTGTTTTGTTTTGCAATTTGTGTTTGAGTTGAATGAGTTAACAAGACAATATTTCATGAAGTTAATTTCTAGATATCCATTGAATCTGAATGATAGCAAGGGTGGGCATTTCAAGAAGAGGGCTGGCCTAAATTGTTGATCAGATTACATAAAAGAATGCACTAGGAAATGCCATTTATTTTATCTCAGGATATTGGAACAGGCGATAATTGATACTGGAGCCATGACTGGATGTCCGTTTTGGAAGAACAAATACCAGTAAGTACATTTCTCTTTTTTGTGAATAAGAAAGAGATATTGGGATAAACAAAAACAAATGAAAGATATATAAGTAACTAAAATAATAATTTTTAAAAAATCCTAGAAGCAGCTTTTGCTGTTTTTGGAACCCTGTTTTTATTTCTTTTTTGCAGTGATTTTAATTGACAAAAACAGAATCAGTCTTATCTTGTTACAAATTCAAATAACCAGCATAGTGATATAATCTGTTATAATGTTCTCTTCTGTTGGCAGTACTTAGCTCTGTTATCATTTGTTTATTCATAGATTTAATTTTACTAAACTGGCTTTGGAAGATGGGGCAGATGACAAATCACAGGAAGGATTAAACAAGGCTAGCAAAGGTGGTCTTATCTATGGCGAATATCTACATGTAAGTATGAGGTAGTGGTACTGTTTAAAAATGGCTAATCTGCAACTGAATATTTCTGCAGTTTCTGTAGCCATTTAAGTATGTTTTATGATTATGAAACTCTTGATTATTGTAATGAATCTTCAAAAGACTTTCAAGTTTTAGCTATGGATACTTAAACTGTCTCAGTAACCCCAATAGGCAAATAACCATCTGTCCCGCTCCCCAGAGTGATTCACCCAAGCAGTACTACTTTATGAGTCCTACTTTATAAAGGACAGTTTTCCATTTAAGGACTTGCTTCAAATTAACTTTGGTTTTGGTTTTTTTTATGATTCTCCATTCTATGTCTAATTTATAAGAGCCTAGCCATTGCAGCATGTATAGTTCCGCTAATTTATGGTAAGATACGTTGTATTTAATTTGTGATAATGTATTTCCTTTCTTAGATGGTGCAAAAACTAATTTATCCACTGCAAGCAAATTGTGCACAATTTTTTTAAAAATCAGGAATAATCAGTCTTTGTAACTTAATATGAACTACCATTTTTTTCTGTTCTCTCAGCAAAATATGTTTTGAATATTAGCATATTGGATTTGCAACAGAGTAATATCTTAGGCTCTGCCAGTTGTACTGTAGGTAATAGTCATGGATTATTATTTTTTTAAAGAATAAGATGGCAGTGAAGTCTTTGTGGGGCAGTAGAAAAATATCATGTTATGCTTTTATTTTAAAATTGTTCATCTTTTTCCAGCTGGGTTTTCCTGCCAGACAAAAATCAATAGTAAAAAAATTACTGAAAAAGCTCTACCAGTAGAAATACCAGTAGAACAAACATGTTTAATTCAGATCCATAATCTCCTATATTACTTTTAGGCTAAGAGTCACTTTTATTGGCTGTTGGGTTCCCCATCCCTACTCCGTTGTGAAATTATTTTTGTCCTGCTGCTATGGCAGCAGTTATATTTTTCAGCAGAAAATCAGGTTTGTTTGATACCTAATTACATTAATGTGGGGATGGGGCGGCTGCAATAATTTTGCCATGTTAAACATTTGTGTTGGCTCAAAAATACATGGTATCCCTAGGCCATGTTGACTATGGCTCCATCTCCTTCCAGTGTGAACATTTTGCGTTTTTAGAATGATTCAGAGAAAGGAAAGATTGGTGCTTCCCAAACTTTGGTGTCCTACTCATCCTTAATCTAAGAACAGCCCTATTAAATAATACATTTAAAGACATGATATGTATGGGCACGACTTTAAATTTATTGTTTTCAAAATATAAAAGACTGATTATCAAGATTGAAGTGTGAATTTTTAATAAAGATATATTCATTATGTGATACAGAATTAAATGACATTATCTGCAGAATTATTGAAAGATCACCTTAGTCTTCTTTCTTTCAAAGCTGGATAAAATATTGAATGCACAGGAACTTCAGAGTGAAAATAAGGGAAACAAAATTCATGATGAACATCTGTTTATTGTAACCCATCAAGGTAAATCCTGAATAATCCAGTTCATTTTATTATCTGGTGATTACAAATACAAGTTTGATTTTTAATAAAAATGATTTTGTTCTATATACTATTTTAGTATAAGTAAAAGCATGTGTAAAAACAGCTAATGTAACTCTTTAATTTCCATAACTATATCTTAGCTGAAAAGGCTGTTGAATAACATTTGAATTGTTTTCAAATTTGAAACAATCCCTAGATTTCTTAAAACCAAAAAAGTTAAGGCAATCTTTCTAATTTATGTGAAAACTGCTAACTTTGCAGAATGCAGAATATATATGCAATAATGCAAATAAACTGAAGTTCCTTAATTAATTACTATTATTAATTCAGTTATTACTTATAATTCAGGTATTTATTGTCCTTATTATTCTACTTTGTGATTTTAAACCATGTATATGGATACAAATCTGATTTTCTTATATATAAAATTATACAAATTATGTTGTATTTATGTTCTATACATGCTTTCAGGTTTCATTTAGTTTCATCCATAAATTTCCCTGGCTACAGTGGATTTACACTGGAACATAGTTTTGTTTTGTTAACTTTTTAAAAGTTATCATATTTTTAATGTAGCAAAACCCAATATAGGTATTTTGCATTATGGTATCATATTGCAAAGTCTGTACTTTTTACATTTGTGTTGTGATGTCACATGCAAGTACATAAACTTTCATTGTGAATCATAAGATATATTGCAAAATTTTGATGAAAACAGTGGTGCTGATGCTCCTGCCTTAAAATTATAAAAGTCATTCTGGAATGGAGATGTTACTTGCAGAACCTGTAAACTCTAAAAGAAAATCTTGGGGAGTTTCTTTTACAATTGCAACAGTAAAAAGTTGTACTGGAAAGTGTAGGGTTCAAATCCTCAATCATCTACAAAACCATCAGAATAATCTTTGGCCCAATCATATCTCTTCAATTAAGCTCTTTTACTGAATCATTGCAGAGGAAAGGAAGGGTGAAGGGAAACACTGTCCACGCTGATTTGATAATACCATTGATCCATTTGCTATTACTGTTTATTATTAATAAAGAAATAAAGGATATCTGTGAGAGCACCCTAGACATTAAATTGTCTCCAGATTTTGGAGCCTGGAGCATCTGGCCAAATTTATACAGTCATAAAATCATAATTTGACTAGTAACAGCAATCATACAAATTAGTCATTTATATACAAAGTGGCAGCATTTTGAATTATCTGTCTGTTCTCAGCCTTCTTGTGCTAAAATATGTTTTTAATAAGGGCACAAGCAACTTTCACAAACTTTAAATGATAGATACATTATATAACTAGGGCCAAATTTCTCAGCTATATGCTTCTCATACAGACAAACTTTTCATAATTTGCCTAAATAGAAATATTATCTGTATAGGGAACTGCAATTCAATTTTTTTTAAAAAAATTATTTTCTTTTAATATAAACATGCCATCATTCATTAAACAGTGTGTCGTCTGGGTACAATTTTTTTGTGTCATAACAGTTAAAGCTTACCACCATATTCATTGTTTATATCTACTCTTATTTTAATACTAAAACTTAATACTTAACATATCTATAGTTATAACATTTCTCTTCTTAACTTATTTAACTTTATTATACATTACTTTCATATTTATTCTCTAACCATTGATAAAATAAACCCCATATATTAATCAGATTCTTCCTTTCCTTTAATTGCAAGTATTAATCTATTCATTTTTGCGCATTCTAATATTTTCTTAATCACATTTTCATCTCTAGGAATCTCTTCATCTTTCCAATTCTGTGCAAATACAATTCTAGCTGCAGTTATTACATGAATAATCAAATATACATTTTCTTTACTATAATTTTCTGTTTCTCTGTGATGTTTTTCATTATTATCTTAATTTTCTCTTTATTAATTTTCAGTCCTGACACCTCACCCTATTCTTCTATTCTTTCTAATAGTTTTAGCCCTGTTTCTTGTGGATCTTCTAAAACAAACACCAAATCATCTGCAAATGCCTGTAATTTATATTCGTCCTTTTTAATTTCCATATCTTTTATTGCCTTATCCTGTCTTATATTTCTATTTAATACTTCCAGCGTCAATACAAATAATAGTGGAGATAGAAGACATCCCTGCCTTGTGCCTTTCATAATATTAACCCTTTCCATCATATCTCCATTAACCATCACCTTTGCTGATTGTTTATAATATATCTTCTTAATTATGTTAATAAATCTCTCCCCAAAGTGCATAACTTTTAATTGCATCAACATGAACTGCGAGTTCATATTATCAAATGCCTTCTGTGCAGCAAGAAATATCAGTGCCATTTGTTTCTCTGGATGTGCTTCATAATATTCCAATGTATTCAAAATTATTCTCATATTATCTCTGATCTGTCTCCTAGGTAAAAAGCCATTTTGATCTGTATGCATAAATTCATTTAAAAATCTCTTTAATCTTTCTGCCATTATTGAGGTAAATATCTTATAATCCGCATTTAACAGGGAAATTGGTCTGTAATTTTTTATCTGTTGCAGGTCTGTGTCTTCTTTCCGTATGAGAGTCATATATGCTTCCGTCCATTAAGCTAGCATTTTTGCCTCTAACAATAATTCATTAAATACTTCCAGCATTGTATTACTAACAACTTCTTCTAACTTTTTATATAACTCTGCTGGTAATCCATCTAGTTCCGGTGTTTTGCCATTCTTTTGTCTTTTAATTGCTTCTGTGAATTCCATAATTGTTAGCCTTTCTTCTACTGCCTTTTTAAATGTTTCTGGTATAATAGGTAATTCAGCTTTTTCTAAGTATTGTTTTTTCTTCTTCTGGCATTGTCTCTTGTTTATATAATTTTTCATAGTAATCATGAATTATTTTCTTTTTCTCATCATTTTGATATCATACAGTCCCTTCATTGTCTATTAATTGGAACTGCAATTCAAATTATGGGTGGTGATTACAGAATGTAAATCTGCTGGAGAGCTGATGATTGCAAGTTTATGTACTGTTTAAATATTCAGATATGATTATCATGTTGTTTTCTCTGAACAGAATCATGGCATGCTTCGTCTGCTCTTTATTATTACTGCAAAAATACAATCTGGGACTATTTTCTGCACTGTGAGATTACAACTAGCAATTTCTATTGATTTGACATTGTAGATTCTTCAGATGTACATTTAAATGCCACTTCAGGGACAAATGGGGTTGTGTTTCTTTATAACATCATATTTTACTATCAAGTTTGTGCACACATACTGTAGATTTTATGTAGTTAGATTTTTCAAAGATGTTTGATTATTGCATAAACATTAACATTAGGATTTTTGAGAACTGATGTGATTCTGATTTAAATCTTTGTATTCAGAGCGATGAATGCATGGAGAATAGTAGAGTGGACATTTACAAACTTTTGCTTTCTATATCAAAACCATCAAATCTCAGCCAAAGTAATGAACTGGCCAGGAAAAGCAACTGAAAAATAATCAGGATAGAAAAGTATATCGATTTACAGCAACCTTATGCACTTTTTGAGTTTTAAAAATATTGTAAATATAGTATGAATCTCTATTAATTCACTTTTATTTATTGCTTGAAAACTGAATTAATGTTCCTTTCAACTTTAGCTTATGAATTATGGTTCAAGCAGATCCTGTGGGAACTGGATTCTGTTCGAGTGATATTTCAAAATGGTCATGTAAGTAGAATAGAACTGTTTTATTTAAATTTCTCTTTGGATTCTGATTCTTAAAAAAAACAATTTGAAATTCAGCTTGTGAAATTTGGATATTCTGAACATCTACAATAATCACCATTTTTGGGATGCCAGTTAGATTAAATCTCTAAAATTTATTACTGAAGAGCACAATTAAAATTCTTCAGGCTTCAGTCCTATAGAATTTTACCAGAAAGAAAATATTATTTGGAGGGAAATCCCACTGTACTCACTAATGTATTCTGACAAAGAAAGAAGGACATGACCTCATCAGGCAACATGATGAGGTCATCAGGCAGATGAAAATATGAAAATATCAAAATTGTGCCTGGAGGTTGTGAGGGACTAATGGATGGTGGATGGGGCAAAACAAGTCTAGATTAAACCCTAGTAAGGTGTGCTATTTGTAAATGTTATCAAATGACTGTTACAATTCAAGAAGTCTATTATGGGTTATGATTTTATTGTTATTGTTCTGCTTTATCAGCCAAGTCATAATAATATTTTTTTATATATACATTCAAACTAAGGTGAGAGATGAAAGGAACATGCTGAAGGTGGTTACTCGAATGCAGAGAATTTCAATAATCCTTAAATTGCTCGTGGAACAATTTTCTGTCCTAGAAACAATGACAGCTTTGGACTTCTTTGACTTTAGGTACAACATTTCAGGTCTTTGATTCATTTATATGTGCAGTTACTGTATTTGCAAAGGTCTTAAAATGAATTTATAGGAAACAAAATACTGATAAAGAAAAATATTTGTAGCTCAGGATTAAAATGAGGAGTTGTTGGTGCTGAGCTCAGCTGTTTTCTTGCAGACATTTCATTACCCAAACATCAGCAGTGCTAGTAGAGTTTGTTTTCTGTTTATATTATAGTGGCTTACCCTGTCAGTGTTGGTCTTGGAATGGTCTTGGAGGTTCTTTGTTTGGGCTGTTTACTGTTAGCTTATTTGCCAGTTCCTTGATTGGGGTATTATATACTTCTTGATTGTTAATCTATACTAATCTGGGTGTTGATTGCTGGTGGGGAGGTCTTCCCTTTTTGGCTTATTGATTGTCTCTTTTGCACAGTATGTAGATATGTTTTATGTCTACGTCTGGCTAATTTGTCAGAGTTCCAGGCTTCTAGAAAGAAACTCCAAACAAGTTAACAGTAAACAACCCAACCAAAGTACCTCCAGGACCACTCCCACTAACACTTACAGGCAAACAGTAGAATATAAACGAGAGCTAGAACTGATGATATTACCTAGTTTAGGTAATGAAACATCTGCAATGAAACAACCAAGCTCAGAGAGCACCAAGGACCCCTCACAAAATGCTCAGTATATTTCTATCAGGATTTGTGGTGATGATAACAGTAATGTATGAGCATTTCACAGAATTGAAGAATAGAGGTCTTTATCCTGACAGGATTAGAAATCTAGAATACAAAAAAGAAAAATTACAAAGGAGAGAACAATAAACACAGGGGAAAGAACTTCAGACCACATACAATTAGGCTTAACTGCAGGTTTAACTAGGTCTGTGGTAAACAAAATAGATGTAACATTACTGGATGGCATCTAAGGTACACATTACCATATTTTTAAAATGGCCAAATTTTACAAGATCATCAACTCACATGAGATTTTAATGTTTCTGCATGGAATTGTTGTTGTTGAATCATTGAAATTTCACAAATTTACCAAACTAAGATTTCAGATTTTTTTTTTTGATTTTTTTTTTTTTTTTGGTGGGGACAGAACATTGTTCCTATTGTACAATGCTGTTTGAAACATTCTGAAGATAAGTCATTCCACTGGTTAATTCTCACTGTTAGGAAGTTTCTGCTTAATTCTAGGTTGCTTCCTTAATTAGTTTATCTTTATATATATGTTGTCTACCTGAAATGGTCAACCTGAAGTGGTCAACCTCTGTAGTACATCCTGCTACTTAAGAATTAGGCTAGAAACATCACATGAGATGTGAATGAGATGACTTTTTTCAAGTCCTTTAGGAAAAATATGAATGCAATATTTCTATTCTTATTCAGATGTTTTGGATGGCATTCTAGATGAAATTAAGTAGTGAGTTTCAACTTAATTCCAGTTTATATAAACACATACCATAACTGGGCATATATATTTAGAAATAAGCCTTACAATAGAAATAGAATAACAGAGTTGGAAGGGACCTTGGAGGTCTTCTAGTCCAAACCCCTGTCCAGGCAGGAAAGCCTATGCAACTTCAGACAAATGGTTATCTAACCATTTTCTTTAAAATTTCCAGTGTTGAAGCATTCACAACAATGTTTGAGTCACTTTTGATTAAGCATACAAAATGTCAAGGGACTGGAAGGAAGGCACCAAAATTGACATGATTAAAATCAATGAGACAAGTTATCCAGGATTAACATAAATATAACTTATTTCCAAGGATATGATTCTATGCCTAAAATTGGGATTCTGTCCAGAGTGATTGCTTGAACAAAGATTGATGATTCAATAACTTCACAATTACTTGATGTAATAGAATAACACCACAAAATCAAGCATGCTTTTTTTTTATGCAGAATAATAAATTACAGCTCTTTCTCTTATTTTATTTTTAAAGAGATTATCTGAGTCCAGCTTCAGGATTTCAGAGCTTACAGTTTCGATTATTGGAAAATAAGATTGGTGTCCCTCAAAGTTTGAGAGTTCCATATAACAGAAGGCACTATCGGGATAACTTCAAGGGAAAGGAATATGAATTATTGCTTAAATCAGAACAAGAGCCAACACTCCTGCAGCTAGTCAAAGTATGATTTTTCGCATTTACTACTTAATTGGTCATGCAGAGTTGTGATCATAAAAGGGCTCATCCAGGGATGGGTTCTACTTACCTTTACTACCGGTTTGCATCGTGGCCGCGCACGCGCTCACTTCGCCCACATGCTCTTCTGCACATGTGCAGAAGCTTCTGCACATGCATAGATCGCTTCTGATGATGTCTGGCTCAATGGGCAGAGCCTCCCACCGGTTTTACTACCGGTTCTATAGAACCGGTCTGAACCGGGGGCAACCCACCACTGGGCTCATCCACTCTTGGGCTTTGATTTGTTCACAGCTTTGTCTTTTAAAAAAATCAGTTTAGTTGAATTTTGCCACACTGGAATAGGTATTGGTAAAATATAAGTAATTAAAAACTGGGTGGGTGTTCTGGTGGGATATGGGAAGGAAGGCTGCTACTCCTATTATCTTGTCTGTCGATGCTATGCTTTGCTATGGCTAGTCACTAAGTACTAGCTTGCTAATTCACACATTGCAATTGGTGCAATCAGTTGACGTTTACTTCCTTGTGTTTTATAAGGCATGGCTGGAAAGAACACCGGGACTTGAACCAGAAGGATTTAATTTCTGGGGAAAATTTGAAGCAAATGTACTTAATGGATTAGAACAAGAATACGCCTTAGTACAGGTACATATTCCAATTTATCATGTTGTCCTTAGATAGATTAATAAAGTAGCTTTCCAGGGGTGGTTAACATTTGTAGCAAAACTTCCTGGTTGCAGTTCTAATAAGAGAGCATATACATCCTTTGCCACTGTCGTGAGAGGACAGTGGAGCTTGGCGGCCTGACCATGGACTGGAATTTTCCCTATGTCTGTAACATCAGTGGTCCCCCACCCTTGGACTTTGTGTATGTATTCGGTGTCGGAATCCTTGCCCTGTGAGATTCTCCCCTCTCGCAGGTTTGGCTCTCCACATTATCGAGGGCCTATCTCGATGATGGACTTTGGAGTCCGAAGAGATGGCATGGAACAAGGAAGAACTTGTGGGGTTTTTTAGGGAATTTTTAAAAGATTTTAAGGGGTTCTGGGGGGGAGGGTTGTAATAATCCTTTTAGAGATACTGAGAAGATGACTATGGCGGATGGGGGGGGAAATCCACCAGGGTCAGAGCCATGCCCGGCACAGGGTAACAATTTGGGGGGCACTGGACATGGGATTGGGAAAGGGATGGGGGACGATATCTATGAGGGTTGTATCATCGGCACGGTAGATGGGAGGGGCAGATATGGCGGGAGCAGGGGAGCATATCAGGTGTTGGGGGCTCGCACTCGCTGTCTGAGAGCAATTGCTTGCCCCGGTCCCCAAGGCTCCGCTCGGATACTAGGTGGCTTAGACACTCAGGATCTGGGCCTTCGGCTGATGCTGTGCAACGCCAGGTCCGTGGTCAATAAGGCCCCCCTCATTCACGATCTTATACAAGAGGGAGGAGCGGACCTGGCAGGTATTATGGAGAGCTGGTTGGGCCCGGAGGGCGGTGTCCCTCTGATTGAAATGTGCCCACCGGGCTTCAGAGCATTCCATCAGCCAAGGGCCCAGGGGAGGGGTGGGGGGGTGGCGGTTAATATTAACGAGGATCTGGGTCCGAGGGAGACCACTGTGCCTCAGATAGCCAGATGTGAGTCCCTCCTTGTGAGGTGGGGCCGTGGGGTTCAGATGGGCTTGCTGCTTACATACCTGGCTCCCTGCCGCGTGGCAACAGCCCTACCTGAGCTACTCGACGTGATAGCCATGGTGGCAGTAGATACACCCAGGCTTTTAGTCATGGGTGATTTCAACTTGCCATCCGTTGGTGAAACGTCTGAGGTGGCTTGGGAGTTCATGGCTTCCATGACGGCCATGGACCTGACCCAGTTATTTCATGGCCCTACTCACAGGGGAGATCACACTCTGGACTTGATTTTTGTCTCTGGCCAGTGGTTGAGTGGTCTTGTTATAGGGGATATAGACATGGAACCCTTGTCATGGACCGACCACTCACTCCTTCGCCTAGATCTTCAAACCGCGACCCCTCGCCGCAGGGAGGTGGATCCAATTAGATGGATCCGCCCCAGGTGCCTGATGGATCCTGATAGGTTCCAGACGGAGCTTGGGCCATTTCCTGAGGATCTAGCACATGACTTGGCCGAGGACCTCGTAGCCGCCTGGGATCGGGCAGCTGGTGGGGCCTTGAACCGAGTCGTGCCTTTGCGGCCTCTGACCCGGTGCCGATCCCGTGCGGCTCCTTGGTTTACTGAGGAGCTGAGGGAAATGAAGTGCCGGAAAAGACGCCTGGAGAGCGGTTGGAGGGCCAGTCTCGCTGAATCTGATCGAACACTGGTAAGGTCGCATATTAAGGCCTACCTAGTGGCAATAAAGACGGCAAAGTTTAACTACTTTTCTGCCTCTATTGCGTCATCAGGGAATCGTCCAGCCGCCCTGTTTAGGGTGATCCACTCCCTGCTCCATCCGGTTGTGCGGGAGGATCCCTTAGAAGGCAGGGCAGAGGATTTCGGACAATACCTGTATGACAAAATCGCTCAGATCCGGGGGGATTTGGACTCTGACTGGGTAGATCAGGGCAGGGTGACGAGGAATAGTCTTGATAATGTTACCTAGGAGGAGTTTGATGCTGTGACTCCTGATGATGTGGACAGGATTTTGGGGAGACTTAATGCAGCCACATGTTTACTGGACCCGTGTCCCTTCTGGTTGGTACTGGCTTCCCGGGAGGTTACACAAGGCTGGCTCCAGGGCGTCATTAATACTTCGTTGAGTGAGGGTCACTTCCCCGCTGCCCTGAAAGAGGCGGTGGTGAGGCCTCTCCTCAAGAAGCCGTCCCTGGATCCGGCAATATTGGCCAACTACCGTCCTGTCTCCAACCTTCGCTTTATGGCGAAAGTTGTTGAGAGTGTGGTCGCGCGACAGTTTCCACAATTCCTGGAGGAAACATCTTATCTAGATCCGTTCCAGTCGGGTTTCAGGTCTGGGCACAGCATGGAAACGGCATTGGTCGCATTGGTTGATGATCTCTGGAGGGCTCAGGACAGGGGTTGTTCCTCTGTTCTGGTCCTGTTAGATCTCTCAGCAGCTTTTGATACCATCGACCATGGTATCATGCTGCACCAGCTGGAAGAGTTGGGGATGGGAGGCACCGTGTTGCGGTGGTTCTCCTCCTTTATCTCCGACCGGTCGCAGTTTGTGTTGGCAGGGGGGCAAAGGTCGACCTCGAGGCCTCTCATCTGTGGAGTGCCGCAGGGATCGGTCCTCTCGCCCCTTCTGTTCAACATTTATGTGAAGCCGCTGGGTGAGATCATCTGTGGCTTCGGGGTGAGATACCATCAGTACACTGATGACACCCAGCTGTACATCTCTACCCCAGGCCACCCCAACGATGCCCTTGAAGTGATGTCCCAGTGCCTGGAGGCTGTGCGGATCTGGATGGGGAGGAACAGGCTCAAACTCAACCCTTCCAAGACAGAGTGGCTGTGGCTCCCAGCATCCCGATATAGCCAGTTGACTCCATCACTGACTATTGGGGGTGAGTCTTTGGCTCCCACTGAAAGGGCTCGCAATCTGGGAGTCCTCCTGGATATGCAGCTGTCCTTGGAGGAACATCTGACGGCTGTAACCAGGGGGACCTTTTGTCAGGTTCGCCTGATTCGCCAGTTGCAGCCCTTTCTTGATCGGGATTCCTTGTGCACAGTCACTCACACCCTCGTCACCTCTCGCCTTGACTACTGCAATGCTCTCTACATGGGGCTCCCCTTGAAGAGCACCCGGAGGCTCCAACTGGTCCAGAATGCAGCAGTGCAGGTAGTGATGGGAGCAACATGGCGCTCCCATGTAACACCGCTCCTGCGCAAGCTGCACTGGCTCCCGGTGGTCTTCTGGGTGCACTTCAAGGTGTTGGTCATCACCTTTAAAGCGCTCCATGGCATAGGGCCTAGCTATCTGCGAGACCGCCTGCTGCTACCGACGACCTCCCATCGACCCGTGCGCTCCCACGGAGAGGGCCTCCTCAGGGTGCCATCAGCCAAACAATGTAGGCTGGTGACCCCCAGGGGGAGGGCCTTCTCTGTGGGGGCTCCTACCCTCTGGAATCAGTTGCCCCCTGAGATAAGGAGAATCCATGACCTCAGTGCCTTCCGTCGTGCCCTTAAAACCCATCTTTTCCAGCAAGCCGGGCTGGCTTAAGAAGAAATTTTTTAAATTCTTTTAATCGGTTTGTGATTTCTTAAATTCTGGGCCAAATTTATATATATTTTTAACTGATTTTTAATATTTGTATTCTATGTTCTTATTTTGGCTGTACACCGCCCTGAGTCCTCAGGGAGAAGGGCGGTATATAAATTGGAAATTAAATTAAATTAAATTAAATATGAATTATACCTCCATATATGTGTGAATTTCCATATGGATTAGTTTAAGCTTGCTGTTGCATTTATTTATGCATGGGCATGCTTATTCCTTTTGTTGAAATAAATGAAAGCAGAATTGCAGTGAAGCTTTGGCCTTTTGGATATGCATGCAATGTTGCAACATGTATATAAGAGGGTTAAGTCTTACATCATGATTGCACTATCATGGCACTGCTGTTATCATTTTGCCCTGCTTGACCATCCTGCAGATGCTACTGGTGGGGGAGAACATTTATCTTATGGCAACACTGCATGACTGTTTTATCAAATAGTTCAGTTCTCAAATGTTGGTATGCTGTAGATTAGGATGACAAGTTCAGACACTGAACCAGATAATCTGACAAAATCTAAAGTCCTTATTTGGACATTTAAACAAATAAAATACTCAAAATAAATTAATTCAGGAATGATTTTATAGTTACAAGCAAACAGTTTTTAAGAGTGTATAAGAGAATGTGTTATTAATAAATGTGGTTATCTTGTTATGATATAGACCGGTTATTCATTTCTGTGTCCAAGTTTGTTTTAGGATAATAGCTGTGTACAGAGTCAATAACTTCCATCCATATTTAGGATATTCCATGCTCTTTCTAGTTGGTGCCTTCCAGGTGTGTTGAAAGCTGCAGTCTTGGGAAAACTAGAGGGCCATGTTAGACGAAGTTCATGATCTATCAACTGATCCACCAGCAGAGACAGCCATCTGCAATAGTTTCCTTTTCATACTGACATTTTAGTTTAATCACACACTTTACTCACACAAGAGGAACTGTGATTGTCATGAATTAAACAAAGGACTTGTGGGAAAAAGCTCTGGATATATGAAATGCAAAGGGAAAATATTCCCCATAAATGCAAGTATAGATAAGTAAAATGTTTTTTTAAAAAAGATAATTGTCTTTGAAAGGCTAAAGAAGACTCTGAGGAAAAAGAAGATCAAATGGCAGAACTTCAGAAGCAAAAAGAAGTACTTATGTCATTATTCGATGAAAAACTCCATGAACATCTTCTTAGTAAAGGTAAGCATAGTAAACACAGGTAGTCCTCGACTTACAATTCATTTAGTGACCGTTGAAACTTACAAAGGCACTGAATAAAGTATTTTATTATGAATAAATTGTGACCATTTTTCACACTTACAACCATTGCAGCATCCCCATGGTCACTTGATCAAAATTCAGAGGCTTGGCAGACTCATATTTATGACAGTTGCAGTGTCCTAAGGTCGCGTGATCACCTTTTGTGACCTTCTGACAAGCAAAGTCATTGGGGAAGCCAGATTCACTTGACCGTATTACTGTAACAACTGCAGTGATTCATTTAATAACTGTGGCATGAACAGTTGTAAAATGGGACAAAATTCACTTAACAACTGTTTCGTTCAGCAACAGAAATTTTGGATTCAATTGTGATGGTAAATTGAGGATTATCTGTAATAATAGCATGAGCAGAAGTGGAGTTTCAGTTCTTGATAGACAACATAAATATCTGCATTAGAATTTTTGCATTTTCCACTTTTTAATTTTTTTTAATTCTTTAATTTTTGCAGGTGACAGAAGATTGTCCTATAAAGCAATGAAAGGAGCTTTAATGATATACTTCTACAGGTATGCAGAAGGTGATTGCCTCTGTAAAAGGCTTTCCTAGTGTTATTTCTTTACTGAATCATTTCGTTTTTGTTTTAACATCCTTAGCAAGCAGGATTAGTATTGAGAATAGGAAAATGAGCCCTTGCTTACCAACCATTTATTTAGCAACCATTTGAAGTTACAACACTGAAAAAAATAATTTTACAGTTCATTTACAACTATTTACAAACTTTGCTGCATCCCTTACTCCTTGATTGCCCTTGCAGCCAATAGATATTGTACTGTCCCTGATTTGTGATTTTTAATCCCTCCCCACCTTGCAGAGCAGAGATATTGCATAGGAAAAGGGAGTAAGCAGTTTATTGTTCTACACATAAAAAGTAGGCTGGGAGCACACCCTGCATGCACCCCGCCCCCATGCATGATGTGCCGCCTCCCTGCACGCCAGGGGTGGGTTCTACTTACCTTTACTACCAGAGCAATGGGGCCGTGTTCTTCTGCGCAAGTGCGAATTCTGATGACGTTGGGGTCAGTGGGTGGAGCCGCCCGCTGGTTTTACTACCGGTTCTATAGAACTGGTGCGAACCGAGGCAACCCACCACTGCTGCACACGCCCTGCCCCCCGCGCATGCCTGCCAGAGACCCGAAGACCAGCTGGCTGGTGGGAGGCGCGCACATATGCGGCAGAGCTGAACTGGGGTGATGGCTCGCATGCCCACAGAGAGGACACTGTGTGCCATCTCTGGCACGTGTGCCATAGGTTCACTATCACAGCTATAGGCAGTGTCTCCTTTGAGTCAGCCCAATTCCATCTTATTAGTCAAATCTTTTGCAAACTGACACCCCTCCCTCCATGTAGAGCATAAGAAAACAAATGGGGGAAAGCTACACTAAATATTTACTTTGACCCTAAGCTTCATTTATGCCTGTTTACATTTATTTCAAAAGAATATAAATAGAAGCAGCAAATTTTGAGAAGCAAATTTGAAGTCTATTTTCTGTTTTCTGCTGATTATTTTTAGCTATTAAACTGTCTCAAATTGCTTTAAGAATTATGTTTATTATTTTCTTTTTTTGCCTTAACACAAACTGATAAATGGAAATTTAATCAACTTTCTTCTATTATTTAAGAGAGGAACCTCGCTTCCAAGTTCCTTTTCAGCTTCTTACTTCTCTTATGGATATCGATGTGCTAATGACTAAATGGAGATGTAAGTTCTGTTTTGAGCATTCCTTTGATGCAAAAATCATTATTTTCATTTGACATTGCCACTATAGTCAACATGAAACATATTTTCAAGTTTGACAGTCTAGGATTTTGTAACAGAATAAATATTTATTCCATCCTATAGTGCCCTAGATTGCGAAAAGTTACAGGAGATGAGCACAACTGGCTTATAACTTCAGGCCTCTAATGGTTTAAGTGATGGATACCTTTGAAATACTCAGATATTGCTTCTGCCACAAAATTATCCACATTTAACAAATCATTTTATTTTAATTTTACTTCTGCTCATCTGGAATGGGGGATGATATCACAAAACTACCTTACCTGCAGCAAAAATACTATATGTGATAATATATTGTGTAATAAATATATTCCAAGGTTGTGATCTTATAGTCATTTTGGTAAATCTAGGCTATATTAAATCCTGTAGAACATACTTCTTAGACTTTTATGGTATTCACTTTGAAATAAAATAGGTATGCATCCATTTAATTATAAATAATATAAAAGTTAAGTTTGTGGAACTGATGAAACAATTCTCATTTACAACAGTTACCTTATCTTTTTATATCTTAAAATGGAAAATGAACTAAGTGAGTTTCTATATACTTAGATAACCATGTGTGTATGGTGCACAGAATGATTGGCAGCAAGGCTGGGACAGGAGGTTCATCAGGCTACCAGTATCTACGCTCAACTGTGAGGTAAGTTTAGGAAGTCAACTTCAGTTTTTGTTATTATTTATGAATGGCAAGACACATACCATATTCATATCAAAAATGGATAAAAATGTGAAGCAAGAATTATTTGGCATCTACATACAGTCTTCTTAGCAATATTTGCAGAGCAGATGTCATGTTTTTAAGTTTACAAGGGAGTTCATATTGATCTTTTTGTAGGAAACCACAATATGCTGTGGGTAAAGTGTACATGTTTGGCTACACAATTATGCTTTCTCCTTATGGATTTAATTTCCTTTTTAAAATATATACAGGTAGTCCTCAACTTGTTTAACAATGGTCCAAGGTTACAATGGCCATGGAAAAAGTGACTATGACCTATAGATGCACTTACAATTGTCACACTACCCCCAGTTATGTGATCATAATTTGGGCACTTAGCAACCAGTTCACTTTTACAATTGTTTGCAGTGTCCTGCAATCTTATGATCATGATTTGTGATCTTTTTTGCCAATTTCCTGCAAAAAAGTCAAGTGGGGAATCTGGGTTCGCTTAATGACTGTGATTCACTTAATGATCGTCATAAAATGGTGGCAAAATTGCATCTGACTCAATTTATGATTGCAAACAATTTCTAACAGAAATTCTGGCACAAATCTGATAATAAGTCGAGGACTACATACAAACATTCATTCCTCAAATACTTTCTTCATACGTCTGATTAGAAAGCATACCTACAGGATACATAGGAAGAATTTTTTAAAAAAATTTCTCTTGAACACTAGTAAAATTATTTAAAGCACCAATAGGATTAATGAAGGGATTCATAATTAATACAGCAAATGTATTGCCATAACCAATTCAAGCTGAACAGAAGATTTCTGTTGTGAGTGGTCTAAATTACCTTCATGCTGTTAATAGTTAATCACATAGATAGTTTATTGCAGGCAGTTCTTTGAGCAAATAAATTATTTGCTGATTTAATGTGGACAACATCTGTTTGAATGTAATTGGGAATTCAGATGATGGGACACAGTAGTGCTGACAGCCAATAGAAAACTGGGTTTCCTCTTCTAATTTAAGCCACACGATACTCATGATTATAGATGTTATTGTCTAATAACATTTGGAAGTCCAAGTCTTGTTGTAGACAATTTGCTCTAAGAACTGCACATTAATGAAAGCTCAATTGATGCACTTTTAGAATTTTGTTAAATAATATTAAAACCAATGAGGCAAGAGGTATTTTGAGAAATTATGCAATACCCTGCTAGTGGGCTTTCAGTTTCCAGTTAACTTTGAAAAAAGCCAAGAGAATTACATCTTCAACCGACATGTTCATTAAACAAAATAAGCATGCTTTGGGTGCCAAGAGAAGGGAGATTGATGCCCTTAAATCTCTCCCTCCCTCCCTCCTTCTCACACACATGAACAACTAAAATTTAAAAGTCTGAGTTGAAGGTGTCATAATATATCCTATTTGTTTCTGTTTCATGGCAAGAGCTTCACTTCCCTTGAGAGACACCACTGTTGGGCCTTGCTTAGGGCATCCATTGGCCTTAATGCAGCCATAGACACATATATTAACCTTTACATAGTATTTAATGTCATAGCATGATTTACTGTATATTGTCTCTTTTTGCACATAAGCTATATTTTTTATTATGAGAAAAAGGAGTCATTTTTGGCTTTAGCATTTATGCAAATCAATTCATAACTGTATAGAGTTGTACAATAAAACTACGGTATATTAATTATAGAAAGAAGTTAATTCTGTCTAATTATACCCAGTCATAATAACAATTAACCATTTATATAACCCCCTTAATCAAAGAAACAATTTTTGATAAATTATTTTTAACTAATAAGAGATCATCATGCCCATAACACAATTATCATCTGCAAGGTGAATGGCTGCTGCAGGGAATGCAGAAGACTCCTCTGGAAAGTTCAGTCTAATCCAGCAACTTGATTCCAACCAACATGTTCAATTGTTAATGGTCATCTTAAAGGGACAAAGAAAGCTGAAATCTTCTGGATAATAGGTTCTTCCCAGAAGAAAAAAATTAAAGATGTTTGCTCTCAGTGTCCCCTCGCTGCAAAGAGTCTTTTGCTGCTCTTTTGATATTAGTGAGCATTAGGTAAAAGGCTCGTTCATAGTTAAGGATATCATTAAAGCTATTATCAGAAGCATTGGGATCACTAGAAAGCTCATAACATGCTGTTTTTTCCCCCTGAATTGACCATTCCCAACTGTTAAGCATTAAAATTGGATGCTAATACATCAAAACAGTAAAAGCCTTGGATCGAATCTGGTGTTATAGGTTCTGCTTGCCATTATCTATAAAATATTATGAAATTTCGATTAATATTTTTCATTTTCTTTTTCAGTGACAGATATAAAGTATTTGTTGATTTATTCAATCTTTCAACATACTTGGTGCCAAGAAGCTGGATCCCAAAACTGAATCCAACACTTCATAAATTCCTTTACACAGCAGAATATTGTGATAGTTCATACTTCAGCAGTGATGATTCAGATTAACAGCTTTCCTTAGACAAGTATTACAAACCCCACGCTTTTGATATATTTTGATATATTGAGCTCTAGTTTGATGATGATGATGGTGGCATAAAAGCCAAGAAGTTGTAGAGTCAACACATCTAGAGGCACTGGTTTAAAAAAACTTATACTGTGTAGTTTAATAATTTATATATATATATAAATATATGTATTTATGCACAATATACAGTAACACAGATTTTAATATATAACTATTTCAATTAAGTAATTATAAAAGAAAATATAGAAATAACCAGCTCAATTTTAAGCTTAACTTTTATCAGTTTTATCTCATTTATTAGGCTGAACCAAGATGTTTCCGATTGCTGCATTACGTTTGTAATAAATATATAATTTTAAGTTTATTACAGTTTAATTATGTCTTCAAATTTTCTTATGAAAGCTTACTCCTGAAAACAGTATAAAAATGTTGGGATGGAGAAAGGAAGATTGCACTATATATTAAAAAACTGAAGAAACCAGAGATTTATATAGAATTTGCAACATATGCTAGAGTAGATTGCAGGAACATGTTATGCATATGTTGGAAAATGGTAGAAGTTGTTTAATAAATGAAGGTTATTTGTGGGAACCCTTTTTTAAAATTAAGAAATGAGAACTAATGTTATCAGGAGAAACAGAACATTTGAAAGGAAATGACATACTTAAGAATTGTGAGATATACATAAAAAAGGATAGGTCAAGACATGGATCAGGAATGAATGGGTGCTGAATACAAAGTATGTGACCAGTTTAAAAAAAGTTGAAGTAATTTTTATCAGACAGAGAGAATGAAAGAAAATTGAATTGCAAAAGAAATAGATTAAGGAAGAATGACTGAGTCAAAAAAGGTTGAAGATAGAAAAAAATTGGTTGGGGGTGGTTGATAAGAGCCTCAAAAACAGAGTATTTTAAACAACAAAAGGCAATAGATGAAGGAGAGTATGGCCATAATCGAAGTAAATTAATTACAATATATAAAGGTATATTAAAAGGTTTCATGTAAATTAGATTTAGTTGTGCATCATTTTTGTTTATTGTGCCTTTCTTTGGAATACAGTTTCTTGCTTTTCTTCATTATTTCAAAAAGGAATTATGTTAAAAGGTGAGAGCATATCAAATCTTATTGGTTGATGGAATTGACTTGCCTTCCTTTTGAATGAATTAGCTAATCTGCAATTATGATAGATTTCTGGCTATTTCTTTCTCAGTTATTACTGAACTAAAGTAGAAAATCATAGTGGGAGCAATTTTTGAAGTTCAAATGCAAAGAAAGTAAGTTTTTTTTAATTTTTACCTTTATTATTAAAAAATATCAGATGATATTGACATGAATATACAAAAAGAGTTTCGTATGACCTTTTGCGACATTTAATTAAAACTTATAAAACTGTTAGAAATAACTGTGATCAACTATTAATTGCAAACACTTCAGAATTATATCTATATATGTATAAAAGGCTTCCACCCCCTATTATCCAAATTGGCAATTCCAATTATTGTAGGATTCTACTGAATTTGAATCAAATTCATAATTTAAGTGTAAACTTGGAAGCAAAAACTACACAGAAATATGCTTCTAATCCCAAATAGTTTTCCAGTAGAATATAAAAGATTACAAAACAGAGTAAATAAATCTCAGTAGTAGCAGAGTATCAAAGAAAATAGTTTCTAAAAAATACTTTTTGAAGTTGCTTCATACATTCTGCAGCATAGCCAATATAGCAATAGCACTAAGACTTATATACCAGTTCATAGTGCTTTTTCACTATGTGTTGTCTCTAAATGGTTTACAGAGCCAACATACTGCCCCAACAATCTGAGTCCTCATTTTACTGACCTCGGAAAGATGGAAGGCTAAGTCAACCTTGAGTCAGTCAGGATTGAACCCCTGGCAGTGGACAGTTAGCCTGTAATACTGCATTCTAATCACTGTGCCACCATGGCTCTAATATGCTACCAGAAGTAGACCAAGCAATAATTAAAAAGGGATAAACTGTGAATTCGGCAACTAGTTTTGAGGAGCTGGCTGGAAGATTGTTCTCAGATCCAAGGACTGATACTATCTGAACATTGGCAACAATCCTTTCTTATTCTTCATTATAAACTAGTGTCTGCAATATTTGCCACAAATCCTTAGCAGCTAATTCATACAGATACAGCAGAAACTGAATCAGCAATACCTAGAGAGCAAGAAACAAAGTTACCATTTAATTGTTAGAAAAATCTATTATTTTTTTACATTTAAAAAGAATTTTGACTTTTCTCTTATTCTTAACCTAAGTAGTTAACAGAATAACAATAGAACATCTACAAAATATAACACAAAACATAAACATCTATATCAAAGTAAAGACAATAAAACATTCAGATTAGCACACCTTCAAATAACTAATACAATTAAAATGAACAGTAATAATCTGATGCAGCCGTTAACTATCACATCAAGTCACTGTACATATAAGGGGTCTCCCTTGATACTTAACAGCAGCACTCTTGACAGCTCTGGGTCTCCAGAGAAGTTGATCTGTTATCATTTTCCCCAAGGCCACCACAGTTGTGCTAATCTCATGTCTAAGGCTATCCCATAGTAGGACAGCCATAATAGAACTGCTTCCTGGCTTTTATCTTAATTATAGAAATATGGGATCATTAAGAGCTTTTGCTATGATGTCTCTTCAGCCCCGTTCCTTCATTAAACATCCCCCTGAAGTTTTCAGTAGTTTTAAACATGCAGATTTTTCAGGGGGACAGCCTTAAACAATTACCTCCAAATAAGTGAACGTATAATACTAATAATAAGGTATACTATTAATAATATCAATGTGTAAATAAAAGGGCTTACAATTGATTGTCTGCAATTTTGTCTCAATTTAGGATATAATGTTTAACAAGCTGAATTTATAGCTATATTAATCAAGTGTAATTAAGGGTCTAAGCTATATTCAGGAAGACATTTGAATGATCTTCAATGTCAGTTATTAGAAAACTTAGTTTTCCACTGAACAAGATACTACCTGAAAATTCAAACTGTAACAAAGACTGTTATAATAGGTGCTATGTAGGAAATCATTCACATCTAAATTCAATACAAATCAAAACTTACCACAAATATTAGAACCCATTTTAACATGAGCATAGCCATTTATTCCCCATGTATGTCCCCAGGAGTTCCGTACAATCCAATAGGGAATGTTACCTGTAAAATGATTTTGTATTTCCTTTTAAAATTAAAAAAGGGAATCTGGTTTCTTAGGAAGCCAAATTGCCATCATGTCAGTTCAGAAAAGCACTTGCAACCATTGTAAAACATTGTGCCAACCTTTCTGGTTAGATGACCTCATTTTGGGTGCTTGACCACCTTACATATTTACAACTGGTTGCCAAATGCCCCACAATCATGTGATTGCCATTTGCAATTTTCTCTGCTGGCTTTCCCAGAAAGGCAATTGGGAAGCCAGAAGGGAAGGTTGCAAATTGAGAAAACATCAGATTTAAGGTCTATTTCTTCAGCCTGTTAAGGTATTTCTCCTCCCTTCCACTCAGGAACTGTGCATGCTAAAAAAACAAACCACAAATCTGGTAAAAATACTACTAAACATAAGCCTTTCAGAATGTTGGTGTTTGCTATCATTTTTCTTTTCTCTGGTCTTTCTGGGCCTTCCAGAAGAGGGGAAAATACTAGCAAATGGCAACATTCTGAAAGGTTTACAAGGCTAGTGTTCACTAACATTTTCACCAATTATAAGGTCTGTTTCTCCCCCAATCCTGGAGGAATGGGCATCAAATCTGACAAAAACACTCATCAGCATTCTCCTTGGTGGAGCAGGGAAGGGCACAGCCCTTGGCACTTAATGATCACAATTGGGTCATTAAGTGGGCCAGGCTAGTGTCTCATTATGCAAAGCAGTCTCATGGCATGTCACTTAACAACCACTTTGCTGAAGACTGCTTTTCGGGTCCAATTGCAATTGTAAGTGGAGGTCTGGCTGTATGAACAAATGCAGTATAGGTATCTGTATCCAAGTACAGACTTTATATTTATAAAAACTGAAACAATGGAATTAAATTGAGAAATTAAGCTTATAATATAATTTCAGGCATACTAACAGCAATTTGTTATAGAGACTGTACATATGTATATTAATAGTCAAGGAACGTATTTAAGGCCTTCCCATAAATGAATGAATGAATGAATGAATGAATGGCAAACAAAACTATTTTGCATTGAAGTAAATAACAAAATAAACAAATGAAAGTTTACCTGTTCTATCAAAACCAGTTACAACCACAGCATGATTTTGTTTACCACTAGAACAATGATGTTGTATGATACCACCAAGATAATCTTGCCAGCTAAGTGCATCTACAACTACTGACAAAGGACCCCATTTAATCAGCATCTTCATCATTTCATCTTCATGTTTGCTGTAAGACACAGAAATAATGATATATAGTTAGAAACAATACTCAAAACACACTCTGCCATAAAACAGTTCGGGTCAATCCATATCAAGAAACTGATCATTCCTGTGTCTATTCAGAAACTGGAGTAACTTGTGCCAGTGAAATTATATTAGGAAATATTTACTATCACTGCACCAATAATTAAATAAAAATATTGTTCAAATGAAGCAAAGAACATGGAAAATGTATAATCAACTCCGTAAATTTAATTCAAATGCAGTAAAACCTCAATGCAATGGGCCAGGGAGAGGGGGTGTCCATTAAAGGCAAATATTTGTTAAATGAAAATTTAACTTGGGTGGAGTGATTCATTAAACAGGCTTTTCCATTATTTGGTGATGAAGTCAAAAGTCAGAAGTTGTTTACTCTAGGGGTCCCCAACCCATGGTCCATGGACAGGCACAAATTCGTGGCTTGCCAGAAAACTGGACTGCACAAACAAGCAAAGCCCCATCCGCAGGATGCAGGCAGCACACAAAATCATGCCTCCTCCGGGTCGTGAAAAAACCTTTCTCCACAGAACCAGTCCCTGATGCCCAAAAGGTTGGGGGCTGCTGATTTGCTGTATCCAAAGTCTGCTGAATTAGATGGGAGAGAAGCAAGGAGCATTTTGTTAAATCAAGGCAGTTTGTAAATTTAATAGTGTTTAGTTCCCAGTCTCAACCCAATTCCAATCCAATCTATCTGGTTTATCTGTCAGTTGAATCATTTGTTGAAAGGATGCAGGGAATAGATTATTTTACATTAGGCTGCTCTATGTCTATCTAGCAGCTGCAATTACATTTTCATATACAGTAGTCCTTGACTTTACAACCACAATCGAGCCCAAAATTTCTGTGAGACACTTGATAAGTGAGTTTTCCTCCATTTTACGAGCTTTCTTGCCACAGTTAAGTGAGTCACTGAAGTTCTTCAGTTAGTAACACAATTGTTAAGTAAACTTGGCTTCCCCATTGACATTGTCAGATCACAAAACGTGATCACATGATCCAGAACACTGCAATTGTCATAAATACATGCCACTTGCCAAGCATCTGAATTTTAATCATGTGATCATGGAGATTCTGCAATGGTCGTAAATGTGAATAATGATCAAGAATCATTTTTTTCATTACTGTTGTAACTTTGAATGGTTACTAAACAAACTGTTGTAAGTTGAAGACTACCTATAGTTACAAGAAAGAGGAACTGAATGTTTAGATCTGATTTTTCTGCTGTTCTTGGGGAGTATCTTTCCTTGCCTGAACAGAACTGCTTGTTAATACATGACTGAGAGAGAGTAGAGTGGACAAAGCTGGAGTGAGCCTGCCTCCATTGCATTTGAACTTCCCGGAGGCTGCTGGGAGGAGCTGCTGACTGTAAGCGGGGGAGACTGAGAGTGAGCACAGTTTGAACAGTGAACTGAGAGTTGCAACGTCCTGGGGTATCGATGGGCCTTGTGGATTACAGATAATGGTTACTGAGAGAAGAAGAAAGGAAAATAATTATTTGCAAAGAAATATTTCATGCTATTTTGGATAAATTTTTGGACTGATCTGGTGGATTATAAAAATTATAAGATTGCGATACTGGTGGGAATAGGAAGAGAAAAGAGTGTCCTTTCCTTGGTTTAAAACAAGGGGGTTAAGAGTTGGTTGGGGGCTAGGAGATTATTGTGGTGTATTTTACTAAATTAAGGTTCCATTAACCTGGTTAATAGACATAAGTAGATACAAGCAGAAATGGCAAGAAATCCAAATTTAAGCAAATTAGGAAAGAAAACAACATCTGCAGCATCATCTGCAGCATCACGCCAATCAAGTCAAAGAACGATAGAGAGCATGTTACAAGCAGATAAATCAAATTAATTTCAAAAAGATGTGATGATCTTGTTTCAATCCTTACAGGAGGTGATAACAAAGAATCATAATGAGGTGAAGAGTGAGTTGAGAGTTATGTATCTAAAATACATAACTTGGTTAGAAAAAATGATAAAACACAGAGATTTGAAACCAGAAATATTTCTGCTGGGGATACTACCAGAACAATATAATAAAGGGAATACATGTTTAATTTTGCATGTAGTAACAGCAGCAAGAATAGTATTTGCACAACAATGGAAAAATGAAGAGGTCCCGACAGACGAAAGTGTAATTAAAAAAGATTAGAATGTTGTCAGCATTCTGATGCTGCCATAAAAAGACGAGGCTTGACTTTTCACCTACTTATTTCTTTGTAGATAATATCCCCTAGGAGATGGGATGGTGGGGGGAACAGTCCTATGGGGTGAAGTCAGAAGCTGAGGAGACTGACTTGGAAGATGGCCAATGAGAAGATGAGAATTGGGGAACAGAAAGGGAAGGGTTTGGGGGTCAGAGGGTTAGTATCGGCTATGACTAAGTCAGGGACAGATCTGTCGTATTCAATATATGGAATACTTCAGCAAAGATTGTTTGGGAGTGCAATTTATTTGAGATGACATCGAAACCTGATAAATGTGCTGAGATAGATAGATTAACACTTAAAATAAAAGAAAAGGAAGAAACAGAATACTTTTTAACATGGGATATATTTTACCAATGGTTAACTAACAAAAACAGAGGTTAGAATTTAAAAAGGTTCAAAGAGATAATAAAAAAATTGTATTGAAAATATTATAAGATGGACAAACTAATTATTTTATGATTTTATGATTAATATTGATATGTTTATTAAGATTACTAGTATGTTTATGGTTATTGTTGTACCTTTACGCAAAAGTAATTATGCCCAGAACAACACGCTGTTCAGATAGACATGGATTTTTTTATGTTTTTAAAGAAAAAAATGTATCAATAAAACATTTATTCAAAAAAGAAGCCTGGAAAATTTTGAAAAGTGAGATCATAAAAGCCCAGGCTAGCACAATACCAAGAAGAAGAAGAAAAATAACAGCTATCAAAAGAAACCAGTATGGCTGCATAAAGAATTCTCTGACAAATTGAAAGACAAAAACAGCAACTATAAAAAGTGGAAAGAGGGGCACATAATTAAGGCAGAATATCAGCAAATAGCCCGAACCTGCAAATATGAAGTGAGGAAAGCTAAGGCTCACAATGAACAAAGGCTTGCGATGAAAGTAAAAAATAACAAAAAAAAGGTTCTTCCAACATGTTAAAAACAAGAGAAAAGTCAAGGAGACAATTGGTCTGTTGCTGGGAGAAAATGGCAGGAAGGTGACAAGCAACAGGGGGAAAGCAGAACTCCTTAACTGATTTTTTGCAACTGTCTTTACACAAAGAGAAAAACAGTCCAACCTATCAAAAACAGCACCACAAAAAACAGATTAGGAACACAAGTTAAAATAGGGAAGAAAATTGTAAGTGAGCACCTGTCTACCCTAGACAAGTTCAAATCACCAGGACCAGATAGATTACACTCCAAGGTTCTGAAGGAACTAGCAGACGTGATCTCAGAACCACTGAACTATATGTTTCAAAGATCCTGGAGTACCAGGGAACTGTCAGAGGACTGGAAAAGAGCTGATGTAGTTCTCATCTTCAAAAAGGGAAAAAAAATACATCCAGGAAACTACAGACCTATCAGCCTGACCTCAACGCCAGGGAAGATTCTGGAAAAGATAATTAAGCAACAAATCAAAGAACACCTAGAAGCAAACGAAGTAATAGCCAAAAGCCAACATAGGTTTGTCAAAATGCCAGACTAATCTTATTGCATTCTTTGACAAAGTGACAAAATTAGTGGACCAGAGGAATGCTGTTGATATAATTTACTTGGACTTCAGTTAGGCATTTGATAAAGTAGACCATAACCTACTACTAAATAAAATAGAAAAATGTGGGTTAGACAGCATCACCACCAGATGGATTCATAACTGGCTGACTAACTGCACTCAACATGTAGTCCTCAATGGAACTGCATCTACATGGAGGGAAGTATGCAGTGGGATACCCCAAGGTTCTGTTTTAGGCCCAGTACTCTTCAACATCTTCATCAATGATTTGGATGAGGGGATAGATGGGGAACTTATCAAACTTGCAGATGACACAAAGCTAGCAGGAATAGCCAATACTCCAGAAGATAGGCTTAAGATACAGAAGGATCTTGACAGACCTGAAAATTGGACGCTATCTAATAAAATGAAATTCAATGGTAAAAAAAGTAAGGTTCTACATTTAGGAAAGAAGAACGAAATGCACAGGTACAGTATATGTGGTCTCTCGCTCAATAGTAGTAACTGTGAGAGGGATCTTAGAGTGGACAACCATTTAAATATGAGCCAGCAGTGTGCAGCAGCCAAAAAGCGAACACAGTTTTAGGCTGCATAAATAGAGGGATAGAATCAAGATCACATGAAGTGTTAATACTTTATAATGCCTTGATAAGGCCACACTTGGAATACTGCATCCAGTTTTGGTCGCCACAATGTAAAAAAGATGTGGAGACTCTAGAAAAAGTGCAGAGAAGAGCAACAAAGATGATTAGGGGACTGGAGGCTAAAACATATGAAGAACGGCTGCAGGAACTGGGTATGTATAGTTTAATGAAAAGAAGGACTAGGGGTGACATGATAGTAATGTTCCAATATCTCAAGGGCTGCCACAAAGAAGAGGGAGTCAAGCTATTCTCCTAGTCTCTGAGGGCAGGACAAGAAGCAATGGGTGGAAACTAATCAAGGAGAGAAGTAACCTAGAACTAAGGAGAAATTTCCTGACAGTTAGAACAATTAATCAATGGAACAACTTGCCTCCAGAAGTTGTGAATGCTCCAACTCTGGAAGTGTTTTTTTAAAAGAATATATTGTATAATCATTTGTCTGAAGTAGTATGTAGAACTATTTAGTCTCTAAAGAGAAATTTATTTGATATACAATTTCTCACACAATTAAGAATTGTACCAAAGCCTGTTATTTTATGCATTACAATATTCCAAATAACTCTATATGCTTGCAATATTCTTTTTTAAAAACTGTCAAACATATATATTGGCTGTAGAATAAAGGCAATATTTTAAATATGTTTATCAATTTGTATTACAACAGACATATTTTTTGTAATGTTGTAAAAATTGTAATGATATTAATTAGCTACTAAAAAGGTCAGTTCTAGTAGTATTTTAGTGAATTCTTTTACTTAACATCTAAATGTGAGTTGAAAATATAGAAATAGAACTACGAAGACATTTTCTGACAGTTAATCAGTGTAACAACTTGCCTCCAGAAGTTGTAAATGCTCCAACACTGGAAGTTTTTAAGAATAGATAATCATTTGCCTGAAGTGGTGTAGGGCTTCCTGCCTAAGCAGGGAGTTGTACTAGAAGACCTCCAAGGTCCCTTCCAACTCTGTTATTCTATTCTATTCAAACTGTGAGACAGTGCAACTAGTCATAAATATGAGCTGGCTGCCAAGCACTACTGTGATGTGACTGCAGGGGGTGGATTCGGTGGTCATAATTTCAAGGATAGATCATAAGTGCTTTTCTAAAGTCTGTCATAACTTCAACTGCTTGTTAAACAACTGATCATTAATCAAGGACTACCTGTATTTATGTTGTTCAATATACCAATTCCCTATTGCTATAGAACCAATTTTTGAACATGACTCCACTGTCCATCATCACACAAATCAGATGAAGCTGTAACATCTGGAAGACCAGTGCTTCTCTACCTTAAAACAGTCAAGAAAAAAAAAACATTCATTAACTTTTACCTTAGATCATATGCAACATAATCTGTTATTGAGATTCCAAAATCAGAACGTCTGAAGTAATGGCACAATCCTGTATGAGCTTTAAACAGATACTTTGAATCTCTCACCAGTTTCACATGTGTCTTCAGGGGGAAAAAATCAATGATTCATAATTAAATATCTATATTTATGCTTTTCAAAGTTATCTTTGATAGGTTCTATGCGAGAGGGCCAAATAATATTGCAGTCAAACAAGCATGAAATTCCTTTTTTCTTGTATTGCATACTATGAAGAGAAAGAGATCAGGAATCTAGAACTGTTCTAAATTCCTATTTCTAAAGGGTTTTGTGGAAAATATTTGAAGAATTTATGTAATGCCTGAGGCACATGGTAAATATACCCATTTTCAATCCACTGGCTTGAAAAATTAATGTAGCAGTGGAGGGTAATTTTTGTATTAGTATGACATCGAGTTCGACCCAAGTTATTTTTTAAAATAATTCTAAGATTTGTCTTCTCTTCACAAACAAATTTATTAATAGAAATTTTAAATAAATACCTCATTTAGCCAACTCAGCGCACTAATAGTTGAACCCCCATTGCAACCATAATTATTATATGAACAGTCAATGACTTGCTGTACACTGAGTTTTTCCAGAGTATTTCTTTTAATTGCATAAGCAGATTCTATTCCACTAACAATACTGAAAGCCCAGCAGGCACCACACTGAAAGAAAAAAAAATCCCATGGGTATTATTCTTTGAATAAGAGTTTTAAAAAGCATGTTTACTATACATATTATGTTATCCCACTGCACTATTTAAGATTTTTTTATGTATAATGTTTTTCTGATTACATATAGTATTCAATCTATTTTTCAAGAAAACCCCTTTTGATTCCTTTCAGAGAAGTGGAATATTGGTTGGGGTTTTTTTAAGTGCAGAAGTTTTTTTCTAAGCACTTTCAGACTGCTGCAATATAATTTTAAAAACCTAGTCTCTAGTCAGGCATAGAGTTTATTCAAGTCACTTTGAGCCAATCATGAACATACATCTATCTTATGTCACAGGTTTGTGGTAAAGATTAAATGAGAATGAAGGAAAGAACTCTGTACACTGCCTTCAGCTCCCAAGTAATAAAAATAAACTACCATAAGTAAAAGCTGCACCAGGCAAATCTAAGACATAATGCATTACAACACTAACTTGAAAAGAATGGAGAAATATTTTTCCCTATAAATTATAGTTCCTCTAATTACACTGTAAGGCTGCCATAGAATTAAAATATGTATGTCCAAAATTATAACACTGAGATTAAATAAAAAGAAATAGACAGTTTACCTGTCTTTGATTTCTCACTTCTGTAACAACATTCTTGTCCCTCCAATCAAACTTTGCTGGCAAGGGTGAGTCTGTTCCTTGTAATGCAACTTGAGGAACATATCTGGGAACTTTAGAAGATCTACTTTGTAGGTAAATAGCTTTAATATAAAAACAATTAATTTATTTTGACTTTAGCACAACTACAATCAGCACAAATATCTTGTTTTGAAAGCAAACACTTAATACATTTTAATTTAATTCTAATCAGATCATTTTTACAGCAATAGTGATCCAACATTGTGTTCAATGCACTGTCTTTGTCTTTTTGAAACTTCTTAAGGATGATATCAAATCCTCATGATACATTTATCCAGGATAAAGTGGTACCACTGGCAAAAAGTACACTTGGTAATATGTTCTGTACCTTTAAATTCTTCAGGAGACAAATGAGAAAACTGATTTATTCCGTACAAAGCAATGATATTGTCACCGAATGATAATGAATTCCAATGCTTAATTCTCTTAATACTTTCCTGGAAAAATAAATAGACCATATGTATAATTATAGCCAAACAATTTTCAAATAACTACACTTAAGCCATTCAATACACCTCAGGGTTTCTGCCAATTGCAGACTTCTGAAGCGAACAAGCACTTGCGAAAATGGTTGACTTTTCACTACGTGCCGTGTTTTGAGAATATATTTTGTATTTCAAGCCTTTCTTCAGTTCTTCATAATGCAGCTCTTCTGCATAGTTTTTCCAATCTTTCATTTTTTAAAAAAATGGAAAAACTATGCAGGAGAGATTTTATTGTGAGCCGTCCAGAGAACTTCTAATTACTTCATACAGACTTCTATTTAACACCAAGTAGGGGAAAACAGCCTTTTCGTACTAATTCCTATTTTAATGTAACTATCGTCCTTCCTTCCTTCCTAATCCCCGTTATTAAATGGCAAAACTCTTGGCCATTTGGAAATGGGGTCGCTGGTTCTGCATTCCTGTATAAAAAAGATCTTCAAACCCTCTGAACTAAGTGAACCGGGCAAAAGGAAGAGGGCGCTTGGGCCCCGGAGTTTAAAGAGCAACACCTTGCCTGGTGGGGAACTGGCAGGGCGGAGTAATGCACCATAAAGCGGCCGAAAAAACAGAAGAGGAAGCCGAAAAGCGGAGCCTGCGCACGAAAAAGGGGTGGCGGGGATGGAAGGAGCCTTTGCGTCCTTTCGTACCTACCCGCAAGGCCCTTTCTTTCTTCCACTCGCTGCCCCTGGGATTGCGAAAGGGGAGGGAGAGATTTGCCGGTGCAAATTCGGAGCGGGAGCCATCCTCAAGAAAGGGAAACAGGATTAAGAGGGCGCACGGCCACAGGATCATGAGAGCGCGTCGGATTTTCCTTTCGCTTTGCTGGCCCCTCCTCCTCCCGTTTAGCGTAGGGCGAAGGCCCGGCGAGGTCTTGTCCGGTTTGGTTGGAGCACCTCTTTGTAATTAATCGCCTTTGCTGCTTGAATATTTGCAGAAAATACAAAAGTGCCAAAAGATAACGAACAAACAAAAGGTACAGATGCATCCCAAGGTACAGATGTAACAAAAGGTACAGATACATCCCACCCATACACAAATATAAACAAAGCATTAAATCTTTACCACGTATCTTTCCTTTTTTAAAAAATGTGTTTAATGCCTTCTAGTCAGTATGGACTCCTGGTAATGTCTGGACTAGTCCCTGCAGTTTTCTCAGCAAAGTATTTTGGAAGTGGTCTGCCATTGCCTGCTTCCTAGGTCTGAGAGAAAATGATTTTTATATGTGTATGTGTGTTTTGTTACTGCAACACGATTGTTTCGTGTTTGTGATTCTGATCCTGGAGACTTTCTTAGTAATGCTCCTTATCCATTCTCTCCTTAGTTTGCTACTAGTTCCTTGTGTAAATTGTTCCCGTTAAGTCCCTTTGATTACAGTTTCCCTTGGAAGAAGATTGAAGCCAATAAAGAATTGAGAAGCTCTACTCTCTCCATATTGTTGGATCTGTATCCTACATTTGGGTAGACAATATATCAAAAATGTGTACTATGACTTTAACTACTATTTTTCCCCCTTCCCCCTTTTTTCTTCGCACCCTCACTTATGCTTTGCTGATACTGCTCACTCCTACTCGTGATGTTATTGCTGAGAGATATTGTGTCAGAGTTACAGAACTAGAAATGTAAGCAACAATGTTTTGTATTGAAAGCTTTATCTTTGTTTACGAGAAGCTTTGTTTGAACTATCACAGTAAAGACTATTCTTTTTACTAAAACGTTCAGAGTTTGGAAGTATCTGTGTTGCAACGTTGCATGGTATACCGCTGTGCTCTGCAGAGGGCAATTTACCCTCAACACATATCCCATGTCATGATCCTGTCACCTCCAAGCAACCAGTTTACCCTTTCCTTTTCTCCCCTCCTGCAACTAACCATTATATTGTTTTTAGTATATAAACCTAAGATTATTTTGTCTGCTATCCCTTTTTAAAAGTTCTTTTAAAACATTTATGCAAAGGTGAGCAAATTGTTGGTATTGTTTCATAGTGCAACTGAAAGTTCCGTATGCATCCACAATGGTTCAGTGCAACTGAAAGTTCAGTGCAACTGAAAGTTCCGTATGCATCCACAATGGTTTCCTAAACTGCTCCCTATTTTTTCTCATTAAAATTTGATTTCCAGTGTAATATTTTTGAGAAATACCCTCTTGTACTCCTTTATCTGAAGGTCCATAGAAACTGCCTTGTGCCTTGCTAAATTTGTTGAAATTTGCTGTGAAGAAAGTTAGCATCTACCCCTCTTAGAAGAATGAAATATTCTAGGAAATATTAAAAAGGCAGACTATTATACCTCCCTGGATGAGAAAAGGAGAAACATGCTCTTGGAAAGTAGCCCCCACATTTCTTAATAGCTCCAGAAAGACTGGGCCATCCTATCTATAAGACAAAAGATCTTCAGCTCCAGGGTGATAGGATTAGCCCTCACTCAAGATCCAAACCAAGACAAAGCCATTAATACATAATAGGAATTGCCCAGCACCCTTTCAGAACACAAGCCTCTTCATTACATCATCACCCAGCAAGATTCAATCAAGCCTGGGACACAGACAGGGCCGGATTTAGATGAAAAGAGGCCCTAGGCTATTCCACTTATGAGACCCTTTCACCAGTGGTGGGATTCAATTTTTTTAACAACAGGTTCTGTGGGCGTGGCTTAGTTGGGGGTGTGGCTTGGTAATCACGTGACTGGGTGGGCGTGGCTAGCTGGTCACGTGACTGTAGGCGTGGGTACCTCGTCATGTGACCGGGTGGGCGTGGCTATGTGCATAGACTTTTTTCAGAGGGCTGAAAAAAGTCATTTCTGACTGGGCCTCGCACTTTTGACCGGTCCTCACACTTATGACCATCCTCACATTTATGCCCGTGCAGCTTTCTTAACAACCATGTCATTCATTTCACAACTGCTTCTCTTCACCATGGTGACACGATAGGGCAAAAACGTAAAATGTGAGGACAGTCGTAAGTTCAAGGACTGGTCAAAAGTGCGAGGACCAGTCAGAAATAACTTTTTCAGCCCTCTGAGTAGTCCATATGCATAAAAGGATACAGCAATAGAGAGGGATGAAGGAAGGGAAGGGAAATTAGAGTAGTGGGGAGGGTAAGAGAGGGAGAAAGAGAGGAGGAGAAGGAGAAAGGAAGAGGAAGTAGGGAGGAGAAGAAGAGGGGGAGGAAGAGAAAGTAAGAAGGAAAGAAAAGAGAGAGGTGGTAGGTTTGAGGAGAAAGATTGCTGTACAATAAAAAAGATGAAAGGGAAAAAAGCCAACCCCAAACAAATATAAAGATATTAAGATAAAGAATGAATTGTTAAACTGTAAAGAATAAAAGAGAACAAATATGAATAAATAACAATTAGAAACACACATACAAACATACAATGTATTTTCTTTGAACAGAGTATTTGGCCGGTTCACAAATTTAAACAGTGTTTAGTCATTTCAATTAAATTTACAATTTCTATATTTCCTTTTTGCCATATTTATTTCTCATCTATTTTTGTAAAAAACCAATATTACCCTTCATCCTCATCTCTAATCTTAATCAAATTCAATTTTTCCCTTCTATATTATACCCCTTCCCATTGTCATCTATTTTTATATCCATCCTCACATTGGTTAATTATGTAATATTAGTTGTTTAATATAAATTCAACATTTTAATATAAATCAATTAGTTATATAACTACCTTTTTTGTATATCAATATGAACATGAATATTCCAATTATTTCCATGCAATCCGATTTCTTACAAATCAATTAATTATATTTACCAATAATAATAAACCAAATAATTTCCCCCATATATTCCTCCAAACCACAACTTAACCATTTCTGCTTTCAGAAATATACAGTTAATAGTATCTCAATTATTACAATTCCCTAGTTAAATAGAGCTTTTTTCTTTTGTGTTTTAAAATCCTGAACTCGCCCCTTTTTCCCTAAATTTCCCATTGTTTGCACCTACCTTTTTTGGTGAGGAAAAAGAAAAGAATTCTGCCTGCCTAATTTTCCAACCTTGCAGCAACAGCAAAGCAGTTTCAGTTTCGTTTCTCAGCATAGCTAGGGGAAAAAAAATCAGCACTCTTTGCAAGGAAGCAGAAGAGCCCTGAGCAAAACAGCTAAGACAAATCAGCTGAGAGCCGGGAGGCCAATTAGCCTATGCTGAAGCTCCGTGGGCCAATAAAATTACAAAAAAAACCACCGAAACCTTTGTTAAATTGGTGGCTCCCCCGCCCCTCGCCCACCACTATTTATTGGCAATAAATAGTGGTGCGGAGGGGCGGGGCAAGCCAGCAATTTAACAAAGGGTTTGGCTGCACCACTGGCTCTAGGGCGGCCCTTTGAAGCCCCGCGGCAAGAATTTGAAGTTTTTTTTTCCTCTAGCCATCGGAGGCAGCAATAGATTGGGAGTGGGCAGGGTAAGCGATCCAACAGAGCAGAGAGTGAGAGGGAGTGAAGGCGTGGAAGCTGCTTTCTCCATCCTGCTCTCTTGCGTCCGGAGCCGGTGGGGAACCACGTGGCAGCCCACGTGGATCCCAGGCAGCAGAACTCAAGCTAGGGAAGGGGTGGGCAATTGTGGCTCTTTTACAACCTGTGGCCTTCAACAGCCAAGCTGTCTCAGGAATTCTGGAAGTTGAAGTCCACAGGTTGTAAAAGAGCCACAATTGCCTACCCCTGGCTAGGGTAGGCTGGCGCCGCGCGGGTGGGAGGCGAGGGGCGGGCGAGCCAGCAATTTAACAAAGGGTTCGGCTGAACCCCCTAGAACCCCCAGAATCCCACCACTGTGTAGGCCCCTCTTGATCTTGAGGCCCTAGGCTGAAGCCTAGTTAGCCTATAGGAAAATCCGGCCCTGGACACAGACAGCCTACAAGGTCATCTGGACCTCTGCATAGCCCCTGGGAGTGTGACAACCAATAGGATACATTTGCAAGGCCCAAGAGAGGATATAAATATATCTCACTCCACTCCATGTGTTCAGCTGCACCAGGACCACGTGCTTAATGGTTCTGCTCTATTAAACCATCCTTCCAAGCAGTCTCCATGTTTCCAGTGTCTTTCTTCCCACTTGGAATTGAACCCAGATCAGAGGTGGATTTCTGCAGGTTCTGACCAGTTCTAGAGAACCAGTAGCGGAAATTTTGAGTAGTTCAGAGAACCGGTAGTAAAAATTCTGACTGGCCCACCCCCATCTATTCTCTGCCTCCCAAGTCCCAGCTGATAGGGAGGAAATGGGGATTTTGCAGTAACCTTCCCCTGGAGTGGGGTGGGAATGGAGATTTTACAGTATTCTTCCCCTGCCATGCCCACCAAGCCATGCCATGCCCACCAAGCCACACCCACAGAACCAGTAGTAAAAAAATTCGAAACCCACCACTGACCCAGATAGACATTTCTTCCAACAGGTGCTTTAAATCTAATGTGTATGTAATAGTAATAATATATTACATTTGTATGCCATTCGACTTTCAATGACTTTGGGACAAGAAACAAATTACAATGAAACCTAACTAATAAAACTAATCAAAGAAGCTAAGCATGACATGGAATAAAACAAAATCTGGGTAAAGATTCTAATTTAATTCACAACTCTTCTAAACAACAGCTGGAGGCATCTGGAACTCAGGAAATCTCAATCCAGAAGGTAGGTAAAGAAGGCTTTTGGGATCCTGATAGATGCCATTGTTTGTAACCGGAGAGCAATCTGGATCAGCTGATGGGCTCTTCTGGGTAAATTGTGTCAAGTGCTTGCATCAGCATCTGATGGTGGTTAACAAGAAAACACTCAACAGAACTGGCTGCAAAATGACTGTGAACCCTCCCAAGAACTTAGTGGAAACCATCTGAACCGATTAAACATCTAATTTTTTATTTATTACAGAAGTCCTGGGTAGCAGCCAATCTGAATCAATACACTCAATTTTGATAATAATTCAAGAAGTTTAGAAGTAATAAGACTGGACCAAAATAGAAATTAAAATATGGTTTAATTGAATATATTACTTAGTCTGCAGTTTTAGGCAATCCAAATTTTTCTTGCAATAACTCAGATGGTTTAAAAGTTTTATTTGTCAATATGCCAAAGATTAACAGTGCTTCTTCAGAATTTCAAATATATCCAAAGTGACGAATATGAGTATTTCTAAAGTCAGTTTCTCATGCTGCAATGGCTACAGCTAATTCTATTGGTCTCAGGTCCCATAGAATGCTGCCATTCTGGTGGGGAAGGGGCCTGTAGGCATTCCTCAGTTTATAACCTCCTTCCTGGTGCCTATCTAACCTGTGCTTTGATTTGCCTTCCTGAGAATGAAAGAGGGGAGGGTCATCTGTTTATCTCAGCTCCGGAGCATCCAGCGAGGGATGCCTGAGAATGGCTTCTTATAACTGCAGGCCCACCAGCAGTTGCTGATACCAATTTGCCCGAACTGGCTGAATACCACCTCTGATCTTCACATCTGCACATTGGCTTATTCAACACCAGACTGAGGGGAGGGTCTCTTAACTGTTTCAATCTAATGGAATCCACAGATCCTGCTTTTTTTGCTTTGCTGTCACTTTCCTTTCAATAAAAGTTTCCTTTTAAAATGCCAATCATTTCTTGAATGGAGAGGAGAGGCAGGCCCTTAAATAAAGCAGGATCTACAAAAGTGGTTAACCCAGAGAAGCACTCACTCTACTAAGGGGACCCTGCAAATCATGTTCGAGTAGAGCGGCGAGCACAGAGACGGAGATTGCTGAGGTGAAACATCTACCGCTACCCAGCCAGATGCAATCTCTGACTGCCCTATTGAAGATGAGGCTGCTCTGGAGGATCCCATGAAACCGAGATGGTCAATTGAAGTGGGGAAGAAATACAACTGGAATGGAAGAACTAAAGGTGTCACCTTCACCTGGGGTGGCTGGCAACCAGGCTGGAAAAGCCAGCTGGATATCCTGTGGGACCAGGAGGACCTGGCTGAAGAACCGGCTAGAAATGAGTGACTTAAAAGACAAATCATGCAGTTTATGATGGAGTCTTTGGGGAACCTGAAAGGTTGGGGGGAACTGGACTGCCAAGAGGGAGGAAGAGAAGCAGCAGCAGCCACTGATGAAGCAAGAAATGTCACCTCAGGTCCAGCGGCCACGGACCCAGCAGACTGGGCAGCAGAGTCAGCAACCATCCCGGCAAACCCGCCACATGCAGCACCAGTCCCTGAAAATGTACCGGGGCTAGTAAGAGCCCCACAGCTAGAATGGAAGACACCCCTGGGTGTGAAGTATGATGGCGACTTGCAGCAGTTGGGCTTTTTACTGGTGCATGTCCTCACGTACATGCAGGAATATGGGTGGGATTTCCAAACTCAGGACGCCCAGGTTAGAGTTGTCACCCTGGCCCTGGAAGGAGTGGCAGTCAGGTGGATGATGACCCTCCACAATGCTGATGCCCAGGAGCTGTGGAACTTCGACTGTTTCATGATGGTGCTTTATCACCAATTCGAAGACCCACGAGCAGATCGGAAGGCCTGTGACTGGATCAGAACTGATTGCCAGCCGGTGACCGAATACACCAAGGAGTTCCAAGCCCTCGCCTGCCGAGTAGACTGGCTGGAAGACATCCTGGTGAGCTGGTTTAAAGAAAGACAGGCTAAATGATGTCTTCTACCATGCCTGCCTGCCCCACGGAGCCCCAAACTGCCTCCACGATTGGTATATTTTGGCAGAAGAGGTGGAGATTGACTTAGCCAGAAACCAGTACCGAGCTAGGAGAACCTGGAAGAGATCCCCAACTCAGGGGGAAGTGAGAGCCGTTCAAGTTGGAGACCGCCTCCCCGCCACTGTGGTCAATCACCTGTTTCAAGTGTGGGCAACGTGCAGGGTTTTTTTATTATAAAAAGTTCTTTCTTTTTTCTTTTAAAACAAACATTACATCCATTCTCTGATCCAGTTTGCCTTGTAATATAACTCCCAGTCCGGTAGACCCAGGCCTTGGTATCCTGTAGACATTTTATTTTGATTCTAGCCTTCTTTGTTTGCCAAATGTATTTCATTATTATTTTGTTAAGGTCCTTGAAAAAGTCTTTAACTGGGACAATTGGTATCACTTGAAAAAGATAGAGGAGTCTTGGTAATATGTTCATTTTTATTGAGGCTATTCTGCCCAGAAATGACAATTGTACCTTGTTCCAAATTTCCAGGTCCTTTTTAATTTGTTTCATCAATTTAATATAGTTGTCCTCTCTAATCGTTGTTACTTTTGTGGTAAGCCAAATTCCCAGGTATTTTACTTTCTTGACAATTTGTATTCCTAATTCTTCCTCCAATTTTGTCTCTTGTATCCTAGTCATGTTTTTGGTTAGGACTTTAGTTTTTTGCCTATTAATTTTGAGACCCGCCTCTTTGCCGTACTCTTCTATCTTCTCTAATAGTTTAATTCCTGCTACTTCCGGTTGCTCTACTATGAATACCAACCACATCGTCGGCAAAGGCCTGTAATTTGTATTCCTCTTTCCGTATCCTTAGTCCCTTTATTTCTTCTTCCTTTCTTACTTCGTTTAATAGGACTTCCAGTGATATGATGAACAGTAGGGGCGATAGTGGGCATCCTTGTCTTACTCCTTTTTGTATATTTATTTTTTCTGTCATATCCCCATTGATTGCAATTCTCGCTGTCTGGGAGGAATATACTTTCTTGATCATTTTTAGAAATTTGTCGCCAAAATCCATAAACTCTAGTTGTGCTATAAGGAATTTCCAATTCAAGTTGTCGAATGCCTTTTGGACATCGAGGAAGATTAAGGCCACCTGTTTATTAATTTTTTGCTCATAATATTCTAAGACATTCAGAATTGTCCTCATATTACTTTTTATCTGCCTCCTTGGGACAAAGCCATTTTGATCCGGGTGTATATAGTTGTGTATAATTGTTTTCAATCTTTGTGCTATGATTGTCGTAAATAATTTGTAATCGACGTTTAACAGGGAAATCGGTCTATAATTTTTAACTTTGGTCGGGTCAGTATCTTCTTTGGGGATAAGTGAAATGATAGTTTCTGCCCAAGATTTAGGTGTTTCTGCTTCCAGTAATGCATCATTAAGAACCTGTAGGAGTAGTTCATCTATTGCAGTTTGACAATTTTCGTAAAATTCAGTTGGGATTCCGTCCGGACCTGGGACCTTATTGTTCTTTTGTTTCTTTTGGGCTTCCATCAATTCCAACATCGTAATCAGTTTATTTAGTATGTCTCTGTGGTTTTCTTCCAATTTTGGGATGTTTACTTTTTGCAAGTATTCCTTAATATCTTGGTCTTGGATCTCATCTTGTGTGTAGAGGTTTTGATAAAATTCCTTAACTATGCGCTTTTTGTCTAGGTTCATATTGTACATTTGTCCCGCTTCATCTTGTAGTTGGTTGACTTAACAAACAGGAGAACACTATACTTAGAGGGATTTGATTTGAGCCAAGGTTGGCACGCCTTTCTGTGGGAAGGCACAGACAAGAAAAACGGGTATTTCCAGAGGCACTTAATCAGAGGTTCATTATACAAAACATGGAAAGATATCAGAAAGCAACATTACAGTAAAATCCCGAGATGGCTGTCCCCTATGGAAGCATTAATATACCCAAATACGATAGAAATAGGAAAGATGAGGAAATATCAAGAATTGTTGACCAGGGAAGGGAACCTATATACAAGACAAGAACTGGAAACACGAGGTACAGTTATTGATTGGTGGCCATACCTTCAAATAGAGTCAAGATTTACAGCAGACCAGATACAATATGGATTCCAAACCGAACCAAACGAATTAGATAAAATACTAAAAGGCACGGATGAAAAAATGATATCTAAAATTTACAGTTACCTACTGAGGTATAAATTAGAGGAGGAAACGGTGAAAGAAAATATGATAAGCTGGGCAAGAAATATAGGTCACAACATAGAACTGGACAAATGGGATAAGCTATGGACAGAAAATCATAAGATGACAATGTCGATCCCATACAAAGAAAATCTATATAAGATATTCTATAGATGGCACCTCCCACCGGCATGTTTGGCTAAAATGTTTCCAAATACATCGCCAATGTGCTGGAAATGCAAATCGCAAAAGGGGTCATATTACCATCTCTGATGGTCTTGTAGAAAGGCACAACACTACTGGCAAGAAATTAAGAGAATGATTGAAGAAATAATCACACAAAAAATTGAAATGAAACCAGAAAATTGCAGAAAACTACGCTTAGAAAAGCACAACTATGCTAAGACACAAATAAGCAGAAATGCAAACTTTTAAATAAAGAAACAACAGGTAAATGAGTAAATAATCACCAATAGGATAGCTTCTTAGGATAGTTTTTTCTTGTTTCTTCGTGTGTGTATTATGTACATGTATTTATATGTATTTATGTTGTATGTTTGTTTATGTTTAAAATAAAAAATAAAAAATAAAAAATAAAACAAACATTACATCATTAATCAGTTTATCTGTCATCATGTTTAATGCTTACCACTATTTTCTTATATTCTTATATTTCTTTGCTTTTACATTTCAATTTGATATATCTCCTGTTAAAAACATTTTTATTTAATTTTATGCCACTTTTCTATCCAATGATAAAATTACCCCCATATGTTATAATACTCCGATTCTTCCTTCTCTTTAATTACCAATGTTATCTATTCATTTCTGCACATTCTAATATTTTCTTAATTACCTCTCCCTCTGTAGGGATTTTTTCCACTTTCCAATTTTGTGCAAATACAATTCTCGCTGCAGTTATTACATGAATAATCAAATATACATTTTCTTTACTATATTTCTCAGATAAAATACCCAACAAAAACAGTTCCAGTTTTAAATCAATATGTTGCTGGGTCATTTTCTCTAACCATATCCGAATTCTTGCCCAATAGTTTCTCACTTCTGCACATGTCCACCACATATGATAATACAATCCCAGTGTCTGGTGACATTTCAAACATTTTGTTGATTTATCTTTAAACATTTTTGGCAATCTTTCCAGTGACATATGCCATCGATAATACATTTTATACAAATTCTCTTTATATGCTGTTGCCATTGTTAACTTATAATTTCTTTCCCATAGTTGATGCCATTTATCTAGCTCTATTGTATATCCAAAAAATTTTGCCCATGCTATCATTGTTTCTTTTACTTGTTCTTCTTCTAATTTAATAGAAAGTAAATAACTATATAATTTTGAATCATTCTCTCATCTGTTCCTGTGAGTATCTCATCCAATTGTCATCTCCAAGTAAAAACCATATAACTTTGCATCTTTTTCATATCTTGATTGTATTTGCAATTGTATATACCACATCATATCAATCCCTTGTTCTTCTAGTTCTTGTTTCGTTTTCAATTCCCCCTTTTCTGATAAAATATCTTTATATCTAATAATATTTCCCATATTGATAATATTTGGATGTATTAATGCTTCCATTGTTGAAAGCCATGTTGGTATTTTCAAATAATGTTTTTCTCTAACTTTCTCCGATAATAAAGAATTTCATACATATTGTCTTTGAAAATAGCTATGTATCTTAGTCTTCCCATACCATAAGAAAGAATGCCAACCCAGTTGTAGATCCTGACCCTCCAATGTCAATAAACTTGTATTTCTTAATACAATCCATTCTTTCATCCATGATAACGTTGCTGCCTGATAATATAATTCCCAGTTTGGTAGTCCAAACCTCCTCTAAATCTTGCATCTTGTAACATTTTAAAATTAATTCTCACTTTTTTCCCTTGCCATATAAATTTCATTATTATTTTATTAAGATTCTCAAAATATTTTTTTTCTAATTTTAGCAGTATTGTTTGAAATAGAAACAACAATCTTGGTAATATATTCATCTTAATTGTTGCTATTCTTCCCATTAATTATAATTGTAAATTCTTCCATCTCTCCAAGTCCATCTCAATTTGTCTTTTCAATTTATAATAATTATCTTCCTTAATCGTGATGCTCTTGCTGTTAACTGAATTCCTAAATATCTTACTTTTATCTCAGTGTTTTCATTAACTCCCTGTTCTGCTTCTCTGTGATGTTTTTCACCAATATTTTCATTTTATCTTTATTGATTTTCAACCCTGCCACTTCTCCATATTCTTCTATTTGTTCTATTAATTTTGGCCCAATTATTTGTGGCTCCTCTAAAATAAACACTAAATCATCTGCAAATGCCTGTAATTTATATTCTTCTTTTTTAATTCTGATATCTCTTATCTCTTCATTTGGTCTTATATTTCTATTTAATACCTCTAATAACAACACAAATAATAATGAGGATAACAGACAACCCTGCCTTGTGCCTTTCATATTAATCTTTTTTGTTATATCTCCATTTACCATCACCTTAGCTGATTGCTTATAATAAATTATAACGAATCTAGTCTGTGTCTTTGCTCCTGCCAATTCACCAATATTTCTTCCGGTATTAACCACCTGAAGCTCACTCCTTTTTTAATTAAACTTTTTGTCAAGAACTGGTACTCTTTTCTCAGATCTCTAACTCTTCTAGATATTTGTTTCAACACCACTCTCTTTCTACCTTTATATTTTATTGGGTTATTTCTTGCTATTTGTAATATCTCAGTTTTTATTGCTTTCTTGGTGAAACTTACATGTACCTCTGTAGGAAGTTTATTTCTCATTGCATATCTAGTGTGTACTCTAAATATCTCATCAATCTCATTCAATATCTTTTCTTTGATTTCCTCCATTGCTACCATCAACAACTCTGCCATTATTTCAGCTATATTTTCCCCCTTCTCTTCTTCTATGTTTTGAAATCTTAAATAATAATCTGCACAATCCATTTCTAAAGAAATAATTGTTTTTTCCTGGTTTTTCTCAGTTGTAAGTCTATCGTCCAGTTCTCCCACCCTTTTTTCTGTCGATTCTGCTTTTTCTTCCACCTTTGTATTCTTTGTTCATTTTTTCAATTATCCCCTTAACATCTTTTAATTCCCTTCTACTTTTTTCATTCTCTCATCTAATTTGCCTATTCTTTCTTTGAAGTCTTCATGAAATGCCTATTTTTTAGTTCCAGTTGCACGGTCATAGTATCCAATGTTCTCTGGGCTGCAGGGCTGGAAGTTGTTGAGGAAGCTGTTGAAGGCAGGTGTGTTGTTATTTTCTTCATCTTGTGATGTCTTGATATTATAAAACCAGGTTTATAATCCAAATACAATTTGTTATCCAAATATTTAATCCACCCCATTGGGTGAATTAAAAAAAATACAACAAGAAAAAAAACAAACCAATCAGCCAAACAAAAAGAAAAAGAAAAAGAAGAGAAAAAAAATGTAATCTCAATTGTAATCCAATGTTCATGTTCTTGTTCTTCAGGTTTTTCTTACCTTAATCCAAATTACCTCTAGTGAGGAATTAAATAGACCAAAAAACCAAAAAAAAAAAAAGAAAAGAAAAGAAAAGAAAAGGAAGGAGTGTCTGTATGTGAAAAAAAACACAAAAAAGGAAAAGAAAAAGAAAAACACAATCCAACCAATTGTTATACACACGCACAAAAAAAGACTAGAAAAAACAAACAAACAGCCTTGATGGTACAGTGGTGTACGCACCCTGTTATTAACACAGCTGCCTGCAATTTACTGCTGGTTCGAATCTCTCCAAGGCTCAAGGTTGACTCAGCCTTCCATCCTTTCTAAGGTAGGTGAAATGAGGACCCAGTTTGTGGGGGCAATAAGCTGACTTTGTATAAATATACAAAAAAGTATGAAGGCTATTGCTTAACGCATTGTAAACCGCCCTGAGTCTCCGGAGAAGGGCGGCATATAAATCAAATTTTAAAAAAAAGTGCCTAAAAATTAACAAGTAGAATCTAAACTCTGTTATCCACAGTAAAAAAACAAGAGAAAAGAAAAATATTTCAAAAGCAAAACTATATGGGAGTTGTCAATAATCTTTCCTGTTGCTTCTTCTTTTACATACTTCAAAAGGTACACTGTTCCATCTTGAATTTAAAACAATGCTATCAGTGTACTTCAGTGTATTAGACAAAATAATTTCTAATTAGTTCAGCAAGCATTATCAAGGTCATTCTTGTTCTTCCTTTAATTTATTCAGTTCATTGTCCTTTCACTAGTGCCTCTAGGTGGCACTGTAATTTATTTTCACCCGGGAAAAGTAGAAAAAGTTTTTTATTTTTTAAAAATAGTTCATTCGATCAGTAAATTTAGTTCAATTTCATTTATTAAAAATAATACGTTTAAAAATACTCAATCAGCTTGTTTTCTTATTTTCTTATTCTCCAAATCAATTCTGTTGAATCATTTAATTTTTTCTTCTTTCATTTGGGCCCGCCCGCTTTCTTCACTGCTATATTGTCGGAGATAGAGAAGCCGACACACGCCCACTCTCCCCTCATCTCTTTTTGTTGTTTTTTCCTCTTTTAGCTATTTCCAGGAGGTTATGAAAAGAAACTTGTACTTTGTTTAAAAAAGAAAAAGAGGTATTTCACCCATATGGTCCACACTTCCTTTTACTTCCACACTTCTGTTGTGGCTGCCCCAGCTTCGTAGCAGCTCTCAATGGTCGCTTTCTCAGCCGTCTGGTTGAGAGGCTTCTTCCTACCAGCCAGGGAATTTGCGACTTCCCTATACTCGCCAGTCTGTGCCTCTCTCGTTAAGTCCCTACAGGATGGCATCAGTCAAAAAAGACCCCCAAACAGCTGCAATATCGATGATCCTTCGGGAGCCCCCAAAGAAAGCATTGTTTTGCTGCAATGGTGGCCACACCCTCTGATGCTGGCCATGCCCTGTTTCAAGTGTGGAAAAGATGGACAACGTGCAGTTGAATGCTGCTCAAAGACCCCAGCCCACTTGCTTGCTAAAAGATGGCCTGGCATGGATGGGAGAGAAACTGTATGTCCCAGCTAGCCAGAGACTCAACCTCATGAAAGCCTACCATGATTTAAAGCTAGCTGGCCACTTCAGATTTATAAAAATACTGCACTTGATAAAAAGGCAATCTGGTGGCCTTCCTTAAAGAAAGACACAGAAAGTTACATGACCAGTTGCCGTGCCTGTGCAGCTGCAAAGAGAAGGCAGAGAAAAACCCCAGGGCTATTGCAAACAGTAGCTGAACCGTCAGTACTATGGAGAGAGATTTGTATGAATTTCATAATAGAACTACCGGACAGTGCAGGAAACACCATCATTTGGGTAGTAATAGATCTGTTTTCCAAGCAGGTCCACTTCATGCTTTGCCAAAAAAATTTCCATTGCCAAAACTCTGGCCAAAATGTTCCTGCACCACATCTATTGATTGCATGGAACCCCACAGAGGATTATATCCGACCAGGTCGTCCAATTTACATCAAAGTTCTGGAGAGCTTTCCTAAGCCTTCTGGGTACCGATCAGGGCCTGAGTTTTGGTCATCTTCCTTAGACAAATGGAAGGATAAAACAAATGAATGGCGTTCTAGAACAATATCTAAGACGCTTCATCAACTACCAACATGATAACTGGACCAACCTCTTGCCTTTTGCAGAGGTTGCTTATAATAACACAGTGGACTATAGCACTGGATTCACCCCATTTAGAGTGGCTACCAGCCAGGACTTCAATCCAATGCCAGAACTATCAGCAGAAGAACCACGATACCCTCTCTTAAGGAGTGGATACATCAACTGCAAAACATCTGGCCAGTAGTAAGAAAAGCATTCAGTGATGCTAGAGCCGCATTCAAAGAATAGACCCCAAACCATTTAAAATAGGGGACGGTATACCTATCCATTAAATTTCTACAATCCATACAACCCTCTACGAAATTAGGACTGAAATACATAGAACCTTTCCCCATTACTCGGATTATAAATCTGGTGACAGTTGAAATATCACTACCAAAAACTCTCAGGCAAGTGCATTATTAACAATTTCCATTAATAACTTGATGTACTTTATTTATATTGATCTCATAGAAAAATAATAGTTTGACCTTTTGTTTTCAATTTTAAAGCAATATTAGGAAGTTACTGTTTTTAATATTGTTTGCATGTTTTAGAATTGCTAGATACCATATAATAAGTATATGTTTTGAATTGAATTGTTGTAATGGCCAATTATTTTAATGATTATCTATCACTCTGTTGATGTGGTTTTCTATGATCCTATGTCCAGAAAAAAATATATTTGCATGGTCCATTGTAACATTTAGTACAAGTATTTTTTTTTTTAATTTGATTTCTATACCGCCCTACTCCCCAAGGACTCAGGACGGTGCACAGCCAAACAATAAAACACATACATACAAAATTTAAAAGTAGAATAAAATCAAATTAAATAATTTTGGCCCCGACAAATTTAAAACCCCAAACTTTTAAAACCAATTTAAAATTGAATGTATAAAATACTAAAAGATATTTAAAAATTAAAAATCTTTTATAAAAGAGGGAGAAAATTAGGCCAGGCCCGCCTGGTAGAATGTAGTATGTAGAAATAATTTTATTACCAGACACTTGAGGGCAGTATTGTACTTGAACATGTAAGCATGTAAGCATTGAAAGTTATTCAAAAATAAATTATGGTAGAGGTACATGAATTTATGCTTAATCAAAATTGAAAGGAAAACCTAGAGTAAAGGTAGCATTTTTCTGAGTTAGGCCTATATATAAAGTGAACAGCTATATTAAATATATAATGTTTACAAAAATTGAAAGATAACATTAAGACTAAAGTAAGGCTGGTCTTTCATTAATTTTAAAGAGAGTACAATGATTTGTCTGAAAAATATAGTCTAATTATAGTATTTCAGGAAACTGACATGAAGACTCTTCTGCGTTAATGTTGTGTATAGACTTTTGGATTACTAATATACAAAATTAATTTATATTTCAGTTAGTATGTATCTGAATAATTTTAATTCTAATAAAATTTTAAGAGGTTTTTAAGAAAAGACTAGACCATCACTTATCTGAAATGGTATTGGTTCTCCTTCTTGAGGAGGGGGCTGTACTACAAGACCTCCAAAGTCCCTTCCAGCTCCTATTCTGTCCTGTCCTGTCCTGTCCTGTCCCGTCCCGTCCCGTCCCGTCCCGTCCCGTCCCGTCCCATCCCATCCCATCCCATCCCATCCCATCCCATCCTATCCTATCCTATCCTATCCTATCCTATCCTAAAATGGTTAGACTTTTTGTTAGACTTAGAGCTGTTCAGTTAGAAAGGAAAGGATAATATCCACTTTCTCTATTGAATCTAAAATCACAATTGTATTGCCACTTGAACAAAATTCATAATCATAAATTGTTTTGAACAAAACAGTGGAAAAGGCCATCACGAAATGGCTAATTCCCATGTCTTTACATAGGAAGAAGGTGTGATGTGTAATATATGAGGTCCAGACTTTTTTTTGTATCTATGTGACACAGACTTCCAATTATTTTTAGTGTATTATACAATTTTTAGTGTTTGGGGCACATGCTGAATTTGTTATAAAGGAGGTGCCTTAATAATGTTAACTAGTTTAATCAGGTACAATTAGTAACTAGTTTAATGAGGTATAGTTAACTTAATAATGTTAACCAATTTAATGAGGTTAGGAGTTTCTTTTCCTTAACTAATATCAGATTCTTCCATTTGTTGGAAGCATACAAGGAAAATGGGCATTTGAAAATAAGATAAAATATTTAAAAAGAGCAGTTGATAATAATGTTTCATGTGGTAAAATTAAGGATATTAAGGAATAATTTTCTCTACCAGGCTTTGACATTTTAGACTATATTGATAGGAATTAACACAACCACAGGCAGTAGTAAACTTATATACCATAGGAAATATTAATTTTGGATGTCTCCATTATTCTGGCATGCATAGTAATTATGTTGGTTCATATTTTATTTGAGATAGTTATTTTTACATGAAGAAATAAAAATAAAACAGAGGAAAATTCATATGGAAGCTGCTAGTTTTCAGTCTCACAACTTTCTATTACTCTCAGATTTTATTGAAGTTGAAAATGATAACAGCAAAAACTAGGGCATGAATTACCATCAGCTCTTAAAGCAAAGTAACAGTTCATTATTTTAAGTGATCTATTTTATTCTTTTGCTGTATTATAGAAGAAGCTCCTGCAAGTTTCTCCTTGAATATTAAAAAGGAAAAAAAATATAAGGTCACTGACACAACACACATATAAACATGCACATACTATTTGAACAGGCTAAATTTTTTAAAATGTAAATTTTCTGGTATTATTCAGTAGAATGCATAGAAATTCAAGGTGGTTTCCATTTGCTTCAGTTTGGTGTAATATTTATGCAACATGCAGAGACTCAATTATCAAATTATGAGTTCTTGTCTATACTGAAAAAATTAATACGATTGTTTTAGCTAAGCCACTAGCTTATCCATTGCCAGACACATTTATATTTTTGAAGTACGCTGACAGATTTCTCTGGAACATGTGTCTCCAGGGATTGTAGATGGAGGCATAATGCCTTTCTCTCCTTCTCTTAAAATACAACTCTAATACAAATTTTAATAGACTAAAACAGTATTAAAAGGTTACAAAAGCATTGCATAACATAGATTTTTGAATCAAATCACTCATACATTTCTTCATTAAGACTTATCAGAATGATTATACACAAAATCTATTTGAATCATGCAACTTCAGGAAGGAACAGTCCTTTTGAACCAGTCTGTTTGAATAATTGTCCTTTTAAGTGCTTTTTCTAAATAGATTATTGCCAGGTCTGCTTCCAAAAAATAGCGGACAAGCGGGAGGGGGGGGGGTTAAGTAGTAAAAAAATAAAAAAAAATACAATTAAATTATATATTTTCTTACAAACATTTTAACACGTATTAAAATAATCACTTCAAAACTTTACTTAAAATTCAAAACATCGAATATAATAATATGTAAAATATTAAATTACATTTTACTTTGCTGTCGTGTGTATTTTTATTTGACTGCGCAGCTTTGATCAATTCTTTGTGTTTAAGGAATAATTCTTTAATTTCAGTACAAAGTTGAGAAATATTAAAAAATATACAAAGTTCACTTCGAACTGATGGTACAAGCAGTTGGTTACATTCGTCAGTCCACAAATTTCCCATGACGCTGAAAATTCGTTCAACGTTTGCATTTGATACTGGAATTGATGCACAATACTGGAACAGTTTCAGTAAACTCGGAGCTGGCTCTTTCTTTAAAAAGTATGTCCACTTATCAAGGGATGAAGTCCTTCACAAGTAAAATATTGTGCAACAGTGGGATACATTTTGCGGTTTCCCTTGTTTGATGCATCAGTGGAGAGAGAAAATGAATTCCAGTTTTAAGATCATTGAGAACCAACTCAATAGAAAAAGGATACAAAACCTCATTGACAATAGCTGATGATTTGGTTCTTCCACAAGACATCTTTTTTACAATTTCTGAATCATCAAAAATTTGCTTCATTAACTTAATACCGCAATCTTGAGCCAGGAAAGAAATATGGTGTTTGATCCCATGGTAAGTTTCAGCCATTTCAGCTACAGTCACTTTCTCACTGAAAGAGGAGTCTTTAACAATGAAAAACGAATTAATTTGCTTGTTACTGGAAGCTATTTTCTCCTTATCTAAATGATTTTTTGTGCTTGCATGCTTTTATACCATTATATTCAATTGTGAACGATTTCTGACACAATTTACAGTAGGTCGTCGTATTTGTTCTGTTGGTTTCGTTGTTGGTAATCCATGCAAAAGTAGCTTCCGAGTCTTTGGTGTATTTGCACACTCCTCTCTTTCGTTTTAAAGAATTCGAAATCTCGCCGCTGTCACTCTCATCACTCGACGCCATTTTAGGTCAGTTGACACAAGCTATAATACATTTTAAAAATGTGAACTGTACATAATTTTATAATATATTTTTATTTTAATCTCATCATTAATTTTTTTGGAGAATCGAGTTCAATGGATATTCGATCTTTGTCTCATTATAACTTATGAAAAAAAAAAGACAAAACGCGATTCTCCTATCCTTATTCTCTTAGACTGTACAGCTTTAGATTATGTACCATTTCATCATAAAGCTTTTGAATAAAAAAAATGTCCACTATAGTGAGCATAATGTGAAAAAAGCAGACTGTCCGCTCAAATAGTGGACACCTGGCAAGTGTAAGAATAGAGTAGAATAGAATAGAATAAGAATAGAATAGAATAGAATAGAATAGAATAGAATAGAATAGAATAGAATAGAATAGAATTCTTTATTGGCCAAGTTATGATTGGACACACAAGGAATTTGTCTTAGTGCATATGCTCTCAGTGTATATAAAAGAAAAGATACATTCATCAAGAATTATAAGGTACAACACATAATGATAGTCATAGGGAACAAATAAGCAAACAAATCATATTAGGAAACAGTCAATATAAATCGTAAGGATACCAGCAACAAGGTTACAGTCATACAGTCATAAGTGGGAGGAGATGGATAATAGGAACAATGAGAAGATTAATAGTAATGCAGACTTAATAACTAGTTTGACAGTGTTGAGGGAATTATTTGTTTAGCAGAGTGATGGTGTTTGGGAAAAAACTGTTCTTGTGTCTAGTTGTGTGGTGTGCAGTGCTCTATAGTGACATTTTGAGTGTAGCATCAGAGTGTATCTGTTGATCTATTTGTTTGGTATGCAAGTTGCAGGGGGTCTAACAGTGGATCCGTGATGATTTTCAAGTGGGACAGCACTAGCCTTTTAAAGGTTTTCATAACTACAGATATTAGAGCAACTGATCTGTAGTCATTCAGATCCTTGATGGTGGGCTTCTTCGGCACTAGTATAATAGTAGAGCGTTTGAAGCAAGAAGGAACATAGCACATCTCTAGCGATTTATTGAAGATACGGGTGAAGATGGGGCCCAATTGGTCAACACAGACTTTTAAGCAAGAAGGAGTTATCTTGTCTGGGCCTGGAGCTTTTCCTGGCTTTTGTCTGTGAAGTAGGTTCCTTTTCTGTGATCACTAGGGGTTGGGAATGCAATGGGATGGGGTCAGTTGTAGGAGGCTTGGCTGTTGTTGATGTGTCTGAGATGGGGCTTGTGGAGATAGATGGCTGTAGTTTCCTTTCAAACCTGCAATAAAACACATTCAGGTCATCTGCCAGTTGTTGATTTCCTTCAGCCTGGGAAGGAGATTTGCCATAACCGGTGATATTTTTAAGAGTTTTTGTTACAATTAAAAATACCTAACCTGTTTTCTGTATATATGTACATTTGTATATGAGTTAAATATATGATGTCACTATGCTCCTTCCCATTGGTCCCTACTTACCTTTTGCCCCGCCTCCTCTGAATATAAGTTGATGCTCCTGTCAGAGCAGTTGCAGTCCAAATGTAATTCTGTGGAAGATAAGAAACAAATAAATATCTTTGTAATAACGAAGCCTCAAGTCTGTTAATTGGGCCTAACCAGAATAAACAAGTAACAAATTGGTAGCAGAGGATGGTTTGGTAGGCCCAACCAAGCTAGAAATGCAAGACTCACAAAAAAGAAAAAAGAAGACCTGTCACTAGACATCTAACGAAAAGAATGGCAGCCCAGCTGACTCCTGAAAACAATACACCAAAAGAAGAAATGAAGAAAAATATACAATTCCACGAAAAAGAATTCCTGACAAACTCCAAACAATCACCAGATGGACCAGAAGTAGCTCCCTCAGCCTCAAACAAGGAAGGTGACATAAAAAGAAAAATACTAGAATTAATAGAAACGGCTCCAGATGACTCAAATCTGCTCGCGAAACTCCGCAGCCTAGTAAACGATCACGAAGCAGCAGCAGATGAAGAGATCGAACATAATAAACATGAAAAATCCACGGTAAGAAAGTCAACCCCTGACTACAAAACTAACGATGAAGCTGGCAATGGTTTCGTGCCTTTTTCATGGCGGCCATCTTGTCTATCTAATCCTTCTAAAATGGCCGACCAATCATTAAAAGGCTCCCGAAATTTAAATTACAAGCGGGAAACGAAACCTACAAAGAAAATAATTACCCGATTCCAGAAATAAATAAAAAACAACTATGTAACAAATATACTAATCAACCTACTGAACTAGAAATAGATAATGCCATGCAGGTGTTAACCGCGGCATTCGGGGCTAAGCTAAAAATACCAAACTCACAACCAGAAGACGCAAGAAAACTCTCTAAACTAACACCTAACAAAAGTCAAAAAGAATTAGACTACCTAGAAGAAGAACCAGCCACCCGAGAAAAAATGCGCCAGCAATCATACACTGAAGAACACCACCGACGCCCACACGATACGACCAAGACCCAAAATTTAAAATATCATACTTACCTGTCGCAGAATAACTCGCTGAGCGATCCAAACTCACCAACGCTGATTGTCCGAACCGGGCCCCATTCTATAGCCACATCGAGGAACAAGGCCGCCAGACCTCCGATGAAGATTTCACCGACCGATGCGGTTCCGGAGACTTCCCGACGAGCTGGACGGCATACCGGGCAATTATCAGCCAACAGAGGCCTTCCGGAGCCAAAACCGAAGACCAGAGGGCCAACTGGGGCTTCATCCCGGGAGCCGCAAACACAGAGTCCTCTCTTGTTGACTGCTGGGGAAGAATGAGATCTGGGCATGCGCAGAACGAACCTGCAAGAAAAAAAAGAAGAGGACATAAATACAATGAAATACAATACAATACTTATGAAATGGACTGCCTCCACCATAAGACTTATTATTATATCCTCATTGCCTCTATATCCCCAAGTATTTTTCCTAGCCTTGAACATAATCTGACTGTATCTGAAATATTACAAAAATTATTTAATTTATTTTATAGCAAAAATGTAGCCACGACTACTAGAATTTCAAGGGAATTCCACTCTGCCAGGTTAAGGCATGGTATCCCCATGAGCGAACATATTCTAAATCTGAACGCAACTAGAGCAGAACTCATCCAAAGGGGGGAGAATATATCTGATGGCAGTATGAAAAGTATTATAATCAATTCCCTAGACTCCAGCTGGGATAATTACATAACTTTACTTGTCAGCTTAAGTTTAGAACATATTACATTAGAAAATCTTACTAATAAACTTATAGCAGAAGACAAACTTAGAAGGGAACGATCTATACATCAAAGGGAAGGCAGAAATCAAAAAAGGATAGATTTCCGAGGCAGAGATAGATATCCACCTGAATGCACTATATGCGGCTCAGAAAAACATCAAAAGAGAGACTGCCCTAGGAACGCAGGATATAGAGATACATATTATCACAAAGATAGATCAGATAGAAGAATCAATTTCTCAGATAGAACTGACTATAGACATAAACGCAGAGAATCACCCTACTCAAAAGACAAATATATATATATATATAGCGAGAGACAGCTCTAGAGAAAGTAGATATGGGTATAAACAGATATGGAATAAAAGACAATAATCCATCAGCATCAGATTCATTCAACACCTGGCTCATTGACTCTGGAGCCACAAGCCACACAACTCACAATCAAAAAATTCTCAATAACTTCACAGAAAAGGAGTATTACATAAAGGTAGCGAATCAAAATAAAGTTCTAGGAAGAGGAGTAGGTAACACTCATATCAAAGGTATAGGGAAAATAGAGGGGGTACTATTTATACCCGAAATTCTGCATAATATATTGGCGATTCTAAAACTAAGCGAAGAGAATGGGGTAGAGACCACTTTCAAAAATGGAAAAGTATTCATGACAAAAAACAATAGGAACATAGACAAAATATTCAGTAAAGAGGGACTAACATATCTACTGACACGAAATGACGAAATAATCTGTGCACACCGTTAAAAAACAAAGAGACTAAACCCGATAGTCATGGAGGGAGTGAAAATATGTCAACAAGTGAACCCATTCTGTCAGAAAAATTATACAATGGTAAACCAATACATGATAACTGTACTCATTTACTTCATAAGAAACTAGGACATGCCAGTTTCCCTGTTATACAGAAAATGTTAGAATGTTCCGAAGACATCAAAGTAAAGAGTTGTAAAAACTATTTGGAATGTTCAGTATGTAAATCCTCCAAGCTCAAAAACAAACCTAAGCCCAAAAAGGCCACTCGCACCCCACAATCAATTCTTCAATTGGTACATATGGATGTCGTAGGCCCAATGAAACCATCAATCAAATATAGAAAAAAATATTTCCTAACTATAGTCGATGATTACAGCAGGTTTGGGTTCATGTACACTCTTAACCATAAAAATGAAGTTTTCAAAAAATTCAAAGAATTCTTTAAAAGAGTAGAAACTCAACATAATGTAAAAATCAAACAAATAATGAGCGACAGAGGATCAGAATTTTTGTCTAACAAATTTTCCAATTGACAAAAAATGCAGGGAATATTACATTTTAAATCCTGTCCCTTTTCACCCTTCCAGAATGGGGTCGCAGAGAGAAAAAATGGTTTATTACAAACCATGGTTAGATGTGTGCTAGACGATGCTGGTTTAAGTCAATCTTTCTGGGCTGAAGCCCTTACATATTCTAATTATACCCTAAATCAATTATGATCCAGTGTAATTAACAAAACACCATATGAACTCATGTATAACAAAAAACCAAAAATTGGACATCTACAAATATTTGGCGTAACTGCAGATGTGTATGTGCTTAAACAATTGAGACACAAAGGCGAAAAAGTATCTAAAAGACTAAGATTCATGGGGTACGAATCAGGAACTAAGGGATATCGTTTCATAGATAATAACAACCAATTCATCGTGTCTAGATCTGCTGTGTTCCATGAACACTCTAATTGGTCCAAAATACACCTTAACGAATTATGCCCCGAGTCAGAGAACGCAACATCCACTCACAGAAAACACAATTCACCAGTTACTGAACCCAAAATCATAAAGACAGGCAAACACAATTATCAAAAAATAATTAATGAGGAATGGAAAAAAGGGCAACCTATCTTGAAAGTAGACCCACTAACTGAGAAGGAAGCAAAGTTTATGCAAGGTGCTGAATTTCCTCCTGATAGACCCATTAGATCAAATAGGAGTACAATTCCAAAAAGATTTGATGACTACATACTATCTCTCAATGCCAAAAGACTAACACCCAATACATATGATGAAATACTTAAATTACCTCTGGAAGAGAAAACAAAGTGGGAGGAAACAATGAAAAAGGAGATGGATAGTTTGAAGGAACTAAACATGTACACACCAGCAGATCCCCCCGCAGATAAGTCCCCCATTGGTACTAAATGGATATTTAAAATCAAAGAACTAGAAGATAACAAATTCCTGTATAAAGCTAGGTTAGTAGCTCAAGGATTTGCCCAAAGATTCCCTGATGATTACATATTCACCTATTGTTAGAGCAGAGAGCGTAAAGACTGCGTTAGTACTAGCTTCCATTCTGAATTTGGACGTATATCAGTTTGATGTACAAACTGCATACCTACATGCCAGTCTCGATAAGGAAATATATGTAAAGGCACCCCCAGGAAAGAATATTCAAAAGGGAGAAACTTGGTTGTTAAATAAGAGTCTATATGGATTAAAACAATCTGGTAAACGATGGTATGAATGTCTGTCAAAAATACTTAAAGATATGGGTTTTATAGCCACTTCATCGGATCTATGTTTTTTCACTAAAAGAAAGAATAACTCTATTGAATATGTACTAATTTATGTTGACGACATATTGTATTTTGGACAAGATAAAATCAAATGTGACGAATTTGCTGAAAAATTGGGTAAAAACTTCAACTTAAAAATATTAGGAAAAGTAAATAAATATTTAGGAGTCCAAATTGATAAAACCGATAAAGGATTCAAATTATCCCAAAAAGAAAAAATTATAGAATTTATACAAAAGTGCAATATGATAAATTCAAAAACTTGCGAGACCCCCATGTCAACTGACTTCACTAGAAACATGCACCACGAATACGAGCCCTTCAAAGAAAACACTTTGTATTGTATACACTTTGTATATTTCTAATTGAACCAGACCAGATATCACTCTTGCTGTTAATCTATTGTCAAGACACGTAAGCAGCCCTAGTGTATATCACTGGGAAGGAATCAAAAGAATTCTAAGGTATCTAAAATTTAGTGCTGATGTCTATTTATATCTAGAACCATTTATTTCAGAAAAGCCCATATTGACCTGTTATGCTGATGTTGATTGGGCTGGAGACCCAAAAAGTCGAAAAAGTACCTCCGGTTATGTTTTCCTTATAAATGGTTGAACGGTACATTGGTATACTGGCAAACAAAATTTAATTGCCACCTCTAGGCAGAAGCCAAATACATTTGCCTATCTAAAGCAGCCAATAACCTGACCTGGTTTGATGATTTGTTGTCCAATATATGGGATGAACCCATTTATCCTTTTCTTATCAATGAAGATAATAAAGCAGCAATAGATATATCAGCTTCCAAGGCAATAGGCCAAAGATCTCGACACATCGATATCAAATATAAACATGTGAGACAATTATCGAGTATAAGATTTATTAAGGCTATACACTGCGATACGAGTGAACAGATTGCTGACATTCTCACTAAACCTTTAGCAACTAAGCAACATACATATCTGACTTCTAAATTTAATGTACATATCTAAAACCGGTGATTTATTATTAGTTAGGTATTTTAGAGGGGGATTTGTTACATTTAAAAATACCTAACCTGTTTTCTGTATATATGTACATTTGTATATGAGTTAAATATATCATGTCACTATGCTCCTTCCCATTGGTCCCTACTTACCTTTTGCCCCGCCTCCTCTGAATATAAGTTGATGCTCCTGTCAGAGCAGTTGCAGTCCAAATGTAATTCTGTGGAAGATAAGAAACAAATAAATATCTTTGTAATAACGAAGCCTCAAGTCTGTTAATTGGGCCTAACCAGAATAAACAAATAAGTAACAGTTTTCCACATGTTTGCTGGTTCATTTGTTGAGAACTGATTCTTTAGCTTTTCAAGGTAGCTTTTTTTTTTTCTGCTCTGATCTCCCTTGTTAATACATTTCTGGCCTTTATCATCTTTTATGTAGGCTTCCTCTTTGGAACGACATAGCTGCTTAAGTTTAGCTGTGAACCAAGGTTTGTTGTTACTGTATATTTGCAAGTTCCGGGTCGGTACACGTAGGTCTTTGCAGAAGCTGACATATGATGTTACAGTATCTGTGAGTTCATCTAAATCTGCAAAGGTACTTTCGAAAACATTCCAATCAGTGCAGTCAAGGCAGGCCTGTAGGTCAGTCCAGGTCCTCACTGATTTAATTGTTGGTTTTGTGGTTTTAAGTCTTTGCCTGTAAGCAGGTACAAGGTAAACCATGTAATGATCAGAATTCCCACAGCTGCTCGTGGTAAACATTAATAATTTATTTCTATGTCTGACAGACAGGTTTGGGCAGATAATATATTTTTACAGAACTATGAATGATTCTCATATCAAACATTCTAATTAAGATGTACATTCCTGAAGATAGATCTCTCAGCTAACTATCATCTATCTATCTATCTATCTATCTATCTATCTATCTATCTATCTATCTATCTCCTATCTATCTATGTCAATATTTATACATTAAATAGTAAGTTAAGGTAGGTGAAACATTATTCCCAAATTTTGAGATGTCTGTATATTGTTCTCTGATGCTGTGGGCTAAATAACTAAATATCTACTGTTAATTTTACAGCCTGCAATCAAAATGAGTCACACAATGGATTATTTCAGCTCTTTACATTTTATATTCCACTCCTTTTTAGTTTTGGGTTGATTAACATGGTACTAGAAAATATCAGGCAAAATAATGTGGAATGCCTTTTATCAAGTCAATTCTAGTAAGAAACAAAAGTGCTTTTTTTCAAGAGGAAATTGGACTTTCTTGTTTTTCTTTGAAGACATTTCGCTTCTCATCCAAGAAGCTTCTTCAGCTCAACAGAAACATGTTCAAAGAAAAACAAGAAAGTCAAGTTGCCTCTTGAAAAAAGCATATTTGGAAAAATATTTTGCATTTTATTTGGGCCAATGGTAGATTGCTGGGTTTATATGATGAAAGGCTATATCCCATCTTCTGCTTTTCATGCTACCTCTCATATCACCAAATTATTTCTCTGGCATTGACTCTCTAATTCAGTGGTTCTCAACCTTCCTAATGCCGCGACCCTTTAATACAGTTCCTCATGTTGTGGTGACCCCCAACCAGGGGTGGGTTCTAATTATTTTTACTACCGGTTCTGTGGGTGTGGCTTATTTTGTGGGCGTGGCTTGGAGGTCATGTGACTGAGTGGGCGTGGCTAGCTGGTCATGTGACTGAGTGGCCATGGCTATGTGTATAGGGACTACTCAGAGGGCTGAAAAAAGTCATTTGTGACAGGTCCTCGCACTTTTGACTGGTCCTCACACTTATGACCATCCTCACATTTATGCCTGTGCAGCATTCTTAACAACCATGTCACTCATTTCACAACTGCTTCTCTTCAACATGGTATAAGATAGGGCAAAAATGTAAATTGTGAGGACAGTCGTAAGTTCGAGGACTGGTCAAAAGTGCGAGGACCAGTCAAAAATAACCTTTTCAGCCCTCTGAGTAGTCCATATGCATAAAAGGATACAGCAATAGAGAGGGATGAAGGAAGGGAAGGGAAATTAGAGTAGGAGTGAAGGTAAGAGAGGGAGGAAGAGAGGAGGAGAAGGAGAAAGAAAGAGGAAGTAGGGAGAAGAAGAAGGGGGGGGGAAGAGAAAGTAAGAAAGAAAGAAAAGACAGAGGTGGTAGGTTTGAGGAGAAAGATTGCTGTACAAAAAAAAAGATGAAAGGGAAGAAAGCCAACCCCAAACAAATATTAAGATATTAAGATAAAGAATGAATTGTTAAATTTTAAAGAATAAAAGAGAACAAATAGTAATAATTAGAAACACACATACAAACATACAATGTATTTTCTTTGAACAGAGTATTTGGCTGGTCCACAAATTTAAACAGTTGTAGGAGGTTAGCACCCATCCCTTTCCTAGAAGAATGAAATATTTTGGGAAATATTAAAAAGGCAGAATATTATATTTTCCTGTATGAGAAATGGAGAAGCATATTTTACAGACAGAGCAACTCCCACCTTCCTGCCCCCCACCCTTTGTTAATGGGCCAGAGGCAGAAACTCAATCCTTTGTCAAAGGACATTTGCAACACAATAGCAACAGAAACTAACACAATGGGCCCCATCAAGCCATGTGATCCTGTCCACCATTAAATAATCTTTCCAAGCAGTCTCCATGTTTCCAGTGTCTTTTTCCCCACTTGGAGCAGAACCCAGAAGGATATTTCTTCCAACACAGTATTTAGTCATTTCAATTAAATTTACAATTTTTATATTTCCTTTTTACCATATTTATTCCTCATCTATTTTTTTTAAAAAACCAATATTACCCTTCATCCTCATCTCTAATCTTAATCAAATTCAATTTTTCCTTTCTATTCTATATTATACCCCTTCCCATTGTCATCTATTTTTATATCCATCCTCACATTGGTTAATTATATAATACAGTTGTTTAATACAAATTCAACATTTTAATATAAATCAATTAGTTATATAACTACCTTTTTTGCATATTAATCAATATGAACATGAATATTCCAATTATTTCCATGCAATCCAATTTCTTACAAATCAATTAATTATATTTACCAATAATAATAAACCAAATAATTTCCCCCCATATTCCTCCAAACCACAACTTAACCATTTCTGCTTTCAACACAATATGCAATTAACAGTATCTCAATTATTACAATTCCCTAGTTAAATAGAGCTTTTTTTCTTCTGTGTTTTAAAATCTTGAATCTCCTCTTTTGCCCTAAATTTCCCATTGTTTGCAGTTTGCACCTACCTTTTTGGTGAGGAAAAAGAAAAAGAAATCTCTCTGCCTTATTTTGTCACGTTGCAGCCAAGACCCTGCTTACTTTCAATTTTGCTTTTTGAGCATAGCTAGGGGGGAAATCTGCTCCAGGAATTTACCTCTTTGCATCTAGCTAGCAACAGAGCCCTCCGCAAAACAGTTGAGAGTATGGCGGCTCTTTGAAGCCCCACGGCAAGAATTTAAAGTTTTTTTCCCCTCTAGCCATCAGCTGGGACTCCGGAGCAGCAATAGATTGGGAGTGGGCGGGGTAAGCGAACGGCGACCGGGCGATCCAGTAGAGGCAGAGGGTGAGTGAAGGCATGGGGAGGGGGGTGAGAGAGGGCTTTGGCGACCCCCGTGAAATGGCTGTTCGACTCCCAAAGGGGTCGCGACCCCCAGGTTGAGAACTGCTGCTCTAATTCCAATCAGTGATAAAGATAGGCCTGCCTTTTTTGTGATTAAAAGGCCGAAATACAAAGGTTGAAATAATGTTTATACAGCTTACCTCCTGGCCATATACCACAGAGATGTGGGTGATTAGAGTATAGTATTCAGCCCTTTCTTCCCTCTTTTGAAGACAGAATAATCTCACAGTAGATAAATAAAAAGGCCTTATTTTTTTTTTTTATTTCAAAAGTTTTACAATTGCATTTTCACCCCTTTTCCCCCCCCCTCAACCCGCCCCAAACTTCCCAACCTCCCTAACCCACCCTAACCCACCCACCCCCCGGACTTCCTCACAATATACTCATGTCAAATAAAAGGAAAAACCCTCCTTTGTATATAAAACTTGAACCCCTCCCTCCCCCTTACAAGTTTTCATCTTCATTACATTAACATATTTCTATCTTAATATAACCTTTTCAAATAGATTTTCATCCTAATTGCCTTAAAAATATTTCTATCTTAATATAACATTTTCTAATAAATTTTCATCCTTAACCTTAAAAAATTTCTATCTTAATATAACATTTTCAAATAAAAGCTATTTGATACTTCCTTGTTTGATATTTGTTCTGAACATAATCTATCCACTTTTTCCATTCCCATTCATAAGTCTCTGGTGAACAATCTTTTAGAAATGCTGAAATCTTCGCCATCTCTGCAAAACTGGCCATCTTCAAAGTCCATTCCTCAATCGTAGGCAGCGCTTCATTTTTCCAATATTTACCTATCAACAATCTTGCTGCTGTTATCATATACAATATCAATTTTGTCTCACCCGATGTAAAACCCTTAACTATACCCAATAAAAACAGTTGTGGAGAAAATTGAATTTTTTTCTTCAAAACATTCTGCATGACCCACCAAATTTTTATCCAAAAAGCCTTAACTTTCTTACAGGTCCACCAAACATGATAATATGTAGTGTCTAAACAATCACATCTCCAACATTTAGGCTGCACATTAGGGTACATACACGACAATTTTTTGGGGTCTAGGTGCCATCTGTAAAACATTTTATAAAAATTTTCCCTCAGATTCTGCGACTGTGTAAATTTAACATTCTGAACCCAAATTTTTTCCCATGTTTCCAACATCACTGGTTCCTCAAAATTTTGTGCCCACTTAATCATGCAATCTTTAACTAGTTCAGTTTCTGAATCCCTTTCTAACAAAACATTATAAAGTCTTTTGATATGCATTGGACCTTTCTCTTTTATGTGTCTAACTAATTCTTCCTCATACATCATAATACCAGTTTTTTGGTCCTCTTTCCATCTCAATTGCAATTGATTATATTGTAACCAAGTTAAATTAATCCCTTCAGCCAACAATGTCTGTAATGTCTTCAGCTGCCATCTGCCCGCATCTGTAAAAAGAACCTCTTTGTATAAACCCCCCCCGAGTGACATTATATTTGTATTCCACAAAGTATGACCAAGATCCAGCCATAGCGGTATTTTATAATCCCAATTGTTTCGGTGCTTCTTCCAAACTCTCAACAAAGAATCTCTAAGTATATGGCTTTTGAATACTTTATCCACTTTACTGTCATAAAATAAGTATGCGTGCCATCCAAATTCCAAGTCAAAACTTTCTGCATTTAGTATTCCAGTCTTTTTTCCTCCAAACCAATCACTTAGTAAAGTCAAAGCTGCTGCATCATAATATAACTGTAGGTTTGGAAGTTTAAGACCTCCCCTTTCTGGAATGTCTTGCATGATTTTCATTTTTACTCTTGGTTTTTTCTTGTTCCAGACAAACTTATTCACACCAGTTTGCCATACTTTTAGTTGTTTATCATTTTTGAGCACCGGAATCATTTGAAACAAAAAAAGAAATCTTGGCAAAATGTTCATCTTAACTGCTGCTATTCTTCCAAGTAGAGACAGCTGCAGTTTTTTCCAAGTCTCCATGTCTTTTTGCACCTCTCGCCACAACACCTCATAGTTATTTTGAAACAATTTCATATTTGATTCTGCAACCTGAACTCCTAGATATTTTACCTTTGGTACAATCTCAAAACCTGCCCTCCTTTCAAGCTCAAGTTTACGATCTTGTGTCATGTTTTTAACTACCATCTTAGTTTTTTTCTGGTTCAATCTAAAACCTGAAACTTTACCATAGTCTTGTATAATGTCCTTCATCTGGATTATTGATTCCATTGGCTGTGTTAGGGTAACAACCAGATCATCTGCAAATGCCTTTATTCTGTAATCCTCTTGCCTTATCATTATACCTTTCAAAGTATTAGAGTCCCTTATTGTATTTAACAAGACTTCTAGTGTTAAAATAAACAACAGTGGGGACAACGGACATCCCTGTCTTGTTCCTTTTTCGATTTTAAACTCTGTTGTCAGACTTCCATTAATAATAATCTGTGCCTTTTGTTCTTGATAAATTGCTGAAACCGCCTGAATAAATTGGTCCCCAAAGCCCATCCTTTTTAAAGTCTTTAGTAGAAAATTCCAGTCCACTTTATCAAAGGCCTTCTCTGCATCCAGAAAAACCAGCACTGCAGGGATCTGTTTATTCTTCTCAAGATATTCCAATAAATCTATTACTTGCCTTACATTATCATTCATGTGCCTACCCTCAATAAATCCCGCTTGATCATCATGAATCACCTTTTGAATTACTGGCATCAATCTGTTGGCTAATACTTTTGCGTAAATTTTGTAATCCGTATTCAAGAGAGATATTGGTCTGTAGTTCTCTGGTTTTTTGGGACCTGCTTGTTCTTTTGGTATCAAAGAAATATAAGCTGTAGTCCAAGATGGGGGTACTTTTCCCCCTTGTTGTATATTACAAAATAAGTCTCTAAGTTGTTCCACCATTTCTGCCTGCAGAGTTTTATAATACACTGCAGTCAGACCATCCGTTCCAGGAGCTTTAGCTGTTTTTAATTGTTTTATTGCTGCTATTATCTCCTCCTCTGTTATAGGATAATTCATTCTTTCCTTTTGTTGCTCAGTGATTTTTGTAACTCTTTTGTTGTCTAAATATTTTTCTATAAGTCCATTCTGCACCTCCTCTCTGGCATATAGTTTAGTGTAATATTCAAGAAAAGCTTCTTTTATTAATTTCTGTTGAAAAACTTCTTTCCCTCCAATATCAATACTATCAATAGTCCGTACACTCTGTTTCTTCCTTAATGTGTAAGCCAACCACCTGCCCGGTTTATTGGCGTTGCAGAATGTGTTATGCTTCGCATATTGTAAATTTGTTGCAACTTGTTCCGCTATAAACATTTGGAATTGGTCTTTCAGAAGTTTTATGACACCAAGTATTCTTTCATCTGTTGGATTTTTAATAAGTAACTGTTCTTTGTTCTTTATTTCTGCTTCCAATTCAAGTCTTTTCTTTTGTCGAATCAACCTATGTCTAGAGTTCATATATATGAGTACCCCTCTCATATAAGCTTTGCTTGCGTCCCACACAATTTCCATTGGGGTGCCTTTATTCAAATTCATTTCAAAAAACTCTTTCAAATACTTTTTAAGTTCTATTATATTTTTTTCATATCTGAATAAGTTTTCATTTAATCTCCAAGAGCGTCTCTCAGTCTTGTGTATCTCAATTTCTATCCACACTGGGCTATGATCAGTCAAAGTTCTTGGCAGAATCTTTGTTCTTTTTGTCCTGATAAGTAAATCATCAGACAACAAGATAAAGTCAATCCTGGAAAAAGATCTGTGTCTATCAGAGAAGAAAGTATAATCCAATTCTTTTGGGTTATGTATTCTCCAAATATCTTTTAGTTCCAAATCTTCTTTCATATCGAAGAAAGTCTGTGGTAATCTAATCCTTGACTTCGCCAAAGTCTTTTTATCTAGTTTAGAGTCAATTACACCATTCCAATCTCCCATAATTAAGATAGATCTGTAATCCCATTGAAGTATTTTCGTATGCAACATTTTATAAAAATAGTCCTGTTGTTGGTTAGGAGCATAGATCCCTATCAAGAGAATTTGATTATTAGCAGAAAGTAATTCAATTGCTACAAACCTACCATCTTGATCAGCTTCTATAAGTTTGGCTGTTAATTTTTTGTTTACGTAAATAACCACACCATTCTTTTTTTGGTTAGTTGAAGATATAAAATGTGTTCCTAGTTTGGGATTTTTCAAATAGTTTTGATCTTGAGCTGTAATATGCGTTTCTTGTAGACAAATTATATCATTATTATGTTGTTTTAAATATGCAAATACTTTCTTCCTTTTTTGTGCTACATTCAACCCATTCACATTCCAAGATAAACATTTAATCATCATTATTCTCCTTCTGGAGCAAAGAGCAGAACATTCGGATTTCATCCGAGATCTTCTGTCCTGCTTTCCCCACGACTCCAGCCTTTTCATCTTGTCTTTCCTGCTGTAACTTTTCTTTAAGTTGCTTGGCTTTTGCTCGGGTTATACGCTGGTCCTTGACTTCAGCCGACCAAGCCGGCTCCAAGATTGGAGAAGGTTCCAGCAAAGGCTCATCCAGAAAACCTCCTTCAGCGCCCTTCAACTCCTCTGATTCCTGCTTGGATTGTTGTTGCAATTCTTGAAATTGCTTCTTATCACTCTCTTTAATCTCCAAAACTGTAGATGTACGTGGGGATGGTGTTCTTTCTTTAAAGATATGAGTATAAAATTGCTCCGCCTTCTCCACAGTATTCAGACGGTGTTTCTCTCCCTTATATCTCAAAATTATGCCAGTTGGAGCGTCCCAACGAAATGGGATTTGATTATTCTGCAATTCTTTAACAAGAAAGCCAAAATCTTTTCTGGATTTCAACATCTTGGGTGGAAGCTCCTTGTAGACTGTAATCTTGGATCCACTCACTTGTACAGAAGTAAGAAAAGATTTCTGCAGGATATCATTTCTTATTGCTCTGTCTGTAAAATATATGACCACATCTCTAGGCAATTGTCTTTGTCTAGCCACCCAAGAGTTGACTCTGTAAATTTTGTCTATTTTACAAAATACCATATCAGGATCAATTTTTAAGATCACAGCTAGGGCTTCAGCACAGATCTGTCTCAAATCTTGTCTCTCCTCTTCTCTAATTCCTCGAAGCCGTATAGCAAATTCCATTGCCCGAAATTGCATCATAACAATCTCGTTCTCAACTCTCTGCATCTTGTCATCAACATCAAAAAATTTATGATCATTATTTTTCATCTTAGCATTAACTTCTAATTTAAATTCATCCACTTTTGACTCAACTTTCATAATAAATCCTGCCAGGCTAGACGCCACATCTGTTATTTTTTTGGTCACCTTCTTCTGGTTCTGCTGCATTTCCTGCATAATTTCCTGTTGAGACTTTTGAATTTTATCATCTATTTTATTTATTTTATCATCTATTTCCTGTTGAGCTTTTTGAAATTTGTCATCCAGGATATTTGAAATAAATTCTTTTAAATCTCCCATATCAAAATCTTTTTTCTGGGCTTGTAATTGCATGTCCTGTTTGCGTGTGGGGGATCCCCCCCCCCCGTTTTGCCTTCCTGCTTCTTTGAGGCCATCCTGCCACGTAGGCTAGCTTTTCTAGAAGGGGAGGTTCCGCTTCTTCTGCCACCTCCACAAAGCCTTCTAAAAAGGTCCCCCAGATTTATTCAAGGCAAAATTATAATGCAACAAAGTCAAGTAAAAGGGAGAGATTTTCTTCTTGTTTCTGTTACAGCCGGAGCAACTTTATAGCAATTTTTTAACTTTGTAACAAAGCAAGATGACTTCACCAATCCACACCCGCTGATACATTTGCTCAAATGCTAGGCGCCATATTTTTTCCAATCACTTTCACTCATTCAGAAACTTTCGCTTCAGTAATAAAAAGTTCAGTAAAGAACTAATACTTGCAGTTCAAGATTTCAGGGTTCAAGTAGATTTCAAATGTTTGTTTGGGTTATTTCCTCGCTCTTTAAAAGTTTCCTGCCTCCGGCTTGTTCTGCGGAAGCAGAGACGTCCCACGCCGCCCGGAGTCTCAGCAGGTTGTAAGGGAGCCGCCCTGTTTCTTCCCCAGAAACAATTCCCTGGGGAGGTTGCAGGGGCTCAACCTGTACCCTGCTGCCTCTTCTTCCTAAATCCTAAAGATTTTGAAGATTTCAAGCCGCTTCGCAATCGAGAAGCGGCTCTACGAGCGGCGGGGCTGGCGGCGCTTAAAAAGGCACCGTCGCCGCCGAAGACGAGGAAACCGGAAGCAAAAAGGCCTTATTTTAAAACAAAATATAAAATCCTTTTAAACTATAAATTTGAAAATGTTGCCATTTACTGTGAAAGTAATTCAGAGCTGCCGAGATAATAAATGAATGGCAGTTTATAAAGTAGTTTTTTCTTCTTTTCTTATAAAAAAGAAAAATTCAAAAGATATCATATTCTTGACAAATTACAATATGCTTCTATTCTGCTACAAATGATGCCCTTCAATCAGAATATCCAAGCTTATACTAGAGATTTCAATTTATGATTATAAATCGTAAGAAATTCTAGACAAATTATATCTTCATAAATAAAGCTTTTTGATTGAACGCTCAATTCCACTGTTGGTTAAGAACTTGACTCAGTAGCATATAATAATAACATAATAAAAACTATTAAAAAAGCATTCTACAATTAAAAACACCAGACAAATTTACCAATGGCAGAGTATCAGAGAGATCTGCCATGATAGGCAATATAGCCATCTTACTAAGTCACCATTTCCTTGAGATCTCCAACTCTGATAACATCATCTATTTTAAAAGATTTTTGGAAGGATGTTAGGGATGGGCCAGTCTCACCTCAGTGGAATTAAGCTCCATAGGGTGGCAGCCGTGGCAGAAAAAGCCTGTCTCTGAAATCTGCCGGATATAACTCTTTCACAAGTGCAGTGGTGAAATGCAATTTTTTTTACTACCAGTTCTGTGGGTGTGGCTTGGTGGGCATGGTGTGGCTTGGTGGGCATGGCAGGAGAAGGATATTGCAAAATCTCCATTCCCACCTCACTCTAGGGGAAGAATACTGCAAAATCCCCATTCCCATCCCACTCTGGGACCAACCAGAGGTGGTATTCACCGGTTCTCTGAACTACTCAAAATTTCCGCTACCGGTTCTCCGAATTACTCAAAATTTCTGCTACTGGTTCTCCAGAACCTGTCAGAACCTGCTGGATTTCACCCCTGCACAAGATTTAATTTAATTTAATTTTAATTTAATTTCCAATTTATATACCGCCCTTCTCCCTGAGGACTCAGGGCGGTGTACAGCCAAGATAAAAAACACAGAATACAAATATTAAAACATTTAAATATATATATAAATTTGGGCCGAAAGTTAAGAATCACAAACTAATTAAAAAATTTAAAAATTTCTTCTAAGCCAACCCGGCTTGCTGGAAAAGATGGGTTTTCAGGGAACGACGGAAGGCATTGAGGTCATGGATTCTCCTTATCTCCGGGGGCAACTGATTCCAGAGGGTGGGAGCCCCCACAGAGAAGGCCCTCCCCCTGGGGGCCACCAGCCTACATTGTTTGGCTGATGGCACCCTGAGGAGGCCCTCTCTGTGGGAGCGCACGGGTCGATGGGAGGTCGTTGGTAGCAGCAGGCGGTCTCGGAGATAGCTAGGCCCTATGCCATGGAGCGCTTTAAAGGTGATGACCAACACCTTGAAGTGCACCCAGAAGACCACCGGGAGCCAGTGCAGCTCGCGCAGGAGCGGTGTTACATGGGAGCGCCATGTTGCTCCTATCACTACCCGCGCTGCTGCATTCTGGACCAGCTGGAGCCTCCGGGTGCTCTTCAAGGGGAGCCCCATGTAGAGAGCGTTGCACTAGTCAAGGCGAGAGGTGACGAGGGCGTGAGTGACTGTGCACAAGGAATCCCGATCAAGAAAGGGCCGCAACTGGCGAATCAGGCGAACCTGATAAAAGGTCCCCCTGGTAACAGCCGTCAGATGTTCCTCCAAGGACAGCTGCCTATCCAGGAGGACTCCCAGATTGCGAGCCCCTTCAGTGGGGGCCAAAGACTCGCCCCCAATAGTCAGCGATGGAGTCAACTGACTATATCGGGATGCCGGGAGCCACAGCCACTCAGTCTTGGAAGGGTTGAGCTTGAGCCTGTTCCTCCCCATCCAGAGCCGCACAGCCTCCAGGCACTGGGACATCACTTCAAGGGCATCGTTGGGGTGGCCTGGAGTGGAGATGTACAGCTGGGTGTCATCAGCGTACTGGTGGTATCTCACCCCAAAGCCACGGATGATCTCGCCCAGCGGCTTCACATAAATGTTGAACAGAAGGGGCGAGAGGACCGATCCCTGCGGCACTCCACAGATGAGAGGCCTCGAGGTCGACCTCTGCCCCCCTGCCAACACAAACTGCGACCGGTCGGAGAGAAAGGAGGAGAACCACCGCAACACAGTGCCTCCCACCCCCAACTCTTCCAGCCGGTGCAGCATGATACCATGGTCGATGGTATCAAAAGCTGCTGAGAGATCTAATAGGACCAGAACAGAGGAATAACCCCTGTCCCGAGCCCTCCAGAGATCATCCACCAACGCGACCAATGCCGTTTCCGTGCTGTGCCCAGACCTGAAACCCGACTGGAACGGATCTAGATAGGATGTTTCCTCCAGGAATTGCGGAAACTGTTGCGCGACCACACTCTCAACAACCTTCGCAATGAAGCGAAGGTTGGAGACAGGACGATAGTTGGCCAATATTGCTGGATCCAGGGACGGCTTCTTGAGGAGAGGCCTCACCACCGCCTCTTTCAGGGCAGCGGGGAAGTGACCCTCACTCAAAGAAGCATTAATGACGCCCTGGAGCCAGCCTCGTGTAACCTCCCGGGAAGCCAGTACCAACCAGGAGGGACACGGGTCCAGTAAACATGTGGCCGCACTAAGTCTCCCCAAAATCCTGTCCACATCATCGGGAGTCACAGCATCAAACTCCTCCCAGATAACATTCTCAAGACTGTTCCTCGTCACCCTGCCCTGATCTACCCAGTCAGAGTCCAGATCCCCCCGGATCTGAGCGATTTTGTCATACAGGTATTGTCCGAAATCCTCCGCCCTGCCTTCTAAGGGATCCTCCCGCACTCCCAGATGGAGCAGGGCGCAGGTCACCCTAAACAGGGCGGCCGGACGATTCCCTGATGACGCAATAGAGGCGGAAAAGTAGTTAGACTTTGCCGTCTTTATCGCCACTAGGTAGGCCTTAATATGCGATCTTACCAGTGTTCGATCAGATTCAGCGAGACTGGCCCTCCAACCACTCTCCAGGCGTCTTTTCCGGCGCTTCATTTCCCTCAGCTCCTCAGTAAACCAAGGAGCCGCACGGGATCGGCATCGGGTCAGAGGCCGCAAAGGCACAACTCGGTCCAAGGCCCCACCAGCCGCCCGATCCCCGGCGGCTACCAGGTCCTCGGCCGAGTCATGTGCTAGATCCTCAGGAAATGGCCCAAGCTCCGTCTGGAACCTATCAGGATCCATCAGGCGCCTGGGGCGGATCCATCTAATTGGGTCCGCCTCCCTGCGGCGAGGGGTCGCGGTTCGAAGATCTAGGCGAAGGAGTGAGTGGTCAGTCCATGAGATAGGGATTCAACTTCTATGCTTGAATCAGTGGTGGGTTGCCCCTGGTTCGCACTGGTTCTACAGAACCGGGAGTAAACCCAGCGGGAGGCTCCACCCACTGACCTCAACGTCATCAGAACGCTTACAAGACAACTAGACACAAGAACAGTTTTTCCCAAACGCCATCACTCTGCTTAACAACTAATTCCCATAACACTGTCAAATAATTTACTAAAACTGTATTATTGTTATTCTTTTCTTCCTTATTAGTATCTATCTCTTCCCACTTATTACTATAACTATGTTGTTTGTATCTTTCAATTATATTTTTTTATTTTTTCGTAGTATGATTTAATAGCTTATTAGTAACCTTGACTATCATTAAGTGTTGTATCTTTTTATTATAAATTATTTATTATAAATAAAAATGTAAATGTCCATTTGTACATAACCGCACATCTCCGAAAGTTCTTCACCGATTGCTTTCAAATGTTGACACAACGTTGCATTTGACTACAGCCGTGTTTTTATATACCTATATTATATACATGTCACACCTGTGACAGGTAAAAACATGAAAAACATTGGAAAACATTGAAAGACATTGACAAACATTGACAAACATTGAAAAACAGTGCCACCTGCTAGACGTAAAACCAACATGGCAGCCTCCCATCCCTGATTGTGCTCAACAGATTTCTGCTCCTTATATTTACACTCTCCATATTGCTTCCAAGAAACTGTGCATTTGGAAGGCAGAGACGCCCGAGGGCCATATCCTGCCACCAGGCTTGGCAGGTAGGCAGCCGGCTCCCCGCCGGGAAGCCCTCGCAGCTGGCGCTTCGAGGGCTGGGCAGGGCCTGCCCGAACCTGGCTCTGACCTCCCCCGGCCACCCCGCGAACTAGCCTCGCCCACCGCTGCTGCCTATCCCCCTCGCCAGGCTTCGGGGGGCAGAAACGGGCAGGAGGGAGGATGGCCGGCCCTCCTTCATTTCGCCTGGAAGAGCGGGGGATTTAATCATTCCCCTGCCCTTGGCAGGCAGGGGAAGAGAATTGCGCAGCAGGGGTCCAGTGGGGTGTGTGTGGCTCCTGGCTTTCCTGCTTTCTTCCTTCGGGCGGGAAGCCCCAAACCAGCCTTGAACCCCCGCTGCACCCCCTCCCTCCCTCCCCTTCCCTTCCCTGCTATGTGTCTCCCTGTCGAGCCCCAGAGAACATTTGTGTAGGGAGGATGGAGGGGGGCCCTGAGCTTCTGCTGTAGTGCAGAGAGCTGTGAAGGCCTGGCCTGAAAAGATAAGGGCGAAGGCGGGGGATGCAGATAAACAGAGAGAGGGAGAGAGAAAAACATAGAGAAATACAGAGAGATGTGGGAGAGAAAGACACACATACAGAGATACAGAGAGAGAGGGGGGGAGAGAGACAGAGACAGAGAGATACAGAGGGGGGGAGAGAGACAGAGAGATACAGAGGGGGGGGAGAGAGACAGAGAGATACAGAGGGGGGAGAGAGACAGAGAGACATACAGAGAGAGGGGGGAAGAGAGAGTCATAGAGATACACAGAGGGGGAGAGAGACACACATAGAGAGATACAGAGGGGGGGAGAGAGAGACATAGAGAGATACAAAGAGAGAGGGGGAGACAGAGAGGGAGGATTTTGTGGTTCCCATTGTTTTTTAGCAACCGGTTCTCTGCCCTAATCACCAGCTGCGTAGGCGTGGCTCGGGGGCTGTCATGTGACTGATGAAAGTGAGTGACGTTGAGTTGGCCACGCCCACCAAATGTTCGTGGAGAACATTTGGAACTTCAGCCTCACTCTTTTAGCCCAGCGGAAGCACCAGACTGGGCCACAGCAACGCGTGGCCGGGTACAGCTATTGTCTTGCATGCACAGAAGAGTGTGTGCGCGCACGAGTAAAACAAGCGTGCACGCGGCCCCGTTGCAAACCGGTAGTAAAGGTAAGTAGAACCCACCCCTGGCTTGAATATACGGTAGTTTATTTATATGAAGGATTGTAGCATTTTTTAGTTGCTGGCCTAATGGGTAACATCAATTCAGGCCAGAGAAAAACCCTTCTGCTCAGGAACATGCATGATTTAGAAAAAATAGGAAGAGTCCTGGGAGAACAGATGATTCATGATAAATATGGGAAATTGTAAGGTTTTTTTTAGAATTGTAAGCCATACAGAGTCACTTGACTGTGTTGGGAAGCTATAGAAATTGAACGAATGAATAAAGTAAAATAAAACTATAGTCATATCTGTCTGAATATCTAAACCCCAGAGCCACTGCTTAAATTCTGCTAAGATTTTATCAGGGATAAGAAAGGCTGGTTTTGACAACCACAACCCCATATAATATGGCTTATTTTTAAAAAGAATAGTACAATGTACTATTGAAGTATATTTATTCATTTAAAAGCCAATGCTATTTTATTCCTGTCTTTACTTTCCATAGCTTATTAACTAAATAATAATATAGTATGATTTTCTAATAAATTTTCAGGAGGATTTTATTAATGTTACAGCAAATGCATGAGAAAAATAATTTTTTTATTTCCTTTAATTTCATCTTTTTTGCATTTTTATAGTTTATAAACTATTAAGTATCTAGTTAATCAAAGCTAACTTTTAACATTTCATCTTCATTTTCAGTAGGTATAGATATTTATTAAATGCAGAAAAGGAGAAAGTGAGATTCTCTAAGCACATTTCTGAATATGCTTTTAACATAACATCTGTTTTTTGATTTCTCTATTAAAATTATATGAACTTGAATATACAGTATTTCCAACCGGTATCTCTTCTAAACATTTCTTATCTGAATTTATTTCCAAATGTTAGAATTTCAAATTCCCTGATCTTACATTATTGTTAGAAAGTACCATTTATGAAAAATTATCCCACATTATAAAATAGATATATTTAAAGAACTATTATATATTCTAATATATATGATGCAGTATTTTATATATTGTTTATATATATAATACTGTATAATATATATTATACAGTAATAATATATAAATCTATTTTATAATGTGGAACAATATGAATATTGTTCATATTCAACATCCACATTATAAAATAAATTTATTTAAATAAATTGCTGTTTTATCTCGTAGGTTTCTCAACCAATGTACTAAAATGGTTGCTATGGTAGCTGGGTTTTTTTAGAATTCAGAAAGTGGGGGAGAGAGGGAGGGGAGAAGTGGGGGAAGAGAGAAACATTCTCTGGAAATACCAGATACCTATTATTAAACGTACTAATAAAGGAAACTGTATTTTGTTTATCTAAGCACCTAAAAGTTACTTTCTACAGTTGCAGTTATGTTACATGGCGTACAAGACTTAACATTTTTTCTCATATGAAATAGCATGTATTTTTTGTCTTTTTCAACAACATCTTAGCCACCATGCCAACAAAAGACTCCATAAATGCACCAGGACAAAAAAGTGAAAAAGTACATTGACAATAGGTATTAGGAAGTTCAGCAGAAAATAACTTGTCCAGAATAGTTGATGTCATCTGAAATGACATCATAAGCCAATCAAACTGTCCAACAGTACTCCAGAATGATGATACACCTGGGACATTGTGAAAAAAGGTTAACAGGGAGGGAGTTTTGGTCTTCCCTTGCCAGTGACAATATATTGAGTTCTTTTATTTGAGCATGTGGTTCAATGATGCTTGAGCATCATTAATGAAGAGCCATGGTGGTGCTGCGGTTAGAATGCAGTACTGCAGGCTAACTCACTGCTCCAATGGTGGGTTCCTCCCAGTTTGGCCCAGTTTGCAAGAGCCGGTAGCGGTGACGATATGATGTCACCGAACTGGTTCTCTGTCTTCGGGAGCTGGGCCCTCCCGCTCACCTCTGCGTTATTCTGACCTTATATTTCTTCTTTTTTCACCCAGCTGAGAGGTGCGGCAGAGGGGATTGCCGCACCTCAGCTGGGCAGATTCGCAATGTGCTTGCATGAAGCACAAGTTTGATGTGCCTGCGAGCGAACCGAGCATGCGCGTGGTGATCATTGCCGAAGAGGCAATCATGCGTGAAGTGCACACACAAAGAACCGGTAGTAAAGCTGGTTAGAACCCACCCCTGCACTGCTCACTCCAGGAGTTTGATTCTGAGTGGCTCAAGGTTGACTCAGCTTCCATCCTTCCGAGGTTGGTAAAATATAGACCCAGATTGTTGGGTGTAATATGCTGATTCTGTAAACTGCTTAAAGAATAAAGCGATATGAAGTGATATATAAGTCTAAGACCTATTGCTATTGCTATGCTCCATCAATATGAGTCTGGATATTCTTTCCAGGGATATTAGGGATGTTTTCCAATTTTTTAATTTTATTTATTTTGATGGGGGTTTTTTCTGTATTCTCAGAAGAATAAGATTATCCATGGATAATAACATAATCCATGACTGGAAGTTTAGAAGGATTTGGGAGGAATGTCCTGATTGGCTTGGATGGCTCCTTTTGTAACCTGTTTTTCTGGGATAAGTTACTTTTAGTTCCATATGGTTTATTTGAATTTGGTTAAAACTGATGGATGGCTATAATTTAACTGTAATTTAGATTTTTTGGTAAACACTCCAAAATATGAGGGTGAGATCCCAATAGAATAAAATGTATCTAGCATGGGATGAACTGTGGAATCCTTGGTGCTCTCTAAACTTGATTATTCTCTTCCATCTAAGAACTCCACAGAGTGAGATGTAATCAAGTAGGTCATGATCGATTAGCTTGATGGATATGAAAAGGACACCTTTGGCTCTTATAATTTCCAGCCAGGAAACACAGGACAGTGAATCGATCAAGTGCCCTCATGTCTATGTTTATGGCACAAAGGGGATGAGGACACATAATGGATCCTATCCTAGAATCAGGTGGAATTGGCTTTAACTACATGCTAACAAATTGCTTGGTTCACCTGGTAAGAAGTGTAGCTCACACAGCAGAGATATTACATAAATATACCACAATTGCTCATATCATTCTGCATATAGATTTTTAGTGGCCTAGCATGGCTGCTGTTCTGCTGTTGTGAGTCAGCAACTGGATAGAGAAAAGGGGAGCAGAAGCATAATTCTGGCCTTGAAGGGCAGCTGTGTGATCACGAGAGCTTCCTGCTAGCCAGAGTTGTGGGCAGATGTATACACAATAGTCCCAATGGTCCAGCACAGTATATAGGTGTTGAGGATTAGAGTCCTGAAGGTATATGCACATCTCTCAAAATTGGATAGGACAAAAGAGAGGAAAGAAAACTACTGTGCAAAACTGAGTTTCTGGGGAGAAAATATGGAGAATGAAGTTACATAAATGTGCAGAGCAATTGTTGATTCCTGGTCAGGAAGGAAGAAGAAAGGTCTATGGTGGCTTCTCTGGAAGAAGGTAAGCTAGGGCCTAGAGGGATGACATCCTCATCCAAGGCCCAAGATGGGACCTTGGACCCAGCTGGCTGCAGAAGACATCTTCCTGCAAAACCCAAGATGAGAAGGAAGAGTTAGCTGATGGCAAAACCTGGTTTCTGAGATAGGAAAACATCCCCAAAGACTGAGACATCAGGGACCTCACACTTGTCATGCTGGGACTGAACCAGCCATGGAGAAAAGGAAGAGAACTACTGCAATGCCATGCCTTTCATTCCTAATGTCCACAGTCAACCATAACAATACCATTACCAGTGGCTGCTGAATATAGCTGCTGAGAGATACAGAATAACTAGTTACACCACCTCCAGAACTCCTCTACCACAGGCCATCAAAATGCATGATCCATGCAATATCCATATTATATTCCAGCCAAAACTAAGAATACTCCTAAACTAAAAGGAGTACAGATAATTTGGTTCTTGCAGGGCCCTATCAAGCTGCATCAGTTTCATCAGTTTCTTGATAACTTTTCTTTTGAAATTGGATGCAAATTGTCCAGAACTGTTGGCTCCATGATGACTTTTTATGTGGGGTTGTACCACACCCTTCTTCAAGGCAGGTTGAACTAATCTGTCATTCAAGTATATATTTATTACTGCACGAATCCAACAACTTTATTACCTCTCAGGTAACCATTAATCTAAAAGACAGGTAGACAGGGTAGCAGTCATCCAGATACTGTCCATTTCATCAGAATAACAGGGTCAATCTCCTCTCAGATATTGCCTCTGCCAACTCACATGTTCTTGAAAAAAGAAGGAATCAAATTGGCTTGTAAAATCCCATGTCCAATTAAATGAAAATGAGATATTTTTCTAACATTAGAGGATGTTCGAGAAAAGAAGGACACAGTACTCCAGTATTTGAGGGCTGCCACAAAGAAGAGGGGTCAACTTATTTTCCAAAGCACCAGATGGCAGGACAAGGAACAATGGTTGGAAACTAATCAAGGAGAGAGAAGCAACCTAGAATTAAGAAAAAACTTCTTAAGAGTGAGAACAATTAACCAGTGGAACAGTTTGTCTTCAGAAGTTGTGGGTGCTTCATCACTGGAGGTTTCTAAGAAGAGACTAGACAGTCATTTGTCTGAAATGTTTGAGCAGGGAGCTGGATTAGAAAACCTCCTTTCTGTTCTGCTCTGCTCTGCTCTGCTCTACTCTGCTCTACTCTACTCTACTCTTTCAGCAATATAACTAAAAAGGGTGACCATATTGAAATAATAATAATAATAATAATAATAATAATAATAATAATAATAATAATAATAATAATTGTAGTAGACAAGATAACAGCAATGGTGTTCTTAAGGAAGGCCTCACTTTCCAAACTATGTTAAAGAAATAAGAAATTGTTTTTTTAAAATGTTGCTGTAAATTATGAATACACTCCTTCTTAAACTTTGCTCAGGCCCACTCTTTCTGGTTTTAAAATAGGAGTCGGGGTTTTTCTTCTTTAGAATTTTTTTTAGCAGGGATGTGCAAAACATAGTGTTTAATGAATAGAATATCATATTTGTCTACCATACTGTTTAGTCTGGCAATCTCAGGCTTGTTTCATAGTTTTTTTTAGCAGTACATCTCCCTGAATAAAATACATAACTCAATGTTCTGAATATGCTTTAAGACTAGACAAGAATTAGATACTTTAGGACTAGATCAGAGCCCTGCAAATCTTTTTTTTTTATTGCAAAAGTTTTACAATTACATTTTCATCCCTTTCCCCCACCCTCAAACCACCCCAAACTTCCCAACCTCCCTAACCTACCCTAACCCTCCCCTCCCCCCGGACTTCCTCACAGTATACTCATGTCAAATAAAAGGAAAAACCCTCCTTTATATATAAAACTTGAACCCCTCCCTCCCCCTTACAAGTTTTCATCTTCATTACATTAACCTATTTCTATCTTAATATAACATTTTCAAATAGATTTTCATCCTGATTGCCTTAAAAATATTTCTATCTTAATATAACATTTTCTAATAAATTTTCATCCTTAACCTTAAAAAATTTCTATCTTAATATAACATTTTCAAATAAAAGCTATTTGATACTTCCTAGTTTGATATTTGTTCTGAACATAATCTATCCACTTCTTCCATTCCCATTCATAAGTCTCTTGAGAACAATCTTTTAGATATGCTGAAATCTTCGCCATCTCTGCAAAACTGGCCATCTTCAAAGTCCATTCCTCAATCGTAGGCAGCGCTTCATTTTTCCAATATTTACCTATCAACAATCTTGCTGCTGTTATCATATACAATATCAATTTTGTTTCACCCGATGTAAAACCCTTAACTATACCCAATAAAAACAGTTGTGGAGAAAATTGAATTTTTTTCTTCAAAACGTTCTGCATGACCCACCAAATTTTTATCCAAAAAGCCTTAACTTTCTTACAGGTCCACCAAACATGATAATATGTAGCGTCTAAACAATCACATCTCCAACATTTAGGCTGCACATTAGGGTACATACACGACAATTTTTTGGGGTCTAGATGCCATCTGTAAAACATTTTATAAAAATTTTCCCTCAGATTCTGCGACTGTGTAAATTTAACATTCTGAACCCAAATTTTTTCCCATGTTTCCAACATCACTGGTTCCTCAAAATTTTGTGCCCACTTAATCATGCAGTCTTTAACTAGTTCAGTTTCTGAATCCCTTTCTAACAAAACATTATAAAGTCTTTTGATATGCATTGGGCCTTTCTCTTTTATGTGTCTAACTAATTCTTCCTCATGCATCATAATACCAGTTTTTTGGTCCTCTTTCCATCTCAATTGCAATTGATTATATTGTAACCAAGTTAGATTAATCCCTTCAGCCAACAATGTCTGTAATGTCTTCAGCTGCCATCTGCCCGCATCTGTAAAAAGAACCTCTTTGTATAAAAACCCCCCGAGTGACATTATATTTGTATTCCACAAAGTATGACCAAGATCCAGCCATAACGGTATTTTATAATCCCAATTGTTTCGGTGCTTCTTCCAAACTCTCAACAAAGAATCTCTAAGTATATGGCTTTTGAATATTTTATCCACTTTACTGTCATAAAATAAGTAAGCGTGCCATCCAAATTCCAAATCAAAACTTTCTGCGTTTAGTATTCCAGTCTTTTTTCCTCCAAACCAGTCACTTAGTAAAGTCAAAGCTGCTGCATCATAATATAACTGTAGGTTTGGAAGTTTAAGACCTCCCCTTTCTGGAACGTCTTGCATAATTTTCATTTTTACTCTTGGTTTTTTCTCGTTCCAGACAAACTTATTCACACCAGTTTGCCATACTTTTAGTTGTTTATCATTTTTGAGCACCGGAATCATTTGAAACAAAAAAAGAAATCTTGGCAAAATGTTCATCTTAACAGCTGCTATTCTTCCAAGTAGAGACAGCTGCAGTTTTTTCCAAGTCTCCATATCTTTTTGCACCTCTCGCCACAACACCTCATAGTTATTTTGAAACAATTTCATATTTGATTCTGCAACCTGAACTCCTAGATATTTTACCTTTGGTACAATCTCAAAACCTGCCCTCCTTTCAAGCTCAAGTTTACGATCTTGTGTCATATTTTTAACTACCATCTTAGTTTTTTTCTGGTTCAATCTAAAACCTGAAACTTTACCATAGTCTTGTATAATGTCCTTCATCTGGATTATTGATTCCATTGGCTGTGTTAGGGTAACAACCAGATCGTCTGCAAATGCCTTTATTCTGTAATCCTCTTGCCTTATCATTATACCTTTCAAAGTATTAGAGTCCCTTATTGTGTTTAACAAGACTTCTAGTGTTAAAATAAACAACAATGGGGACAGCGGACATCCCTGTCTTGTTCCTTTTTCGATTTTAAACTCTGTTGTCAAACTTCCATTAATAATAATCTGTGCCTTTTGATCTTGATAAATTGCTGAGACCGCCTGTATAAATTGGTCCCCAAAGTCCATCCTTTTTAAAGTCTTTAATAGAAAATTCCAGTCCACTTTATCAAAGGCCTTCTCTGCATCCAGGAAAACCAGCACTGCAGGGATCTGTTTATTCTTCTCAAGATATTCCAATAAATCTATTACTTGCCTTACATTATCATTCATGTGCCTACCCTCAATAAATCCCGCTTGATCATCATGAATCACCTTTTGAATTACTGGCATCAATCTGTTGGCTAGTACTTTTGCGTAAATTTTATAATCCGTATTCAAGAGAGATATTGGTCTGTAGTTCTCTGGTTTTTTGGGACCTGCTTGTTCTTTTGGTATCAAAGAAATATAAGCTGTAGTCCATGATGGGGGTACTTTTCCCCCTTGTTGTATATTACAAAATAAGTCTCTAAGTTGTTCCAGCATTTCTGCCTGCAGAGTTTTATAATACACTGCAGTCAGACCATCCGTTCCAGGAGCTTTAGCTGTTTTTAATTGTTTTATTGCTACTATTATCTCGTCCTCTGTTATAGGATAATTCATTCTTTCCTTTTGTTGCTCAGTGATTTTTGTAACTCTTTTGTTGTCTAAATATTTTTCTATAAGTCCATTCTGCACCTCCTCTCTGGCATATAGTTTAGTGTAATATTCAAGAAAAGCTTCTTTTATTAATTTCTGTTGAAAAACTTCTTTCCCTCCAATATCAATACTATCAATAATCCGTATGCTCTGTTTCTTCCTTAATGTGTAAGCCAACCACCTGCCCGGTTTATTGGCGTTGCAGAATGTATTATGCTTCGCGTACTGTAAATTTGTTGCAACTTGTTCCGCTATAAGCATTTGGAATTGGTCTTTCAAAAGTTTTATGACACCAAATATTCTTTCATCTGTTGGGTTTTTAATAAGTAACTGTTCTTTGTTCTTTATTTCTGCTTCCAATTCAAGTCTTTTCTTTTGTCGAATCAACCTATGTTTAGAGTTCATATATATAAGCACCCCTCTCATATAAGCTTTGCTTGCGTCCCACACAATTTCCATTGGGGTGCCTTTATTCAAATTCATTTCAAAAAACTCTTTCAAATACTTTTTAAGTTCTATTATATTTTTTTCATATCTGAATAAGTTTTCATTTAGTCTCCAAGAGCGTCTCTCAGTCTTGTGTGTCTCAATTTCTATCCACACTGGGCTATGATCAGTCAAAGTTCTTGGCAGAATCTTTGTTCTTTTTGTCCTGACAAGTAAATCATCAGACAACAAGATGAAGTCAATCCTGGAAAAGGATCTATGTCTGTCAGAGAAGAAAGTATAATCCAATTCTTTTGGGTTATGTATTCTCCAAATATCTTTTAATTCCAGATCTTCTTTCATATCAAAAAAAGTCTGTGGTAATCTAATCCTTGACTTCGCCAAAGTCTTTTTATCTAATTTAGAATCAATTACTCCATTCCAATCTCCCATAATTAAGATAGATCTGTAATCCCATTGAAGTATTTTCGTATGCAGCATTTTATAAAAATAGTCCTGTTGTTGGTTAGGAGCATAAATTCCTATCAAAAGAATTTGATTATTAGCAGAAAATAATTCAATTGCTACAAACCTGCCATCTTGATCAGCTTCTATAAGTTTGGCTGTTAATTTTTTATTTACGTAAATAACCACACCATTCTTTTTTTGGTTAGTTGAAGATATAAAATGTGTTCCTAGTTTGGAATTTTTCAAATAGTTTTGATCTTGAGCTGTAATATGCGTTTCTTGTAAACAAATTATATCATTATTATGTTGTTTTAAATATGCAAATACTTTCTTCCTTTTTTTGTGTTACATTCAACCCATTCACATTCCAAGATAAACATTTAATCATCATTATTCTCCTTCTGGAGCAAAGAGCAGAACATTCGGATTTCATCCGAAATCTTCTGTCCTGCATTCCCCACGGCCCCAGCCTCTTCATCTTGTCTTTCCTGCTGTAACTTTTCTTTAAGTTGCTTGGCTTTTGCTCGGGTTATACGCTGGTCCTTGACTTCAGCCATCCAAGCCGGCTCCAAGATTGGAGAAGGTTCCAGCAAAGGCTCATCCAGAAAACCTCCTTCAGCGCCCTTCAACTCCTCTGATTCCTGCTTAGATTGTTGTTGCAATTCTTGAAGTTGCTTCTTATCACTCTCTTTAGTCTCCAAAACTGTAGATGTACGTGGGGATGGTGTTCTTTCTTTAAAGATATGAGTATAAAATTGCTCCGCCTTCTCCACAGTATTCAAACGGTGTTTCTCTCCCTTATATCTCAAAATTATGCCAGTTGGAGCGTCCCAACGAAATGGGATTTGATTATTCTGCAATTCTTTAACAAGAAAGCCAAAATCTTTTCTGGATTTCAACATCTTGGGTGGAAGCTCCTTGTAGACTGTAATCTTGGATCCACTCACTTGTACAGAAGTAAGAAAAGATTTCTGCAGGAAATTGGTACAAAGCTATCATGTCCGCCCGCCAATCCTTCTTTTCATTAGACTAGACATGCCCAGTTCCTGTAACTGTTCTTCATATGTTTTAGTCTCCAGCCCTCTAATCATTTTTGTTGCTCTTCATCAGAGCAGTTTGTGAAATGGACAACTGTGAACCTACAAGTAATTTGTTTCCATTATTCTGACCATTGGTCATGCCAGCTATGGCTATAGCAGTCATAGAATGATAGGATGTCACTGTCCTGATCAATAAAGCAATAGGTGCTGCATTGCTGTCATCTGTTAGCACAAAGAGCTCAAGTAGTAATGGCAATTCTATGAGAACTAAAGTTAATGGGAGCTGGAATCCAATGAAATTTGAGGAGCCAGATTTCCTTGTCTGTATGTATGGTTCTTCAAAATATTCTTGGATCAGTTGATATACCCTTTCTTTGTTCTTAATGTCTCATGGAATTGTGGGATATTCAGGTGAAATTTTTCCTGTTTCCATATTCATCATTTTTTTTAAGATGAAATCTTCCATTTATTCTTTAATAAGCATTATTATTATGGTTCGTCATACAGATAAGACTGAATTTGGCATTTTTACCCACCTATCGAGTCCTTCTCAAGGATCTGGGATAGACAGATGTTTCTGTTTGACAGTGTTAAAAGTATTGTCACAAGGTATAAGCTGTTCTGAGTAAAGTTGCAAATGATTGATGGTAAATTTATTAATGCCAATAGTGTTCAAGTGGTGCTCTAGTTGTTTTGGGATTGCATCCAAGGTGGCTATTACTATTGGTTTTATCTTTGCTTTCTTTTCCCACAGTCGTTCTACTTCTAGTTGCAGATCTTTGTATTTTATGATTTGCTCCAGTTCAATTTTATTCATTTATCTCCAGGTACTGCCATGTCCACTATCCAGATTTCTTTTTATTTCTTATTATCAACAATTGTTAAGCCTGCGTGTTGTTGAATAGCAGATGCTTGTCTATTTGAATTCTAAAATCCCAGAGCACTTTAGCTTCTTCATTTTCTATTACTTTGAAGTAATTGCTTGCAGAGCAGTGAGATTTCTTGAAGCTATTCCAATGCATCATTGTTGCTACTTTGTTATGTGTGCAATATTCTTGCAGTAGCTAACTAGGTGGTTTGTTTCTTTGCAGAGGCGGCATTTACTTTCTGTTGTTGTTTTTTCAGTTCTGGCTTTGTATGATTCTGTTCTTAATGCTTGGTATTATGTAGCCAGAATTTGCCCCTCTGTCTCCTAGACTTTACTAGGTCTTGTTTTTATGTGATTTTAAATCTTCATAGTCTATGAATAATAATAATATGTCTTTCAAATATTATTTCAATGCCTTTTTTTCTTTAACTATCAAGTTAAAAAAATTGCAACATTCCAAGCACACTTATCGTCCTTAGTAAATAAAATATGTCAGTAACACTGTGTGGATCAAGGGCATGATTCCTTGTCAATATTTTCTGGTCTTCTGATCCAGATGATGATCCCTTGATGATGTTCCTACACTTGGACATTAAGATCTTCTTTATTCTCAGGATGCATTCACTTCTATTCTTCTTAACTTCAGTGTGCTTGATATCAGTTTATTAAGATGATAGTTTATTAAAGTTATAGTTTATTAAACTTCTATACCGCCCTTCTCCCGAAGGACTCAGGGTGGTGTACAGCCATATTAAAACAAACATATACTCACAAAATTTAAAAAACAATTTAAAATAAATATATAAATTTGGCCCTTATGTTAAAAGCTACAAACACCCAATTTAAAAGTCATTTTCTAAGCCAGCCCAGCCTGTTGGAACAAAAGAGTCTTAAGGGCACAGCGAAAGGTACGTAGGTTGGGGATCATGCGTAAATCCAGGGGCAGTTCATTCCAGAGGGCAGGTGCCCCCACAGAGAAGGCTCTCCCCCTGGGTGTCGCCAGTCGACATTGTTTGGCCAACGGCACCCTGAGGAGTCCCTCTCTGTGGGAGCGTATTGGCCGGTGGGAGGCTATCGGTGGCAGAAGGCGATCTCATATATACCCAGGTCCTAAGCCATGGAGCGCTTTAAAGGTGGTGACCAGCACCTTGAATCGCACCCGGAAGACCACCGGGAGCCAGTGCAGCTTGCGCAGGAGAGGTGTTACATGGGTGCGCCATGTCGCCCCCGTAATCACCCGCCCGGCCGCATTCTGGACCAGTTGGAGCCTCCGAGTGCTCTTCAAGGGGAGCCCCATGTAGAGAGCATTACAGTAGTTCAGACGTGACAAGGGCATGAGTGACCGTGCGCAAGGCGTCCCGGTCCAGAAAGGAACGCAACTGATGAATCAGGGGAACCTGATAGAAAGCTCCCCTGGCCACAGCTGTCATATGGTCTTTTAAGACAGCCATGCGTCCAGGTACTGGGGACGTTGTCGCGCCACCACACTCTCAACAACCTTCGCCACAAAGCGAAGGTTGATGATGATGATGATGGTTATACTACTACAAAAAATCTGAAATCACAGCTGCCAATTCATTAAATGCGGTTGGCCTTCATATACATCAAGTTCTTCCCAAGGATATATGATGTAATATATCAGTGTAGTTTCTATGCAGATACAAGGAATGGCCTTTATGATTGACAGATGGAAATTGCTATTTAATTATTTCTACATACAAAAAATAAATATTTATTATTATAGAAGTTGTTTTTGGATGGGGCAAGGAACTGGATTTATGAGAAAACTTTCAACATCTTGCTCTTCTTTTGTTCCTTCTTTCATTTCATATTTCATGTATCTTTTTTTAAATGATGAATATGGAAATAGGACAAATAGCTGGAAGAAGGCTTTTTATTCTATTAATTTATAACATATGTTAGTTTAATATTTTAATAACATTGTTAATATTTATATGACATTGTTTATCATTTTGTTGTTATTTCTCTGGGGGGGAAAGCAAATAATGAAAAGAAATAAATAGAATTTAGTTCCCAGAAATGTTTCAGTGTGGGCCTTATACAACACATGGTTCCAAAATTAGTTTAACTATAATTTCCTGTTTATTTTATCTGACAGATTGAATACATGTTTAAAGCATGACTATTAATTATGACATCAGCAATGGATTTCTTGTAGTATCAGCTGAATCAACAGAGCACTGTCAGGGGAGAGTTGGAAAACGAATCCATAATGGAGTATCAAAGACTGATCGACAAGGGGGACACTTGGGAAATACCAGCCAATGTTCCATTCTTATTTTTTGCTAACTGCCTATATTATAATTATATGTCATAAATCTTGACTTGTGTAATCAAAATGTTTCATTCAATCAGCTGTATAAAATGAATGTGTGCATATACATGCATGCAAAATCTACAGGCATAAAGAATAACAATTAACAGTCTGAAATAATACAATCAAGAAATACAATTGAAATGAGAGGAACCTTTTAGTTAATGTACTCCATGATAAAGCAATTTGCTTAATTTGTGATCTCCCTCTTATTGAATTCAATTAAGCTTAGCACACTTAAGAATTTTTGGGGGGATGTTAGGGACAGGACTTCTACAAATAGAATGCTAGGGCAGAAGACGCCATCCAGATCAGTGGTGAAATCCAATTTTTTTTTACTACTGGCTCTGTGGGTGTGGCTTGGTGGGCGTGGTGTGGCTTGATGGGCGTGGCAGGGGAAGGATACTGCAAATCTCCATTCCCACCCCACTCTGGGGTCAGCCAGAGGTGGCATTTGCTGGTTCTCCGAACTACTCAAAATTTCCGCTACTAGTTCTCCCGAACCTGTCAGAACCTGCTGGATTTCACCCCTGATCCAGATTGTTGCTATCAGACTTTGGGAAGCAGAGTCATGCCCAGCCGGTTAAAATCAATTTCATGTGGGAGGAATGGAGTTGAAAGACTTTAAATGTAATAACTAACAATTGAATTATGTTCACGAGCCAGTGATGCAGGCTCAATAAAACAAAAGTCAGATTACTTCATTAATATGATACCAGTCAAGATTTTGGGAGCAACATTTCTTAAGAGACCATCCTTCATTAAGCATATTATAACAAGTTCATTTGAGATGCAAATCATGCAGAAATGTTCCAAGATAAAATCATTCCTGAATTTGTATGGCACAATTAATAGGTTTTGCTTTATTATTAACTTAGACATATTTATGGTTATATCATTTATTTGCTGTATATTGAGGTTTTGGTATTTTTTAGATTGCTGAATTTTCACTTCCTTGTTACCTTTGGATTTTTGACATTTTGCTAAGCCAGTCTCTGCCATTTATCATGCCATTTTTCTGAGTCATGATGATATATTTCATTACACAGCTGACTACTGATGACTACCAAAAATCATGTCACCCGTTATGCTGGCATGAATGTTTTAAAAATAATTATCTCAGCTAAAGGAAGGCATCATGTGTAGCTAATTAGTTATTAATTAATTAATTATTGAGTGTCATCTGCACCTCTATAACTGTCTGGTTTCGTTCTGCAACCCAACAAGATAGACACAGACTTCAGAGGATAATTAGAAGTGCAGAAAAAACAATTACTACCAACCTGCCTTCAATTGAGGACCTGTATACTACATGAGTCAAAAAGATGGCTGTGAAAATATTTACAGACCCCTCGCATCCTGGACATAAACTGTTTAAACTCCTACCCTCAAAACGATGCTATGGAGCACTGCACACCAAGACAATTAGACACAGTTTTTTCCCGAACGCCATCACTCTGCTAAACAAATAATTCCCTCAACATTGTCAAACTAGTTACTAAGACTGCATTACTATTAATCTTCTATTGTTCCTATCACCCATCTCCTCCCACTTATGACTATATGACTATAACCTTGTTGCTGGTATTCTTAAGATTTATATTGACTGCTTCCTTATGACTATCATTAAGTGTTGTACCTTATGATTCTTGATGAATGTATCTTTTCTTTTATGTACACCGAGAGAGTATGCACCAAGACAAATTCCTTGTGTGTCCAATCACACTTGGCCAATAAAGAATTCTATTCTATTCTATTCTATTCTATTAAATATGGTAAATTGTTTTAAATATTAACTCTAAGAGCACAATCTAGCAAGTACCACTGTTTCAATTTCTCACTAATTTGAGGATTCAACTATTCAAGGATGTGAAAAATTTAAGCAAAATTAATTGGAATTTTTTAAAAAATTGTTTGGGGTATGGTCATATTGATAAGCTGCACAATTGTTGAAAATATTTGTTTCTGGTTTGAAAAACCCTTAAGTGTATTTCATATTTCTTTTTCCATTTTATAAATTTTGCAAAATTCTCACTTTAGTTCATATGACAGAAACTACTGTATAAAAACATGTAAGGAAAATAGCACAAAATGAAATTATTAAATATTACATGCAAAAAAATGCTTGCTATTTTTTAAAAAAGTGTAATTAACATATCCTTTAGGCACTTTCATATATTCATAAATACCTCAGTGTAAAGCCAAGTCTGACATTTATATTTTTAGCAAGTTTTATAATGTGAAACATTGTCTGCCTTCCTGCTCTAATAGGTCAGGTGGATGTAATCAGGAAGAGTCTCAAACCATGAACAACTTTAAAGGAGACAACTAGCACTTGAATTGCACCCAGAGGCAAATTGGCAGCCAATGCAGCTCCCACAGGAAGGTGACACATACCCACAAAGTTTGATGATCAAATGGCAATTTATTATCCTTGTCATAAATTGAAGGTAAGCATGATTCAGCTTTAGGAAAGTATTGATGCCTATTGCATATTGATGCCTAAAGTTTCTTTTTGCCTCTTTTCTAAGTTACCTGTATTCTAAAAATTAACTATTTTAGGATCGGGCTTTTTTAAAAAAGATTGTAGTACATCCAACTGGAGATCTATGAATTATTTTATTTACTTTTTTTCTTTTGTTTGCTTAAATTCCTGATAGGAAGGAAATAAAAATGGTTATATTTGGAGAAATAGCTGATTCTCTATTTGGAGAAATAGCTGATTCTCTATTCTAGATATAGAATAGAGAACATAATTACTCACTTAAAATGAACAAATTCTTCATATTGCAATTAATCTACTAAAGATTATTTCAGATATTGCCATAGAATATTTATGTCTTTGAAAAACAGAGACTTCATGTGAGAGGAAAGAAGGAAAGAAAGTGGAGAGAAGGAATGTGTGGTGATATTTATAATCAACATATAAGCAAACATTTAAGATAGAGATCTAAAAGTGCTTCATCTTTTAAATTTCCCTAAACTGTTTGCTCTCCTGAAACCTCATGAATTATTTATTGCTTACTTTTCTGATGATTGGAGAAATGACATATGTTGGGGAATAAAACTAACCTATTCAAAAAAGTAATTAATATTATACGATTCCTATTTAATTGAAAGATAGACAAGATACACTCTCCTGGTAGTATGGATTTTATCTCCCATTGCAATGACAATGATAGAAATTCTATTTCAAGAACATGAAGAATATCATACCTGGGACCTCTGAGAAAAAATATTAATTCTCCTAAGGAAATCTTAGCTCCCATGTTCCTGATCATGAGGGATAATCAGACTCATGAATATATTCTCTGATTGGTGGAATTTCAAGATTATTTAGGAACTAAAGAATTTAGTTAGGAATATTCGGGATTAAGTTTAGGAATTTCTACGTGGGTAGCATAGTAAGTGCAATCTAGTTCAGAATTAAGGCCAATTTGTCATAGATTAAGTTCAAAACTCAAGACAGAGTGAATGTCTTAATGTATAATCTTGATAAATAAATGGGGTCTGTATAAAAAAAACACTTTTGTCACTTTTGTCTGAGAAGGAGGCCATGTCTTTGAAGACCAGTCTTTAATTTAAAGTGATCCTTGTGATCCAGCTATCATCTATTACCTGACTCACAGCCTTTTTATTTGTGACAAGTTAGGGCACAGAGAACTTCTGGATGAACAAATGGCAGATTGAAGATGGCTATGTGAAAAGTAGAACTGATTATTGTGATGAAGAATGAAAAGCAGTGAGTTGACTGGCTCTTCAGACCACTCCAGACAAAGGAAAGGGCAAAGATTGCCCACTGGTGCTCCTGATAGTTGTTCTTTATGGTTGCAAACTGCAAGACAGCAGTCTCCAGCTGGTTTTGAGCATGGGAAGATGTGGGATGGATGTTCCATCCACCACCAACATCTTTAAACTGACATCAAGTATGCATACAGGTAGTCTTCATAACAATCATTTCTGTTAAGTGAGACATTTGTTAAGTGAGTTTTGCCCCATTTTACAAGCTTTCTTTCCAAAGTTAAGTGAATCTCTGCAGTTGATAAGTTAGTAACGCGGTTGTTAAGTGAATCTGGTTTTCCCATTGACTTCGCTTGTCAGAAAGTCACAAAAGGTGATCACATGATTTTGGGAATATGAACCAATTGCCAAGCATCTCAATTTTGTGATTATGGGGATGCTGTAAAGGGTGTGACTGTGAAAAATGGTCATAAGTCACATTTCCCAGTGCTGTTATAAATTCTACAATACTATTTGAATGGACAAAAATAAGATTGTTAAAAATAAAAGGAAGGAATATAAAGTTGGTTTAAATAGGTTAACTAAGTTAAAATAGACATGTTATTTCTGGTAACCTTTAATGGACTTTTGCTGACACCAGGATTGAAAAGCGATATTTTATGGATTTTTTAAAAATAGATAAGAGATAGGATATAGGAAGAAGAAAAAAAATTGTTGTAATTTAAGAGGAATTAAAGCTACTCATATTTTTATATTTGTTATGATGAAGGCTGGGAGTCATTTCTTTATGTATTTCTTTTCTTTTTCTTTATTATATTCTCTCTCTCTTTTTCTTTCTATTCTACTTTTTTCCTATTTTTTTCTTTGATCTTTAATATGAGCCTCCATGAGATGACCAGGAAAGGGAAGGGCTGCCGCCTGTGTTGGCTATGCCCACCCCCTTCACTTGGACTTGTTTTTGGCGTAGGTTGTATTTTTATTATTGTAATTACAAACTTTAATAAAATTACTTGGAGAAAAAGATTAAGGGCAATTATACTCAGATGGACTGGAATTGTTTAGAGAAAAAGTTTTGAACAAGAGGCCAAAAGCAAAAAGGCCAAAAGCTCACTCTGTCACTTTGTCTCTTTCTTGTTATGTCCAAGAGTTGCACCATGTTTGGCACAATCACCAGAGTAACTGCTGTCAAAAGAAATGGCTAGGAAGATGGGGTTTACTGAGTTTTTACATAAGTTACTGTTACCGAGTTTTTACATAAATAACTGCTTTATTATTTTTCTCTTGAGAGTTGGAAGAGAGAGTTGCGCAATTTTAAAAACAAAATGCCAAAAAAGGGCATTAAGAATAGTTAACCTAATATTGCATGGCTTCTTCTCTGGTAATATTGTACTACTCTGGTTATATTTTACTACTGTCAGGTATGCTTCCTTCAAAATCCAGGAAAGAAAGACCCAAACTCCATATTTTATAGAGATTAGTACTTTTACTGAATTTGAAATGATTGCAACCCAGGTAAAGCTGGAAGTGAGCAAAACGCGCGAAATAGCACCTAGATAGCATCCCCCCCCCCCCGTGTTCATCATCCATCATCCAATCCAAAGGTCTCCCAAAGGTCAGGTGGAATCATGTCTGGCAACGTCATCCATCAGGACTTTGTGACGGTTGGTCTAACGCCTCCTTTGGAGAATAGGTTTCGTTTCTTTGCAAGACACCTCCTGCGCTCTTCCCCCCCTCGCCCCCCTGACTGGTTCCCCCCCCCCCCGTTTCTTATGGCAGCTGAAGCAGTGAAAGCGGAGGCTGACATTCGGCCCCTCTACAGAAGGGACGTTAGTCCTAGATAGAAGGAAAGAAGAGAAAGAGGGAACAAAATATATACAAGAATTAAGGTTTATCTGGGTATTTTGTATAGAATTGCTGTACTTTCTTTGGAGCCCGGACATCCCGTTTATTTACCCATTCAGCTTGAGACAAAGGGAAATGTTTCCAGGCCACCAGATATTGCACTTTACCATGGTGTTTCCTAGAGTCTAAGGTTTCTTTAACTTCAAAATGTTGCTCCCCCTCTATGAGTATGGGAACTGGAGGGGAGCTTTGATTAGCTCTTAGCGGAGACGAGTGTTCAGGTTTTAGCAAGCTAACATGGAATATAGGGTGTATATGTCTCAGCGTTTTTGGCAACTCTAATTCCACTGTTACTGGATTAACCAATCTAATTACACAAAATGGACCCACATACTTGGGACCAAGCTTTTTTGACTTTTGGGAAGTTTGTAAGTACTTAGTGGAGAGTTAGACTTTATCACCCGCTTTATAGACGTGTGTTGGAGACCTTTTTTTATCGGCTTGTGCCTTATGGGCTCGGTGTGCCTCATCTAATGCTTTTCGAGTTACTGCCCAAGTGCTCTTTAATTGTTCAATCCAGTCCATCAAAGAAGGGTTTTGATTTGGGTTTGAATTCTGCTCTCCCCCCCCCCCCCGTCATCTTGGGTGCTCCCTTACGGTGGAAGGATGATGACTGATCCCCCATACGCCCTCCTCGGAGTTGGCTTCGGGTCAATTCGATTTCCACATCCTCAGCTACTATGTACCATCTCTGCAAGTCTTCGGGGACCCCCATACTTCTGCAGTCTTGATATATCTCTTCATTCAGCCCATCTTTGAAGCTCTCCAATAGAGCCATTTCTGACCATCCTGTCATATAGGGTGCCAGCTCGCGAAACTCTTGGATATACTCTGCCACAGGTCTACGGCCTTGCTGGATTTCCTTCATCCTGAGTCTCGCCTTACGTTCAGCTAAGTGGTCTTCAAACCGCCTTCTAAGGGCCCGCATGAACTGGTTGTAATTTGTCAGTAAGGGGGAGTTGTTATTGTGGAGAACCACCATCCATTCAGCGGCTAATCCCTCTAAGGAGTTCATGACACATCTCACTTGGGCGGCATCTGATACGTAGTCTTCCCCCCAGTCCTGCATGTGGTTCCACACTTGGGTCAGGAAAAACCCCAAGGTTTTCGGATTTCCATCATATTTCCCAGGTAGTGGGGGAATTTTTGGCTTTTTACGTCTGCGGGGGGGGCTGCAAGGCTAGGGGTCCCTGGCCGGCTGCATCCCTCCCTTGAGCAGCAGAAGCCTGGGATGTTCTATCCTCAGTTTCTTCCTCTCTCCCACAGGTTATTTCTTATAGCTCCCCCCTGGGGTCTTCTCCTCCCTTCTCCTCAGGAACCCCAAAAGACTCACAGCTCTCCCGGCTTTTCCTGCTTTCTTCCACATCACGGATAAGCTGCAAAGCTTGGGCCATCATGTGATGTTCCTTTTGTTTCTGCATCCATACTGCCTCTTTTTTATGGGGTCTAGAGCTGGTCACTCCCCGGGGGGTCTCCCCCCAGTCTGGCAATCTCCCAACTCCTTTCGACCATCTGGCTTCTTCAGGTTCCAGCCGGAGTTTTTCCAACCATTTTGCACTTTCTCTCTCTGCTTGGAGGGTAGCTGCCGTGGAACTCGCTGCTCCCATCTGGTCTTCGTCACTCCCTAAATCTGACATAATTTGGATTCCAGTCTCTCGGGGTTTTTTTCCCCCCCCGGGATAACTGGAGTGACTTCCAGCTTAATGTCAGGTATGCTTCCTTCAAAATCCAGGAAAGAAAGACCCAAACTCCATATTTTATAGAGATTAGTACTTTAACTGAATTTGAAATGATCCAGGTAAAGCTGGAAGTGAGCAAAACGCGCGAAATAGCATCTAGATAGCATCCCCCCGCCCCCGTGTTCATCATCCATCATCCAATCCAAAGGTCTCCCAAAGGTCAGGTGGAATCATGTCTGGCAACGTCATCCATCAGGACTTTGTGACGGTTGGTCTAACGCCTCCTTTGGAGAATAGGTTTCGTTTCTTTGCAAGACACCTCCTGCGCTCTTCCCCCCCTCGCCCCCCTGACTGGTTCCCCCTCCCGTTTCTTATGGCAGCTGAACCAGTGAAAGCGGAGGCTGACAACTACTAACTAGAGCATACAAAACATTAGCTAGACCAGTGGTTCTCAACCTTCCTAATGCCGCGACCCTTTAATACAGTTCCTCATGTTTTGGTGACCCCCAACCAGGGATGGGTTCTAAATTATTTTACTACCGGTTCTGTGGGCGTGGCTTATTTTGTGGGCGTGGCTTGGAGGTCATGTGACTGGGTGGGTGTGACTAGCTGGTCATGTGACCGGATGGCCATGGCTATGTGTATAGGGACTACTCAGAGGGCTGAAAAAAGTCATTTCTGACAGGTCCTCGCACTTTTGACTGGTCCTCACACTTATGACCATCCTCACATTTATGCCCGTGCAGCATTCTTAACAACCATGTCACTCATTTCACAACTGCTTCTCTTCACCATGGTGACAAGATAGGGCAAAAACGTAAAATGTGAGGACAGTCGTAACTTTGAGGACTGGTCAAAAGTGCGAGGACCAGTCAAAAATAACTTTTTCAGCCCTCTGAGTAGTCCATATGCACAAAAGGACTACCCAGAGGGCTGAAAAAAGTCATTTCTGACTGGGCCTCGCACTTTTGACCGGTCTTCGCACTTATGACTGGTCATCATTTATGCCCATTGTAGCATTCTTAACAATGTGTCACTCATTTCACAACTGCTTCTCTTCACCATGGTGACAAGATAGGGCAAAAACGTAAAATGTGAGGACAGTCGTAAGTTCGAGGACTGGTCAAAAGTGCGAAGACCAGTCAGAAATAATTTTTTCAGCCCTCTGAGTAGTCCATATGCATAAAAGGATACAGCAATAGAGAAGGATGAAGGAAGGGAAGGGAAATTAGAGTAGGAGTGAGGGTAAGAGAGGGAGGAAGAGAGGAGGAGAAGGAGAAAGGAAGAGGAAGTAGGGAGGAGAAGAAGAGGGTGAGGAAGAGAAAATAAGAAGGAAAGAAAAGAGAGAGGTGGTAGGTTTGAGGAGAAAGATTGCTGTACAGTAAAAAAGATGAAAGGGAAGAAAGCCAACCCCAAACAAATACAAAGATATTAAGATAAAGAATGAATTGTTAAACTTTAAGAATAAAAGAGAACAAATATGAATAAATAACAATAATTAGAAATACACATACAAACATACAATGTATTTTCTTTGAACAGAGTATTTGGCCGGTTCATAAATTTAAACAGTGTTTAGTCATTTCAATTAAATTTACAATTTCTATATTTCCTTTTTGCCATATTTATTCCTCATCTATTTTTGTAAAAAAACAATATTGCCCTTCATCCTCATCTCTAATCTTAATCAAATTCAATTTTTCCCTTCTATTCTATATTATACCCCTTCCCATTGTCATCTATTTTTATATCCATCCTCACATTGGTTAATTATGTAATATTACAGTTGTTTAATATAAATTCAACATTTTAATATAAATCAATTAGTTATATAACTACCTTTTTTGTATATTAATCAATATGAACATGAATATTCCAATTATTTCCATGCAATCCAATTTCTTACAAATCAATTAATTATATTTACCAATAATAATAAACCAAATAATTTCCCCCATATATTCCTCCAAACCACAACTTAACCATTTCTGCTTTCAACACAATATACAGTTAATAGTATCTCAATTATTACAATTCCCTAGTTAAATAGAGCTTTTTTTCTTTTGTGTTTTAAAATCTCCTCTTTTTCCCTAAATTTCCCATTGTTTGCACCTACCTTTTTTGGTGAGGAAAAAGAAAAGAAATCTGCCTGCCTAATTTTCCAAGTTGCAGCAACAGCAAAGCAGTTTCAGTTTCGTTTTTAAGCATAGATGGGGAGGGGGGGAAAACAGCACTCTTTCCAAGCAAGCAACAGAGCCCTGAGCAAAACAGCTGAGAGCAAATCAGCTGGGGGTCAGGAGCCGATCTAAGCAAGGGCTAATTAGCCTATGCTGAAGCTCCGCGGGCCAATAAAATTACAAAAAAAACACCGAACCGTTTGTTAAATTGCTGGCTCCCCCGCCCCTCGCCCACCACTATTTATTGGCAATAAATAGTGGTGCGGAGGGGCGGGGCAAGCCAGCAATTTAACAAAGGGTTAGGCTGCACCACTGGCTATAGGGCGGCCCTTTGAAGCCCCGCGGCAAGAATTTAAACAGTTTTTTTTCCTCTAGCCATCGGAGGCAGCAATAGATTGGGAATGGGCGGGGTAAGCGAACGGCCGCGATCCAACAGAGCAGAGGGTGAGGGTGAGTGAAGGCGTGGGGGGGGAGAGAGGGCTTTGGCGACCCCTGTGAAATGGCCGTTCGACCCCCAAAGGGGTTGCGACCCCCAGGTTGAGAACCGCTGAGCTAGACCAATTCTCGAATACAGCTCATCTGCATTCGGACACTGCATATTGGACATTAATACAATTGAGAGAATCCAGGGATATTTCATGAGAAGAGTCCTCCACTCCTTTACTCGCAATATAATACCTTATGGCACCAGACTTGAAATTTTGGACAAGTACACAATAGATACAAACTTAAGGTTAACCACTCCAAACTCGATTGCACAAAATATGACTTCAGGAACAGAGTGGTAAATGCCTGAAATGTACTATCTGACTCTGTGGTTTCTTCCCCAAACCCCCAAATCTTTAACCTTAGACTGTCTACTGTTGACCTCACCCCATTCCTAAGAGGTCTGTAAGGGGCATGCATAAGCACACCAACACGCCTACTGTCCCTGTCCCAATGTCCCTTTTTATTCATATCCATTTTATGTATTCATAATCATGTCTATACTTTTATCTGTTATCTTATATATGCTTGACAAATAAATAAATAAAATATTAATTAATTAATTAATTAATTAATTAAATTAAATTAAATATGTCTGCTAATGATGTTTGGGAGACTTAACAATTTATGTAGAAAGAAGTTTTACATGAGTAATATGGTTGCTAATTTCAAGTCTTCACGTGCTAATTTACTGTATAAATGTATTATTTTGTTACTATTAGACAGTTAATACTGTAGCTTTCCTGCAAATTAATATAAATAAAGTCATTTGTCTGATTAATAATTCAATAAACCATTGAAATGTTATCTAAAAATAAGCAATACATTTTCTTTTCTAAATGTGTCAGATTTCTGAGCTGTTTCATGACAAGAGATATTTTTTAAAAAAATCTATCCTTGAATTAAGTTGGAAATGTATAACAGTTCTTTCAAAAATGAAATAACACAAAACCAATTTTTTTTCTGAACCAATATGTGAATTCAGGAACTTGGAACTCCTTTTTACACCCCTTGCACACTTTCATGGAGTGATATACTTTTTCAGTGCGAGCACTATGAAGTTAACAGATTAAAAAATTAAGAGTTGGAAGGACCTTATAGGTCATCTAGTCCTACCCCCTGCTCAAGCAGGAGAACCTAAACCATTTATGACAAATGGCAGTCCAATCTTTTCTTGAAAGTTTCAAGGGATGAAGCTCCCACAACTTCTGAAGGCAATCTGTTCCATTGGTTGATTGTTCTCACTGTCAGAAAGTTCCTCCTCATTTCTAGGTTGAATCTCTCCTTGGTCAGTTTCCATCCATTATTATTGTCTGGCCTTCAGGTGCTTTGGAAAACAGCTTGACCCCCTCCTCTGTGGCAGCCCCTCAAATATTGGAACACTGCTATCATGTCTCCTGTGGTCCTTCTCTTCACTAGACGAGCCAAGCCCAGTTCATGTAACTGTTCTTCATATGTTTTAGTCTCCAGTCCCCTAATCATCTTGGTTGCTCTCCTCTGCACTTTTTCTAGAGTTTCAACATGTTATTTATAGTGTGATAAATCAAACCTGGATGCAGTACTCTAGGTGCGGTCTCACTAGGGCTTTATAGAGTGGTATTAGTGCCTCACTTGATCTTGATTGTATCCCTCAATGCAATTTAGGATTACGTTGGCTTTTTTAGCTGCCGCTGCACGCTGATGGTTCATATTTAGCTGATTGTCCACTAAGACTCCAAGATCCAATTTTGATCCAACCCAATCTTGTGTAGCTTCTTCTCCAGTAATATCACACTACTAACTAGAGTATACAAAACATTTACTAGGCCAATTCTCGAATACAGCTCATCTGTCTGGAACCGGCACTGCATATCGGACATTAATACAATTGAATATGTCCAGAAATATTTCACAAGAAGAGTGCTCCACTCCTCTGCTCACAACAAAATACCTTATGCCACCAGACTTGAAATTCTGGGCTTAGAAAACTTAGAATTACGCTGCCTTTGGTTTGACCTAAGTGTATTATCTTAAAATTATCTGCTACAATGTCCTACCTGTCAATGAGTACTTCAGCTTCAACCACAGCAATACACGAGCACACAATAAATACAAACTTAAGGTAAACCGCACCAAACTCGATTGTAGAAAATATGACTTCAGCAACAGAGTGGTCAATGCCTGGAATACACTACCTTGGGGGTTTCATCCCAAAACCCCCAAAATTTTAACCTAAGACTGTCTACTGTTGACCTCACCCAATTCCTAAGAGGTCTGTAAGGGGCGTGCATAAGAGCACCAGCATGCCTACTGTCCCTGTCCTAATGTTTCTTCTATTTGTATCTATTTTATGTATCCAATCCATGCTTATACTTATTACCAAATTCATTCTTGACAAATAAATAAATAAAATAAATAAATCCCTCTCACGGTCACTGCTATTAAGCCTGGTTTTCCCTGTTTATATGTGTGCTTTTGGTTTTTCTTACCTAAGTGTAAGACTTTACTTTTCTCTACATTGAATTTCATTTTGTTAGATAGGGCCCAGTGTTCAAGTCTGTCAAGATCCATCTAGATCTTGAACCAATCTTCTAGGGTGTTACCTATTCCTGCCAATTTAGTATCATCTGCAAATTTGGTGAGTTCCCCTTCTATTCCCCCATCTAAGTTAGTTGGAAACTTCTTAGTTACAAATGATTCATACTGCTTTACAAAAAGTGATCATAATTTCTTTTGCACTGTATTACAGGTTTCACTTAATTGTAGGAAAAAAAGTCAATCAGCAGAGTGCTGTTTAGTCATTTCAAACTGAGATTACAGTGTGGGTTTAGTCATTTAGAAACACCCCATTGTGAATATGCGGCAACTTCTTTTTTTTTATGTTTTCTAATATTCAGGATAAAGTGACTGTTTCATTCTATGTACAAAGAGAAATATTGTTATCCACTTATAATGAGAAATTAAATTCTGAACTCTAGAAAAAGTTTTGGGGAAAACTAAAATGCAGCAATGTTTCTATCAGTTTCAGTTTGTGGAATGTGTGGGTGTGTTTATGAGTTAGCATTATTTGGGATTCAGCCGGTTCACACCGGTTCGGGAGAACCATTTGTTAACTCTTTGTGGAGTTCTGCGAACCAGCTGAATAGTCTAGTCTGAATAGGCTGCCTATCTAACGATTCCAATAGCTCACCTCAGACGATCTTGCTCGTTTGTAATTAACTAAAGGAAGGGAAAAGAAAAAGAAGAAATAACCACATAGCCATTTCCTCAGCAGAAAAATTCTAGTCCCTTTAAAACTCAGGGGGGAAAATAAAGTAAAAGAGAGGTTTTCTTTTCTTCTCTCTCCCTTCAGTTAATAGCTTCTGGCAGACAAAAACCATTTAACAGGCGAATACTTAGTTGCAATAACAAAACCACAGGAATGCAGTCAGCAGAGAAACAATAGAAATTTACAAATCATACAAATTAAAAGAGTTGGAAGGGAGATGACCTTGTAGGTCTTCTAGGGCCACTCCCCGCCCAAGCAGGAGACCCTACACCATTTCTGACAAATGGCAGTCCAATCTCTTCATGAAAGCCTCCAGTGATGAAGTTCCCACAACTTCCAAAGGCAAACTGTTCCATTGGTTGATTGTTCTCAATGTCAGAAAATTCTTCCTTATTTCTAAGTTGAATTGCTCCTTGTTCCTGACAGGATTAGGCCAGGGAAGGAGTTTTAAAAATGTTAATACAGAGCAGGAGTTTCTTGTCAGAGTTCTTATGTCTTTTTAAATACACATTATAATTAGCAGAATTGATTTTATTAATTTGGAATAAGGTTGCAATTCTGTTTCTATATTTATGTATTTTGATCCTGCATTTTCAGCATTTAAGAGTTAGCTTATAGTATTAGACTGTAAAGATTTCAAATTATCTTGTAACTGTGTTGCTTGTGTGTGATGGAGCACCCACAACTTCTGAAGGCAAGCAATTCCATTGGCTGATTGTTCTCACCCTTAGAAAAATTTTTCTTAGTCCTAGGTTGCTTCTCTCTTTGGTTTGTTTCCATCCATTGTTTCTTGTCACGTCTTTTGATGTTTAGGAAAATAGATTAACTGCCTAATTTTTGTAGAAGCCCTTCAAATTTCCTGACAGAACAATTAATCAGTGGAACAACTTGCCTCCAGAAGTTGTAAATGCTCCAACACTGGAAGTTTCTAAGAAGAGATTGGATAACCATTTGTCTGAAGTGTTGTAAGGTTGCCTGCCTAAGCAGGGTGTTGGACTAGAAGACCTCCAAGGTCCTGTCCAACTCTGCTGTTCTGTTCTGTTCTGTTCCATTCTGTTCCATTCCAGTCCGTTCTGTTCCATTCCGTTCCGTTCCGTTCCATTCTATTCTATTCTAAATATTGGAACAGTGCTATTTTATTGTGCTATTTTATTGTGAGTTGGATTAAGGAGAAATTTCCCAAGGGTGAGACCAATCAAGTTGACCATGCCCACCCAGTCACATGACCACCCAGCTGATCATTAGGGCAGAGAACTAGTTGTTAAATTATTTGAATCTCACCACTGTTTGGATCATAAAATAATACAGAATTGCTCTTACTTTCATGATTAGTGACAGCCACAATGATTGCCTATTAGGAAGTAGGTTTGCTGCCTTTGCAAGAGTTCCTGATTCAAAGAAAGGTTCTGTAGTCTTATGGTTTTCTATTCACTTTCATGTCCTACATTAATGTTTATTAAATATTTATGGATTAGCTATCCATTAGATATTTGAAACTTTGGGATTATGACATTGTTTATGGCATGAACCCAAATTACTGTGTTTTATTCAAAGTATAGTTTATTGTACTACATCAAGTAGATCTCTCTTGGACTCAAAACCATTAGATAATGCAAATATATTCAGGAAAAAAAATATTGTTTCTTTTCTGCCATCTAGGGATTATCAACCATTTTATAGCTAAGATGCCATGCCAGAACTTTTTCCTTTTCCTTCAATCTTTCCTTCATTTCTCTTTCTCGTTCTCGGTTTCTCTGTCTCTCTGCCTGTGTATGTGTGTATGTGTTTCAGTTGCCATATTATATTTTTTCTTCTTCAGAAATGTGCTTTATTTTAACCCTGAGATGACCTTACTGAGGTGGTCACATTCTCCTTCATCTTATAATGGTCCAGATAAATATACTAAGCTGTAAAGCTCTTTCATTCAGAGTATAAACCACATTAGTAAGAGTACTTCCTGTCAAAATATCATCCCTATTCAGTTTTAACATCCAGTGAATGTTAAAAAAACAAGGGAAAAAGATTTTACCTTTTGCTTATTCCAAAAACACCTCTTCTAATTTTTTATAGACACAAGCATTTCATTCTTCATCTGTATCTGCATAGTACCTCCCAAGTGGAATCAAATTCAGCTAAAAGGATAGAAAACATATTACTAGTCATTTCAATTATAAAGTTTAGGCACCACAATAAAATTTTCAGAGGGTAAAAATTATAACCTGTTTTCTAGAACATGATCATATCAAGAAAAAATCAGGTTAGGATTGTTGTGAATCTTGACTTTTTACAATGAAAAAGAAATACCAGTCTCTCGTAATCACACACATATTTCAAATTACTGACAATTTTTAGCTATTTTTCTGTTTTGCTTCGGAAGAGCTAAATAAAGATATGGCTATACCCAGTGGTGGGATTCTGCTGGTTCTAGCAGAATCTTGCCAATAAATAGTGGTGGGCGAGGGGCGGGCGAGCCAGCAATTTAACAAAGGGTGCGGGTTTTTTTGTAATTTTATTGTCTCGCGGAGCTTCAGCATAGGCTAATTAGCCCTTGCTTAGATCGGCTCCCGAGTCTCAGCTGATTTGCTCTCAGCTGTTTTGCTTACGGCTCTGCTGCTTGCTTGCAAAGAGTGCTGATTTTTTTTCTCCTAGCTATGCTGAGAAACGAAACAGAAAGTAAAGCAGGCTGTTGGCTTTGCATGTTGGAAAATTAGGCAGGCAGATTTCTTTTCTTTTTCCTCACCAAAAAAGGTAGGTGCAAACAATGGGAAATTTAGGGGAAAAGGGGAGACTTCAAGATTTTAAAACACAAAAGAAAAAAAGCTCTATTTAATTAGGGAATTGTAATAATTGAGATACTATTAATTGTATATTGTGTTGAAAGCAGAAATGGTTAAGTTGTGGTTTGGAGGAATATATGGGGAAAATTATTTGGTTTATTATTATTGGTAAATATAATTAATTGATTTGTAAGAAATTGGATTGCATGGAAATAATTGGAATATTCATGTTCATATTGATTAATATACAAAAAAGGTAGTTATATAACTAATTATTTATATTAAAATGTTGAATTTATATTAAACAACTGTAATATTACATAATTAACCAATGTGAGGATGGATATAAAAATAGATGACAATGGGAAGGGTTTATAATATAGAATAGAAGGGAAAAATTGAATTTGATTAAGATTAGAGATGAAGATGAAGGGTAATATTGGTTTTTTACAAAAATAGATGAGAAATAAATATGGCAAAAAGGAAATATAGAAATTGTAAATTTAATTGAAATGACTAAACACTGTTTAAATTTGTGAATCGGCCAAATACTCTGTTCAAAGAAAATACATTATATGTTTGTATGTGTGTTTCTAATTGTTATTTATTCATATTTGTTCTCTTTTATTCTTTACAGTTTAACAATTCATTCTTTATCTTAATATCTTTATATTTGTTTGGGGTTGGCTTTCTTCCCTTTCATCTTTTTTATTGTACAGCAATCTTTCTCCTCAAACCTACCACCTCTCTCTTTTCTTTCCTTCTTACTTTCCCTCCCCACTACTCTAATTTCCCTTCCCTTCCTTCATCCCTCTCTATTGCTGTATCCTTTTATGCATATGGACTACTCAGAGGGCTGAAAAAGTTATTTCTGACTGGTCTTCGCACTTTTGACCTGTCCTCGAACTTACGACTGTCCTCACATTTTACGTTTTTGCCCTATCTTGTCACCATGGTGAAGAGGAGCAGTTGTGAAATGAGTGATACGGTAGTTAAGAATGCTACAATGGGCATAAATGATGACCAGTCATAAGTGCGAAGACCGGTCAAAAGTGCGAGGACCTGTCAGAAATCACTTTTTTCAGCCCTCTGGGTAGTCCTTTTGTGCATATGGACTACTCAGAGGGCTGAAAAAGTTATTTTTGACTGGTCCTCGCACTTTTGACCGGTCCTCGAAGTTACGACTGTCCTCACATTTTACGTTTTTGCCCTATCTTGTCACCATGGTGAAGAGAAGCAGTTGTGAAATGAGTGACATGGTTGTTAAGAATGCTGCACGGGCATAAATGTGAGGATGGTCATAAGTGTGAGGACCAGTCAAAAGTGCGAGGACCTGTCAGAAATGACTTTTTTCAGTCCTCTGAGTAGTCCCTATACACATAGCCATGGCCATCCGGTCACATGACCAGCTAGCCACGCCCACCCAGTCACATGACCAGCTAGCCATGCCCACCCAGTCAAATGACCACTAAGCCACACCCCCAACTAAGCCACGCCCACAGAACCGGTTGTTAAAAAATTGAATCCCACCACTGGCTATACCTCAGTACTTTAGAAGTATGTGTCAAGGTTCCAACTGATGAACCCAACCCCAGAAAGAGACGATCCAATCTCTTCATGAAAAACTTCATTGAGTACATCATTTTGGCATGGAATGAAAGCAAAACCAGCTCTGGCTAATTCACGGGCAGTTCAATATAATTAAAGTTTAGAATAGTCCCTCCCTCCAATTAGTGCAGGTCACATTGTCCAATTGAGTGTCACAATATTGTTGTGAGAAGATGTCTTGAAAGTCTGCCAAACACCTGCTGACATGACCTTGGTTCTCACAGCTTAACTGCTTGATGTTTAAAAATCCTCATTCCAATTCTCCTTTCCCCAATAGTTCATTGGCAAGCTAAGAAATGAAAGCAGCCTGAATACACTTCAAAACTTGACAGTATGTTTATTTGCCCTGAAAAAAGTAACAGTTGACTAAATTGGGTTGGATTATCTAGTAAACTAAAAAGGGTAACTGAAACAACCTCTGCAGAATGTGACTTGAAATTCTTACTGTGGCATCTATTAAGTCAATAAAATAAAGCTGTGACATTGACAGTACTCAAAATACTCTAATCCTAATCCTAACCAGTTTAAAATGGGAGTGTGCACTATAGACCAGGAGTTTGATAAAACAATCAAAAATTGTGATCAAAAAATAATCTTGCAATTTTTAAAACTACTTCATAAAATACCGTAGCTGAGGCTTATGTAGATGGAGCATAGCAATATTTCTATCATGGGAATTAGCGCTGCATGAAGTAGTCACTATACAACATTGATCCCTCATGGCTGCTGAGATTATTATGTAAATTTAATAATTTGCTTTAAGTGGTACTTAAGATAAGCATGGGGAGAGGGTTCTTGCTGATTTCCTTAGACATAGTTAAGATTATCTAATGAAACTGTTTTGTCCTTTCCATAGCTTTCTGAGATACAGCTAAAGGCAACACCAGTGGACCCAGATTGTGGGGCAATAAGCTGACTTTGTATAAAATATACAAAAGTATGAAGGCTATTGCTTAACGCATTGTAAACCTGAGTCTTCGGAGAAGGGCAGCATATAAATCAAATTTAAAAAAAAACAAAAACAAAAACACATAAAACACATTTTTCTCTAATGGCATTCAATATATGGAACACTGTGTCCCGAAAACTCTGTTTTTCTCTTTCTTTTGCTACTGCTTGAAAGCAGTTATTTTTCAGACATATTTTTTAATTTGTTTTTCTATTAGTTGAACACTTACATTTATTTTGGATTGTTTTTAAAGTTTTAAATCTGCTTATTAATTTGTTGATATAGTATACTGCTGTAATTTTTTTCCCTACTTCAATGAGATTATCAGGATTTACATTATGGCTTGTTCCATTTTTAATTGATATTGACTGTTTTGGACACATCTGCCTAGAAGGAAAAATAGGATACATAATTTAATATAAATTATTACACTCATAGGGTGATGCAGGAATTAGCCAGCGCCTGCAGAACTATACATGACTTGAGAGTAAGCATCCAGCTGCAGCAAAACTGAGCAGATGTTTTGATTTAACTGAAACAGACCAGTTGTTCTCATACAATTTCTAAGTCTGAAGTTAAAATCCAAACCTGTTGTCAGGTATGCTTCCTTCAGTATCCAGGAAAGAAAACCCCAAACTCAAGCATTTTGAAGAATTTAGTACTTTTACTGAATATGAAATGATAGCAACCCAGGTAAAGCTGGAAGTGAGCAAAACGCGTGAAATGCATCTACTAAGCTTCTCCCCCCCTCGTGTTCATAAATCATCAGCCAATCCAAAGGTCTTCCAAAGGTCAGGTGGCAACACGTCTGGCAGTGTCATTCATCAGGAATGTAGGGCAGTTGGTCAGCCGTCTCCCTTTGAAGATTTAGTTTCGTTTCTCATGAAGACACATCCTACAAGAAAAAAAAACCCTCTCCTGCTCCTTCCCCCCCTTTGCTCCATAACTAATCCCTCCCCCATTTCTTATGGCAGCTGAAGCAGGAAAAGCTGAGGCTGACACCTGTCTGATTAGAAAAGGCACAAGCTAAAAGGCTGGCCAGTATGTAGAAAGTGTGATTTCCTAATAATTGATATACAACCCCAAAAAGCGAAATCAAAAAGCTTATTTTTTACATGGCCTTGTTAAAAAGTATTTGAAATAAGCTTCTACTACTCAAAAAGACTGCTGCAAGCATACTAAGTTTTTTTCAAAAAAGATCAACTTGCAAAGACATTTAAGACAGTAAATGGATATTCAATATTTACTGCAATGGACAGGATCCAGAGGAGAGAAAATGCACTGCTGGAGATCTAAATCTACCTGGTACTTGGCCAAAATTTCGTATCCTTTTCCTCTGTAGCAATTCCTCCTGCCAAACAGACAATCTTGCCAGTTCAACAGGAGAAAATGCGAGGTTCCAGGAGTAAACATGATTCCTCCTTTCTCTGTATACCTAATATTTGGGATACTGACTGCTACTAGCTTGAGAAATAGAAACAGATGAAAAACAGTGCAACCACTATGTTTTTAAAGGGGTGCTAATCTTCTCAGTAAAATTAGAAGGAAGGATAGCATCATAAAAATCGAATTGCTGATACTATAGGAGCATTTCTTGGATATAAATAGTTCTTCAGAAATATTAAGTAATCCTCAGATTACTTAAATCTCCTTTTAAAAGTCACTCCAAAAGATAGTTCAACCACCTACAATACTTTACCAATCCCCCTCCCATTTCTATTTGGAAAAAGTTGAAGTTGATGCAGGCAATGAAGAAAGTGAATCGGCTTTGACAAGTTTCTTGGCTGAAGTTACCCCAAGTGTGACTTCCAAGTTTTTTCCTGTGCCACAGGAAGGGATTGTGTGTATGTGTATATGTGTGCACATCTATGTGTGTGTACCTATATACATGGGTTCAGATAGTAGTAAAAACAGGGAAGATAATTAAGACTGATGGAATGGGCCAGATAGTAGACCAACTACAAGTTCCTTGGTGTCCCACAGTCACCTGGAAAGATTAAAGGAAGACAGCAAGTACCACCAAAGAATAAGATAGGTCCTGAAGAGCCGGCTCAGTGGGAACGACAGGGCACATCAACCAATCCATTACCCTCCACCTAGAAACAAACAACCTGCTCTATAATAAACAATTTGGTTTCAGAAAAAAATTATCCTGTAATCTACAACTTTTACACTGCAAAAACATATGGACTACAAATCTTGATCAGAGCAAATCAATAGATGCAATTTATATAGACTTCTGTAAAGCCTTTGATTCAGTGGTACATGACAAACTACTTCTAAAACTAAAATCTTATTGCATCTCTGGACCCCTCCATAATTGGATAACTGCAGACAATTGGATAACTCAAACAGACAACAAGTGGTCAAAATAGGGAGCACCCTATCAAATCCTGCACCTGTCAATAGTGGTGTTTCCCAAGGCAGCATTCTAGGACCAACACTCTTCATACTATACATAAATGACCTATGTGATCATATTATAAGCAACTGTGTTCTCTTCGCTGATGATGTAAAAATATTTAACACCACCGACAATGCTGCTACCCTTCAAAAAGACCTTGACTTTGTGTCAGAATGGTCAAACTATTGGCAACTTCAAATCTCAACCAACAAATGCTCTGTTTTACACATTGGCAAAAAGAATCAGAACACTAAATATAAGCTGAGTGGATATGACCTTGTAGATGATCCTCACTCTGTCAAGGACCTTGGAGTACTCATACCAAATGATCTAAGTGCCAAAGCCCACTGTAACAACATCGCCAAAAATGTATTAAGGGTTGTAAACCTAATCTTGCGTAGCTTCTTGTCCAGTAATATTTCGCTACTAACCAGAGCATATAAAACATTTGCTAGACCAATTCTTGAATACAGCTCATCTGTCTGGAACCCGCACTGCATATCAGACATTAATGCAATTGAGCGTGTCCAGAAATATTTCACAAGAAGAGTCCTCCACTCCCTTGCTCATAACAAAATACCCTATGCCATCATACTTGAAATTCTGGGTTTAGAAAATTTAGAACTACGCCGCCTTCAGTATGACCTAAGCATAGCTCATAAAATCATCTGCTACAATTTCCTACCTGTCAATGACTACTTCAGCTTCAACCACAACAATACACGAGCACACAATAGATACAAACTTAAAGTGAACCGCTCAAATTCGATTGCAGAAAATATCACTTCAGTAACAGTTAATGCCTGGAATGCACTACCAGACTCTGTGGTCTCATTCCAAAACCCTCAAAACTTTAACCTAAAACTGTCTATTGTTGACCTCACCCGATTCCTATGAGGTCTGTAAGGGCATGCATAAGAGCACCAGCGTGCCTACCGTCCCTGTCCTAATGTTCCCTTTAACTGTACTCCTTTTTTGTATTCAATTCATGCTTATACTTATATATATTATCTAATATGTACTCGACAAAAATATTAAATAAATAAATCATCAGAGCCCACTAATTCCCTAACTGTTTCGCTGTGATACTTCCGATCGAATCCAAGTGTCACAGTTTTGTGCTGAATTATTCCATTTCCAAGGTTCTGTATTTTAACCTTTTGCCTTCCTGACAATAAACCTAACTAATGATATTGTGAATCTTTCTTTCTTTCCCCCTTCTTGGTGATCTGCTTATTTCAATGGATCTGATTTGTGTGATCAAGAACAAAGTAGATAGCCTGTGACAGCAACTAGCAAGTTTTGTGTGGGAAAGGTTAATGAACTGATTCCTCTCAGCCGATAGTGAAAAACTGAAATTTTGTAATCGCTGTCAGGAATTTCTTCATAGCATTGTGTCAAGCAATGAACCATGGGGGTCATCATTATTACCCAGATTATTTGATATGGCCTAATGGCTACTCAAATAATAATTATTATGGTTGGTTGCACAGTCAGCCAGATTTTTTAGATTGGATGTGATATTTTATTCACCTACTCTGTTTTCCCCAAAATAAGACATCCCCTGATAATAAGCCCAATCAGGCTTTTGAGCACATGGCAATAAGGCCAAGCGCTTATTTCAGGCTTCAAAAAAAGGGTCTTATTTTTGGGGAAACAAATTATAATCATAAATCTGGACTGATATAAGCCATACCTTTATCAGTTTGTATTCAGAAATCCCACAATATTTTAACTATTTTTTCAACTGTATGTTTCCACACTAATTTTTGATTATTGATCATTTCCACAGATATTCTAGTGAAACATTTTGGTGATTGTATGCTGTTTGTAACCAGTTTATATGATCTTCTTACATGAGCTAAGTATATGATCTATATGTTTCTTCTGCTTCTTTGCAATCTGCACTTTGAATCCTGTGTTGATTTTCCAATTCTGAACTTGATTGCATTAGTTTCAATAGCTTACTATTGAGTAGCCAACATCAAACCTTCAATTTCTTTTTTAATGTTCTAGTTGTAGATTATTGCCAGATTTTATTTTTATCCACCTTCTCAATCTTTTTTTAGAAATTGACCATGTAATGATTTTTCTTATCAGCATTCTGTTTGTGCTTTTATTACATTATTTTGATATTTATTTTATTTCCTATATATTTAGTAAATTCCAATTTTTAACATATTCTTGGCGGTCTTTTACTGTCATTCAGCCAATGCATGTTTTTCATCTTCACCAGTTTGACATGAAGTAATCCATTTCTGTGAGGCATGTATAATCTTCCTCTATAGAGATTTAATACTTAATGAAAAATCATCAGTTTTCTTGTTTTTCAGTCCAAGCTGTGCAGTTCAGCTTATGTCCAGTTAATAATTCCAGCAGTGTAAAAATACAGTAACAAGAGTTCATTTTGATGATTCTTTTCCTGCCTAACTGATTCCTTGTTATTTATTAAAATTACACTATTGAAACTAAAGCTATATTACTTTTTATTCAACTCTTGTACCAGTGGTGGGTTGCCCCCGGTTCGCACCGGTTCTATAGAACCAGTAGTAAAACTGGTGGGAAGCTCCGCCTACTGACCCTGGCATCATCGAAATGCTTCTGTGCTTGCGCAGAAGAGCGCATGCAAGACCCCATTGCGAACCGGTAGTAAAGGAAAGTAGAACCCATCCCTGTCTTGTACAATATATATTCTACTGTGTGTATGATTAGGTATATATGGCAGTCTCTGACCTAGCAATGTGTGGTGTTCTGAGCTGAATAGTTGGCCTTCCTCTGCTTTAGGAGCCTGGTACTTCTATACTGAATCATAACCCCCCCTCTCCCAAAAAGACCCCTGTCAATAGATGTGACAATGAAACTCAAAGCACAAAAAAGGCACAGATATTTTTGTAGAAGCTGGAAGAGTCTTGAAGGTCACCTAATTTAACACTCTTCTCACTGCAGGAATTTACAGCTTCATCATCACAAAAGCTCTGCAGCCTCTGTAGTGAAAAGTGTACAAATCAGACAACCTGTAGAAAGAGCAATGGCTTGTCTACAGGTTGATAGATATTAGTAAACTATTCTTAAACTTACTTCTTTCTGTGATTCAGCAGGTTCTGTGGCTCATTAATTGAAACTTAGCTTTTTTTTTTCTTCTTCCATCTTATATGAACTTCAAATTTAGGTTCCAAATATTGTGGCCAAATATTAAAATTCATTGTACTATTTAAAATATTCTTTCTTTCCTCTTTAGTAACCTAACATTTCAAATGTATCTATTGTAAAATGTCTGGATTCAATTACAATAAGATGTGTAAGGAGGAAGGAGGAAGGTCTGGATATCTAATTTGGTTAGTAATTCAATAATGAATGGCACAACAACTAACAATTATTGACTTCACTTTCTTTATTCTTTGCAGGTGTTCTAAAGACAAAGAGAATGTTACTATAATTCAAAGATAAATGGAAAAGCTAATTTATAATCTTTTTAAAGGCTAAGAATAAAGTATATTTTTGTTTGTATACCAACTAATTGGACAGTGACTGATAATGGCAGTATCAATTTCAATTGCTATGACAATGTAGGAAAAAAATGCCATAAAGTAATCATATTGCAGATATACATCAATGTTATACAATAATCAAGTTACATAGAACATTTGCATAGCACAATAAATTGAATTGATAGTATTGGAAACATAAAAAGGAATTGTTCTGGCCATATTACAGTTTTCAAGATCAATCTTTGGATTGCCATTTTGACAATGTCCAGGTATCTTAGCCAATGGCCAACATATGGAAGCACTTCTAGAGGCTTGGTAAGCTTTATTTAAACTTATTTCTTGATCCACTTTTCATATTTCATACTTTTTCCTTGATTGCATCTCCCAGTTATGACATTGTTATCACATTCAACTTTATTTTCCTGCATACCTAAGGACCTAATTTACACTCTCTAGTATTCCACTTTACTTTGTGATTTGAAATTTGAAGGAACTTCAGAAAGAAGCTAAGGCTTGAATGCTGCAAGTGAAATATCACCAAAAAAAGCATCAGGCAAAGTTCTAAGCAAGAGCCCAAATGGAAAGATTTGTAAAAACAAAAGTGGTATATATTAATAAAGCAGATAAAAGCCAATCTATTTTAACTATGAAACAGTATTTGGAAATTCATTTTGATGTATCTTTTGTAACTTTTGTAACATAATTATTTTGAAATAACATACAATTCATACTTGTCATAGTTATTCCCAGATATTTTGTCTTCTTTTCCATCTTGAAACCCATTTTATTCAATGTTTCTGTTTGGTCTTATAACTTCATATCCTTTGTCTTTTATTTATTGTCTCTTTTTTTTATAAAACAAATAAACATTTAAAACATCAATCATCCCTGTCCTGTGACATCTCAGTGTTGACTTCTACTTCTCTTTTTGTTCTTCTTGTTCCGACAGTTTCTTCTATCTTAATCGTCATCCAATCCACTGTAAAAGTTCATTCCTGTAATCATATTCTTACTATCAAATTTGTATACATAGTTATCAAATTAATCATTTATATCTCTTTTCCAACCAACAATTATTTATTGTCTTGAAATCTGCTAATGACTCAAATTATTTTAATTTTCTTATTAAAGATCCGATTTCCTTTAAAGGGTCTGCCAAAATCAAAACTGAGTCAAAAGCTCTTATATCTGTATTTAATGTTTTAAGAACTAAAATACACAAGAGAAGACACTGATTTTTGTCTTGTTAGTTTAGTTAAATCTCCATTAATGACTATGAAGATTCTCAGTCATCCAGGTCACGGTTGTCTCAAAGGTGCTTTTTCAAGAGGCAACTAGACTCTCTGGTTTTTCTTTGAAGATATTTTGCTTCTCATTCAAGAAGCTTCTTCAGCTCTGACTGGATGGTGGGGAATGGAAGGATTTATACTCCTTGAAGACAGTAGTTCATTTGCATTCTTTTAGAGAGTCATTGAGGCCACCTACATGTTTATCTGTGTCATCAGGGTCACCTGTAGTGCAAATGGGTGTGGACCTTCTTGGAACTGTTGAAAGGACTGTGTTGTAGACTGGAGATAGATGATGTCATATCCCTCCCCCTCTATTGACAGAAGGCTGCTCAATTTTGACATAGATGGCCTTTTTAACCCCTCTTTCAAACCAGCTACTGTCTGAACTATTGTCCTTCATCAAAAATGTTCATGGGCTCCGGAATACCCAGCCATGACTTCAGATCCCAGAGATGCAGCAAGGAAAGATGACAGTCTGAAAAGGGCATTTTAAAGGAAGAAGTTTTAGCTTTATTTTAATAATTGTTGGGTAAAGGAAAAGATTTGCCTCTCACAGACCTCCAGCTCCAATTTCTTATTTTGAAGTGGGGGAGGGGAAATCACATCCTTGAATATTAGCTAATTTTCCACATAATTTTGGTACTGGAGCCACAGATGGGGTGCCAAGAAACCACATATAACTTTGACCAAAGGATAAGTTACCCTTAATATGTACAATCAATCAATGAATAAGAAATGTTTTAGTATTACAGTAGTTAGGAATGGAATAAAAGAGAGTCTTCTTTATGATTACACAACAGATACATATGTCCACACACCATTATGTTCACCAGAATTATTTAGAGTACTGACTCACCTATAGACTGGCAACTGTAATGGAAATATTTTTATTGTTATAACTAACTGCAAAGCAATGTAACCACTCAGTTAATACTTTTGTGGTTTTACCTTCATGAGTCAAATAATATTTACTTTTTATCATACCATCTTTAAATAGCACATCACTTGACCTGATTGGATGAATGCAGAACTGCCCGCAAGTGACAGAAAACTGAAATAAATTAATCAGTGTCTTTGAAGAACATGCTTCAATTTTATGTAAAATAATATGTGACAGTTATGTATACCTATTTGTTCCAATATTGGCCTCTAATTAAAGACAGAAAAAATGTGGGAAATGATAATGAGCTTTTCTGACTTTTCTGTGAAGTAGCTATATTGAGAAACAAAGGTGGGAACTAAAAGTAATTAATCAAGAAATACCCTGATTAAGGCTATATAAATGTGCAGTCATAAAATGAGAGTGAATTAAACTGGTCCTTCACAGGTAAGTAGTATTACTTAGTAGTAAGCTATTAAGTAAAATAAATAATTTCTTCTAAAACATGTATTACTGGCAATTCAACAAAAGGTTAAAAGTTGATGAGTGAATTTCTTGTAATCTGTAATTCAAAACTGATTCCAATGTCCAACAGCCACCATACAACACAACACAGACTACCTACACTTCCAACAAGCTGACAAAAGAGCAAACATTTTAATGATCTATTGATGTATCAAATGTATATGGGTGTTCAGCCCCCCAAAATAACTCTGGCCAGAAAACAGCAAACCTTAGTAATAATAATTTAAAAATATAAAAAGGCAGAAGAGGGGATAAATGTTCACTGCAATAACACGTCAAAATCTCACCAATCACCTTGGACCCCAGTGTGACGACATAGTCAGGTTCTGAGGGACTTTCAGAGTATTAACAGGGATTGAACTAATCTCACTTCTGGGGGGAGGGAGAGGAATTGTATAAGGTGGGCACCACAGCAGAGAAGGTTTGCAAGTTTAGTTCTCTGAGAGACAGGACCCACAGCATGTCTTTTCTCCCAGATCTCACTGGACAGGCAGAAGGGAGAAGCAGTACTTCAGATAACTTGGCTCCAGTAAATTCCATTTGATCTGATTTAGGCACCATCCAACTCCAGAACAAATTTGGACAGCTCACAATAGAACACAGAATACAACATAAATAAGAAATATGATAGGATAAATAACACAATGGCAGTCGGGACAACAACATTAACACTAAAACAAACAATGTCAATAATTTCTAACAGGGAGTTTAATGTCCCTACCTTAAGGCCTGGAAAAACAGTTATCACTCACTATGATAATTTTTACTGGCCATGCAAAACCCACAGGTAATACACTTCCCCTCATACAACAGGACCTTTATACAATGTAGAGTTTTATAGTAATAACCAGCCCCTTGAATCACACCTGGAAGCATACTGTCAACTAATGCAGCTTGAGAGGCGGAGGTGTCATATCAGCAGGCCAAGACAGCTCAACCTCTACTTACACTGCTGTATTCTGGATCAGTTGCAACTTCTGAGTGATGTTTAAGAACAGCCTATATGCAATAGTTGAGCCATGAGGTGACAGGGAAATAAGTAGGACAATTAATTTTTGATATTCTAAGAATTAAGCAGGTATATAAATTTGATGGCCCCTGGCTCAGAACTGTAATTGATGATAGAGGGTTGGGATGTCCTTCTAGGTAGTGATGAGTACTTAGAAATCCATTGCTAGATAGATATGAGAGGTCTTCTCTTGTCTCCATCATCTCAATTATATGTTTAGACTACTACATTTGAAGAAAAAGTAAGTATCCAAAAGGGAATTCATTTAATGCATGAGTGGCAGCTGACTTTTGGATTAGGATGATTTATTAGTTATCTTGCTATGTAACAATTTGAAGATTTAAGAATTGCTGCTAGCATAAATATATATTTTAATAATTATTTATATTATTTGTGACTAGTAACTTTTATGAAATATGTTAAATAAATTAGCCAACAAATATCCTTTTTACCTAGAGGTCCTGCAAATGCCCTGCCTCCAAATAAAGCAGTATTTAGACCAGCCAAGTTCACCATTCTCCTAGAAGACAGAGGGAATTAAGAGAAAAGTGAACAGTACAAATACAAATACAGGAATTTCAAATTTAAATACGGAATTGGCGTATTTTACCCCAAGAGATACTTTTGATCAAGCTTCTATTTTCCATTCTTTTATCTAAACACAGAAGGATTCCCTTTTTTAAAGACTGAATTTCTCTGTACACATTGGGTTTATTGTGGGTTTGTTGCCAGCAATATCTCTGTTAATTAAAAAATTGACTTTTCTGGGTAAATTGCTCCTACATAATTGGTTGTCATCTCTAATGCATGCCTCTTAGCAAGTGCTTCTAGGCTCTATAAGATGATGTGCAAAAATACGTTTGTGTACACATATAAGGCAAACAGTTCCATTACTCTCACTCTTTCCAGCATTTTTATATTATTATCCATGCACAGGGGTAGACTAAAAATGTCATTTTGAATGTCACAGTATTTTCTTCAAAGATGTCCAGGCTAGTTTGAAATTTAATATATAGTAAGATACTAACTGGGTTCTGTACTGTTGCTAGGAAATTTCTCCAATTGTTTCCAACATAATACAGCACTTGCAATAGCTGTCAAAGCTTTTGGCTCTCAGCAATAACAGAGAGCTAAAAAGAATTTAGAACAAAGATCTCCTAAAAGGAGCTGAATAAGTAATGGGATTTTGCTGTGCCAATAGTTGAAAACTGTTTCTTAAGCTAAAGAATAAGAGTAATAAAAATACCCATTCATTTCAATTTAACCTCTAAATATTTTCTTGACAATTACACCCCTTTTTTAAAAAAGGAAGGAAAAACATTCCTAGTAAGTTATTGTTTTATAATATCACTTTTTCTTTCTCTTTGAAAAATCATCAGAACAAGATTTTCATTGATTATGTGCAAAATATTATATAAATCAAGGCACATAAATCCTGTTTTCAATGTGAAACTCTATCAGATTTAAAAATCACAAAGAAGTCCCCATATTCCAAAATGGAGTGGGCCTGGTGGCTCAGCAGACTGATAGCATTGTGATTAACACCAGCTGTCTGCAATTACTGTAAGTTCGAATCTCGCCAGGCTCAAGGTTGACTCAGCCTTCCATCCTTTCTAAGGTAGGTAAATTGAGGACCCAGTTTGTGGGGGCAATAAGCTGACTTTGTATAAAATATACAAAAGTATGAAGGCTATTGCTTAATGCACTGTAAGCCGCCCTGAGTCTCCGGAGAAGGGTGGCATATAAATCAAATTTAAAAAAAAAAAATACTTGAAAATGCTTCTACTGAAATGAATAGAATGAATGAGCTGGAAAGGGCCTTGGAAGTCTTCTGTCCAGCCCCCTGCTCAAGCAGGAGAACCTATACTATTTCAAATAAGTGACTCTTCTTTAAAACATCCAGTGATGGAGTGCCCACGATTTCTAAAGGCAAGCTCTTCCACTGGTTAATTGTCCTCACTATTAGGAAGTTTCTCTTTAATTCCCGGTTGCTTCTCTCTTTGTTTAATTTAATTTAATTTAATTTCCAATTTATATACCGCCCTTCTCCCTGAGGACTCAGGGTGGTGTACAGCCAAGATAAAAAACATAGAATACAAATATTAAAACATTTTAAAATATATATAAATTTTGGCCCAAAAGTTAAAAAATCACAGACTAATTAAAAGAATTTAAAAATTTCTTCTTAAGCCAACCCGGCTTGCTGGAAAAGATGGGTTTTCAGGGAACGACGGAAGGCATTGAGGTCATGGATTCTCCTTATCTCCGGGGGCAACTGATTCCAGAGGGTGGGAGCCCCCACGGAGAAGGCCCTCCCCCTGGGGGCCACCAGCCTATATTGTTTGGCTGATGGCAGCATGAGGAGGCCCTCTCTGTGGGAGCGCACGGGTCGATGGGAGGTCGTCGGTAGCAGCAGGCGGTCTCGCAGATAGCTAGGCCCTATGCCATGGAGCGCTTTAAAGGTGATAACCAAAACTTTGAAGCGCACCCGGAAGACCACCGGGAGCCAGTGCAGCTCGTGCAGGAGCGGTGTTACATGGGAGCGCCATGTTGCTCCCATCACTATCCGCGCTGCTGCATTCTGGACCAGCTGGAGCCTCCGGGTGCTCTTCAAGGGGAGCCCTATGTAGAGAGCATTGCAGTAGTCAAGGCGAGAGGTGACAAGGGCGTGACTGACTGTGCACAAGGAATCCCGATCGAGAAAGGGCCACAACTGATGAATCAGGCGAACCTGATAAAAGGTCCCCCTGGTAACAGCCGTCAGATGTTCCTCCAAAGACAGCTGCCTATCCAGGAGGACTCCCAGATTGTGAGCCCTTTCAGTGGGGGCCAAAGACTCGCCCCAATAGTCAGTGATGGAGTCAACTGACTATATCGGGATGCCGGGAGCCACAGCCACTCAGTCTTGGAAGGGTTGAGCTTGAGTCTGTTCCTCCCCATCCAGACCCGCAGAGCCTCCAGGCACTGGGACATCACTTCAAGGGCATTGTTGGGGTGGCCTGGAGTGGAGATGTACAGCTGGGTGTCATCAGCGTACTGGTGGTATCTCACCCCAAAGCCACGGATGATCTCACCCAGCGGCTTCACATAAATGTTGAACAGAAGGGGCGAGAGGACCGATCCTTGCGGCACTCCACAGATGAGAGGCCTCGAGGTCGACCTCTGCCCCCCTGCCAACACAAACTGCGACTGGTCAGAGAGAAAGGAGGAGAACCACCGCAACACAGTGCCTCCCACCCCCAAGTCTTCCAGCCGGTGCAGCATGATACCATGGTCGATGGTATCAAAAGCCACTGAGAGGGACTTCCGGTTTGCTGTTTGTCCCCGCTGGACGCTCCTTTGGGATCGTCCCACCCACTGCCTGTAAAGAGCCGCCTTTATAGCGGAATGGCGGCTCGAAAAAACTCCGTTTCCATGAGGAAACGGAGATAGAGCAGGCTGGGGTGGGTTGAGTCCTCTGCCTAATCCCAAAAGTTTTTTTTTTACTTTTGGGACGGAGCGGAAGAGACTCCCCGTATCCCCAGCCGATGCTCCGGGCTCTGGGAGATCTCTGCTACATGCAGAGCTAAGGGGCAAAAGCAAGCCTGTAAATTTGTTAAATTAACTCAAGAAGACGTCAGTTGGACCTCTGATCCTGAAGCGCAAGTATTCTTTTTATTGGAAAAGTTATTGAAGTTGTTTAAGAAGTGAAAGGAAAAAAGATTTTTAAAATGGCGATTGCTGCTGCGACTGCTGCGGCTTGAAGAGAGGCTGAAAGGGAAAGTCCTTCCGTTTTCTATTACAAAGTAGCGGAATGAATACTTCTGGCCGTAATTGAGGCAAAACCTCACTCTCACTCTTGCTTTTTTTCCTTTTTTGGGGGGGGGATCTGATATTGATCTTGGTTGGAAACAAGCTTTTTTTTTCTCTCTTTTCCACTAAATCTTGTCTGTGTGGGAAATGGCACCGGGACTCACACAGCTAGACAAACGGGGGGGGGGGGAATCTCCCCCATTAATAAATTACACCAACAAGTTTTAACTCTCCAGTGTCAGAAACCTGATTTTAATATAATAGAATTTCTTCTTGAAGAGATTGTAAGAAGGGATGAGATTGTGAACCAGCAACTCGAAAAATTTAAGCAGGAAATTAAAGAAATTGGTGAACTGGTGAAATCAAAGTTTGACTTTTTGAATCGAAAGATTTTAAAAACAGCTAATGGTTTATCAGACTTTCTGATTCGGGTGGATGCAAATACTAAATTATTAGAGTCTAAAATGAAGGAAACTGAGGAGAATTTGGATGACAAGATTCAAAAAATTAAAAAGGATTTGGTAAACATTCAGGATAATAGCTCAGAAGACAAACCTAAATTGGAGGTTGACTAAAAGACTGGTAATGAAGAAAATGTGCAACAGAGGATTGAAAGAGAAGTTTTAATGATTCAATATAATTTTACAGAATATGCAATTAGACTGAGAGGTTTGCAGGAAAATAATAGAGATGACTTAAGGAAAATATCTTCTGAAATTCTGGCTGGGATTTTAAAGGTTCAACCTGATGAAGTGTATTGCAGGATTGATAGAATTTACAGAATAAACTCCTGGTTGGCAAAGCAAAAGCAATTGCCTAGAGATGTGGTGATCTATTTTACAGATAAAGAAATTAGGAATAATATTGTGCAGAACTCTTTTAATTCTACTTTGCAATTTCATGGAAGAAAGATTTGGATTTTTAAGGAGCTCCCGACTAAGATGTTAATGGAGAGGAAGAAATTTGGCTTTCTAGTGACTGAGTTAAAAAAAAGAAATATCCTATTTAGGTGGAATGCCCCAGTTGGTTTAATATTGAGACACCAAGGAGTAAGATATCAACTGAACACTGTTGAAAAAGCGGAAGAATTTTATCAAAAAATTTTAAAAATGAATTTAACATCTTTAGGCATAATACAGGATAAGCAAAAGGAGTTGGAAACAAAAAGAAAATATCAAATTACAGAGGCTGTGGTGGATAAGTTGTCTTTGGACTCTCTGGATACCCCAGCTGGACTGTCTATAAATAAGAGAGCAGTGTCATCCGACTCCAATGTGATGAACCATCAAGTCACAGACAAGTGTGCAAATCAACCAGTTGATATACAAGTGATGGAGAAGAAAGATGAGATGATAAAACTAACCCAACAAGATCAACTCACAAAGCAGAATGAAAATCGATCAGCCGATACACAATTGGTAGGCACGAAACGAGGATGGAAATTCAACCCGCAAAAGAAAAAGAAAAGAAATAGATCTCATAGAAACAGCAATTTCTAAACCAAGCAACAGTGAAGCCAGGGACTTTAAAAAATGAATGAACATCTGAAAAGATAGTGGAGGCGAACAATTGTTTAATACTATCCTGAGGATTGTGGCAGATCTCTGTAATGCCGTGATTTTGGGATGTGAAAAGAGCCTTACCTTGTTGGATTTGAATTATCTACTCTGGATTTCTTTTACTGGTGAATATATTATGATTATTTTGAGTTACAAGGCAAGAGAGTCACGCTGGGGCATGCAGAAGATCTGGTTGTTACCCATTAGGATGATGGGAATCAACAATCCTGATGAATACCACAACTATAACTATATGGATATAATTATAATGTCACTCGGGTGGTTGTTTTTACTTTTATATATATACGAGGATATCTACTACTGATGGGGGCAGAAGATGATTGAAGATTTTGAACAAACTGTTGCACCAGCATGTTATTTTACCCTATTATGGGTGATGGATTTAAGGATCTAGTGGAAAGACATCAAAGAAGATATTATATGGATTATAAATTTAAAGTTATTGTCTTTTTTTTTTTATAAAATGGAATGCATATATAGATATGTGTATATTTTAGTAAAGTGGGCAGTGGGTTATATTTAGAATTGTATTGCATGATTTTGTAGGAATTGAAGGGTTGAAATAGGTTAGTTTACTGATTGATTAGTCTAAGAAAAAGGATCCTTAAGTCATATATTTAGGGGAGTGGAGGAATTGGATAGAACTGAATAAACGTTAAATCGGGATGTAGGGAGAAGGCTGCTTTAAAATGTTATATTAATATATATAAAAGATTAAATGTTAAATTGTAATAATACACTATAAGTTTAGGGGAGGAGAAAAAGGGCAGATTATCGTAAAAATGGGAGTTATAAGAATAATATGCTAAGGGTCAGTATTCTGAGGAGGGAGTAAGGGAAAGGAAAGATATTATGTATGTAATTAGTTATGAAATAGCCTATTGTTGTGAAGAAGTCACAGGGGGGGATGGGTGGTGAGGGGGGGTTAGGGAAGAGGGGGGGGGAAAAGGGGGAAAAACTTGTATTAGAAAACTTTTTCAATTAAAAAAAAAAAGCCACTGAGAGATCTAATAGGACCAGAACAGAGGAATAACCCCTGTCCCGAGCCCTCCAGAGATCATCCACCAACGCGACCAATACCGTTTCCGTGCTGTGCCCAGACCTGAAACCCGACTGGAACGGATCTAGATAGGATGTTTCCTCCAGGAATTGCTGAAACTGTTGCGCAACCACACTCTCAGCAACCTTTGCAATGAAGCGAAGGTTGGAGACAGGATGATAGTTAGCCAATATTGCCAGATCCAGGGACGGCTTCTTGAGGAGAGGCCTCACCACCGCCTCTTTCAGGGCAGTGGGGAAGTGACCCTCACTCAACGAAGCATTAATGACGCCCTGGAGCCAGCCTCGTGTAACCTCCCGGGAAGCCAGTACCAACCAGGAGGGACACGGGTCCAGTAAACATGTGGCCGCACTAAGTCTCCCCAAAATCCTGTCCATATCATCGGGAGTCACAGCATCAAACTCCTCCCAGATAACATTCTCAAGACTGTTCCTCGTCACCCTGCCCTGATCTACCCAGTCAGAGTCCAAATCCCCCCGGATCTGAGCGATTTTGTCATACAGGTATTGTCCGAAATCCTCCGCCCTGCCTTCTAAGGAATCCTCGCGCACTCCCAGATGGAGCAGGGAGCGGGTCACCCTAAACAGGCGGCCGGACGATTCCCTGATGATGCAATAGAGGCGGAAAAGTAGTTAGACTTTGCCGTCTTTATCGCCACTAGGTAGGCCTTAATGTGCGACCTTACCAGTGTTCGATCAGATTCAGCGAGACTGGCCCTCCAATCGTTTAGTTTCCAACCATTGTTTCTTGTCCTGCCCTCAGGTGCTTTGGAGAATAATTTGACTTCCTCTTCTTTGTGGCAGCCCCTCAAGTACTGGAATACTGTTATCATGTCACCCCTAATACTTCTTTTCTTTATATTAGCCAAACCCAAATCTTGCAGCCATTCTTCATATGTTCCAGCCTCCAGGCCTTTGGTCATTTTAGTTGCTCTTCTCTGAACTTTTTCCAAAGTCTCAACATCTGTTTTGTAGTATGGTGACCAAAATTGGTTTCAGTATTCCAGGTGTGGTCTTATTAGGGTTTTATAAACTGGTATTAATACTTCACGTGATCTTGTTTCTATGTCTTTGTTTATACAATCCAAGACGGTATTAGCTTTTTTGATTGCTGCTGCACACTGCTGCTCATATTCAAGTGATTATCCACTAAGACTCCAAGCTCCCTCTCACAATAACTGTTTTTGAGCCAGGTCGCACCTAATCTGTACTTATATCTTTGATTTTTCTTGCTTAAATGTAAAGCTTTGCTTTTTTCCTCATTGAAATTCATTTTGTTGGATAGGGCCCATTATTAAGGTGACCAGACGTCCCACTTTTGGCGGGACAGTCCTGATTTTTAGCAATTCGTCCCGCGTCCCGCGGCGTTTTAAAAAAGTCCCGATTTTTCGTTCTGCCTCCTGAGTCCCCGCTGCCTCCTGAGTCCCAGCTGATGGCTAGAGGAAAAAAAACTGTTTAAACTCTTGCCGCGGGGCTTCACAGGGCCAACCTACAGCTGTTCTGTGTTAAAAGAAAACAAATGAGTAGACCAATGCCTGCAAAAATAGAAAAAACAGCCCCTTACAGCTTCCGTATAGTTAGTTAGCACGTTGATTAGCTCGGCTTCCCCACTCTCAGCTGATTTGTTCTCAGCTGTTTTGCACAGGGCTCTTGCTGCTTGCTAAATTGCTCAAGCAGATTTTTTTTTCTCCTTGTGCAAACCAAGCTCAAAACGAAACTGAAAGTGAAGCAGGCTGTTGGCTTGTTTGGTGCAACGTTGGAAAATTAGGCAGCAGGTTTCTTTTCTTTTTCCTCACCAAAAAAGGTAGGTGCAAACAATGGGAAATTTAGGGCAAAAGAGGAGAGTTCAAGATTTTAAAACACAAAAGAAATAAAGCGCTATTTAACTAGGGAATTGTAATAATTGAGATACTATTAATTGTATATTGTGTTGAAAGCAGAAATGGTTAAGTTGTGGTTTGGAGGAATATATGGGGGAAATTATTTGGTTTATTATTATTGGTAAATATAATTAATTGATTTGTAAGAAATTGGATTGCATGGAAATCATTGAAATATTCATGTTTATATTGATTAATATACAAAAAAAGATAGTTATATAACTAATTGATTTCTATTAAAATATTGAATTTGTATTAAACAACTGTATTACATAATTACATAATTAACCAATGTGAGGATGGATATAAAAATAGATGACAATGGGAAGGGGTATAATATAGAATAGAAGGGAAAAATTGAATTTGATTAAGATTAGAGATGAGGATGAAGGGCAATATTGTTTTTTTAAAAAAATAGATGAGGAATAAATATGGCAAAAAGGAAATATAGAAATTGTAAATTTAATTGAAATGACTAAACACTGTTTAAATTTGTGAACCAGCCAAATATTCTGTTCAAAGAAAATACATTGTATATTTGTATGTGTGTTTCTAATTATTGCTATTTATTCATATTTGTTCTCTTTTATTCTTTAAAGTTTAACAATTCATTCTTTATCTTATTATCTTTATATTTGTTTGGGGTTGGCTTTCTTCCCTTTCATCTTTTTTATTGTACAGCAATCTTTCTCCTCAAACCTACCACCTCTCTTTTCTTTCCTTCTTACTTTCTCTTCCCCCCACCCTCTTCTTCGCCTCCCTACTTCCTCTTCCTTTCTCCTTCTCCTCTCTTCCTCCCTCTCTTACCCTCACTCCTACTCTAATTTCCCTTCCCTTCCTTCATCCCTCTCTATTGTTGTATCCTTTTATGCATATGGATTACTCAGAGGGCTGAAAAAGTTATTTCTGACTGGTCTTCGCACTTTTGACCAGTCCTCGAACTTACGACTGTCCTCACATTTTACGTTTTTGCCCTATCTTATCACCATGGTGAAGAGAAGCAGTTGTGAAATGAGTGACATGGTTGTTAAGAATGCTGCACGGGCATAAATGTGAGGATGGTCATAAGTGCGAGGACCAGTCAAAAGTGCGAGGACCTGTCAGAAATGACTTTTTTCAGCCCTCTGGGTAGTCCCTATACACATAGCCACGCCCACTCAGTCACATGACCTCCAAGCCACACCCACAAAATAAGCCATGCCCACAATGGTGTCCCTCTTTACCAATGTTAAAATCTGGTCACCTTACCCATTATTCAAGTTTGTCAAGATCTTTTAGATCCTGAGCTTGTCTTGTGGGGTGTTGGCTATTTCTGCCAGTTTAATGTCATCTGAAAATTTGATGAGTTCCCCTTCTATTCCCACATCTAAGTCATTTATGAAGATATTGAAGAGTACTGGGCCTAAAATGGAGCCTTGTGGTACTCTTACTACTTACTTCTCTCCATGTGGCTGTAGTACCATTAAGGACTACTCATTGAGTACAGTTTGTCAGCCAGTTACAAATCCATCTGGTGGTGATGTTATCTATTCCATTTTTCTAGTTTACCAAGAAGTAGGTTGTGATCCACTTTGTCAAATGCCTTACTGAAATCTAAGTATATTATGTCCACAGCATTTCACTGGTCTACTAATTTAGTCACTTTATCAAAGAATGAGATAAAATTGGTTTGGCATGATCTGTTTTTAACAAACCCATGCTGGCTACTAGTTGTAGCTTTATTTGCTTCTAGTTGTTTGCAAATCTGTTTTTTTATTATCTTTTCCAGAATCTTCCCACATATTGATGTAAGACTGATTGGTCTGTAGTTTCCTGTGTCTGTTTCACACACACACACACACACACACACACACACCCTTTCTTGAAGATGGGAACTATATCAGCCCTTTTCCAATCCTTAGGTACTTGCCCAGTGCTCCAGGATTTCTGAAAGATATGGTACAATGGTTCTGAGATAACATCTGCCAGCTCCTTCAGAACTCTGGGATGTAATCTGTTAGGCCCCAGGGATTTATATTCATCAAGGTCAGATAGGTATTCTGTTACCATTTTCTTGCTTATTTTATTTTTTATTTCTATTTCTGTTATATTAGTTTTTTTGGTAGTTTGGGCTTTAATTTCTTTTTGGGTGAAGACTGATACAAAGAATGAGTTAAGCAACTTTGCTTTCTCCCTACTGGTTGTTACTTCTTTGCCATCTTCTCTCTTTAGTGGACCTACTGTTTCCTTGACTTTTTTCTTGTTATTAATATGCTGAAAGAAACTTTTTTAAAAAAATATCATTGACATTAGTTGCAAGTCTTTGTTCATTCTGAGCCTTTGCTTTCCTGACTTTATCTTATTCTGGCTATCTGCTGTCCCTCTTTCCATTTTTGTCCTTGTCCTTTTTATTTTTCAATTTGTCAGAGAGATCTTTTTTTTTTTTTTTTTTGTAATTTGATTTATATGCCGCTCTTCTCCGGAGACTCAGGGCGGCTTACAATGCGTTAAGCAATAGCCTTCATTCTTTTGTATATTTATACAAAGTTAGCTTATTGCCCCCACAAACTGGGTCCTCATTTCACCTACCTTAGAAAGGATGGAAGGCTGAGTCAACCTTGAGCCTTGGAGAGATTCGAACCAGCAGAAATTGCAGGCAGCTATGTTAATAACAGGGTGCACTAAACCACTGTACTATCAAGGCTCCATCTTTGTGCAACCAGGCTGGTTTCTTCTTGAATTTCTTGTTTTTCTTTTTCAGTGGTATTGTGCTGGACTGTACTTTTATGATTGCACTTTTCAGAGTTTCCCACACTTCTTGAGTTGTTTTCCCCTTTTCATCCATGGAATCTGTCCTAGGGTCTCTCTGAGTTTATTAAAATCAGCTCTTTTAAAGTTTAAGACACAGGTTGGATTATTTTCTATTGCTTGTGTTTGCATTATATTGAATTCCAGTATGACATGGTCACTTTTACCCAAGGTTCCGGTAACTTCAACTCCCTCTACTACTTCTTTTCTATTAGTAAGAATTAGGTCCAGTATAGCTTTACTTCTAGTTCCATCCTGTATCTTTTGGATGACAAAGTTGTCAGCTAGGTTGGTTAGGAATCTATTTGATTTTCCACTTGCTGCAGAGTGTCTCCCAGTTGATATCTGGATAGTTAAAGTTTCCCATTACTACTGTGGTATGCTTCCTACATATATTTGTAAACTGGTTGGCAAAGAATTCATCTATTTCTTCTAATTGGTTGGGATGGCCTGTAATATACACCTATGGCAATGTCACTTTCCCCCCTTTTTTATATTGACCATATACATTCTGGAGGTGTTTTATCTTTGATCATGTGCATTCTGTAGATATGTAGTGATCTCTTACATATAGTGCAACTCCACCTCCTGTTTTTCTTGATCTATTTCTTTTGAACAATTTGTATTCATCTATCAGTACATTCCAGTTATGGGTTTCATCCCACCAGGTTTCTGTAATGGCAACTATGTTGTACCTGCCCTTGTGTACTATTGCTTCTAATTCACCCTGTTTGTTCCCCAAATTTTGAGCATTTGTATACAAGCATTTAAGCCTTCCATGGGTATGTTTCATGCATCTCTTAGTTGTTGCTTGAGTTTTTCTTTTTTCTCATCACTCCATACCTCATTTGTTTGATTTGTTTTCTTGGGATTTATGATTCATTTTGTGTTCTAGAGATTCTAAGATTGGTCACCCTTCCCCTTCAATTTTCGAGTATATTTCCTCTGTTTTCATGAGGTGCAGCCCATCCCTTGCCAAGAGACCTTTGTGAAGGTAATGCAGTTTATGGTCCAGGAAACCAAAGTTTTCTTGGTGACACTAACCCTTTTAGCCAGTGGTTTATTTCTAGAATTCTTTTTTCCCCTCAATGGATGTTGACATTTCATTGGGACTACTGAGGAGAACACTACTTGTGCTCCTGGCTCATTAACTTTGTTGCCTAGTTGCTTGTAATCTCTCAATATTGTACTCAGGTGCCTAATTATTTTGGTTAGGTTCTCAGCCACATCCTTGATTTTTGTTCCAGGGAGACAATGTACCTCCGTAGATTGTGTGTCTGGTCTGCAGATGGCTGGTTCTGTTCCTTTGAGAATAGAATATCCTGTCACCAACACTTGCCTTCCTTTTTTGGGGAGTGCAATCTGGAGTGCTTTTCTGTTTATCTCAGGTGTGTTTATTGATGTGACTTTTTTAAAGAGATATTTGATGCTGTCTCTTTTCTAGGTATCTGTTTGTTTTCTTGGAGGGGGAGGTTGTGAGTCTGCGTATTTTCATCTGGGGGGAAATTGATTGCTCAGTTTTAATGCGGCTGCTTCTGGTTGGGTTAGATTGGGCAGTAGGGGTTTGTTAGATGTATGCTGTTTCTTTCTTTGATTATTGTGTTTCTATATGTAATATACCTCCATTTGTCTTCCTCAAAGGGTTTATCAATAGGATCAAATCCTCTGGGAGATATTTATTCATTATTTGGTTCAATTTGGGTATAGCTTTCTTGAGTTGTTAGAGGTTGGCTAGAGTTGCCTCTAGATCCCTTATTTTTTCCTCTAGTAGTTCATATTGTTTACATTTAATACATGTATAATTTGGGCATATGTTGCATACCACAATAGTATCAGTCATCTGTTCCATGAGTTTGTTTCTTTTTGCTTTTGCTTTTAAGGGTCAAAGGCTATCTTTCTTTCTTTCTTTTTTTCTATCCTTTTTTCTGTCTTTTTGTGCTTGTTTTTCTATGTTGTTATTTATTTAACTTGCTTACTGTGATGTTAATTTTATTTATCCTTTTCTTTCCTTTATTTTTTTATTTTTTTGAGCTCCAATTTCTCCCTACCTTGTTATTTAAGATTTGTCTTATTTATTTAATTGACCTTGTTCTTCCTTGATTTCTAATGTTCCACTCTTGTTCTTATTATTTGCCTATTTAGTTATCTTTTATTTTCTGTCCTGTATTTATTTTTATTCTCTACTGGGGTCTTCCCTCCCTGCCTTTTGGGACCTCTAGAAAAATGTCTGGAAAAGCTTTTTTGAACTGTGTGCAGATCCAATCTGTTTTTTCCACTAAAGTTCTGTATGTATTGCAGTAACCAAACAGTCCAGTTTACTGATAAGTCATTTGTTTTTTGCTGCAAGTCACAAGTGAAACATCCTCTGTAAAAAAAAGCAATGTACTATTTCCATGAAGCAATGTACTATTTCTATGAAGAATTTTGAGACAACTACCTGTACCCGTATCCAATGAAGGATAGTTGCCTTCATTGACATTTTGTTGTCTTTGCTGTTAGTTGCAAAATCATGTCAGACCCATCGCAACCCCATGGACAACATTCCTCCAGGCCTTCCTGTCCTCTACCATCCTCTGGAGGCCATTTAAGCTCACACCTACTGCTTCAGTGACTCCATCCAGCCATCTCATATCTGCCATCCCTTCTTCTTTTGCCCTCAATCTTTCCCAGCATTAGGCTTTTCTCCAGTGACTCCTTCCCTTCTCATTAGGTGACCAAAGTATTTGAGTTTCATCTTCAGGATCTGGTCTTCTAAAGAGCAGTCAGGGTTGATGTCTTTTAGGACTGACCGGTTTGATCACCTTGCAGTCTAAGGGACTCGCAGGAGTCTTCTCCAGCACCATAGTTCAAAGGCCTCAATTCATTGACATTATCTTCTGTCAAGTCAGTGTCAACATTTAGTGATCTCATAGATTTTTTTCAACAACCTTGTCCTTCAATTTTCCAAAAGGGTAACCATTGCTGTCATAATAGAGCCCATCCATCTTCCTTCTGCTCATTCTCCCCTTCTCTTTCCATTCACCTTGCCCAGCATTAGAGTCTTCTCTAAAGAGCCAGGTCTTCACATAATGTGTCTGAAGTAGGATCATTTGTACCTCAAATGAGAACTCTGAATAATTTTTTTGTTTTCTTAGCTGTCCATCATATCCTCAGGAATATTCTTGAACACCCATGTTTAGTTAATACTCTTCTTTATCCTGCTATAAAGCCCAAGAGTCAATTTTTCAGATTATTTTCTCCTAATAATGTGAAAGTCCTGAGCTGAACTGTTCCAATGTCTCACTACAAATTTGTTCAAATTCCAGCTCTTTATTCAGGTTTGGAGGTCACCAGGAAGTCCCACATCTATTAGTCTGGAAAATCCAAAAACCAAAAGCCCAACCTCTAGAAGAAAGTAACAACAATCCCTTCATTATAACAGCCAAGAAAACAGTCTTAATGTGTTCTTACAAACATCAAAAGTCACGTTCAGCTCGAATCAGGGTTGTCTGCAGGTTATGGTTAAAAACAAAAAGTTAAGGTGAAAGTCATAATAGTGAAATAAAAATATACATAAAACCAGCCAAAACTTTAATCACACTGTTGTGGCCAATGTGTTGACTTTTTGGACCATATACCTTTGCCTCCAGTGACATATTCCCTCAAACAAGTGAAAAAAAAATGATAATTAGAAATAGAGAAGCTAAGAAATATTTGAGTGCTATTTTTTCCTTGATTTTTAACCCCTTAGTTAATAAGCCAGTCAGAGTTGACTCAAATCACAAAATGGGCAGTATATAAATTTAATAAATAGAATTAGGTAAATATTATTGTTTTATATTAGAATCTTTTATTTTCTTTGAATTAGTTATTATCTGGCAATTGCCCTTTTTTGCCAACCAATTTGAGGTTGGACCTCTTCAATTCAGGAGATCTTGTTTCTCCCTGCTTATTTCTACCTTCAATGTCTTTCTATGTTTTTATATAACTATTGAGTACCCTATGAATTGAGGGACCCATTATATTGTAAAATTATTTTATTTCTATTCACATATTTTTCTTGCCAAAATACAGTGATGGTTTACCATTTCCTTCATCTGTGCATGCCTTTGTCATTGTCAATAAAGTGATAATCTGTCTTTGACTTCTTCCTATATTCCCCCTAGCCAATACAAGTGCCTTCATGCTTTGGATGACCCTTCCAGGAATAAATACTCATAGCATACACTCCTGACATTCTTTGCTCATCCCTCCCAGAAAGATCCTCTACCACAAAAATGACTTATTTGTTTATATTTCATGTTTATTATTTTTACAAATATCTCTCAAGGTGGTAAACATATCCAATATACCTTCCTCCTTTTATTTTTCCCACAACAATAACCTTGTGAGGTGAGCTGGGCTAAGAGAAAGTAATTGGCCCAAGGTCATCCTGTTGACATTCATGGTTAAGATGGGACTAGAAGTCACAGTCCCCTGGTTTCTAGTACCTTAAACAACTAGCATAGCAGGATTTGAGATTCAGTGGCTTGATGGATAATAGTTTGTTTACTTGTTTATTTATTGTCCAAGGCTATTTATTTATGGTCCATAAATAGAATATAGCAATAAAAGAAAAAAAGCAATCACATAAAATAGTGTAAAAATCTAAAACAACTATGTGAAGGCAGTACAAAGTGATTTTTGAAAGCCAGGCGATTAGAATTTTGCAATCTTAAAGATTTATGAGAATTGATTACTTAGAGAAGAACAGTAATCTCATAATCATTGTAGCAATTAAAGTTACTGACAATTGCTGCTATGTGTAATGATTATTATTGGTTTATATTGGGAATTTTAATAGCACATGTGATGCAAATTCAATCTCTGTGTTTAAGTATAAGCATGAGCAGCTTTCTATGGGAATCAGTACACATATCAATCATTGTTCTAATGTGTGGCACCTGAATTCATGCAGAATTTGCAGATTATAAAGTCTCCTGTGAGAAAATGTAGAAGCGGAGACTTCTGGCGGTGACGTAGGACTGTGGCGGTACAGGAGAGAAGCGCTCTCTCTCTGTTGCCGGTTTTCCAAGCTTTTGGTGCCTTATTCGGCGAAGACCGATCTTGGAGAGATCGGGAATAGAAAGGGGAAACTTTGGGGGAGGCGAGGAGAGGTGCGATCTCCCGCCGTACCGAGAAGATCCCTCAATCCAGGCTCGGGAAGAAGCTAGCTGACGAACGCAGCTGGCCCGGAGGCCCGACAAGCCGATTGAGACCAGCGGGGAAGCGGAGGAGTGAGTACAGTGCAAAACTGCCGAGGGTGAGCAAGCGAGGATTGTTACCTTGGAGTATTTTGGAGTATTTTGGTGCAAAACCGAGGAGGAAATAATTTTCCGGAGGAGCAGCACGGAAGAGAAGATCTCAGAGCGTAAAGGGGCGGCAACTGAGGAGGTGAGCAGAAAGGAAGAGGACGAGACAGAGACAAGCGGAGAAAGACTTTAAACAGTGAAGACGAAGGTGAGGAGAGGTGGATTTGAAGTACAGAGATTTAAAGACTTAAAGAAAATGAACATTTCTTATATCCTCCCTTTTTTGGCTGCTCTAATGGAAGGAGAGAGGTATTTTGGCAAAGAATAAATTGTGGACTGTGACTGTGCAGATTGGAGATCTCCATATTGGAACAGGAAAGATCTCTCTTTTGTTGAAATTATGACGAAAAAGACTTATAAAAGTCATAGAAAGTCATTGAAATATATTACTCTTATATAATCCTCTTTTCTTTTTTTTAAAAAAAAACATAGATAATTGCTTCGTTATTGATATTTATCAGAATTAAGAATCATAGTGATATTTGTGTTTATTAATAAATAAATTAGTATATAGTATATAATAGTACATACAGTATATAGTATATAATAAATTAGGATTCATAATAATTGTAGTGCTATAGAAGGAAATAGTGGGATCTAATTGAATTAATTGCTTTGCAAAGCCTGTGATTATCTATTTTTATATATCTATATTTATATCTATTTATATCTATTTATATTTATCTATTTATATTTATATTAGCTATTTAGATTAACTTATATTAACTTATATTAATATATTGTAATATCTATATTATATATTTTTATTGCATTTTTTACGAAGTATCTTATAAGAGACAATCAATTAGTTAAAGTAATTTCATTTAAAGAAAATAGATAAAGTAAATGAGAGACTATTGAATTGAATTTTCTACAAGTGAAAAGGAAAGGGAAAGAAAGAAATTAGATAAAAGTTGGATGGTGATTTGGGAGAAAGTTGATAAAATACTGGTGGAACAATATAGAATTCTGAAAGAGATGACGAGTACCACCACGACAACGTTGAAGACTGCGAAGAAAATGATATCAATCTTAGCTGGACCATCGGCCTCACCAGTGTCACAGAAAACCATAGAGGGAATGTTTGCATCAGAGAAACAACCTAGCACACCTAGTCAGCCAACAATGCAAGCTACTTTAATGTCAATACAAGAAACAATGGTCAAAATGCAAGAGTGCAGGACCAGAAACCATGAACAATCTAGGAAAGATATGGATGAGGTAAAGAAGGAAGTTAAGAACGACATCCAAAAGATTGATGAAAAAATGGACCTGATCCAAGAAATTATCCAAAGAAATGATCAAAAGATAAAAGAAATAGAACAAAAAACTGAATTGACAGAAGAAAAGTTGGAAGCATTGGACACAAAAATGACGGGATTAAACAAAGAGCTTGAGAACACAGTAGCCCAGCTGGAGATGGAAAATGCGGCATTCTTTCTGCGTTTTCAAAATGTAGCTGAAGAAAGAGAAGAAGATTTGACAATGATAATGGCGGAGATGATAGCTGAGGCTCTCCAAAGAGAAAGGGAAGAAATAATAAATGAATTAGATAAAGTGTACTGCGTACACATAAACTACGCCCGACAACACAAACTTCCACGGGAGGTACACATAAGATTCGTGAGAAGAAAGGTGAGAGATATCGTTTATAAAATAACAAAGGATGAACCTATGCTTTACAAGAATAAAGAAATAATAACTTTGAAACAAATTCCTAAGAGAATAAGAGACTTGCGAAAAGATTACTGGTTCCTGGCCACGTTGCTAAACAGGAGATATATACCTTTCAAATGGATGATACCTGAGGGAATGTTGGTAACGTGGCAGGGAAGGAAAATAAAGGTGGATTCGCAGAGTAAAGCAAGGGAACTATATGACCAAATGATGGCCAGTGAGATAACAAACGGCAGCAGAGAGGAGGGAGGAAGAAGCATTAAAGGAAAACAGAGTCAGGAATGTGAAAGAACCTCACCACAGGGAGGGAAAGAGGAGGAAGGAGAGACTCAGGAGGAAGGAGAAGTACAAAGAAGAGGCAAAAAAAAGGAACTAGAAGAAGCAAAGAAGAAACAACAGGAAAGTCAGTAAGACATGGAAAGAACTCTAAGAATTCTATCAGTAAACATAAATGGCCTCAACTCACCATCTAAACGACACCAAATTTTCAAAAAGATTCTGAAACAAAAGTCCGACATAGTATGTCTCCAGGAGGTACACATAAGAAAACAAAATATAAATTACATACAATATAAGAAATTAGGAATAACATATGCATCATTGGCAGAAGAAAAAAAAGAGTAGTGGTATATATTAAGGAAGGGATAGATAGTAATATAAGATATACAGACACTGAAGGTAGAATTGTGATGATAGAGTTAAAACTTGATTTCAAAAATATATTATTGGTTGCGATATATGCACCAAATAGCAAACAATTAGAATTCTACAAAAAAGTACATGAAAAAATCATAGAGCAAAAAATGGAAAATGTATGCTTAATTGGAGATTTTAATGCCATTTTGGATGTTAAAAAAGATTATAAATCTGACCAGCAAAATAAAAATAGGAAAAATATATTACCTAGAACCTTTACAGAAATGGTTGAAGAGTTAAACATGATAGATAGCTGGAGGTTTTATAACCCCGAAATCAAGAATTTCACATATTACTCGAATCCACATAAGTCCTGGTCCAGGTTAGACATAGCATGGATATCTGGTATGTTAATGAAAGAGATAGAAATGATAGAAATCTTATCAAACGATTGGGCAGATCATAATGATGACCTGGAAGGGGCACCAGAGAAAGAAAAACAGATGGACAATGAATTTACAGGTAATGAAAGAGAAAGAATATAAGAAGTATATGGAAAAGGAACTAGAATTGTTCTATAAGGAAAATACAAAACAACACACCTCCCTACAAAATTTATGGGACACCACTAAGGCGTATGTAAGAGGCCTTACAATAGCGTACAATGCAAAAAGGAGAAAAGAGAGAGAAAAAGAATATAATAAAATACGGGAGGAAATTCAAAATTGGGAACATAAATTGCAAGGGAAACCAGGAGATGAAGAAATAAGGGTGAAGTGGATAGCGGCAAAACATAAGCTCAATATATTAAAACAAGGGAAATACGCACTAAATTTGAAATATATAAGGCAGAACCACTTTGAGCACGCAAACAAACCAGGGAGGTGGTTGGCGTATAGGCTAAGGAAGGAAAGGGAAAAAAGAACAATTCAGAAACTACAAGATGATGGGGGGAAGATCCAACAAAGCATAGAGAAAAAAAAGGAAATAATGCTTCAATATTATCAGAAGCTTTATGAGAAAGACATAGCAACAACAGAGGAAATTAAACAGTACTTAAAAGGAGAGGGGGTACAAATATTAACAGAGGAGGAAAAAGAATTACTAAATAGGGAGATCACGATGGGTGAATTAAAAGAAGCATTGAAGAGACAGAAAAATAATAAAACCCCGGGGACTGATGGTTTACCAACAGAATTTTACAAAACATTCGGAGAACTATTAAATGGAATATTATTAGAAGCATATAATGAAGCCCTGTCGGAGGCAAAACTACCAAACACCTGGAAAGAAGTGTATATCTCCCTAATACCAAAAGAAGGGCAGATGCCCCATTGATAAAAAATTACAGGCCGATTTCTTTGTTGAACACCGATTATAAGATTCTAATGAATATAATTGCTAATAGAATGAAAAAAATACTACATAACAAAATACATCAGGACCAAAACGGTTTCCTGCCCACAAGACAAATAAAAAATAATTTAAGGATGGTAATGGATGTCTTAGAGTATTATGAAGTGCATTCAGAAAGACAGATAGCCCTGATCTTTCTGGATGCACAAAAAGCGTTTGACCAAGTAAACTGGTAATTTATGAAACATCAAATTAAAAATATGAATTTCGGTGACAAATTTACAAAAATGATATCATCAATATACCAGGATCAAAAAGCATGTATATTGGTAAATGGGGAACCAACGGGATTTTTTGGAATAAATAAAGGAGTAAGGCAGGGATGTCCGCTATCCCCTTTGGTTTTTATTTTAACGCTAGAAAATTTATTAATTAGAATTAGGGCAAACAAAGAGATACAAGGATTAAAGATTAAGAGAGAGGAGTACAAGGTCCAAGCCTTTGCGGACGACCTTGTCTTTTTTGTAGAAGACCCAATAGAAACAACCCCCAAGTTAATAAAAGAAATTGAAAAATTTGGAAGAGTGGCAGGCCTAATAATCAATAAAGAAAAAACAAATATGATAACAAAAAAATATGGCAGCAAAGCAAGTAGAGCAATTAGTAAAGGTTTCACAACTACAGGCAGTTAAGAAGGTGAAATACTTAGGGATTCATCTGACGGCTAGAACAATAACAATAAAACAAGACAATTATGAACCCTTGGTCCAGAAAATTAAAGAAGATTTAGATAAATGGGCGAAACTAAAGTTGTCCCTTCTGGGGAGGATAGCAGTGGTAAAATCTAACATACTTCCAAGACTCCTTTATTTATTCCAAACGATCCCAATAAAATTGGATAAGAATTTTTTTGACAATTTGGATAAAATAACCACAAAATTTGTATGGGAGGGGAAAAAATCGAGAATAAAATTAAACATATTACAAGACGATAAAATTAGGGGTGGTTTCGGTTTTCCAGCGTGGCAAAAATATTATAGGGCTGCCAGTTTACTATGGATCAAGGAATGGATAACTTTGGAGAATCAAAGACTGTTAAAGCTGGAAGAACATGACCTAATGAAGGGATGGCATGCCTTCATTTGGAACTCTGGAAACAAATCACACAAACATTTTAACAATCATACCATTAGGAAATCTTTAATTAGTACATGGCAACAAATTCAACATAAGCATTACATGAAAATCCCTGGTTGGTTGTCGACAATAGAAGCAATTACCCACCCAAATATATTATCAAAACAAAAAATACTACGATATAGAGAAATATTAGATACACAGGGCAAATTAAAAACTAGGGAAGAATTAAAAGAACAAGGAATAGCAATAGACTGGTGGCCCTACTCACAAATAAAAATAAGATACAGGAAGGATCAGGAGGAAGGGGGAATAGATTTGAAACAAAACAGGTTGGATAAATTATTAGAATCTAAAGAAGGGAAATTAATTTCGAAAATCTACAAATATTTACTTGAATATGATTTGGCAGATGAATTAGTGAAAGGGCAGATGATAGCATGGGCGAGAAACATCGGGCACAGTCTACAGCTAGAAGACTGGGAAAGAGTCTGGGAAACTAATTACAGCATGACAAAATCGGTGGCCTACAAAGAAAATCATTATAAGATGTGGTATCGATGGCATCTGGCCCCCGCAAGACTTGCGAAAATGTACCCAAATGTAGATTCGACCTGTTGGAAGTGCAGAAAAACACAGGGAACTTTCTACCATGCTTGGTGGCTTTGCCCGATCATTAAGAAATACTGGAACAAGGTAAAGATATGGATAAGAGAAATTACAGATTGTGAAATTGAATTAGAACCTGAGATTTTCCTATTGGGCATGATCAAAAAGAACATCTGAAATGACATAAAATACCTAATACTTCATATAATCACGGCGGCAAGATTAGCACTAGCACAATTCTGGAAAAGCGATCGATTGCCAACAGATAAGGAATTAATACAAAAAATATATACATGCGCAGAGATGGATAGACTAACTTTAGAGTTACAGGATAAGGAGGACTCTAAATATTATGAAATGTGGAATAGATGGTACCAATGGATAAACCAGAGGAAAGGAAATGGGTAGAGATGAAATTTAGAAGAAATCAATATAATAAAAAAACAGCACTGTCAGAGGTATAGAATATGGAATACTTTATTGTATGTTTGTATATATGTACATATAATACATATAATATATTTATATAGAATAATGGAAATTAGCTAATAGGTGACGTTTATGTACTGTATATGTAAATTTGTTTCTCAATTGTGAGAAACTTGTATGTTTTTAAATGTTTTTCTTTTAAACAATAAAGTTTATTTTTTTAAAAAAAGAGAGAGAGAGAGGAAAATGTAGAAGCAAATAGGGGCATTCCAGGAAAGGGAGCAATTATAATATAGAAAAGACAGGAAATACGTCTCTGTCAATCTGAATATGTAAGACCCAAATCCTCTGCTTCCATTCAACTATAGCTGAATTACATCCAACAACAGAAAATGATGACAAGGAAAGTCAACAGCATGACAAGTCATTATTAATATGTCTCCCTAGAGCAGTGTAAAGCCTGTTGAACAAGGTGAGATGGATTAGCTTGCTTCATCCAGAATTTGAACTGGCAGAGATTTGAGCCCCATAGGAGAGGCAACCTAATTCTAACTGTATAAAATCATTAGAAGTTGCATAAGGAACACATGTTATACTTCTTGGGAATTTTGATTGGATAACTTCTAAACTTGGGACATACAGCTATGCTAAACTTCAGGTTTAAATACTTAATGGCAATCAGGGCATTGCTATTTGCAATCTGATTTGTATATGTAATAATTGCAAGAGATGCTTTTAGAGCTTTATCACTGGAATTAGAAGCAGCTTTCATCACTGGAAGCAGCTTTATCACTGGAATTGACTAACCAATGAGATTAGAATTGAATACCCAAATGTTTAAAAGATCTAATACAGTGGTGAAATGCAAACTTTTTTACTACCGGTTCTGTGGACATGGCTTGGTGGGCGTGGTGTGGCTTGGTGGGTGTGGTAGGGGAAGGATACTGCAAAATCTCCATTCCCACCCCACCCCAGGGGAAGGATACTGCAAAATTCCCATTCCCTCCCCACTCCTGGGGGAATGATATTGCAAAATCTCCATTCCCACCCCACTCTGGGGCCAGCAGAGGTGGTATTTGCCGGTTCTCAGAACTACTCAAAATTTCCGCTACCGGTTCTCCGAACTACTCAAAATTTCCACTACCGGTTCCCCAGAACCTGTCAGAACCTGCTGGATTTCACCCCTGATCTAATATGTTAGATAAATTTGCCATTCGTCATTGGCAATTGACTAATTGGAGAGTTAAAGCACTTCCTAGAGAATATCAGGACCTTTGTATAGGAATAATTAATTCCAAGATGTTCTCTAGCACAACAAAGCATTAACACTTTAAGGCAGTGGTCCTTAACCTTTCCGACTCTGTGGTCCGGTGGCAGCAGGAGGGAGGACATAGTTTTGTGCATCTACTGCTTACGCAAATGCGCCTTTGCACGGGCACTCACCCAAAGGGCCATGGACTGGCACTGGGCCATGAACCAGGGGTTGAGAACCCCTGCTTTATGGGATCTTTGCAAGCCTACTTGGAAAGACAACAGTGACAATGGCTGCATCATCAGTGTCAAGAACAGAATTGATATGGTGGGTATGGAAGAAAGCATGGAATCCTGGCTTGGCAAAAACATCAACAATATGATTAATATAAAATTAAATAGTAGTAAGGGAGGAATAAAGTCTTATTTGACATCTTTGCAACTAGTGATAGGTTAGTTATGTCACTTAGACAGTTTATCTTTGACTGGAATAGTAGTACTCTGATGTAGTCTTTCATAAGTTTTGAATCAAAGGCCGCCCTTAGGTCTATAAAAGCAACAAAAAGAGCACCTTTAAGCAAGTTATAATATTTCTTAGTGAGATGGTGTAATATAACACATTGATACAGGAAAGAGTGACCAGATCTAAAGCCAGACTCATCAGGATCAAATATAGTGTCAAAGTGCCTCTAATTCACTATATCGAATCCAATATAAAGTTTATTCTTTCAGATAAAAAGGTAAACTACCCATACATATGTCCCATAGATTGTAGCAAATAATTTGTGAAAAATAAAGATCTAGACAAATATGTCCCATGTGTGGAAAATGTTAGATCTCTTCCTCTCTTCCGCTTCCTGTTCTTCAAAGTCATATCTGTGTGTGTGTGTGAGAGAGAGAGAGACAGAGAGAGACAGAGAGACAGAGAGAGAGAGAGACAGAGACAGAGAGACAGAGAGACAGAGGTACCAAAAAAGGTAGGTGCAAACAATGGGAAATTTAGGGCAAAAGAGGAGAGTTCAAGATTTTAAAACACAAAAGAAAAAAAGCTCTATTTAACTAGGGAATTGTAATAATTGAGATAGTATTAATTGTATATTGTGTTGAAAGCAGAAATGGTTAAGTTGTGGTTTGGAGGAATATATGGGGGAAATTATTTGGTTTATTATTATTGGTAAATATAATTAATTGATTTGTAAGAAATTGGATTACATGGAAATAATTTGAATATTCATGTTCATATTGATTAATATACAAAAAAGATAATTATATAACTAATTGATTTATATTAAAATGTTGAATTTGTATTAAACAACTGTATTACATAATTACATAATTAACCAATGTGAGGCTGGATATAAAAATAGATGACAATGGGAAGGGGTATAATATAGAATAGAAGGGAAAAATTGAATTTGATTAAGATTAGAGATGAGGATGAAGGGTAATATTGTTTTTTTAAAAAAAAAATAGATGAGGAATAAATATGGCAAAAAGGAAATATAGAAATTGTAAATTTAATTGAAATGACTAAACACTGTTTAAATTTGTGAACCAGCCAAATATTCTGTTCAAAGAAAATACATTGTATGTTTGTATGTGTGTTTCTAATTATTGCTATTTATTCATATTTGTTCTCTTTTATTCTTTAAAGTTTAACAATTCATTCTTTATCTTAATATCTTTATATTTGTTTGGGGTTGGCTTTCTTCCCTTTCATCTTTTTTATTGTACAGCAATCTTTCTCCTCAAACCTATCACCTCTCTCTTTTCTTTCCTTCTTACTTTCTCTTCCCCCCACCCTCTTTTTCTCCCTACTTCCTCTTCCTTTCTCCTTCTTCTCTCTTCCTCCCTCTCTTACCCTCACTCCTACTCTAATTTCCCTTCCCTTCCTTCATCCCTCTCTATTGCTGTATCCTTTTATGCATATGGACTACTCAGAGGGCTGAAAAAGTTATTTTTGATTGGTCCTCGCACTTTTGATGAGTCCTCAAACTTACGACTGTCCTCACATTTTTCATTTTTTGCCCTATTTTATCACCATGGTGAAGAGAAGCAGTTGTGAAATGAGTGACATGGTTGTTAAGAATGCTGCACGGGCATAAATGTGAGGATGGTCATAAGTGTGAGGACCAGTCAAAAGTGCGAGGACCTGTCAGAAATGACTTTTTTCAGTCCTCTGAGTAGTCCCTATACACATAGCCATGGCCACCCGGTCACATGACCAGCTAGCCACGCCCACCCAGTCACATGACCTCCAAGCCACACCCACAAAATAAGCCACGCCCACAATGGTGTCCCTCTTTACCAATGTTAAAATCTGGTCACCTTACACAAAGACGAAGGGTCAACTTATTTTCCAAAGCACTAGAAGGTAAGACAAGAAACAATGGATGAAAATTAATCAAGGAGAGAAGCAACCTGCAATTAAGAAGAAACTTTCTAACAGTGAGAACAATTAACCAGTGGAACAGCTTGCCTTCAGAACTTATGGCTGCTTCATCACTGGAGATCTTTAAAAAAACCGGCCAGCATTTGTCTGAAATGTCTCCTACTTGAGCAAGGGGTTGGACTAAAAGACCTCCAAGGTCCCTTCCAGCTTTATTTTGATTGATTCATTTTGATTGAACCAAGTTGTTAAGGAAACAAAGGAAAAAAATGTCACCTGAACCAAAGAAAAGAAATTGGTCTTGAGCACGTGGAAAACCCTTTGCCAAATCCAAGTCCTATCAAAAGCTATCAGAGTTGAGAGTCAACAAAGCAAGGACTTTGGGGGATAAAAGATTTCTTTATATTATAGAAAGAAAGAAAGAAAGAAAGAAAGAAAGAAAGAAAGAAAGAAAGAAAGAAAGAAAGAAAGAAAGAAAGAAAGAAAGAAAGAAAGAAAGAAAGAAAGAAAGACATATAATTTTATTTATAATGGTTTTCTTTAACATCCATAAGTACTTGGTGAACAGTGTATTATCTGAGTCAATATATTTTGCATAACATTCTAATAGTGATATTACCATTTAAATATACATAATCATACTTTTTCAATGTCTAACATTTGTGTATACACAGTAATCATATGTTCTATTATATTTCAGTACACATAATATTATTTTCCCAATTTCTACTTCCTATTTCTTTTTTCTAACACTTATTAGAATAACCACCATGTTAAAAACTATTCTATGTCTATCCATCATCTCTTGCCCTTTTTAGAATTTCCGCTCTTATTAACTTTTTAGTGACTGTCCTGGTTCTCCTCTGGTATCCTGTAACTCCTTTTGTCATTTTTATTTAATCTAAATATTTTTGCTGCCACAGTCTCTTGCTGTTGGATCTCTAGAGTACCCATCCTCAATTCCTCCATCTTTCTCTTGATTCTCTTTTCTATTTTGAATTCTTAAATTTGTTCTGTGTTTGAAATTACTGCTATCTCTTCCATCTCTTTGTCTACTTGTATCATTTTTTGAATTATCTTATCTAAGTTTTTTCCTTAACACTTTCTGGTTTCTCCTCTATTTTCTGAATTTTTTGTTCATGTTTTATTGCCCTTTGCTGGTGTTTTCCTAGTCTCACTGTATCTTGCATCAATTCCATCATCTCCTTATGATTCATTGTTATATCTTCCTTAATACATTGAAACATCAACATTATTTCTTTATAGACTACATTTGTTTTCTCCTGCTGAGACATTTTGTGCTGATATACTACACTAATCATTGCTCAATATTCCACCAAAATTTCAATATCCCAATTGTCCAGAAACACCAAACACACCAGTATTAATAAAGTTTACATGGAACTGTTCCTCAAACTGCCCTAAATTAATAGTCCTTAAAAATTTCAAATTTGTACCCTCTGAATTTTCCAAACTTATTCTTATTCTTAAAGTCTTATTCAATTTTTCTTTTTCCTTCTTAGTATTCCAAATTGGCTTACCAAATTTCCCCAAATGCCTGTAATCCACAAAGTCAGATATGCAGTTTCAAAGATGTTTCTTGCCTTAAAAATCTTCAAATGGCTCCAGACAGCCAAAACTCAAGTTGATAAGTAAGTAAGCTTTTTTAAAAATTTGATATGGAACCAAATAAAAAGGCCTTCCAGGTGTTGTTTGTCTTTCACTACTCCTCTTTGTTATTCTTGTATTATATCAAGTAATTCTTAGTCCAAGGTTATTCCCACAAAACACTAATAATAATACTTTATTTAACCAGTAGATGGCGCCTCCACCCTAAAATCCAGCTTTAAACACCGTAAAACTTGGGGGCGGGGGAAATAGGAGTAATGAGAAGCAAAATTCCCTTTTCTTTGGATGAATTCTTCCAATAATCAAGAAATATTATCCACAAATTAAATCCCCTTTCACACTGCTAACAGTTCCAGTCCAGTCCTTCTTTATTTTAAAGCTTCACAATCTTCCCTTGATAGTTTGTTTCACTTTTAGGTCTGTGATCTTTCTCCATGCAATAAATTGCTGCTTTCTTAATGTTTTGGAGAAACTTTTTTTGAGAGTTCTTTTATTTGGGTTTAAGTCTCTAGTATAGAAATTGAAAGTTGCCTCACCCAGTTTCAATCCACAATTCATTCCAGCACATATTCTTCTTGTCCCAATTGTCACAGCTTCGGTCTTGCCAAAAATGGCTATTGTCTCTGCTGCCAACCAGGAGGGTTTCCTTTGGATCAAATGAGGAAATTTCTGTTTCCTTGTGATCTACAAAGTATTCCTCCTTTCTTCACCACCCCTCCAGGGTGACTTTGGCCCTATAGGGTCTCCTGGCAGGCAGGTATCGGTTGGATTTCGCGAAGCCTCCATGGAGCTCTGTTAGTCCATAACCGTCCTGCTGTGATGCCAACTGGTCAATCTGGGGATAAAAGATTTCTTGAAACCTACCCAAAAGTAATCTTTGAATCCAGACTTGTCAGCTTTCATCCCTCTAGCTAGTGCCTACCAACCTAGTTAAGAAGGATTTGTGGATGAGTTTGTGTATGCAAGTAAGAAAGATCAAATATATATGTTGTAACTAGTAAAGTTTTGCTGCTATTTTAAATTTCTCGTATAGTCTAAAGAAGCAGTTGTACCTCAGTGTTCAGTCAAAAGTTATTTGAAGGTGGCTATTTTCCAGGGATGTGAGCATGTGAGACCATAAGGCAAAACTTGGAGCTCATATAACAATACAAAGGAAGGAAAGGAGTAATTTGCAGATCAATCAAATGGAAAAAGAAGCTCCATATTCCCAATTTATCTGCAAAATTAAGTTTAAACATATATAACTAAGAATTGGAGAAGATGCATTTTAAAAAGCTATTTAAAATAATCCTTTAATAGACTGACTGCAATTTTCTACCTTGCATTCTTTCCAACTATCTTTTTATCTATATGCATGGTACACTATAAAATTCTCCCCTCATTTTTTCCAGCAATAAAGCCATAATATTAAAGAATTAAAAGAATATAGTGATAGTGTCTATAATAATTTACTAATAATATGTATTATTGGTTATTATAATAAATTATTATAATATGTAATAACAACATGTAATTATTTCAATTTTTTATTTAAAACAGTTACATGTCATGGACATCTAATATTAAGCTTTTAAAAATCTACTCTGCTCCCATTCCATTGCATTCATGATTGGTAGACTTGGAATGGAATCTGATACTCACTTTATCCTTAGAATTATATTTCTCTTCCCCTGTTCATCAGACTCTTTTTTAACTCCTATATTGAACAAATTGCCTTCTTTAATCCAATTTTTAATGTTGAGAATTATTAAGCTGTGGGTCAGGAAGCTTCCATTTGTGCTAAAGACTATGATACGTTTCTACAGTAACTAAAAATATTTCTAGTTGTTATGGCAACTGGAACTTGGAAAGTCCACAGAGATTTTTTTTTAATGTTTCCATTTTGAAAATTGGTCAAAACATATTCCTCAAATATTCCATGCTGCAAGCTACAATTTTTCTTTGTCTAAAGTTAGCCTTCTAGTTCTTGCTATAAAATGGAAACAGAAGAGAAGACAAGTCAGACAACACTTTAATAACCTGATCATTCATCATCTCAAAAAAAAAAAATAATTCAGGAAACAAGATGAAAAGCTCTATCAGTCTCTTCTAGTCTTGTGTCCTCCAGATGTGCTAGATTTGACCTTGCTGGCTTGACAACTTTGAAGGTGATATGTCTATCATCAACATCTGAAGGGCATCAGGCTGGGAAATGCTGATACCAAGAGTAATAAAGAAACGCTGACACTTAAGAATTGTTAGTTATATGTTCATTTTCCAATAGAATCCAAGTACTTACTGCAAAATTGTAAAATGTTTTCTTCAATACAGTAGCTGGAGAGTCACTGCAGCTCCAGTTCAAAGAAGGACTTGAGAATTATAGTAAGATGTGACAAGTGAGTTATAGTTTCCATTCCTAAACAAATAAATAGAACTATTTTTGTAACAAGTTCTCTCATGACATTCTTACTGTGAAACTTCCTGTAAATATGTAAGCTAATATATTCCTAAACTGAGAAAGAACGAGAAATAGAAAGATAAGTGGGAGGGAGACAGAAAGGGGTCTTTTCTCCTCCAAAGGATATAAATACATTTGCCTAACTCCAAAAAAAGAATATTTTTGATATTAGGAGTTTTAGTATTAGCAATTTTATAAATCAGTTGCCATATTCAATAAAACGTTCACTCTATGGTCACAACCCACTTTTCTGTGGATCACAAGAACTCTTGGAGGGGTGACTTTAAAGTTGTCTTCATTTTTCATGGTTAGATTAGTATGTTCATGTTCCTGTTTCTCTAAACTTTCATGGAAAAGTGATCACTTTCCTTTTAAAAATATATTAACTTTGTTCCAGGAAGCTAAATCGCTCTGATAAATTAGTCTAAAAACTTTCTTTTAACACATTTAGGTTCATTTTGTTTGCCATATCCAAAATTGGAGGCCACAATATTGTATTGTGTAAAACATGTTTAATTGCACTGTATAGTTTATATTTCTTTTGAGTGACAGTAATGGAAAAATAATGCTATCTAATGGCAAAAATGAATGCATTTTTCTATTTCAAAGACTACAAATATTTCTATTGGAAAAGACCTATCTCTATCTATAATACCTGAATTATGACCATACTTGTTTTATTACATTTTTATGGCTAGTTTGGTTCTTTTCACAATTCATGTTTACTATGTTTAAACTGTTTTTTTAAGTGCAAAAGTGTATGCATTAAAGAAAATGAAAAAATATAACTTTAAGACTTGCAAATATGCACGGATTTTTACTGATGATATTAAAGAAATTCAAGAAGAGAATGCTTTCAAAAATATATCCATTTTTGAATTGTCTATAGATATTTTCAGAAGGAATCTTACTTTATTACCAATTTGTCATTATTCCCTACTTAACTATCCTACATGATTAACCTCTTTCCATTCTCTTCACTACCCCATCATAATAGTAAAATGCTTCTATATTGATTATTAATATAGCAGTCATGTTAGTCTGGAGGCTAATAAATAGCAATAGCTTTTAGACTTATATACACACTTCTCCATAATGCTATATCCATTCTCTCATTGTCAGCATATTGCCCCCAACAATCTGGGTCCTCATTTTATCGACCTTGGAAGGCTGGAAGGCTGAGTCAATCTTGAGTCCTGTTTGAAGGCAGAGTTTGCTTGCAATAGTGCATTTTAATCTTGCACCATACAGAATATATGTATGTATATATACCTGTACATATATATATATGTATACTGTACATACATATAATGCATGTATATATATCCGCCATGGTGCATGGTTAGACTGCACTACTGCAGGCTACTTCTGCTGATAATTGGCTGTCAGCAATTTGGCAGATCGAATCTCACCAGGCTCAAGGCTGACTCAGCCTTCCATCCTTCCGAGGTTGGTAAAATGAGGACCCAGATTGTTGGGAGCAATATGCTGACTCTGTGAACAGCTTAGAGAGGGCTGTAAAGCACTGTGAAGTGGTATATAAGTCTAAGTGCTAGTGCTATTGCTATATATGCAGAATATACTAGTGAGCTCTTACCTACAAGTTAATTTACTGTGATTGTATATTTCTATTAATAATTAGATAGTCAGTAATTTTTTAAAAAATTTCCTTCTTGTATACAGATGATTCCTTGCCACAAATCACATGGTGGAAGTATATTTATTAATATTATTTATTTATTAATTTATGTAGTCATTCTGTAAGGATCGGCCCTCCTTCCAACTTAAGAAAGTACGAACCCTTGAAACGTGGTTGTTCAAAAGGATTCTTTTATTAAGCAGAAGTGAAAGCCATCCAGCTAAAGCAACATCTGAAAACCCTTAGGCAAAGCAGTAGGATTAAAGTCTCGGGTTTTGGAATCCCGAGAGGTAGCATGTGGCGAAGAGGAGGCTGAGGGGCTTTTTAACTTCTTTTTTAACCAAAGTTTTAAGGGGTTCTGGGGGGGGGGGGGTAGGGTTGTGGGTTTGGGGGATAACCCACTGAGGGGGAGGCCGGGTCTGACAGTGGGCTATGTAACAGGGGGTACGGGGTTTGGAGTCAATGAGGGAGTTAGAGTCCGTACTGAGGAGGGTGATACCATCAGTACTGTAAGTGGGAGGGGCAGATATGGCGGGAGCAGGGAGCCATATCCAGTTATGGGGGCGTGCGCCCGCTGTCTCTGAGCTGTGGCACACTCCGGCCCCCAATGCTCCTCTCGTTCTGCGGGTTGCACAGATTCTCAGGGCCCGGGCCTTCGGCTGACATTGTGCAACGCCAGGTCCATTGTAAATAAAGCCCCCCTCATTTGTGATCTTGTTCAAGAGGGGGAAGCGGACCTGGTTGGGCCAGGAGGGGGGGTTCCCCTTGTTGAAATGTGCCCACCAGGCTTCCAAGCATTTCATCAGCCGAGGGTTCAGGGGAGGGGCGGGGATGTGTGGCGGTTGTTATAAAGGAAGGTCTTGGTCCGAAGGAGGCCACTATGCCTCAGATAACCGGATGTGAGTCCCTCTTTGTGAAGTGGGGTCATGGGGTGCAGGTGGGCCTGCTCATCATGTACCTGGCTCCCTGACACGTGGTGGCAGCCCTACCTGAACTGCTCAACATGATAGCCGGGATGGCGGTTTATACCCCCAGACTTATGGTTATGGGGGATTTCAACCTGCCTTCCGTCGGTGAAACGTCTGAGGCGGCTCGGGAGTTCATGGCTTCCATGATGGCCATAGACCTGACCCAGTTAGTTCATGGCCCTACACACAGAGGGGGACACACTCTGGACTTGGTTTTCATCTCTGGCCAGTGGCTGAATGGTTTAGATATAGGGGATGTACTGATTAAACTCTTGTCATGGTCTGACCATTCTCTCCTTCAACTTGACCTTCAAACCACTACACCTGGCCACAGGGAGGCGGAACCAACTAGGTGGTTCCACCCCAAGCGCCTGATGGATCCTGATAGGTTCCAAACGGAGCTTGGGCCTTTCCCTGAGGCTCTGGCTCACGACCCAGCTGAAGACCTGGTGGTCGCCTGGGATAGGGCAGCCGCTGGAGCTTTGGACCATGTCGTGCCTTTGCGGCCTCTGATCCGCCGCCGATCTCACTTAGCTCCCTGGTCCTCCGAGGAGCTGAGGGAGATGAAGCGCCGAAAAAGACACCTAGAGAGCAGTTGGAGGGCTAGCCTTTCCGAATCTGACCTAATACTGGTAAGGTCTCATATTAAGACCTACCTAGTGGCGATAAAAATGGCAAAGTTTAATTATTTTTCCATTCTTATCGCATCTGCAGATAACCGCCCAGCTGCTCTGTTCAGGGTGACCCGTTCCCTGCTCCATCCAGGAGCACGGAAAGACCCTTTGGAGGGCAGGGCTGAGGATTTTGTGCAGTATCTGCATGACAAAGTCGCTCAAATTCAGGAAGGCCTGAACTCTGGCTGGATAGATACAGGCGGGGTGATGGACACAGGTCTTGAGAGTGCTATTTGGGAGGAGTTTGACCCAGTGACCCCTGAAGACATGGATAGGATTCTGGGTAGACTTAGTGCGGCCACTTGTTTATTGGACCCGTGTCCCTCCTGGTTGGTGCTGGCTTCCCAGGAGGTTACACGAGGCTGGCTCCAGGGGGTTGTTAATGCTTCTTTGAGAGGGGGCTATTTTCCCGCTGCCTTGAAAGAGGTGGTGGTGAGGCCCCTCCTCAAGAAGCCCTCTCTGGACCTGGCTGTTTTAGCAAATTATCGTCCAATCTCCAACCTTCGCTTTCTGGTGAAGGTTGTTGAGAGTGTGGTGGTGTGACAGTTTCTCCAGTACCTGGATGAAGCAGTCTATCTCTATCCATTCCAGTCAGGCTTCAGGCCTAGGCACAGCACAGAAACGGCATTGGTTGCATTGGTTGATGATCTCTGGAGGGCTCAGGACAGGGGCTGTTCCTCTGTCCTGGTCCTGTTAGATCTGTCAGTGGCTTTTGATACCATCAACCATGGTATCATGCTGCGCCGGTTGGAGGGGTTAGGGGTGGGGGGCACCGTGTTGTGGTGGTTCTCCTCCTTCCTCTCTGACCAGTCGCAGTTTGTGTTGATGGGGGGCCAGGGGTTGACCCTGAGGTGCCTTGTATGTGGGGTGCCGCAGGGGTCGGTCCTCTCGCCCCTTCTGTTCAACATTTATGTGAAACTGCTGGGTGAGATCATCCGTGGTTTCGGGGTGAAGTACCATCAGTACGCTGATGACACTCAGCTGTACATCTCACCCCGGACCACCCCAATGATGCCCTTGATGTGATATCCTGGTGTCTGGAGGCCATACGGATCTGGATGGGGAGAAACAGGGTCAAGCTCAACCCATGCAAGACCGAGTGGCTGTGGCTTCCGGTGTCCCAATATAGTCAGTTGGTACCATATCTGACTATTGGGGGGCGAGTCGTTGGCCCCCACTGAGAGGGCTCGCAACTTGGGTGTCCTCCTGGATGCACGGCTGTCTTTAGAAGAGCATGTGACGGCCATGGCCAGGGGGCTTTTTATCAGGTTTGCCTGATTCGCCAGTTGCATCCCTTTCTGGATCGGGACTCCTTACACATAGTCACTCATGCCCTTGTCACTTCCCGCCTGGACTACTGCAATGCTCTCTACATGGGGCTCCCCTTGAAGAGCACCCGGAGGCTCCAACTGGTCCAGAATGCGGCCACACGGCTGATTATGGGAGCGTCATGGCGCTCCCATGTAACACCTCTCCTGCATGAGCTGCACTGGCTCCCGGTGGTTCTCCGGGTACGATTCAAGGTGTTGGTGACCACCTTTAGAGCGCTCCATGGCTTAGGGCCTGGATATTTATGGGACTGCCTTCTGCCACTGAGAGCCACCCATTGGCCAGAACGCTCCCACAGAGAGGGGCTCCTCCGGGTGCCGTCGGCCAAACAATGCCGACTGGCGGTCCCCAGGGGGAGAGCTTTCTCTGTGGGAGCACCTGCCCTCTGGAACGAGCTCCCCCCGGAGATACGGATGATTCCGGACTTAGTGTACTTTCCGTCAGGCCCTCAAAACCTTTTTATTTCATCAAGTCGGGCTGGCCTAATCTCTCCAATTGTGTATTTTAATTTGGATTTTTAATGGAGGATTTTAACTGTCGGGCCAAAATGTTTAATTTATTTTTTATATTGTTTTTAAATTTTGTATTTGATGTTTTTTACTTCTCAGGACTGTTCACCACCCTGAGTCCTTCGGGAGAAGGGCGGTATATAAATTTAAATATTAAATTATTAAATTAAATTAAAGTGGTAGAGACCCCTCCCTTTAATTCAGAATGCAGATTTTAGCCAATACACAAGTGTGAAGATGTTTTCTTTACTATTTCCTCTGAGAACCTGAACAAACATGCATTCCCACCATTATACTTTAAAGTGAGACAACCCACATGGCTATCATAAAAATTCCTCCAGGTAAAGGCGATCTTAGGGCCCTTTGGCACCAGGATATAGATTGTAAAGTATCTGTTGACACAGGCAATGCTAGGGAATCGAATCCAAATGTCCCTCCTCCTCCGATTGAATGGCAGTATCACTTTTAGGGATCTGACACATTCATTCAATCAGTTCATACAATTTATCTTCCACCGCATTATTCCATGTAAGCAACAATTTTTTCCACACAAATACTTACCGTATTTTTAGCTCCATAACACTCCATAAGTGGGTAGAAATATCTGTGCATTTTATGGAGCGAATATTGAGTCACAGATCGGGGTGCAGCGGTGGGGGGGAGGGGGTTGGTGTGATGGAGGTGACAGGCAGCAGTGGCGAACAGCCATCTATCGCCACCATGGCCTATTGTTGCTGCTGCCTATCACCGCTGCCTATTGCTGCCGCCTATCGCCACCGCCTATTGCCGCAGCTCTCCACTGCTGCCTATCACTGCTGCTTGCCACCACCACCTAGCGCCGCTGCTTGCAGCCGCTGCCTACCACCACCACCTATCACTGCCACCACCGTTCGCCGATGCTGCCTATTGGCAGTTGGATCAGCCTCCTGGAATACCGCAGATCAGCTGTTCCAAATGGCGGAGATTGCTGCACCTATCGCCACTGCTGCCTGTTGCCAAGGTTCCTTCCAACTCTGTTATTCTGCTATTCTACCTTCCTTCCTTCCTTCCTTCCTTCCTTCCTTCCTTCCTTCCTTCCTTCCTTCCTTCCTTCCTTCCTTCCTTCCTTCTCCAACACTGGTGCTTTTTAAAAAGAGATTGAACAAGCATTTGTCTGAAATGCTATAGGGTTTCCTGCCTGACTAGAAGGTCCTTTCCATCTCTGTTATTCTGTATAACAGCATGTTACAAGAGGCAACCAAAGATAAAAGGTTGAGACAAAGCGATGCAAGATTTTCGTGGCCGAAACAAAACAATTCTTTGTTTTCTTGTTTTCCTCCTGAAAAGCTAGTGTGTCTTATGGTCCAGAGTATCTTATGGAGTGGAAAATATGGTATTTTCACCCTTTTGTTACTGTTTTAGGCTATAGATATCACCAAACATTTTTAGATACAGAATTTCCCATTTTTAAAATAATTTTAATCATGTACTAGACAATGTAATGTAGGTATCTAATATTATAATTCCAAGATTTATTATTTTACTTTTATGCTGAAGCAACATTACCCACTTCTATAAATAAAGAATGGTCCTGTTCTTTTGGCTTGTTCTACTTTGGAATAGCTCTCAGCCTTCTCAGATAAAAATCATGCACAAAGACACAAAACAAAGCAAAATAAAACAACTTAAAATAACCTTTTGCTACGATAATAGTCTGAAGGTTTCCCAGGCCAATCAGTTTGAGTGTACATTACAAATAAACCTAAAGCTTCCAAGCATGGATATAATTTGGCAACTGATGAAGAACAAACATTACTGAGCCTTTGCTTTAATTACAAAGTGATTGAATGAGTATTGAAGACCTGTGATGGAGCAATGGTTAGAATGCAGTACTGCAGGCTACTTCTGCTGACTGCCAGCTGCCAGCAGATTAGCAGTTCAAATCTCGTTGGCTCAAGGTTGACTCAGCTTTCATCCATCTGAAGTCAGTAAAATGAGGACCCAGATGGTTGGGGGCAATATGCTGAAACTGTAAACCGCTTAGAGAGGCTGTAAAGTGCAAGTGTTATTGCTATTGCTGTTGTATAGATTTAGTAGAGTAATTTTGCAACTTCTTAGGTATACATCTAATTAGTTTTACTATTGGAAGTCAGGATGGTGAGAGAAAAACTAGAATCCAGTTTGGCATTAGTTGTTATTGCCGAAAATGATTCTTTTCTTCATTGGGTCTGGGACTCTATATATTTATTTAGAGTTTTCCATCCCAGGGGAAACAGACCACTGTTAAAGTGTGTTCTGTAGACCTATGCCATATACTGCTTCTTTTCTTGGGCTACAAGTGATTAGCAACATCTATGTAGCAACAGTTTAAAGTTTTTAAGATTTTCAGCAAGATAATTACCTCCTGAGGCAGCGAAGCTAGAGACTGGATAATACTATAGAATACCTCATTACATCTTCTTGATATCAGAACAAATATGAGTATTGCAAAAGCATGGCTTCATATATTTCTGTAAACAGTTACACATAGAGATATAGTCAATATTTCATATAAAGATTGTTTCTTCACTATTATTATTTATTTATTTATTTATTTAATTTGTATACCGCCCTTCTCCCAGAGGGGAATCAGGGCAGTGAACAGCCAAAATTAAAAAACATACAAATACAAAAGTTAAGATAATTAAAAAAGAATTAAATCATTAGCTTCCCAATTTAAACCCCCCAAATCCATAAAATTTAAAATCCCAATTAAAAACCATTTAGGCTAGGCTGGCTTGGTGGAATAAAAACGTCTTCAGGGCTTTACGGAAGGTACGGCGGTCTGGGATCAATCGTATTCCAGGAGGCAGCTTGTTCCACAGGGTGGGTGCCCCCACAGAGAAGGCTCTCCCCCTGGGGGCCACCAGCCGACATTCCCTGACCGACGGCACCCTGAGGAGGCCCTCTCTGTGAGAGCGTATTGGCCGGTGGGAGGTTATCGGTAGCAGTAGGCGGTCTCATAAATATCCTGGCCCTAAGCCATGGAGCACTTTAAAGATGAGAACCAACACCTTAAAGCGCACCCGGAAGACCACCGGGAGCCAATGCAACTCGCGCAGGAGAGGTGTTACGTGGGAGCGCCATATCGCTCCCATAATCACCCACGTGGCCGCATTCTGCACCAGCTGGAGCCTCTGGGTGCTCCTCAAGGAGAGCCCCATGTAGAGAGCGTTGCAGTAGTCCAGGCGTGACATGATCAGGGCATGAGTGATGGTGCACAAGGAGTCCCGATCCAGAAAGGGGCGCAACTGGCATATCAGGCGGACCTGATAAAAAGCCCCCCTGGCCACAGCCATCATATGCTCTTCTAAAGACAGCCGTGTGTCCAGGACGACACCCAAGTTGCGAGCCCCCTCTGTGGGGGTCAATGACTCACCCCCAATAGCCAGCGATGGCACCAGCTGGCTATATCGGGACGCCGGTATCCACAGCCACTCGGTCTTGGAAGGGTTGAGTCGAAGCCTGTTCCTCCCCATCCAGACCCGCACGGCCTCCAGACACTGGGACATCACTTCGAGGGCATCATTGGGGTGGTCTGGGGTGGAGATGTACAGCTGAGTGTCATCAGCGTACAGATGGCATCGCACCCCAAAACCATGGATGATCTCGCCCAGTGGCTTTACATAAATGTTGAACAGGAGCGGCGAGAGGACCGACCCTTGTGGCACCCCGCAAGCAAGGCACCTCGAGGTCAACTTCTGCCCCCCTGCCAACACAGACTGTGACTGGTCAGAGAGATAGGAGGAGAACCACCGCAACACGGTGCCTCCCACCCCCAATCCTTCCAGCTGGCGCAGCATGATACCATGGTCGATGGTATAAAAAGCCTCTGAGAGGTCTAACAGGACCAGAACAGAGGAACAACCCCTGTCCCGAGCCCTCCAGAGATTATCCACCAATGCGACCAATGCCGTCTCCGTGCTGTACTCAGTCCTCCTGAAGCCGGACTGGCATGGATCTAGATAGACGATTTCATTCAGGTACTGTGGGAGCTGTCGCGCAACCACACTCTCCACAACCTTCACAACAAAGCGAAGGTTGGAGACCGGACGGTAGTTTGCCAAAACGGCCGGGTCCAGAGACAGCTTCTTGAGGAGGGGCCTCACCACCGCCTCTTTCAAGGCGGGAGGCAAGAAACCCTCTCTCAAAGAAGCATTTATAATCCTCTGGAGCCAGCCTCGTATTACCTCCCAGGTGGCCAGTACCAGCCAGAGGGGCACGGGTCCAATAAACATGTGGTTGCGTTTAACCTCCCCAGGATCCTGTCAAACGTCCTCAGGAGTCACAGGGTCGAACTCGTCCCAGATAACATTCTCAAGACCAGCCTCAGTCACCCCGCCAGGATCTACCCAGTCAGAGTCCAAGCCTTCCCGGATCTGAGCGATTTTATCGTGCAGATACTGTGCAAAATCCTCAGCCTGCCCTTGCAGATTATGAGCATTTTTTTAAAATTGCACTTTTTGAACAGGTATCAATTTAATTACATTACTCCAATTCTGGTAACATTTCCATGCAATTTGGATTGCTTTATTTTCTTGTACTTTTCAAATAATGATGACAACATTACCCATAACATCACATAATCTTGTCTTTAATAACAGTGAGGAGAGAACAGCTACTCAGACTGCCATGATTTAATGCAGGTTAAAGTATATATATTTGTGTTTGTGTGAATTAATCTGTTAGGTGCTGAGTTTGTGTTAATGGTAATATGGTTGGCTTTTGGCTGTAATAAAAATAAATGTGAGACAATGATACTATTTCTCTCAGGTTTATAACCTGAACATTAAACAAATTATGTTAGTTGGGTTCACATTGCTCAGTATTTTACTTCTTTAAGTTTAGGTGCTGAATCTTTAATTACTTATATTTCTTCTGTGATAAGTAATTCCAGTATTCATCATTCAAGAATTCTTAATCAGTCCTTTGACATCCATAACAAAATATAAGCATGTCATCTACAATTGCTTTTAATCAATAATTCTAATAAATATAAATATGAAACATTTGGCTTGAGGATAGACTTAAAATGACATAGATATAAATGCCCTTTTTAAAAGTATGTATGATTGAAACACAGTAGTCTTTTTCAGATACCACACTACTCCACAGCAGTGACAGTCATAAAATCAACAAAACCATTTTGTATATATCATCAAATCATTCGCATTCCTTTATGCACAGCAGTATTTATCTAAAATTAGGATAATGTGAGCCTGAGGCTAAATGTGAATAAGAGAACAAACTCTCAGTTGAGTTCTTTTCCTTCCTTTGATAATGTAAAATAAATTTATATTTGTTCTAGGCTGTTTAGTAAAATAAGCCAATAGCCATATTTAGAAGAAGCATGTTTCAGCAAAGGCTCTGATACACTATAAACAATATTTAAATGCACTCCTTCCTTTGTTATGTTCAACATAATTTTTCAATTGCACTCAGAACTGGATTTAAAATCTTTGCAATATGTAAGTAAAATACAAAGATATAATAGTTAAATACTATTGTTGGGTTTCATTTTCCATTTATTGCCATAAATAAAAGCAAAAATGAAACTATATGAAAAGGCAAACTATAATATTGTATGGTGTTTAATCAACTGTTATAGTCTAGGGAATAGACTATCATCAGATCAACTATTAGCTGATCTACATTCAGGAATTAAAACGGTTGTTCCAAAAAAGAGATACCGTTATGGTAAAGGAAAAAAAAAAACTAGATTTCTTAGTAGTTATGGAAACATGAACAAAAGTCAAGAGCCATAATGAACAGAATATTAGTGTCAAGATTCAAGATATCCATTAATGGGATGAAACTAATACGAAGAGTCATAAAAATGCAACTTGTACTAGCCTTTATGGAGGTTTCAGAGAGGCAATGTGAAATAGTTCTGTGAATATTTCCCAGTGTTATGAATAAAACGTTGGACTAAGAACATGGATACTCAGGTTCAGCCATTGAAACTCACAGTGTAATTAATATAATGACCTAATCCACTGGCATCTATAGCAAACAACAGGCCACCAAATTAACAATATATGACGACATCCTCTCATAAATAATACAATCATGTATTTATGTCTCAAGTCTAGTGTAAAGATGAAAGTCATAATATTTATATGATGCTCATACACATTTGTGATTTAGTCTCCAGCCTCATGATATCCATAGTTCAACATACCTCCTAGGAGATAAGGAGATCACCTTGAATTTTTGAAGCAGATGAAATAAAATTTAATAAAATGTATAAATAACCACCACAATGAATGCAAATATCAATACAGTGGAGTCCTTGGTACCCTCTGAACTTTATTGTTTTTTGCAGACATTTTATTAACCAACTAGGTAACAACCATGAGGGGCTGCCACAGAGAGGAGGGGGTCAAGCTGTTTTCCAAAGCACCTGAAGGCCAGACAAGGAATAATGGATGGAAACCAAGGAGAGATTCAACCTAGAAATGAGGAAGAACTTTCTGACAGTGAGAACAATCAACCAATGGAACAGCTTGCCTTAGAAAGTTGTGGGAGCTTCATCACTTGAGACTTTCAAGAAAAGATTGGACTGCCATTTGTCAGAAATGGTGTAGGATCTCCTGTTTGAGTTGGGGACCCTATAAAGTCCCTTCCAACTCTGTTAATCTGTTAAAAAAAATTCAGGGCTGATGAGTGTGCAGTTTGCTCCCTGTTTATATACAGTAACTTGCTCTGCCAGTATGAGATATGGTTTTCTCGGTAGTTCCTTATAATATTTCTCCACAAAAGAATATTTTCTACTTGATTGTTTCTCCGGTGTTAACCCGTGCTTATCTGGATGCTTCCCGCTGGAGAGGATGTGTTCTTGACTTTTTGTTTCCTCCTTAGCTTTTTTATTGTCCTTTTTGAATGGTGTGTAAATGTGGTTTATTTCTATATTTCTATTGATGATTGATTTGCCTGAATGCAAGCTTCTTCCCTGGAATTTTGGATTTAGTTTGGTCTAGTATGTTCACAGTCTCTCAATTGAAACTATGGTTGAATCTGTCCATGTGAAATTAAGGAATTTTCATTGCATCTTCTGACTGTTATTTGGTTTCATAGGTATGCTCTGCTAGTCTTCTGCTTGTCTATCCTACATAGTGGCTCTTATAGAAGATGACTCCAGTTTTTCTTCTTGGACTCCTGGGTCTTGGTAGTGTTATCCTTTCCATAGCTTGTGTTGGTTGTACTGTAGTAGGTTGAGTGTTCATGCACTTTTTGATAAAAATGTGTAGGTATCTATTTATTATTGGCAGTCTATCTCCTTTTTCTGGTTTTCTGGGTTGCTGCAGTCCATTTGCATTCATCTGGATAACATTCTTATACAACTCTTCTTGTGGGTGGTTGGGTTGTTATTTTGGAATTGAAACACTTAGTAATGTGGGCTGTTTTTCAGTAGATTTGCTGTAAGTTTGCTGTTATTTCCTGATATTTTTAGATAGGATATCTAAAAATAATAGTCAATACTTTGAATACTCAAAGCCCCTTCTTATTCCTCTTCCAATCAATCTGATGAAAATATAATTCACATAATTCTCAACATATCTGGAGAAAATTAACTTAAGTAATGACAATTTGTTATTACATAAACCCATTTCCCTTCTTTTGGTCTATTTGTGGCCTATATGCAGGACTGTAGTATATTATGAACTTACAAAAATTTGTACAAAATTTGTACGATTGAATAAAACCCCATGGAATAGCAGTATGTTAAATTCTCAGTCTTACAAAAATGATTTGATGATTTTAAAATAAATATTTTAGATAATTGGAAATTCTGTGTTTAATATTTTATAAGATGGCTTAGAAAATTAATATATTTTCTCTCACAATAAAAATCTGTAATATGAGACAAAAATAGAGGAGAATATCGATGCATTTCATTCAAATGGATTGAGCATGACAATCCAACATTTTCATTGGTCTCAGGAAAACTGTACTCACTTCAATAAAGCTTAAATTTAGAGCCTTGATAGTACAGTGGTTTAGTGCACCCTGTTATTAACACAGCTGCCTGCAATTTCTGCTGGTTCGAATCTCTCCAAGGCTCAAGGTTGACTCAGCCTTCCATCCTTTCTAAGGTAGGTGAAATGAGGACCCAGTCTGTGGGGGCAATAAGCTGACTTTGTATAAAATATACAAAAGAATGAAGGCTATTGCTTAACGCATTGTAAGCCGCCCTGAGTCTCCGGAGAAGGGCGGCATATAAATCAAATTTTTTTAAAAAATTGCATTATACAATGAATATACTAAAGGCTAAACATATTTTATTGGTTAATCTTATTGTGTAAAAACAACATGTATTATTACTCTGACTACTTTTACCTTAGATGTCTACTGTGTGTTTTGAAGAATATTGAAATAGGGGAGGGGTGTGGCTGATGAAGGGGTGACATGATGCATCTCATGGGGCTCCGTGGGATCGCACTGAAATATGAACTGCCGGGCAGTCCGGACAGATCTAAATCACCTAGGAGGGGTGATGAATAAAGAGAGCACACTCTGCTGATCTCAGGGAGCCCACAAATTCCCTGATTAATCTGGTGAAGGCTCTCAAATGTGACAGGAAGGAAAAGATGGCCATTGTGTGCCGGACCGAAGCTGTGACAGCCACCAAAAAAGAAAGCATGGAAGATGGAGGAACAGTGTGATTGCTCTGGGTGAGGAGACTCTTAACTTTTAATTATTATGGAAGAAAGAGCCCCTGAATAACATCTGGGTGAAAGTGAGACCTAAAAAAGAGGAGGTGGAACTGTTTTTCTTCCACCTCCCAAGAGAAGCTACGAGTAAAGCCTAAGAGCCATTTTTAGAACAGGAAGTAAAGAGTGAAAAGAAACTTTGTAACTTGGAAGCTGGACTGGGAACCTCAATATAACATTGATTAATTTAGAAGTTTTTGGATATCATAAAATTTGGACATACAGACCTTTTCTTTTTATAAAATTTGGATCAGAATATATTATACAAAAGAAGGAAGAAAAAGAGAGAAGTAGAGCAACAGTGCCACCTACAGGCAGAAGTGAAAGCTGGGAGGTGCAAGTGAGAAAAGGGGAAAATATATAACCTTAAGAAACTGAAGATAAGGACTGACTGCTAGACAAATGTTTACACTGTAAATTGTTTATGCTGAAGAGCTGAGACAGAGAGAGAAACCCTGAGATTTTTTATTTTTAAACAGTTCCGCTTGGACCTCAAGCGGAAACTAAACAGATAAAGTGAAGCAGAAGCTGAAAACAGTAAAATGCTTCCCTTTCTTTTATGTATTACTCTGTGATCTCCCTATTTGTGGATATAATAACTGGTGGGCCTATGCAGATTATAATTTACCAATTTATAATTTTTTCATGATAAGAAGGGATTAGGGTTTGAAAAACTTGAAGAACAACAAGAATTGGTTGTAATCCAACCTATACTTTTGCCTTTTCCTCAGATTACAACTAATAGCTTTATCCTCTATGTTTTGTGGATTACAAGTATCAGTACACCTCCATTAGGTCAGAGGTCATTGGACGCCATGTTACAGCAAGAGAAAATGAACGTGATGCAGGCAGAGTTGAAAGTTATGAAGCCATGCATCAAGCCATGCATGATGATATGAAGAAAAGAATAGGGAAAGTAGAAGATAAAATAGAGAATTTTCATCAAATAATGGTGAATAGTGAACAATGCATCCAGAAAGAGAAAGCTGAACAAACAGAAAAAAGAGTGGAAGAAGTTGATCACAGACTTACTTTGGCAGATAAAAATAAAGAAAGAACAATAATATCACTTGAGATGGGCAGGTCTGATTATTACTTGTGGTTTCAGAATATTGAGGAAGAAAACGGAGAAAACCTAGTGGAGATATTGACAGAGCTGCTGGCGGGTGCCCTAGAGGTGACCAAAGAAAAAGTTCTTGTTGAGATTGATGAAATATTTAGAATTCATACCAGATACATGACAAGAAACAGACTTCCTAGAGAGGTAAATGTGAGATTCACTAAAAAAGCAATAAAAGCAGAGATCCTACAAAGAGCGAGAGATGACCCTTTAAAATACAAAGGGAAAGAAATAGTAGTTTTAAAACAGATTCCGAAAAGAATTAGAGAAATAAGGAAGGAATATTAATGTCTGACAAAACAGCTAATTAAAAATGGAGTGGATTTTAGATGGCTGATACCTGAATATTGGTGAGCTGGATGGAGCAAAGACATAGATTGGATTACATAGAAAAAATAGAACATTTTTACGAGCACTATTTTGGACCACAAGAAGAAATGAGAATAAGAGAGGAAAAAGAGGATAGGTGACAAGAGGAAGCTACAGGAGAGAGAAATATATAACAAAAAGAAGAGGAAAGATATCTGGAGGAAATAGTGAAAACAAAAGGAATGAAGGCAAAAGAACCGAGAGAGATAAGAGCAAGTAGAACAAAAAAACCCATCTATAAGTAAAATTATGGAAGAAGAAATAAAACTACTGTCAATTAATATAAATGGACAGAAGTCTGCAATAAATATTATTGATAAAATAATTTATCAATTAAATTATTATTTAATTGAATAGCTACAATTAAAATGAATATATTACCAAGATTATTATACTTATTTCAAACAATTTTGATAAAATAGGGAAAAAATACTTTGAGGAACTTAATAAAATAATATTAAAATATATTTGGCAAGGGAAAAAAGTAAGAATTAGCTTTAAAATACTGCAGGATTCAAGAAATAGAGGAGGCTTTGGATTACCAAATTGGGAATTGTATTATCAGGCCACAGTATTAACATGGATGAAATAATGGATTATTCAGAGTAGTGGTGGTATTCATTTTTTTCCCTATCAGTTCTGTGGATGTGGCTTGGTGGAATGTCATGTGACTGAGTGGGAGTGGCCAACTCAACATCACTCATGGCACCACACCAAGCCACGGCATGCCCACCAAGCCATGCCCACAGAACAGACAGAAAAGTTCAGCCAAGTCTTCTAGCATTCAACCTGGCTGTTTCTCACCTCCTTCTCATGTTTGCTCTGTGTGTATGAGGCCGAGAAGGAGGAGAGAAGCAGCCACATTGAATGCTGCAGCAGAGAGAAGCCAAACTTTTCTCCCTCCCTTCACAGCGGAGCTGCTAGGAAGGCAACTCCTGTGGCCTGTGCCTGTCCCTTTATGGTTCCTCCCTCCCCCCATGTCAAAGTACCTTAAAGGGACAGACTGTGGCGGCTGCCTGCCTTCCGAACAGCTCCGCTGCAAAGGGAGGCAGAAAAGTTATATTCCTTGTGTGGTTTTCAGCATTAAAAAAATACTCTGTTTTTAAAGTGTTTCAACAGAACCTTTTAAAATTGTTACTTAAATATCTATTTCTATTGCTGCAGTTTAAAGAGAATTTATCAGTATTCATATCGTGACCCTAGTATGGATGCATGCATGTATTCATTATTGCATTTATACTCTGCCACAACCCTAAAGGACTCTTGACAATTCACAATAACAATTCCAAGGTTCATGATTAACATCTAAATCAGTGGTAACATTCAAAAATTTTCCCTACCAGTTCTGTGGGTGTGGCTTGGTGGTCATGTGACTGGGAAAAACCAACTATCCCACTTTACACAAAAATAACACAAAAGCTATACAACTGACTCACACACAATGCAAAAGCAGCTGGATTTCACACAAAATGGCCCCTGCAACAAGCAGGAACCTCACAAAATCACAGAGAGCTCAAAAACAAACTATCGCACTATACATAAAAATACCGGTTCAGGCAATAGGTAGTAAAAAAATGCTTTAAAAAGAAAAAAAAAAGTTCCGATCATCATGCAACACAGCTGATTGTTGGAACCTTTTTTTTACTTTTTAAAAGCATTTTTTACTACCTATTCACCCGAACCAGTAGCAAAAAAATGCTTTAAAAAAGTTTTTAAAAGTTCAGATGATCAGCTATGCTGTGTGATCGTTGGAACTTTTTTTTTACTTTTTAAAACTTTTTCTACTACTGGTTCGGGTGAACCAGTAGCATTTTCAGTACCGGTTTGGGCGAACCGCCCCAAACCGGTAACATTTTACCCCTGATCTAAATAAATAAAACATCATAAATCCATCAATTTGTAAATTCACCCATTTTAAAACACTCTCTAGAAGAGCTTTTGTTTAGCTGTTTCTACAAGGCAAAGCAGAAAAGGAGTTAATACAATTTTGAATGGGAGGCCAATCCAAAGTGCCGGTGTTACTAGTGGGAAGTAGTGTCTCTGAGTCTTTCCCCCCTCACTTCCTGAAAATGCGAAGCACCAGCAGTTTGTCCAGCATATCACACTGGTCTAGTGAGAGAATGAAGATTTTATGTACTTTATAGGTAGAGATCAGCACTAAAATGTTCCAGAAGCCTAATGATAATAAGAGCAGTGCTCTCAATGCGGATGAATGACTATAGGTAAACACTGACTAACACATGCGTCAGCTTTGGAAACCATATTAACACCAGAATCTTCTACGCTGCCACCTTCTTGTGTGTGGGAAAGTAGGAGGGGGGATTTAGTAGACGGAATGTAGTTAGACAAAATAGCATTCTTCTTTTTGGTCAAGGTCATGACATCTTGCATCTGGTTGGAGTGATGTCTCAGGATGGAACAGATGACCATGGGCCAATTCACTTTGAACCAATTACAGATTCTAAATGGTTTTTAAGAACAATCCCATTTAGAGCACATTGCAGTATTCCAGAAGAGTAGTGACAAGGCCTTGAGTCACTATTGTAAAGTTGTTTTGCCCCAGGTAGTGCTACAATTGGTATATCAGCCAGAGCTGGGCAAAGGCCATGGCTTCCATCTGCTGTTCCAAAGGGAACCTCACATCCAGCAGGAATCACAAGTCATAGACCTGTTACTTTTCACTGTGCTTGTAGTTTATTTATATCATTTCAGCAACAATGCAATTAGATACTATAGTTCATATGCATAGTTAGGGCTTTATTCTATATTGAGTCTAAATGTTATCTACCTGTTACTGAATCATCAGAAAATTTGCCTCCTCTGTTGCCAATTCCTATCCTAAACTCTGTTATTTATTTCAAATTCAAAGCTCCACTCGTTCTCCAGGTTGCGCAGATCCTCAGGGCCCTGGCCTTCGTCTGATGTTATGCAATGCCAGGTCTGTAGTAAATAAAGCCTCCCTCATTTGTGATCTTGTTCAGGAGGGGGGAGCGGACCTGGCAGGTATTACGGAAACCTGGTTGGGTCAAGAGGGGGGTCCCTCTTGTTCAAATGTGCCCACCAGGTTTCCGCGCATTCCATCAGCCGACGTTGCAGGGTTGGGGCGGGGGGGTGGGAGTAGCAGTTATTATTAAAGAAGGTCTGAGACCGAGGGAGGCCACTGTTCCTCAGACGGCCGGCTGTGAATCCCTCCTTGTGAAATGGGGTCACGGGGTTCAGATGGGTTTGCTGATCACGTACCTGGCTCCCTGCCATGTGGCAGCAGCCCTACCTGAGCTACTCAACATCATCGCCGCGGTGGCGGTTGAGACCCCTAGACTTATGGTCATGGGGGATTTCAACTTGCCGTCCATGGGTGAGGCATCTGAGGTGGCTTGGGAGTTCATTGCTTCCATGACAGCCATGGACCTGACCCAGTTAATTCATGGCCCTACCCACATGGGGGGAAACACGCTGGATCTGGTTTTTGTCTCTGGACAGTGGTTGAGTGATCTTGAGATAGGGGATATAGTTACCGAGCCCTTGTCATGGTCAGATCACTCTCTCCTTCGTCTTGACCTTCAAACCGCTGCACCATGCCGCAGGGAGGTGGAGCCGGTAAGATGGTTCTGCCTCAGGCGCCTGATGGAACCTGACAGGTTCCAGATGGAGCTTGGGCCATTTCCTGAGGCTCTGGCACACGCCTCGGCTGGAGACCTAGTGGCCGCCTGGGATAGGGCGGCCACTGGAGCTCTGGATCGGGTCATGCCTTTGCGGCCTCTGACCCGGCGCCGATCTCATTTGGCTCCTTGGTTCACTGAGGAGCTGAGGGAGTTGAAGTGCCAGAAAAGACACCTAGAGAGTAGTTGGAGGGCCAGTCTTTCAGAATCGGACCGGACACTGGTAAGATCTCATATTAGGAATTACCTAGTAGCGATAAAAGCAGCGAAATGTAGCAATTTTGCTGCTCTTATTGCATCATCAGATAACCGCCCAGCTGCCCTGTTTAGGGTGACCCGCTCCCTGCTCCACCAGGAAGCGCGGGAGGACCCCTTGGAGGGTAGAGCCGAGGATTTTCTTCAGTATCTGCATGACAAAATCATTCAGATCCGGGAAAATTTGGACTCCGACTGGGTAGTCTCAGCGGGAGGGACTGGGGCAGGTCTTGAGAATGTTATCTGGGATGAGTTTGATCCTGTGATCCCTGAGGACGTGGACAGGATTCTGGGTAGATTGAATGCAACCACTTGTTTATTGGACCCGTGCCCTTCCTGGTTAGTGCTGGCTTCCCGGGAGGTGACGGGGGATTATAAATGCTTCATTGGGTGAGGGTGACTTCCCCGCCGCCTTGAAAGAGGCGGTGGTGAGGCCTCTCCTCAAGAAGCCTTCCCTGGACCCAGCAGTGTTGGCTAATTATTGTCTGGTCTCCAACCTTCGTTTTGTGGCGAAGGTTGTTGAGAGTGTGGTTGCGCGACAGCTCCCCCCAGTACCTGGATGAAACAACGTATCTGGATCCATTCCAGTCGGATTTCAGGCCTGGGTACAGCACGGAAATGGCATTGGTCGCGTTGGTCGATGATTTCTGGAGGGCTCGGGACAGGGGTTGCTCCTCTGTCCTAGTCCTATTAGATCTCTCAGCGGCTTTTGATACCATCGTGGGATCATGCTGCACTGGTTGGAAGAGTTATTTATTTATTTATTTATTATTTATTTATTAATCAAATTTCTATACCGCCCTACTCCCGAAGGACTCAGGGCGGTGAACAGCCAAGATAAAATACAGATAATACAAATATTAAAAATCCCTTAAAATTATTAAATATTTCGGCCGAAGCACAAATTAAAACACCCAATTTATAAAATCACGAATTAAAAAATTTAAAAATTTAAAAGAGGGGAGTTAGGCCAGGCCAGCTTGCTGAAATAGAAAAGTTTTGAGAGCACGGCGAAACGTGCGCAGGTCCGGGATCCTCCGTATCTCTGGGGGGAGCTCGTTCCAGATGGTAGGTGCCCCCACAGAGAAGGCTCTCCCCCTGGGGGCCGCCAGTTGACACTGTTTGGCCGAGGGCACCCTGAGGAGCCCCTCTCTATGGGAGCGTACTGGTCGGTGAGAGGCTTTTGGTAGCAGAAGGCGGTCTCGTAGATACCCCGGTCCGATGCCATGGAGCGCTCTAAAGGTGGTAACCAAAACCTTGAAGCGCACCCGGAAGACCACTGGGAGCCAGTGCAGCTCGCGCAGGAGGGGGGTCACATGGGAGCCCCACGTCGCTCCCATAACCACCCGCGCAGCCACATTCTGGACCAGCTGGAGCCTCCGGGTGCTCCTCAAGGGGAGCCCCATGTAGAGAGCATTGCAGTAGTCCAAGCGGGAAGTAACAAGAGCATGAGTGACCGTGTTTAACGAGTCCCGATCCAGAAAGGGACGCAACTGGCGAATCAGGCGGACCTGATAAAAAGTCCCCCTGGCCACGGCCGTCATGTGCTCTTCTAAAGACAGCCGTGAGTCCAGGAGGACACCCAAGTTGCGAACCCTCTCCGTGGGGGCCAATGACTCACCCCCAATAGTCAGTGATGGCACTAACTGACTATATCGGGATGTCGGAAACCACAGCCACTCGGTCTTGGATGGGTTGAGCCTGAGTCTGTTTCTCCCCATCCAGATCCGCACGGCCGCCAGACACCGGGACATCACTTCAAGGGCATCATTGGGGTGGTCCGGGGTGGAGATGTACAGCTGAGTATCATCAGCGTACTGGTGGTACTTCACCCCGAAACCACGGATGATCTCACCCAGCGGCTTCACATAAATGTTGAACAGAAGGGGCGAGAGGACCGACCCCTGTGGCACTCCACATGCAAGGGGCCTCGGGGTCGACCTCTGCCCCCCTGTCAACACAGACTGCGACCGGTCAGAGAGAAAGGAGGAGAACCACCGTAGAATGGTGCCCCCCAACCCCCAACTCCTCTAGCCGGTGCAGCATGATCGATGGTATCAAAAGCTACTGAGAGGTCTAATAGGACCAGGACAGAGGAGCAACCCCTGTCCCGAGCCCTCCAGAGATCATCAACCAACGCGACCAATGCCGTTTCCGTGCTGTACCCAGGCCTGAAGCCCGACTGGAATGGATCCAGATACGACGATTCATCCAGGTACTGAGGGAGCTGTCGCGCTACCACACTCTCAACAACCTTCGCAACGAAGTGAAGGTTGGAGACTGGACGATAATTTGCCAACACTGCCGGGTCCAGGGAAGGCTTCTTGAGGAGACACCTCACCACCGCCTCTTTCAAGGCAGCAGGGAAGACACCCTCACTCAAGGAAGCATTTATAATCCCCTGGAGCCAGCGTCGTGTAACCTCCCGAGAGGCCAGCACCAACCAGGAGGGACACGGGTCCAATAAACATGTGGCTGCGCTCAGTCTGCCCAGTATCCTGTCCACGTCTTCGGGTGTCACAGAATCAAACTCTTCCCAGATAATATTCACAAAACCTGCCTCTGTCCTCCCCGCTGAATCTACCCAGTCAGAGTCCAGGTGTTCCCGAATCTGAGCGATTTTATCATACAGATACTGTACAAAATCCTCGACTCTACCCTCCAAGGGGTCCTCCCGTGCTTCCTGGTGGAGGAGGGAGCGGGTCACCCTAAACAGGGCGGCCGGGCGATTATCTGATGATGCAATAAGAGTGGCAAAATAGTTATACTTCGCCACTTTTATCGCCACCAGGTAGGTCTTAATATGAGACCTTACCAGTGTTCGGTCAGATTCAGAATGGCTGGCCCTCCAACCACTCTCCAGGTGTCTTTTCCAGCGCTTCATCTCCCTCAGCTCCTCGGTGAACCAAGGAGCCAGGCGAGATTGACGCCGGGTCAGAGGCCGCAAAGGTACGACCCGATCCAAAGCTCCAGCGGCCGCCCTATCCCAGCGGCCACCAGCTCCTCAGTCGAGCTGTGTGCCAGAGCCTCAGGAAATGGCCCAAGCTCCGTCTGGAACCTATCAGGATCCATCAGGCGCCTGGGGCGGTACCACATCAATGGTTCCGCCTCCCTGCGGCGGGGTGCGGCGGTTCGAAGGTCAAAGCGAAGGAGGGAGTGATCTGACCATGACAAGGGCTCGATCACTATATCCCCTATCTCAAGATCACTCAACCACTGACCAGAGACAAAAACCAGGTCTAGCGTGTTTCCCCCCGTGTGAGTAGGGCCATGAACTAACTGGGTCAGGTCCATGGCCGTCATGGAAGCCATGAACTCCCGAGCCACCTCAGACGCCTCACCGACAGATGGCAGGTTAAAATCCCCCATGACCATAAGCCTGGGGGTGTCAACCGCCACCGCGGCTATAACGTTGAGCAGCTCGGGCAGGGCTGCCATCACGTGGCAGGGAGCAAGGTACGTAACCAGCACACCCATCTGCACCCCATGATCCCACTTTACAAGGAGGGACTCACAACCAGCCGTCTAAGGAACAGTGACCTCCCTCGGACCAAGACCTTCTCTAATGACAACCGCCACCCCCCCCGCCCCTCCCCTGTGTCCTCGGCTGATGGAATGCGCGGAAACCGGGTGGGCACATCTCAACGAGGGGGACCCCCCTCCTGGCCCAACCAGGTCTCCGTAATACCCGCCAGGTCCGCTCCCCCCTCCTGAACAAGATCACAAACGAGGGGGGCTTTATTTACCATGGACTGGGCATTGCACAGCATCAGCCGAAGGCCCAGGTCCTGAGGGTCTGTGCAACCTGGGGAACGAGGGGAGCATTGGAGGCCAGAGTGCGCCACCGCTTGGAGCCAGCAGGCGCGCGCTCCCACAACCTGATGTGGCCCCCTGCTCCCGCCATATCTGCCCCTCCCACCCACAGTACTGATGTAATGTCCATCCATAACACAAGCTCTAACCCCCTCCTTGACCCCGGTTCCTGCATCTCTAGTGCCGTGCTCTTCAGCTGGCTCTGGCCTCCTCCCCGACAGGTTCTCCCCCAAACCCACCGAGCCCACCCCCCTCCCAGAAACCTTTAAAACCTTATCTAAAAATTTCCCCCAAAAAACCCACAACCCCCTCCTCGCCGCATGCCACCTCTCGGGATTCCAAAATCAGTCATCAAGGTAGGCCCTCGATAGTGAGGAGGGCCAAACCTGCGAGAGGGGGGAGTCTCGCAGCGCAAGCAGGTCAGCAGCCATAAACATTGCACAAAACAGAGATGGAGAGTCAACTGGTCAGGGCTTCGCCAGATCGTCCAATAATACTGGGTCAAAGTAGATCTTCATATCAGGAGCTGGTTCACTGCCCTCTCACGACAGTGAAAGGGGCCAGTGACATCCCCCCACGTCTGGAGGATAATTATCCCAGTCACCCTCTCACAGTGACTGGGGCAGATGACACCGACAATAAAGTCACAATAGTTAGGGGTTGGGGGCACTGTACTATGGTGGTTCTCCTCCTTTCTCTCTGACTGGTTGCAGTCTGTGTTGGCAGGGGGGCAGAGGTCGACCCCGAGGTCCCTCATATGTGGGGTGCCACAAGGGTCGGTCCTCTCGCCCCTTCTGTTCAACATTTATGTAAAGCCGCTGGGCGAGATCATCCGTGGTTTCAGGGTGAAGTACCATCAGTACGCTGATGATACTCAGCTGTACATCTCCACCCCTGACCACCCCAACGATGCCCTTGAAGTGATGTCCCCGTGTCTGGAGGCCGTGCGGATCTGGATGGGGAGGAACAGGCTCAGGCTCAACCCATCCAAGACTGAGTGGCTGTGGTTTCCGATGTCCCGATATAGTCAGTTGATGCCATTGCTGTCTATTGGGGGCGAATCGCTGGCCCCCACGGAGACGGCTCGCAACTTGGGTGTCCTCCTGGATTCACAGCTGTCTTTAGAAGAACACTTGACGGCCGTGACCGGGAGCATTTTTCATCAGGTTCGCCTGATTCGCCAGTTGCTTCCCTTTCTGGATTGGGACTCCCTACACACAGTCACTCATGCCCTCGTCACCTCCCGCCTAGACTACTGCAACGCTCTCTACATGGGACTCCCCTTGAGGAGCACCCGGAGGCTCCAACTGGCACAGAGTGCGGCCGCGTGGGTGGTTATGGGAGCAACATGATGCTCCCATGTGACACCTCTCCTGCATGAGCTGCACTGGCTCCCGGTGGTCTTCCATGTGCGCTTCAAGGTTTTAGTTACCATCTTTAGACGGCTCCATGGTTTAGGACCTGGTTATTTACGGGACCGCCTACTACCACAAACAGCCTCCCACCGGCCGGTATGCTCTCATAGATAGGGGTTCCTCCGGGTGCCGTCAGCCAAGCAGTGTCAACTGGCAGCCCCCAGGGGGAGGGCCTTCTCTGTGGGGGCACCCATTATCTGGAACGAGCTCCCCCCAGAGATACGGAGGATCCCAGATCTGTGCACCTTCCGCCGTGCTCTTAAGACCCTCTTATTCCAGCAAGCCGGCCTGGCCTAATTTTCTCCCCTTTCTTTTAAATTTTTTAAACTGAAATTTTAATTTGTTTTAAATTATTGGGATTTTAATGGTCGTGGGCTAAATTATTTAATTTATTTAATTTTCTAAGGAAATATGACAATGTCTAACAGATTTTTGTATGGCTTGTGGCTGCCCTTGAATGATATTCAAGTAAAGGCAAAAATTTTATTTTAACATCTATACAGCTAAGGGTGACCTAAGCCTGCGTCACTCATGACCTGGAGATGAGATAAAAGCAATGTAAAAGGGACACAAAAAGAAAAGTATTTTAGCTGAGCATGTAATTTGCAAGTTCACCAAACATCACTGAAATCCTAGGACAATCTTGTTATTCTGTAATAACTAATTGCTCATTTATTACATGCACATTTAGAACTAACACATTGAAGAAATGTTTTCAGGCAATATATTGAAATGTACAGTTTTCAAAGCAATCTTCTATTGAGGAGACTGCTATAATCACCCTGAATAAAACTTGTACTAGTTCCTGTGCATTTAAGACATGGCTTTAGAAAGTAGGTTACATTAGGTTGCTAGGTAACCAGAAAGGAAACCTAGCAACTGCTGCTAAAAATGAAAGTTATCTGTTGGTTACATAAAATCCAGGAAAAGACACCAATCCCTTTATTATTATTTTTAGTTCTCTGATTTAGGCTTAAATTCTGTGTGTACATTCCTCAGAGTGAGCCACATTGAATCCAAAAAGCCTTATATGTGAGGATATGCAGCCGGTCACATTAGAAAAAAATTATCTATATGAATATTTCTACTTTTTCAGTAGTGTTGCTGATAATAGATATTTGCCTTATAGTTTCCTCTTTTTTTCTGTGTTATGCAATGCATAAATTCTCAAGGGAATAATAATAATAATTAAAAATTAATAAATGCTGTACAGTTCCTTTTGCAATTTAGGAAAAAAAGTTACTGGGGTTTTTTTTCTTAAGAAAATGTAAATTGTTAGGTTACAGTTCTATCCGGTACATTTGTACATTACAAAATTATTCCCATTTAAGAAAAATAGAATGACAACTGTCACTGTTCAGTTATGTTTTGGAGATCTAATTTCTATTTTCTTCTTTTGTAAAATGGACTTGAATATTACTCATCTTCTACATATTATGGCTCTATTAAATAAGTCAGAAGGAAAATGCAGAAATGATGCCATAACAGGTAGTCCAACAATTAGTCTCAAATGATGAAGAATACTGCAGTACAAATACATGCATAGGTCAGTCAAATCTTTCACAGCCTGGAGAAAAAAAACATACAAAAGAAATAGTACCTTGGACTATCAGGCCACTAAATTATAATCTAGTTTCCTTAAACTGTTGGACAGATCCCTGAAAATCTGATTTAATCTCCAGAGATGAACACTTCATTTAAGTCTCCGGAGAAGGATGGCATATAAATTAAAGCAATATATATATATATATATTCCGGTTAAATTGCCGTGTTGGCACTTTGCGATAAATAAGTGGGTTTTGGGTTGCAGTTTGGGCACTTGGTCTCTAAAAGGTTTGCCATCACTGAGCTAGATCAATGATTAGTGGTTCTAATCATAAAGTTGTTCTAATAATAAGCCTGGCTGGTGGCAGTCGATCAGAAAGCTGGCACTTTGGCGGTTTGAATCCCTAGTATAGGTCTCTTGCGTGAGCAGGGGGTTGGACTAGATGACCTCCAAGGTCCCTTCCAACTCTGTTACTGTTAAATCCAGTTTTTGTTAGTCTCGTAGATTTCTATTATTATTCTCTTTCATAAGAATATTCAAATGATTGTGTAAGGGTATTCAAATGATGAAAAAAGCTTCTGAAAATGTGCACTTCTTTGTGTTCATTAGTAAGCAGTCTTGCCTTTTTAAATATAGCATCCCTTATACTTTATTATCTGATTATTTGTAAGTAGCTTTTTCAAATATATGCATTTTATTATATTTATTCCAATATAATATTTAATGTTATTGGAAATATGAAGGAAAACTGTGGATGCTTGTGGAAAATTGAAGCAGATCGTTTCAGTCTCAAAATAATCTGAAGAAGATTTCTTTCATATTACTAGTTGCAACATATAGTTAAAGCTGGTATATACATATAGTATATCTAATGGCTCTAGAAATATAGATAATATGAATAAAATATTATTCTTATATTATGGGTCTTTCAGTTAATTTACTGAAAAAAGGTGTCCTAAGAAAAGAAAGGAACTAGAAAAGATCAGTGATCAAAAATTCCATATTAATTTGGATTTTTTAAGTCATAATGCTAGCTGAATCAAATTTCATTATTATAATCCTCTAGAAAAGAACATAATTTGAACTTTTATATTAATGTAAACTGGCTTTGAACCTTGTTATGCTTAGTAAAATGATGTTCAAAGCACTTCAGATGAGGGATGGAGGAAATAGGTTGTGGGGCTTTGAAAGTATAAAAAGTTGATCTTTTGGACTTGGAAGAACACGAATTAAGATTTGGATGGCACAGATATCTATGGTATGCTAAAACTAAGATAAATATAGATTTTAAAAATAATTTTGTTAGACATACCATATTGCGAATGTGGAACAGATATAAATTTAGTCTGTGCCCAAAAATACTTCTGTGGCTCTCAGCATAGGGAGCATTTTATAGACAAGAAATGATTACTAAACCCAAATAGTTGACTTACTGTGACATATTAGAATTTTGCCCAAAAGGAATGTAGAATAAAAGGAGAAGAACTGATCATAGAAGGATATTCATGTCAATGGTTTTCATATGTACAGTTATTAGAAAGATTTAAAATGGATAAAAGAATATTTGGTTTTGAAGTGAATTTGTAAGGGAAATGTGTACAAATGATGATCATGTTACTGCTAACATGTATAAACTTTTATTGAAATTTGAAATAGAGGAAGAACAAGAGAAAGAATGTATGATAAAATGGGCTAAAACATTGGTTATAATGTACATATGGGTCAGTGGGAGAATATGTGGTTGAAAGGATTGAAATTTATACTATATTAGCCATGTTACCCTGAAAATAAGACTGGGCCCCAGTTTTCTTTTGGGCCCCAAAATAAGCACTAGGGCTTATTTTCAGGGGGATGTCTTTCCCCTCTCATGTACTAGAGGCCCACTTCTTCTGCTTGCTCACGGCAAAGCAGGAGACTATGTGGTGCATCAGTGCTGCTGCCATGAGGTAAGGAGCATGGAGTTTCCCAATGCACCCCGCACCGGCTTACCTCAGCCCGCCCCCCACCGCAGCCAGGCCATCCAGCAGGACCCCATGTGGCCATCTGCCCACTTCTTCTGCTTGTTTGAGGCCGCAAAAGAGCAGGAGGCCGAATGATGCGACAGTGCTGCAGCCATGAGACAAGGCAGGGGAATGGAGCTGCAACTACATGTCCCACACCGGCTTACCTCAGGGTCCTCGCAGCCAGGCCATCCACGCCCCAATACCTGCCTCCCCTCGTGGCTGTGGCACTATTACATCACTCAGCCTCTTCCATGAGCAAGCAGAAGTGGGCCAGCAGCCATGTGGGCTCCTACTGCACATGGCTGTTGTTGCTGTCACTGCAAGGCAGGTGTCATGGCGTGGATGGCTTGGCTGAAGGGGCCCTGAGGTAAGCTGGTGCGGGGCACGTGGGGCAGCTGCACCACCCTCCCACCTCACCTTGTGGCCATGGCACGATGAGCAACCAGACGGAATGGGTAACCAGCTCTTAAGTAGGGCTTATTTTGGGGGTAGGGCTTATATTAGGTGCATGCATAAAACATGCTAGGGCTTATTTTCAGGATAGGTCTTATTTTCAGGAAAACAGGGTATATGATATCTCATATAACAATTCTAGGCCGCTCACAACATCCACTAAAACATAGCTAAAAACATAATTTTATAGAAAACTTTATAAAATGATGTATCATTGGTACATGTTACCAGAAAACCATCTAGAATGTAAAAAGGCACTCCAAACTTATGCTGGAAATATAATCAACAAGAAGAGACACTTTACCATGTTTGGTGGATGTGTAAAAAAGCCAGAAAAATTTGGACTCAATTACATACAATAATACAGACAATTTTAAAGATTCGTGTAAAATTTAAACCAGAAACTTTTTTATTCATCAAATGGATTGATGGATAAGTAGCTGAAAGAAAAATTGTGGAACTTTTTTTATATATGACAACTCTGGCAAGACTATAAAGGTGAAAGATTCAATTTAAACACAATGGAGGAATGGATAGTGAAGAAGATGGAACTTGTTGAGATGTCCAAATTGACTGCTTTAATTAGAGACTGTACATTGTCTAAATTTAATGGTGACTAGAAAGTCCTTATTGATTTTTTGAGGGAAAGAGAAAAAATGAAGTTGTGATAAAAATAATAGATTATAGAGAACATGTAAGCAATGCTATAATCACAAAATAAGACATTATCTTATAGTTATATCTGTAACTACTATAAAAGAAAATTGAAGTCACTTTTTACAATTCTTGTTTTCTTGTCTTTGATTTCTGCGCCTGTGTGCTTTTCTTTCTTTCTTTCTTTCTTTCTTTCTTTCTTTCTTTCTTTCTTTCTTTCTCTTTTTTCATTTTAAATATTAATTTTTAATCTGTATTAAAACTATATTAAAAAAGTAATGGAAGTATAAAAGGCTGCCTTATTTTTGCAGCACATACACTATAGGCATTATTCAGATTTACTGAATAAACATGTTGTTTTCTTTACCCACACAGAAAATCCTATGTAATTGCAACAGATGTCTGGAATATCAAATATTTTTCTCTGTCTCAAATTCTTTTCACTTTGCAGAACATATATTAATCAGGGCCACACATCCATACTTTGGATACTTCCTCTGAAGCATTTCCCAAACTTTATATTATATTCCAATTTTTAATGTAGCATATGTTAGCTAAATGTGAAAGAATCATATTTTTTTTTCTGTATGATTATTGTTATTTCTATCATTATCTTTTCATTAACGCATATACCAATAGCTAACTTAAATGTAAATATGTACCTAATCCACATATTTTAGGTTGAAAGTTAAAAATATTTCAAAACACAATATTTAAAATACATTATCTTGATACTTTTCTACACCTCTGATTAAAAGAGGGCTTCCACCCTGATGGGTAATAGGAAATCAATAGACTACTATTCCAAAATCATAGCAGAAAAGGGATTGTCTTAACCATGGCAGATAGAATGAGGGCCTAATACCGAGAATGTATTTTCTAGATACCAGTTCTAGATATCAGTTTATTTTCTAGATACATTTAGCATGTGATATTCTGTATATCCATATGGGACATATCAGTAGTAAATTAGTATTATTATTTACTATATATCAATTGAACACGTATGAAAACACAGGAAAAAAAATGCAGATCCCCTCTCTGCCCCAAAAACTCAGTGAAAATGTTTCAAAGCAATGAAAAAGTAAAGGAACATTTGCCATGAGAAATTATTTATTTTATATAAGTTGCTCATTAAAACAATATGGCCATAGAAAGATATGTTGACACCTAAGGTAGCCCACAGGCCTAAATTCACATTCAGAAGATGACTGGCTTAGCTTTTGAATCCTGACAAGAGAACACATTGAGGGAACATTGAGAAATGCTTAACTTGGCATCTCAGACCTTGCTGATGCTTTTGATGTCATTTGCTGCCATTTAAAGCAGTTGCCTTACTTTCTTGGATGGAAGGCCAATCTTAGAAATAGACTAATTCAAAAGGAAGTCTATTGTGCTTTGTAATTATTATTATAATGGTTGTTGTTGTTGTTGTTGTTATTATACAGTATACACAGCAAATGAGATGACCATGCTGGATTTTGTATCCCAAATCACTAGTCGAACACTTCCCAACCGTTTAGGATTGTGTAATGTATCGGTGGATTATGCGAGCAGATCCCAGTAAAGTGGCCTTCTGCAGTTGATCAATGGTGATCTTGTCAGCGCCAATTGTTTTCAAGTGCTTGCCTAGGTCTTTAGGCACAGCATCCAGTGTGCCGAGTACCACTGGAACCACCTGCACTGGTTTATGCCAGAGTCTCTGCAGTTCGATTCTCAAGTCCTGATATCTGGTGACTTTTTCAAGTTGTTTCTCATTGATTCTGCTGTCACCAGGTATGGGAATGTCAACGATCACACTTTTTTCTTCTCCACAATTGTGATATCCAGGGTATTGTGTTCTAAAATTTTGTCAGTCTGTATTCAGAAGTCTCACAGCAGTTTTGCATGCTCATTTTCGACCACTTTTTTAGGCTTATGATCCCACCAGTTCTTTGCTACAGGCAGATGGTAGTTGTGACACAAGTTCCAGTGGACCATCTGAGCGACTGTGTTGTGACGTTGTTTGTAGTCAGTCTGAGCTATTGTCTTGGACCGCTCAGTATATGATCAATGGTTTCATCTGCTTCTTTGCAGAGTCTGCATTTGGGGTCATCAGCAGATTTTTCTATTCTGGCTTTGATTACATTTGTTCTGATGGCTTGTTCTTGGGCTGCAAGAATCAAGCCTTCTGTTCTTTCTTCAATGTTCCATTGGTCAGCCATAACCAGGTCTTTTCCTTATCTACTTTTCCTTGAATCTTTTCAAGGAACTGTCCATGCAGTGCTTTATTACACCAGCTGTCAGCCCGAGTTTGCATCGCTGTTTTCCTATATTGATTCTTGGTTTGCTGCACTTTGAACAGCTTCCTCTTGTTGACCTCCATCAAAACTGGTTCAACACTGTCTTTCACATAATCTGCCAAAGCATGCTTCTCTTCTTCTAGTCTGTTGGTCTCTTTCTTTAACTTTCCTGCTCTCAACCATTGCCAGGTCTTGTTATTATCTGCTTTCCCTGCTATTTTTTTTAATGTATTGGCCATGTAGTGCTTTGTCTTCCCATGTTTCCATTCTGTTTTTCATTTGATCTTTCTTGTAGGCCACTTTGGTCTCTCCAGTAGTCAGTAAGCTTATTGTAATTGTTATTGTTACTGGTAGTAGTAGTAGTATCAGAATTTTGTGTATTACTTCCAACAATATACAGAAATGCTTATATTTGTGGTAAAAGTAAAAAATCCCATTTTTGTGAATGAAACACTAAATTAAATTAAGGAAAACTATTTGTGTATGAATGATATGAGCATTTTTAAAGCAAAGCAAACCTGATACAAAAGTGCTTAAAATATATTGAAAGCTAGAAAGATGAGGATCATTTTTCTGAGAAACAGCAAACATTCCTATCCTTTTTCTTATCAAATGTGTTAGCCCTTCGAGGTAGTTCAGACAAGCAGCACAAACCATGATTACTAATACTATCCTTATTGTAAGGTTACAGTAGCAGAATCTTGAAAGTCTAAAAACTCCTCTCCTCTCCTTTACTTTTACTTTCCCAAAAACTAGGGTGGGTCCCTTCTGGAAGCTTCCTGTGCCCTTTTTCCTTCTATGGGCTGAGATAACTTCTGCATGATGGTTGTTAATTATTGGACTATCTTGAGAAGAATAAACAGATCCCTGCAGTGCTGGTGTTTAAGCATGTGGAGAAGGCCTGTAATTGAGTGAATTGGAGCTTTCTATCATAGATCTTAAGAAAGATGGATTATGTGTACGTTGAAGGGAATAACTATGAGGCAAGAGGATTACGGAACAAGGGCATTTGCAGTTGATCTGATTGTTACCCTAACACGATTGATGGAATTAATAATCTAGATAGAAGACTTTGAGAAGATATTATATGGAATATAAATATAAAGTCACTCGGGGGGGTTTTATACATAAAAGTATCTTTTAATGATGTGGGCACATGGCAACTAAAGACACTAAATACTTTGTTGGAAGAAGGATCTGATGTGATTGTTTAGATTTTATAAATAATTATATATGGCGGACGTGCAAGAAAGTGGGTGAAATAAAACTGATAGGGTATATGGTGATAGATTAGGTTATACTGAAAAAGGGATGTTATTGAAGAATGGATTCTGAAGCTGGCTAGTCTTGTGTAAATGGTGAAGTTTTCAGCATATATAAAAGACCGGACACAAGAGATTTATGTAAGGGAGTGGAGGATAGGGATAGATTATGTATAGAATAAATACTAAACTAAGAAGTATTAGATAATTTTTAGATGAATGTTGTCTAGAAATGTATAGTTTATAGGGGATAGTATATTAGAATGTTAGGAAGAAATGTATAATTGGATTTCATTCTGGGGAAGCCATGGGGGGAGGGTAGGGTAAGGGAGGGTTAGGGAGGGAAAGGGGGGGAAGGGGAAAAAATTGTATTTGTAAAACTTTTTCAATAAAAAAAAAGGTCATTCCAACACAAATAATTACAAAAGTATGTTATAAACTCTGATCAAAACTATCTTGTATGAAATCAGTTCAATAGTTTGTTATTTGTTCTCAGGCTCAATACAAAATACATATATTGTAAGCATTTACAGTGTATCTTTAAAGTCATGCATATTTTAGGATGAAAAACTACAGAGACTGTTTCTTCTTATTGAAATCAAGTTTGGGGTCCTTCTATAGGATGAGACCATTAGCTGTTCAGTAGATGGAAACAAGGAGGTGAATGTGCAGGTGTTGTAACACTGTATCTTTATTACATCTAATCTAGAAAGATATGCTTGCATAGCATCAAATAGCAGCAGGTAAACCCTCTCCTTTTTTGCCAAGGTATTTCTCCTTAGCTCTTTTTAAATATTATTGCTCTTTTTTAAAGTGTGCTGTTATCCATTGAATATTTTCTTGTCACTTTTGAAGTTCCATACTGAAAACAACTTATAAGTTGTTTCTAAATGGATAAACATAAACTTTTTGTAGTATGATCATTTTTCTGTTAATTTTTAAATACATACTTTCATGTAACTGAATAGCACAGATACTTGCTGATACGATTTTAAAGTGATAGTTGATAACTAGGCAACCAACACATGGTTATGTGGTCATTGCAGAAAATGGTGTCATGAAAAAAATGCAATGTTATTATTAGTAGGCAAAGTCTTTTTAAAAATAATCGACAAAGTGGAAGAAATTTCTCAGACATTGTATATAATTAGAATTAATGTTAGCTAAATTTCACGTATAGGTTGTGTTCATTATGGCATGAATATATTCGAGAATGACCAACCTCATTCATTTCCATCCAAGAGGAAATTATGTTGGAATGCTTTTACATTGCTAATTGGCACAATTTAATAATATTAGTGAAAATATATTTGTTTAGTCCTATTTTATGCTAAAGTCTGTAATTGAGTTTGAGATCACTTTGCAACTCAGTGCTTAATTATACTACTACTTTGGTTTTACCATGTGTTTACCATATATGTATGCTATAAAGAACCAGGTTACATTGGGTGCCATATGATTGCACCCAATGTAGATGAAGACAAGGTGCAAAAGTATTTTAAAAAATCAATTTTCTTCAGAGGCATACCCATACCTAAGTAAGACTTAGGTCTGTTCTAGTTTGCTGTCTGGATGAGAAGAAACTTAACAATGTTCGCACTGTATCTTTATCTTGGAATGCCTTTAATGCTGAAAGATCTTTGGTGCAAAAGGTGGTATATAAAACATGTTAAAAATAGATGTCTGGGAAAGATCTGAATGCAAAGAAAGGTAAAGAGGGAATTAAAGACAATGTGTTTCTGTACTCTACAGACCACAGAACAAATCAGCACTGTCAAAAATGAACTGTGAAGTTCTTAATATATTTTCCAAGATTGAAAATAAAAAAATAGCCTTGATTTGGAAAATAAAATGTTAAGAAATGGTGACAGACAAATATTGTGGAACTGTGAAATAAATATACAAGCAGAGATTTTGACGAAGATAAACTCCTGAAAAAGACATTAGCTCATTGGTAATATATTAAATTTTCTCAATATATAGTTCAGGTTTAATACTACATCTTTATTTAATACTAAACCTTTTTGGCTAGTTTTTGCACTATTGTTATACAGACTTTGCTGTTATTACATCTGAAAACCATAGTTATCATTATATATTTCTGTGAGATAGATTCATCGGTGGTGTCTCCTAAACATAACTGCTTCTAATTATCATATTTTTATTACCTAACCAATAGGTTGCCTGGATGGAAAAAACATTTCTGAGTCTCAGATGAAGATCTCAAATGAAGATCACTATAGAGCAATGAACTTCTTCAGTTTTACTCTTAAGCAACTCACTGCCACCCCTGCTGCCCTGAGGTTTGTTCTAATCTATTAATGTTTACAGGCTTTTGTTTCCAAAATTTTTCTTTACTTTTTCAGCTTCTCGTTTATTTATTATTTTACATTACATGCCTAATATCTGCAATACGTCTCACACTGAATTTTTAGAGTACTAGCATAGTAGAAAAGCATACCATGATTAAGCTGAAAAATATTTTCTTATCTTGTAAGATGAGGGGTGTGTGTGTGTTGTAATTTGCCAAACAAGTAGAAGGATCCCTATATCCCTATAGATAATAATTACCCATAAATAAAAATTTCATTCACCTTACTTATGAATATAAGGCTAAATTGTGTTTTAATAAAGGATATGCAAGAGAAGTTAAAGAAATACATTTTGCATTCATTTTGCCTCATAAAATATTGTCATATTCATTTGTAACCAGATTATATATTTTTCTAATATCTATATCTATTTATCTATATGTCTTAATCACATAAAAATCCCAAAAAGAGTAAGGCAGAACAGCCTGACTAGTAAATCATCTGTTTTCAATGAGCTAATATATATTATTTGTAATGGTTTAACTTATAAGGCATTTTTTCCTTTTTATTATGTTTCAATGTGGTGATGTGTACATATAAGTAACAAAGTATTATTGTTTTCTATTATTTAGTTAGCTTAATCTTTGAAAATAAGAGAAAAAGTATTATATCTATATTAATTACAATTTAGGATATTACTATTGCAAATATAAAATTATTTGAGTTATACATCCAGAGTATAATATTGAAAAAAAGAATAGTTACAAATTATATCAAAGTATTAACCATATGATAATGTTAATTATTTAATATTAAAGTATCCATTATGCTTTGTGTATACACACATTCACACACAATTTTCAAATGATGGGAAGTAATTGTTCCAGTTTATTTATTGAATCTCCCCTAGAGTTCTATATAAAGTTCAGAAAATTTAGAATAGGATCAGAGTGAATTATTATCAGATAAATCCTATGAAGTGAAATTGAAGGATGTGAGTTGCCTTGGGGAAAAGGACTGATAGATGAAATGATAGAACCCCTTGAATCCCTGGAAGAATGTCAGAGTCAAAGAAAGCAAGACCTATTTTTTCTCATTCCAAAATGAGAAATAACGCTGAATTTCTACCTCCTCCCGGCCATCACAGAGAATGGATTTAAAAAATATAACACCCATCTAAAGATTATGAAATTTAAGAGATTATGAAACGTGAGTTATTTCCCTTGCTTTTCTCCTGAATATTGGACTGTATTTGACTCGGAATTGAATCCTTTTCAGAGGAGCTTTGAGCTCGGACGTTTGGCTAAGAGATTTGAGAGGCCTTTGAAGGCAGATGGGAGATGAAGGGCCCTATGATTGAAGACTGAGAAAGAATTTGGAAAGAGTTTAAAGGAGTACAACTGAGAAGATAATAGCTGATTTATAAGTCTACAGTGTGAAGGCCTGTTACTCTCTTCTTTCAATCGAAGTGTCAAGGTCTGGAGAAGGTGGAAGAACTAAATATTTTTAAGACAGAGCCTTGATAAGACGTGTGTAATAAAGTTAATTGTTGCCATTGGATCTATTTAGTTTTATTATGTTGCATTTACGGAGATAAGTTGTTAAGGACAAGACTTTAATTCTTAAAAGTCTTTTTGGATGGTTGGATGTCAAAATGCAGCAAAAGTGTAGAAATGTTTGGCAAAGACCCAAAGTAGGCCTTAGACCTTTAGAGTTATGCCTGATTCAAGTGGAAAAAGACTTAGACATGGAAGTGTGGAAAAAATGACCTGAGTAATTACTGACTCAATCAGATAAATTTGATGTTCTCTTACAAGAGTTAAGAGAAATGAAGATAAGTATGAAGGAGGTTTTGAAGCAAATAATTGATAATATGGATAATATGGATGTAAGAATAACAGATTTGGTGAAACAAAGTCAGGATACGACACAAAATATTACCGAAATGAGGACTCAGATGGGAGGACATGATAGGGTATTAAAAAGCCAGATAACTATGATGCATCATCAGGTGAAAAAGGATTTGATCGAGATATGGGACAGTCAGCCCTGCTCAAATTTATGGATAAATGAAGAAAAATTGATCCAAGAAATTACTGGACTGAGCTACCTCGATCCTCCCCGATGTCCCCTTTATAAGATATGATATTGATGTAATACATAGAGTCGGCCCAAAAACATTGGGAAGAAAATTGTCAAGAGACATTGTGGTACAATTCTGGTCTTATGCAAAGCAAAAAAAAAAAAAAAAAGAATAATTGATGTGTAAATTGCGAAATATGGCATTGGTCATCAGATTCAAGTTTTTCCAGATTTAAGTAGTGAGACTTTACAATGGAGGACAGAGATGCATCAAGTTTGTCAATTGTTGAAGAAAAATAATTATAGCTGGGATTATCCAGTTTTTTTGAGATTTTCATATGGTGGAAGATCTTATAGAGTTGAAACAAAGGACGAGGCGATGGAAAAATTAAGGGAGCTCGGAATCATCAATAAAGAAGAGGCCATGGAGCAAATCCAGAAAGTAAATGAGATATCAAAATTTTCAAGAAGGGAGATGGAGAAGAAGAAACAAAATCTACAAGATAAAGGAAGGCTGGATGAAGCAACAGTATATACTGTATAGACAGTATATACATATTTGTAATAGTTATATTAAAGGATATGTGTTATAATATATGTTTGGGTGTAGAAATAGGGTAACGATGGTTAAGGGAGGTGGAATGGGTGACTGAAGTCCGTGTATGGATGGTTTTTCTTCTCTCCCCTCCACCCCCGGAGACCTTATGCAGTGGAGAGGAGGAAGATCTCCTGAAGAAGGGAGGAGAACATTATATTTGTATATGGGTGGGTAAGAGGTTATTTATGTTTTGGGATAATATATATACTGTTTAGTTTTGTAAGATTTATGTTAGAGTACATATGGAGACCAAAAGGAATATGTAATATGAGGAATAAATGGGGAAATCATTGAAGGTAGCGATATGGAATGTACATGGCTTGTAAGAAAAATATAAACGAGCAAGAATTGAAAAATCAATTAACAAAGAGAAAACATATATTGTGAAACACATCAAAAGAAAGAAGGGATGAATGAACTTAGGTTATACTGGGTTGATGTATATGAAAAGGCATTTGGTACATCAAAAACAAGAGCAATCATTGTAGCTAAAAGATGTGAATTTATGATAAAAGTCATAAAAAGAGATGAAATGGGAAGATTTCTTATAATTCAAGGCTTGATTTATGGACAAGAGGTTACTTTAGCAAACTTGTATGCACCTAATATAAATCAAAGAGAGTTTTATAATAGGGTATATAAAGAAATAAAAGAAGTCAAAAAAGGTTATGTGATAATGGCAGGTGATTATAATATGGTTATGGATAGTGGAATTGACAGATCCAATCCATCAAAAGTGGAAATAAAATATAATAATATAGATTTAAGAAAATTTATTAATAGAAATAGATTGAAAGATGTTTGGAGAGAATTACATGGTAATCAAAAGAGTTATACATGGCTTCCGGTTTGTCTCGCTGCCAGCGAAGACGGTCTACTCTTGAGGACCGCCAGCCCTGCTGTTTGTAGAGCCGCTTCGACATCGAGAAGCGGCTTGAAAACTCCAAAATCCTAAGGATTGTAGGAGCAGAGAAGGCAAGGCACCGGTTGAGCCCCTGTGAGCCCCCAGAGATTTATTGCTGGGGAGGAAACAGGCGCGGCTCCCTTTCAGCTTGCCAGACTCCGGACGGCGTGGGACGATTCTGCTGAACTCCGCAGAACAAGCTGGCTGCTGCAAACATTTTATCTGAATGAAACCAACCTTAACAAGCAGCGGAAGTATCAACTTGAACCCCCAAACTTGAGAATCGCAAGTATTGATGTTTTTGGTGACTTTTTAAACTAAGAGAAAGTGTGAGTGAAACTGATTTGAAGAAAAAAAAAATATGGCACCCAGCAACTGAGTTAATGAGCTAGTGAAAGTGATTCTGTGAAGCTTCTTTGATCTGTTACAAAGTAACTCTGCCTGTAACACAAAGGAACAGGAGAAGTGGAAAAACTTTTTTATTAAAATCTGAGTTGGCCTCAGCCTAGCTTCTACCTGATTAAATCTGGGGGACTTTTTTAGAAGCCTTTGTGGAGACGGAAAAAGAAAAAGGATTTCCCTTTTCAGAAAAACTAAATCACGTGGCAGAATGGCTTCAAAGAAGCAGGAAGGAAAGGCAGCAAGGGGGGGGGATCCCCCACACACAAACATGAAATACAGTCTCAACAGACTGAGAAAAAAGACTTTGATCTTGAAAATTTAAAAGAATTTATTTCTAAAATTTTGGATGATAAATTTCAAAAATCCCAACAGGAAATAGATGAAAAACTTCAAAAATCTCAACAGGAAATTATGCAGGAAATTAATGAAATTAAAGATATGGTGAAACAGGATTATGGCAAGGTGACTAAAAAAATATCAGATGTGGTGTCTGGCCTTGCAGAATTTATTATTAAAGTTGATTCTAAAGTGGATGAACTTAAATCAGAAGTCAATGTTAAGATGAAAGATAATGACTATAAAATTTCTGATGTTGATGAGAAAATGCAAAGAGTTGAAAACGAAGTTGTTATGATGCAATTCAGGTCAATGGAATTTGCCATAAGGCTTCGAGGAATTAAAGAGGGTGACAGGCAAGACCTGAGACAGATTTGTGCTGAGGCTTTGGCAGTGCTTTTAAAAATTAATCCTGATGTGGTTTTTTACAAAATAGATAAAATTTACAGAGTGAATTCCTGGGTGGCCAGACAAAGACAACTGCCTAGAGATGTGGTCATATACTTCACGGACAGAACAATAAGAAATGATATCCTGCAACAATATTTTCTTACTTCTGTGCAAGTGGGGGGTTCACAAATAGGAGTTTATAAAGAACTACCACCTAAAATGTTGAAAGCAAGAAAAGATTTTGGCTTTCTTGTAAAAGAATTGCAAAAGCAAGAAATACCATTTTGGTGGGATGCCCCAACTGGCATAATTTTGAAATACAAGGGAGAAAGACATCGTTTGAATACCGTGGAGAAGGCGGAGTATTTCTATACTACCATTTTTAAAGAAAGAACACCATCTCCACGTTCTTCCACAGTTTTGGAGATTAAGGAAAGTGACAAGAAGCAATCTCAACAAGAACCGTAAGAACAGGTTAAGCAGGTGGAGCTAGAGAAATTGCAGGGTGCTGAAGGAGGTTTCTTGGATGAGCCTTTGCTGGAATCTTCTCCAATCCTGGATTTGGCTCAGATGGCCGAAGTTAAGGATCAGCGTATAACTCGTGCAAAATCCAAACAACTTAAAGAAAAGCAACAACAGGAAAGACAAGAAAAGGAAGCTATGAGTGCCATACAAGATACTGGAGCCATGGGGGGGGCGAGACCGAAGATTCGGGAAGATATTCGGTTATTTTGCTCGATGCTTCAGGAAAAGAAAGATGACAATTAAGTGTTTATCTTGGAACCTGAATGGGTTGAATTCAGCACAGAAAAGGAAGAAATTATTTATATATTTGAGACAATTTAATAATGATATAATTTGTTTACAGGAAACGCATATTACAACTCAAGATCAAAAATACTTGATAAATTCTAAATTAGGAACACATTTTATATCTTCAACTTTGCAAAAAAAGAATGGTGTGGTTATTTATGTAAACAAAAGATTAACAGCTAAAATTATAGAAGCAGATGAAGATGGTAGGTTTGTAGCCATCGAATTGCTTACAGCAAATGGCCAAATTCTTTTGATTGGAATTTATGCTCCTAATCAACAACAGGACCATTTCTATAAAATGTTACATACTAAAATATTGCAATGGGACTATAGATCTATTCTAATTATGGGAGATTGGAATGGAGTAATTGATTCAAAATTAGATAAAAAGAGTTTGGCGAAATCTAGGATCAGATTACCACAGACTTTTTTTGACATGAAAGAAGATTTGGAATTAAAAGATATTTGGAGAATACATAATCCAAAAGAACTGGATTATACTTTTTTTTCCGATAGACATAGATCTTTCTCTAGGATTGACTTTATTTTGTTGTCAGATGATTTACTTGTGAAGACAAAAAGAACAAAGATTTTTCCAAGAACTCTGACTGACCATAGCCCAGTATGGATAGAAATTGAATTGGGCAAGATTGAGCGACGCTCTTGGAGAATGAATGAAAACTTGTTCAGATATGAAAAAAATATAATAGAACTTAAAAAGCATTTGAAAGAATTTTTTGAAATGAACCTGAATAAAGGTACCCCAATTGAAATTGTATGGGACGTGAGCAAAGCTTATATGAGAGGGGTGCTTATTTATATGAACTCTAAACATAGATTGATTCGACAAAAGAAAAGATCTGAACTGGAAGTAGAAATAAAGAATAAAGAACAGCTACTTATTAAAAACCCAACAGATGAGAGAATACGTGGTGTTATAAAACTTTTGAAAGACCAATTTCAAATGCTTATGGCGGAACAAGTTGCAACAAATTTACAATATGCGAAGCAGAGTATACGGACTATTGATAGTATTGATATTGGAAGGAAAGAAATTTTTCAACAAAAATTAATTAAAGAAGCTTTTGTGGACTATTATACTAAACTATATGCCAAAGATGATGTGCAGAATGGACTTATAGAAAAATACTTAGATAATAAAAGAGTTACAAAAATTACTGATCAACAAAAGGAAAGAATGAATTATCCTATAACAGAAGAGGAGATAATGGCAGCAATTAAACAATTAAAAACAGCTAAAGCTCCTGGAACGGATGGTTTGATTGCAGTGTATTATAAAACTTTGCAAGCAGAAATGGTGGAACAACTTAGAGATCTATTTTGTAATATTCAACAAGGGGGTAAAATACCCCCATCATGGACAACAGCTTATATTTCTTTGATACCAAAAGAGCAAGCAGGTCCTAAAAAACCGGAGAATTATAGACCAATATCTCTTCTGAATACTGATTATAAAATTTACGCAAAAGTACTAGCCAACAGGTTGATGCCAGTAATTCAAAAGGTGATTCATGAAGATCAAGCGGGATTTATCGAGGGTAGATACATGAAGGACAATGTAAGGCAAGTAATAGATTTATTGGAATATCTTGAGAAGAATAAACAGATCCCTGCAGTGCTGGTCTTCTTGGATGCAGAGAAGGCTTTTGATAGAGTGGATTGGAATTTTCTACTAAAGACTTTAAAAAAGATGGACTTTGGGGATCAATTTATACAGGCGGTTTCAGCAATTTACCAAGAGCAAAAGGCACAGATTATTATTAATGGAAGTTTGACAACAGAGTTTAAAATTGAAAAAGGAACAAGACAGGGATGTTCGTTGTCCCCACTGTTGTTTATTTTAACATTAGAAGTCTTGTTAAACACAATACGGGTTTCTAATATCTTGAAAGGTATAATGATAAGGCAAGAGGATTACAGAATAAAGGCATTTGCAGATGAATTGATTGTTACCCTGACACAGCCAATGGAATCAATAATCCAGATGAAGGACATTATACAAGATTATGGTAAAGTTTCAGGTTTTAGATTGAACCAGAAAAAAACTAAGATGATAGTTAAAAATATGACACAAGATCGTAAACACGAGCTTGAAAGGAGGCAGGTTTTGAGATTGTACCAAAGGTAAAATATCTAGGAGTTCAGGTTGCAGAATCAAATATCAAATTGTTTCAAAATAATTATGAGGTGTTGTGGCGAGAGGTGCAGAAAGATATGGAGACTTGGAAAAAACTGCAGCTGTCTTTACTTGGAAGAATAGCAGCAGTTAAGATGAACATTTTGCCAAGGTTTCTTTTTTTGTTTCAAATGATTCCGGTGCTTAAAAGTGATAAACAACTAAAAGTGTGGCAAACTGGAGTGAATAAGTTTGTATGGAACGAGAAAAAACCGAGAGTGAAATTGAAAATTATGCAAGATGTTCCAGAAAGGGGAGGCCTTAAACTTCCAAACCTACAGTTATATTATGAAGCAGCAGCTTTGACTCTAGCAAGTGATTGGTTTGGAAGGAAAAAGACTGGAATAATGAATATAGAAAGTTTTGATCTTGAATTTGGATGGCATGCCTACTTATTTTATGACAATAAAGTGGATAAAGTATTTAAAAGCCATATACTTAGAGACTCTTTGATGAGAGTTTGGAAGAAGCACCGACTCAAATGGGATTATAAAATACCGCTATGGGTGGATCTTGGTCATATTATGTGGAATACAAATATAATGTCACTCGGGGGGGGGGGGTTTATACAAAGAGGTTCTTTTTACAGATGCGGGCAGATGGCAGTTGAAGACACTACAGACACTGTTGGACGAAGGGATTAACTTAACTTGGTTACAATATAATCAACTACAATTGAGATGGAAAGAGGACCAAAAAATTGGTATTATGTTGCATGAGGAAGAATTGGTTAGACATATAAAAGAGAAAGGTCCAATGCATATTAAAAGGCTTTATAATGTTTTGTTAGAAAGGGATTCAGAAACTGAATTGGTTAAAGATTGTATGATTAAGTGGGCACAAAATTTTGAGGAGCCAGTGATGTTGGAAACATGGGAAAAAATTTGGGTTCAGAATGTTAAATTCACACAGTTGCAGAATTTGAGGGAAAATTTCTATAAAATGTTTTACAGATGGCATTTAGACCCCAAAAAATTGTCGTGTATGTACCCTAATGTTCAGCCAAAATGTTGGAGATGTGACTGTTTAGATGCTACATATTATCATGTTTGGTGGACCTGTAGGAAAGTTAAGGCTTTTTGGATAAAAATTTGGTGGGTCATGCAGAATGTTTTGAAGAAAAAAATTCAATTTTCTCCACAATTGTTTTTATTGGGTATAGTTAAAGGTTTTACTTCGGGTGAAACAAAGTTGATATTGTACATGATAACAGCTGCGAGATTACTGATAGGTAAATATTGGAAGAATGAAGTTTTGCCCACGATCGAGGAATGGACTTTGAAGATGGCCAGTTTTGCAGAGATGGCGAAGATTTCAGCATATTTAAAAGACTGTTCACAAGACACTTATGAATGGGAATGGAAAAAGTGGATAGATTATGTTCAGAACAAATATCAAACTAGGAAGTATCAAATAGCTTTTATTTGAAAATGATATATTAAGATAGAAACATTTTAATATAATGAAGTTAAAAAATTATAAGGGGGAGGGAGGGGTTCAAGTTATATATAAGTTTTATATTAAGGGGTTTTTTTTTTAACCTGATGTGAGTATATTGGAAGTCTGGGGGGAGGGGAGGGTTAGGGAGGGTTAGGGAGGTTGGGAAGTTTGGGGTGGGTTGAGTGGGGGGAAAGGGGTGAAAATGTAATTGTAAAACTTTTGCAATAAAAAAAAAAGAGTTATACATATTTTTCTGGTAGACATAAAATTTTTACAAGAACAAATTATATATTTGTAACACCGAAAATTTTATCTACAATAATGAAAGCAGAGATAAAAATAATTAAAATATCTGATCATGCAATGGTAACTATGGAAATGGAAATAGATTGCGATTATAAACAGGCAAGTAGATGGAGAATGGATTTGAGGATTTTTAAAAATAGAGAGATTTTAGAAAAAATGGAAAGGGAATTAAAAGAAATATGGACTATAAATGAAGAGGTAGTAATATAGGTGTAATATGGGCTGCAATGAAAGCAGTAGCGAGAGGTTTAGAGATAAAATACTCTTATAATATAAAAAAACAAACGAGAAATATATAAAATGGTTGGAGGAGAGAATTAGAGAACTAGAGAGTAAATATATAGAAAGTAGAAAGAATAGGATTATGTTAGTATTATTAGCTAAAAGAAAAGAGTTGCAAAATATTGAGATAGAACAGGTTCAAAGAAATCTAATATATTTAAAAAGGGAATTTTATGAAAATAGTAATAAAAATTCTAGAATGTTGGCTAGAGCCACACAAAAGGCAAAAAGCCTGATTGGAGTCATAAAGAATGATAAGGGGGAAAGATGTAACATGATGAGAGAAAAATTGTTCATATTTCAGAAGTTCTTTGAAGGGAAATGAAATAAATGGGAATGAAAGTCAGGCATATATAGAAAAGAATTTAAATTGTAAAATTCAAGAATATGATAAAGAAATAATGGAATCACAAATAGAAAAAAAGGAAGTTACTAGAAGTTATTAATAAATTGAAAATAGGTAAGGCATCAAGGTTAGATGGACAAGGCATAGAATATTATAAAAATTTTAAAAGGCTATTAGTGCCAAAGATGAAGATAATGTTTAATAAAATAATGGAAGGGGAAAATATTCCAAGTTCCTGGAAGCAATCTTTGATAATACTGATAGCGAAACCAGGTAAAGATCATACAAACCCAGGATCATAGAGACCTGTGATGGCAAACCTATGGCACACGTGCCAGAGGTGGCATGCAGAGCCCTTCTGTGGGCATGCACGCCATTGCCAACTGTTCTCTTCCAGCTTCCGGCATGCGCAGCCAGCTGGTCCTTGCATGAAGACCAGCTAGCCAGCGCACATGCATGCGATGGAACTCCGAAGAGAGCAGCTGGCTGGTGCGCATGCACACCGGCCAGCTGCTCTCTTTTGGGTTCTGGCACGCGCATGCTCCAGTTTCGGCACTCAGTGCCGAAAAGGTTAACATCACTGTTTTATACGATTGCATATTTCTTTTAACAATAGTTTTGAACTCCAGTAGATAAATGGATAGTTATAGTTTTAACCTCCTTTCTGAATTTTTTTAAAGTTATGCTCTATGTTAGTCACAAACAGCTGTTTAAATCTGAATTTATGACACATTTTCACAATTGCTAGGTAGAGTTATTTGAAGATATTTTCAATTTTACATCCTATTATTCCTATACTATTAGTGGAAAGCGCTATCTTCATAAAACTATTTCCAGTGTATTTTTCATTAGTCAATTATTGAATAAATTATAATTTTATATACTTTGTAGCTATCTAGCAGGACTTTCCCTTTTCTTTCTCTCCAAAATCTAAAAACTTAGTCTGGAAATCCTTCCTAACATTCTCAGAGCTTGAAGGACGAAAGGAAATTTGATCTATTCCTCACACTGATTCCAGCAGTGGATAGCACAGTTGGACAGAAACCTTCAGTTGCAAGTTAATATAATAATTAATAAGATATCCTTACCAGAAAGCTTTTAAAAAGGCTTCAATTCAAAAAGGTGACAGGAAGGGTGGACCATTGAAGTGCAACCGTAAGTGTAAAGTACAGGAAATGTACTCTCTTGTTTAAAGTTCTATATAGTATTTGGCAAAGCATGACAGGATTTGCCTACCAGCCAAAGACCTGAAGTTCAAGGCTATGAATGAGCTAATTCATTTTATTTTCAATACCCCATTTGTATGTCCCCTTCTCCCAATTTAGATTTTTTTTTCTGTTGAAGTGATTCTTTGCATGCTCATGGAAATATAATTTTACTCATACTTTTGTCCTCTATATATCATTCAAAAATCAAGAAATTGGTCCAGGAGTAGGAGTTTACAAGAAGTAAGCGGTATGTTAATACATTTTTGCTTAATGCATGCATGTACACGTGAATGCACATGCATGCAACACACACACACACACACACACACACACTCACACACACACACACACTGCAGTTTGGAAGTTCTTCTGGGCCAGTGAGGGATACTTGAAAGCTGGAGCATTTGATTGTCTGGCTTTTGTTTGAGAAAAAAAATGGAGGAATCCTAAGTCTGATCAATATAAGTTTAGTGTGAGTTGTCATTCCTCAGTCCTCTGTATGGCATGCTCCTTATCCAATCTTTCCAGTATCTACCTACATTGTAGCTAGAGCCTCATACTTGATTGATCAAACTATCTTATCCCTAGTCAGCCCATCTATCCGTCTTCTTTCTTTCACCTTACCTTTCCAGTGCTGTCAACTATCTCAGCAATTTCCCTTCCCTTCCTTCAGTGAAGCCACAATGGCTGCTGTCCAGAACATATGCTCTAGATCCTAGCCCGGTAGAAATACATGTTTTGATCTGGATATGAACTGATTAATACTGTCTATTCTATGCATAGGTCATTGGCTACATAAAGCAAACGTATAGTCAAGTTCCATTAAAATCAGTTACTACAATAGCATAAACTCAATTTAAGTTATTATATGATCCAATCGTTCCATGCAGGAGTATGCATGAAGTGAACTGACAATATTTTAGACAATATGCCACAGATACAATCAGAATCTCAAACACATTCGCTCTATTCTAGGCAAGAAAGAATCTATAATCTACTGATCTCTTTGCAACTGTCATACATATCCCACCAATTAGAAGATACAGCCAGGGTACTGATACACATTTGGATTACAATCATCCCTTGATATAATTACATCAACATCAGATAATCTCTTTTATCACTATTTTAGGTATGGTCATATTCAATTTTAGCTTAACACTTATTTTTGCTCTTTTACCTTATTTTTGCTCTTTTACCTTATTTTATTTATTTATTTTTATGTTGTTTTAATGACAACATGAAAATAGAATTTTAGAAATATCTATAAATTTATTTTTTTAAAAATCTGAACTATCACATTGGTATAAGTATTCATCCCATTCACTCAGCACTTTATTGAAGTATCTTTGGTAGCAATTACAGCCTTGAGTCTTTTTGGGTGTGACACGACAAGCTTTGCATACCTGGATTGGGGTATTTTTGCCATTCTTCCTTGCAAATCCTCTCAAGCTCAGTCAGATTGAATGGTGACAGTTGGCAGACAATGATTTTCAGGTCCCTCCATATATGGTTAATAGGATTCAAGTCACAGCTCTGGCTGGGCCACTCTAGGGCATTCACAGAGGTGTTCCTAAACCACTCCTGGATTGTCTTGGATGTGTGCTTAGAATCCTTGTCATGTTGGAAAGTAAACTTTCGGCCCAGTCTGAGTCCTGAGCACTGTTAAACAGATTTTCATTTCCATGCAGTTTTCTCTCAACTCTGACCAGTCTCCCAGTCCCTGCTGCTGAAAAACACCCCCACAGTGTTTTTCAATGCTGCCACCGCCATGCTTCACTGTTCGGATGATATTGGACAGGTAATGAGCGGTGCCTAGTTTCGTCCAGATGTAATTTCTAGAATTGAGTCCAAAGAGTTCAATATTAATTTTATCAGACTAGAAAATCTTGTTCCTCACAGTCTGAGAGTCCTTCAGGTGTTTTTTTACAAATTCCAAGAGGGCTTTCATGTGTTTTGCACTGAGGAGAGCAACTGTATAGCCACTCTGTCATAGAGCCCAGATCGGTGGAAGGCTACAGTGATGAAGTCCTTGTGGAACTCTGTCCCATCTCGACACAGATCTCTGGAGCTCAGTTGGAGTGACTATTTGGTTCTTGTTCACCTCCCAATTGCTCAGTTTGACCAGGAAACCAGCTCTTGGAAGAATCCTGGTTATGCCCAATTTCTTCCATTTGAGAATTATGGAGGCCACTGTGCTCCTAGGAATCTTCAGTGCAGCAGAAATTTTATTGTAGCCTTCTCCAGATCTCTGCCTTGCAATAATACTGTCTCTGAGCTCTACAGACAGTTCCTTTGATTTCATGGCTTTTGCTCTGCTATAGTATGCATTGTCAGCTGAGGCCTTCTGTAGAGAGGTATGTGCCTTTCCAAATCATGTCCAATCAATTTAATTTACCACAGGTGGACTTCAATCAAGGGGTAGAAACAGGTCAGCAATGATCAAAATAAATGAGAGTCACCAGAGCTAAATTTCATGTGTTGTTGCAAAGGGTCTGAATACTTATACCAATTTAATATTTCACTTTTTTCTTGTTAATAAATTTACAGACATTTCTAAAATTCTGTTTCACTTTGCATTATGGGGTACTCAGTGTAGATTAATGAGAAAAAAATGAATTTTCAGCAATTGTAGAATCAGGGTGCAGCAAAAAAAAATTGACAAAAGGGTCTGAATACTTTCTGAATGCACTGTATATGTTGTCCCACAGTGCTTTATGGTACTCTCTGTGCAGTTTATAATGTCAACATATTGTTCCCAGGTTCATTCCAACTTTATTATTCTGTGTGTATAAAATATTGCTCACTATCAGAAACTACATTTTATTGAAAAAACAAAACCTTGAAATGACAAGGAGTAATTACCTATTTATTGTAAGACATGCAAAAAGTAAATAATATTTTATTTTTCTAGTACTGGTCACACATATAGGGTTTCCTTCCTTAGTAAAATTTATGTCATATAATATGGCTGTTTTTGTTTTCGGTTCAATATACTGGAACAAGAAGGAAATTTAACTTCAATAACTTTTTTTTAACAAAATGATAAATTTAATCCATTTACAACTACCAAGAGCCTTTAATCATCAACCAATCTTTATTACAGTCACAGACCAGCAAATGAGCCTTTAAACTTTTTTAATAAATTAATTTTCAGAAATTTGCAGCTGCATATCAGGGGTGAATATTTTTTCTGAAAAATTTAATTACCTATTTATTTATTTTGTGCTAACATAAGATTCTTTCTGTCTGTCTGACCGCAGCAATGCTAAAAAGATCATAAGTCGCATTTTTCAGTGCTGTTGTAATTTTGAATGGTCGCTAAATGAATGGTTGTAAATCGAGAACTACCTGCACTCAATTCTATACTTTGCTTCCTGTTCTTCAAAGTCATATCTCTCCCTCCCTCCCTCCCTCCCTCTCTCTCTTGGGTAATTTGATACAACAATGGAAAAATAGCTATATTTATTGCTTGGGTTGGCCACTGGGTGTCATCCTAAGAATGCATTTTGGGCAGTTTTGAAGCATTACTATGGATGGCAACTCAAGTTCTGTTTTTTGAGAAACTGTATGAGCCTATCCTACTTTAACAATATAACAACCCTGATACTGTTTATTTTTATGTTATCAATTTAGAGCATTCTGAGATAAGTGAATTTAAATTGCATCTGTTTATCAGTGCCCGCCTCTCATTATCCAAGAGGTCTTAGAAGGAGGAAGAACTGAAGGAAAGGATAATGATGAAGATTCAAATAATGCAGATATAGTTTGAAACCTACATAGTTTCCCTGGACTGCTGGAACAAAACAGGCCCTGGGTATACTGGGAAATAGTGTGTGGTAATTCTAACATTGGCACAATAAAATAAGTCAGGTGCGTCTGTGACAGAGAGTATATGTTGCCACTTATGATGTAAACATTTACTATAAATGTGATATCAATAATTGAAAAGATTTGTGACACTGAAAATCAACTACTGTAGTATAATAGAGAGCACTGATGGTGCAGTGCTTAGAATGCAGTATTGCAAGCAAACTCTGCCCACAACCTGGAGTTTGATCCTGATGGGACTCAAGGTTGTCTCAGCTTTCCATTCTGCTGAGGTTCATAAAATGAGGACCCAGATTGTTGGGGGCAATATGCTGACATTAAACTGTAAACTGCCCAGACACTGCGGTAAAGTACTCTGAGGCAGTATATAAATCTAAGTGCTATTACTATTGCTGGGGAAGGCAGAGTGGCTCAATAGTTAAGACATTTGGCTTGTTGGCTGAAAAGCCAGCAGCCCAGGTTTGAAATCTGAGTGTCACATGACAAGGGTGAGCTCCCATCCTCACCTCAGCTCCTGCCATGCAAATGTAAGTAGATAAATAGGTACCATTTCAGTGGGAAGCTAACAATGCTCTGTGACATCATGACCATGGAACATGACCATGGAAAAATATTTGGACAACACTGGCTCAATGGCCTTGAAATAGAGATGAATACTGCCACCTGTCCATTTACTAAGAAACTGCACAGGTTGCTGACAAAATATCCCAGAATTATTAATAGAAAAGCCCTTTTATTTCTGTTGTTTAGCCAGATGACTTCTAGAAGAGCTTACACAAATTCATTAAAGATTTTTTTTAAAAAAAAGTATTTTCCTCATGGCTAAGTTAATGTGTATTTCTTCCATTTCTGTGTTGGTCCAAATGTATACCACCATCAAATGCTCTACCCTAACTGCTGAGGATGGTGCTGTTTTTACAGTTCTGGATGGAAATTTAAAAGAAAACAATTTTCCTGGCTTTGTTTTGCCTCACATTAAACATCATCTGGTGGGGAAATCATCCATTGACAAGTCTCTGTACTGTGGACTTAAAACAAGAGCAAGTTTTCACAAATGCCTAGAGCACCAAATTTCACTATTTGTCAAATTGTGCTGTGGTTCTCTGCAAGAATTTTGCATAAGTGGGTTAATGAAATTTTGCATAAGTGAGTTAATGAAAAAACTGAAATCAGCTGATTATAGAACTTCTGTTGGACTCAGATTTAGAGCTCTTCTGGAATAGTGCCTTTCTTAAATATTGCTATTCTGAAAGTAAACTCATGTTAGAAGTAGCCACAAAAGCCCTTGGGGGGAAGGAAGAAATATTAGTCAGGTGAAGTGGGAAGGACTTATTTCACAATAGTCTGGTCAGCTCCAATCTACTGTATATTTCAGTCCTTGTAACTGGTCACGTGATCGTCTAGGGCTACCAGAAAACATTATATTTGGGAAGCCCCAACCCACCTCTGCCCTTGTAATGGAACTGCAGGAGGATGAAAGCTGGCTGTTCCCACCCATCCAAACTTGTCACTCTAAGATACATATGACAGATACATCCAGTTTGGTGCAGTGAAGTGAAATGAGAGAAAGATTTCACACCCAGTTTTGCAGTGCCTATCAAATCACTTTGGGCTATTTTTAAATATGGGTGTGGTACTATTTGTGAAGAGCACTACACATTTTAAAAAAATTAGTTCTAAATACAGTTGACAGAGGGCAGGAAGTTTCAAACTGAAGTAAGAAGTTCTGCTACTGCAGAATCACTGTGAGGGCCAGCAGTGGATGAGATGGTTAAAAAAAACTTGATGGAGGAGAATTACTCTTAAACTATTCAATCTCACAGAGAAACAGTGTGATCAAAGACCTGGCAGAGAAAAAGTTGGCTTGCTCTCACTTCTATAGTCCCCAAGCCTTACCAGCATGATCTGCTCCCAAATTTGGCAAGAGTAATTAATAGAAGTAAGGGAGGAATGGCTGTTTGATACAAGCAGAAAGCCTGGCTTGAAAGAGCTGTACTGTGTCTTTGCCAAAAGCCCTGAAAAACGAAAGGGAAGGGGTGATAGATTACATGCCATAAATTGGTACAAACTATTAGTGACCATATAAACTATTTCTAGGAAAAGATATATGATGAGGAACTATGCTAAGACCATTACAATCTATTCATCCCATAGCTTTCAATGCATTATTATTTTAAATATTAAATACCTAAGGAGAGCTTGCATGCACAACTGATGTGCAATTCAATCTTCTCAGGGGCAGACTAAATGCCATTGATCAAAAGTATTCCTCTGCATACTATTGACGTATACTCTGAACAGCCCCAGGCAACACAGAGTAAAGCTGGTATATTTTAGTTTAACACCTGGAAAATCAGAGGTTATCTATTGCTGATTTATAGTTATTATAATTCTATGGTTGGAAATAGTTTACTAACCTAAGTTTGTGATAGGCTCAATGGAACTAGACTTTTAGGTCTTATTAAAAAAAACCAAGGAGTCTTTTTTAAGTTGACAAAGGAGAATCTATTTACTCTTAAAAATGAAAAATGTATTTTGATATTCTAGTTCCAGTAGATCAATTGGATTCTGTGGTCCTGTATGACTTCGGCTTTACTCTTTGACATTAGTTTCATGAAGACTTTATCAGACACAACAGATCAAACAGTACTCAGAGACTGGTAAAACTTTATCCTGTCTCAGACATGGGTTAGATCCAGATGATTGATTTGCTGAAAGCTGTAATTGCTTCATGCACATTCTGGAGCCATGATTTTAGAGCTGAGTTGTGCATCACAAAAGTCTGGCTTCAGGGTGACTTTGAGCCCTCATTTCTCATGCCAGTGGGAAGATGACAACTACCTTTTAACAGAACCACATCCTAGCACGACAGTTAGTTTTTGTTCTTTGCAAATGCTATGCCAACTCACCCCATAATCTTTAACTCACCACAATCACAGCTGTTTGAGCAGATGAAAAAGAATAAAAACAAAATGTTTTTAAATTCTAAGCCACTAAATATGCCAGAGTTTGTATGATTCAATTGTACAAATATTATATTCAGAATCACCTTTTCTGCAAGCAGTCATTTTTACAGTTCAATTTATTTTAGGAGTTTCTATCACAGATATCTGTTATGAATCACAAGGATGCAAAAATGATGAACATACATTGTAACATCACACCAAAATACAACAAAAGAAGAGTCGTATTCATTGTGATATTGCATTACATTTCATTACACACCTACCACCCCAACCTCATCTTGTGGATGCCTATGGGTTCTTTAGTTCGCTTGGGTTCTATCCTCATTGAACCTGAACCTGAATTTCCCTAGTTTTAGTCAAATGTCTTAAACAATAGGCTACACTGGAATAATAATTTTATGAGCAAGTTATGAATTCTTCATCTTCCATTAATTGCTTTTAATGCATACTGAATAATGAACCTACTCATTAAATACTGTATGGCTCTTTACTTTTTGCACAGAACTTGTTATATCAAATGATGAATATCTATTTTTCTTTAAGATTCTAGCAAGCCAAGATCAATATTCCCAGATTTAGCTGAACATTAATGACTCTTTCAAAGGAAAGTAATGGTTTGGTTTGATATCATCAAAGTTCTATTAGGAAATAAATTAAGCAGTTATTGTTAATGGTGAACATTCTTATGGAACAGATATATTAAAATATTTGTACAGGCATGCTGAAATGCACGCATGCCCTTAAACCATCTTAAACATTACCTCAATGTAACATTAAAGTTCTGCTGAAATTATTTAAAAAACATTTCATTGGTTAGCTAATGTCAGTGTTGAAAATTCTTTTCATTTCCTTTTTCCAACACTTAGAAGGTAAAATGTGTTTGTGTGCAGTGTGTGTAAGAGTATGTGTGTTTATGTATTACATATATTATGTAATAAGAATAAAAACAATTTTATAACATTTCTGTTAGTCTACTTAAATATCATGTTTTAGTCTTTCCTACATTCTTAACATGTATTGGAACTCTATTGGCTGTCAATTCTGAAACTCTAATCGTGACACATCTGGAAGACACCAGGTTGAATGAAGCTCAAATAATTGGTTTGATGTTCAGCATGAAAATTAAACAGAAATAGGAATCAAGTTCCCTTTATCCATAAAAACAGCTTAGTGTCTGATTACCCATAAAGCAGAAAAACTGAAGTATGCTCATCATGGTTCAGATATAATTGGTGCTTTGCTTATGGATCTTGTCATAGAATCTGATAGTTGAGTGCAACATGATTGCTAAGACTCATGTCTGTTCTAAATTACTTCATAAACTAAAGATGTGGCAGGACTCAGGGAAGGTTTTTAAAACCAAAAGTTCTCATCTATTCACATAATATTCTCCCATGAATTATGTGTTTTAGGATTGTAATGGTCATTTCATTATTTAATATTTGTTAATTACTCAAGTTATGAAAAATCCATCTAAAAATCTGGCCAACCTTCAACTAGCGCTCTGCCCCCCCCCCCGCTTTATTTTGGATCTTTTATATTTATTTTAATTTTGTCAAATAAATCTGAGAATTTCTGCTCTTGAGTTTTGAGTTGCATTCTTTGTGGACAGGACCTAAAAGTTCTTAAAAAGAGTGTAAGCCTGATGTTCCCATAATTCATTCCATTTAGTTTCTGTGGAACTGACCATACTCATTATACTGTCTAGTATATTATATGAAGTTGACAACATAACATACATATGTTTCCTTTCTGCTCTGGTTCAGCCAAATAATAATAATAATAATAATAATAATAATAATAATTTTATTTCTATACCGCCCTTCTCCCGAAGGACTCAGGGCGGTGTACAGCCTATTTAAAAACACAGACAAAACAACAGTATAAAATTTAAAATAATTAAATAGGTGGCTCAAATTTAAAACCCCAATAAATTTAAATACCCAATTTAAAACTATTGTGTTGATAGTCCGGCTTGGCGGAACAACAGGGTCTTCAATGCGCAGCGAAACGCCTGGAGGTCGGAGATCTTACGAATTTCCGGGGGCAGTTCATTCCATAGGGCTGGGGCTCCCACAGAGAAGGCCCTCCCCCTGGGTGTCGCCAGCCGACATAACTTGGCTGATGGCACCCTGAGGAGACCCTCTCTGTGGGAACGGACTGGTCGGTGGGAGGCTATTGGTGGCAGAAGACGGTCTCGGAGGTACCCGGGTCCTATGCCATGGAGCGCTTTAAAGGTGGTAACCAACACCTTGAATCGCACCCGGAAGACCACTGGGAGCCAGTGCAGCTCGCGCAGGAGGGGTGTCACATGGGCACAGCGGGACGCGCCCATAACCACCCGCGCGGCCGCATTCTGGACCAGTTGGAGCCTCCGAGTGCTCTTCAAGGGGAGCCCCATGTAGAGAGCATTGCAATAGTCCAACCGGGAGGCGACAAGGGCGTGAGTGACCGTGCGCAAGGCGTCCCGATCCAGAAAGGGCTGCAACTGGCGAATCAGGCGAACCTGATAAAAGGCCCCCCTGGCCACGGCCGTCATGTGCTCTTCTAAAGACAGCCGTGTGTCCAGGAGGACACCCAGATTGCGAGCCCTCTCTGTGGGGGGCAAGGATTCACCCCCAATAGTCAGCGATGGCACCTGCTGACTATATCGGGGCGCCGGAAGCCACAGCCACTCGGTCTTGGAGGGGTTGAGTCTGAGCCTGTTCCTCCCCATCCAGGCCCGCACGGCCTCCAGGCAGTGGGACATCACATCAAGGGCATCGTTGGGGTGGTCTGGGGTGGAGATGTACAGCTGAGTATCATCAGCGTACAGATGGCACTTCACCCCAAAACCACGGATGATCTCACCCAGCGGCTTCACATAAATGTTGAACAGGAGAGGCGAGAGGACCGACCCTTGCGGCACTCCCCATGCGAGATGCCTCGAGGTCGACCTCTGCCCCCCTGCCAACACAAACTGCGAGCGGTCGGAGAGGAAGGAAGAGAACCACCGCAGAACGGTGCCCCCTATTCCTAACCCCCTCAACCGCTGCAGCATGATACCATGGTCGATGGTATCAAAAGCCGCTGAGAGGTCTAATAGGACTAGGACAGAGGAACAACCCCTGTCCCGAGCCCTCCAGAGATCATCCACCAACGCGACCAATGCCGTTTCTGTGCTGTACCCCTGCCTGAAGCCCGACTGGTACGGGTCTAGATAGATAAAACAACTCTTTTGTTGCAACTTCAAATTTGTGCTAGTTTTTCTTAAGTGAAAAGCCATAACTCTAACATATTATGGGTTCCAGGATGGCACTGACTTTAACTAAGCATTGAACATACATCCAATATCCTATGATGCTCAGAATGCCCTTTTCCCCCAAGGATATCCAGTAACCATGATTAAAGAGAAATGAAGCCTCCATCTGAATCAGGTAAATATGGTCTGATTTCATTTTTTCCTTTATCTGTTTTAACTGTTAACTGAAAGTATACACACTTATTCCATACATAGAACAAACACTGTGGCTTGGGGGTTTACGCAGAATCAGATGGAACATGCATATTTTAATATAGGCATGAACTAACCAAATAAGGTCCAGTCTGCAAGGCTATCAGTCTGGTCTGGAGAAATCTGATGGCTCCAAAGAACTAAAGTTTTTAGTATCATTTTGCAACATTTTGTGGTATCATAGATTTGGCACTCAAGATAAGGTACTCTTTTATTCTTGATCATTGATTTCATATTTAGTGCATTAAACTTTTAACATGTGTTTCAAAATACATCTACCCAGACTGTGGATGTACTTGGGCTATTTGGGGAAGAATTCTTCTCTTTCCGTAGCAATTTTCCAGTCCCATGCGATACTTGTATAAGGTGGGATAATTGGTGGGTAAAGAAACGTGTTCTGTACAAATCTACAATTTATCACTTTATTGCTGGGATGGATGGTCTTTTTGTTTGTGTAAGTATTTATGGTATAATAAACTTTTGTCTCTATGCCAAAGCTAGCTTTCCCTATGAACCATGAGGCACCTTATGAAAAATCCAGATGCCCTGAATATAAATGGACACTTGCTTGTGATTGTGGATAGCAAAATAATGGAAACTAGACAATCCTATGACCTGTGCATATACTTTCAAATAAGATTAAGCTGGAACAATAGGCAACTTTATATTCCAAAAATTCTATATTTTTAAGTGAAGAAAATAAGATTTATATTATTACAGGAAAAATTCCATATTGCAGAAAATTCTATGATTATTAATAACCAGTATGATTTATGAAATAATCCCTGACATGTTTCTATCATACGTATTTGCATCTTCTAATGACAAGAACATATTGTGAAATCTTAATGCAAGATACATTATATTTATATCTCAATATCGAATGTAGGCACATAAGGAGCAACATTTACATCAGAATGTTGCAATAGATTTTGTGATTTGTTTCATCCATCCTGCCTTATGCACTAGGATAGAAGCTTATGCACCAGGATAAACCTACAAAGTTATTTCTGTTTTGCTAGAATGTACATATTTTTTGATCTCATAACTGTAGAAGACTTGGAACAATTAGTAAGAAGAAGACAATGTTTCTAATATAAATAACTGGTAAAAAACCCAAACCAGTTTTTTACACCAATTTTCTCTTAAGGGGTTGCAGTAAGTAGGAACGAGATTCTAGAGCACATATTTGTAAGAAGAAACTGCCCTTCACAATTTTGAGATTTTTATGTTGAATGGAATAATATTGAGATGGAATAATTGGAAATATTAAAGTGCATAATTAATTAACTAGAGAAAAACTTTCATATAAGCACATGTGAAAAGAAAGTTATGGGTGAAATCCAGATTAGATAAAATTCTTTAATACTAAAGGTTTTCATTTTTGAATAAAAGAAAAGGGCATATATATTTATGCATAACAGTTGAAACAAGAACAAAATTAAGATGAAAAAATTAAAGGCTGTCAAGTTATTTATCAACTAAAAGTATCAATGGATCATGTTAAGATACTCAAAAAATAAAAGACAGAAAGGCTCTTTGAGCTATTCCTATTTTCGTTTCAACTACTAGATAGCTACTAATAAATCGAAACCATAAACTGGTTAAACTAGGCACAGAAGGCACAAGGAAAATTGTAAACTAATATTTCTTAAAGTTTTAAGATCAGTGAACACAAATGTTACATTTTTTAAAATGAGGAATAGGTATAACTTCCTTCCTTCCTTTCTTCCCTCTCACCCTGCCTGCCACCCTTGAATTAAAAAAATTGAATTTATTTATTTATATAAATATTTATAGACCATCCCAATTTATTTATAGACCATCCCAATTTATTTATAGACCATCCCAATTTAAAAGACTCTGAGCAATGTATAAAATCACTTATAACATCAAAGATATTCTGAAAACAAAATCTCAATCTATTCTATATGGTACTAAAACTCTCCTGCTTTAACCTTCAGTTGGACAAAACAATGCATCTTTATAGGGCAACATATTTTAAATCAATGTATCTCTAATGGGCTAATTTAAAGAATGCATCCAAAATCTTGGACCATGGGATTAACATTTGGCAAAGTTGTGGCGGCTTCAATGCCACCACGGTGCCACACTGCTGAAGTCAACTGTCATCACATAATCATCATTTCTCATGCTCCCTATCAGCTCTGCCTGAGATGTTCTAGAGTAGATAGTATTTTGACCTTGCTCTGAAAGATACTAATGCAGAGATAATGAATTTTTATGAGTTGACTTTATCAGAAGTCTCATTATATCATCAGAAGTTAGATGCAATTGCATTTTTCTTTTCAAAAGAATGTATTTCTTCTTATCACTGTTTAAGTTTATTCTTGGCAGGAATGAAATTTCCTGCTAGAACGGAGAGTTTATTGTAAAATGCAACATAATAATTTTTATATAGGTAGATATATAAAATAGAATGTAAGAAATCTTATATAGTTAATATATTATAGTCTCAACTAAGAGTTGAATGTAAGTGTTATTTATATCCTTGGAAAAAGTTAGAAGTTATTCTTAGTATATATTTATGTTTTCCTTTCTTTTTCTTTCTTTCCTTTTGACATTTTTATCCCTAATCTCTTTTATCGCTATTCTCTTTATGTTTTCTCATGTTTGTTACTTTATATTGTTTTCTATGTGTGTACTTTGTAAAATGTTATAAAATTATTTGACAAGAAAAAAGTAAAGTATCATAAACTTTCTGAGCACCTTTTTGAAAATTAAAAACAAATGCACACATGCATATGTTAATAGACAAAAAGATGTATATTGGGATTGATGGGGAAATGTGTTCATGCTGAAAAATAGTGCTTTGTTTATTTTAGCATGAACTGGTTATTAAGTTTTGTAATGTTTCTCCATCAAACATAGTAAAGTCTGAAAGTTAATAATATGAAATCAATTAAGATTTTTTCCCTCCCAAAATTTCTTATCTCCTTTCTATTTTTGTATGAAATCAATCTACATAGACCCTTATTATTATATTCAGTATTTATCTATTGAAATAAGATAATCTGTAAACATTTAAGACAATTTACTTGTGGTTAATTTAAACCCCAATGATTTCCAGAACTGGCAAAAAATTGGTTTAAGGACATTGGTGCATCTCTGAGCATTCCATAGTGTTTCCAATGTATCTGTGAAGTTCGGAAGTGCCAAGATGAGATTCATGGCAATTTCACCTTAATCTATAGTGTGAAATGATTTAGTATCTTAAAACTTGTGTCAGTAATAGGAAGAATAATTAATGAATTCTTCCTACACCCTCAATCAGGGGTGAAATGCTCCCAGTTCGGACTGGCTCGGGCGAGTAAGTAGCAATGGCGGCGGGCAGTTCGGAGAACCAGTAGCAAAAATCCCTGCCCCCGCCCCCCATGTCCAGCTCAGCTGCGCGATCATCAGAGCCTTTTTTTCCCTTTAAATGGCTCTGACGAGTTGCTAATCAGGCAACTCAGCTTGGATCACCAGAGCCATGTAAAAGAAAAAGTTTCTTCCACCCCCTCCCCCGGCCTCCAGCTTGCTTACCTTAGCTGCTGGTCACAACGCAGTAATACCTGCAATCTATTGCATCAGCAAGCAACTGAATCTCCCTGCCTGCAATCAAAATCATCGGTGAGCAGCTCTATCTGCAACTTGAAGACTTGCGGACTTCAATTCCCAGCAAAGCTGGCTGAGGAATTCTGGGAGTTGAAGTCCACAAGTCTTAAAGTTGCCAAGGTTGGAGACCCCTGTTCTATTGGGTAAGTTTTTTTCCCCTTTGGGAGCTTTAAAAAAAATAGTTAATTGGGGTTTTTTTTAGTTGTTCTTTTTTTAGACCTAGCCATTTAAAGTTTAGGAAGTTTTAAATTTAGCTGCTTTTATATAAAAATAAAAATAAATAAAATAAAATAATATTTGTGCAGCTTTCTGAGATTTAGTGTGTTTCTGTAGTGTTTCACTCTAACTACACAAACACACACAATCTCACAAAGCTGTATATGGAATTTTGTGTGTGCAAAGTGTGAAAGTTGTTTTTTTGGGCTTTTTGTGGCTGTGTGAGGTTCCTGCTTGTTGTGGGGCCATTTTGGGTCTAGCACAGCTGCTTTTACATTGTGGGTGAGCCAGTTGTGTTGTGTTGTGTTTTGTGGTTAAAAAGGGCAAAGAAGTGACATTGACTTGGCCACACCCACCCAGTCACCTTACCACCAAGCCACGCCCACTAATTAAGCCATGCCCACAGAACCGGTAGCAAAAAAATTTAGATTTCACCCCTGCCCTCAATGTTATACAAAGAAAGATCCTCCAAGGAACTAAGATTAGAATATGTATTGATAATTATCAAAAGCAAAAATATTATTCAGAACCAATATATATTTATTTTTTAGAAATGAAAAGCACAGTTAGCCAATTTGGGGCAACAAAAATAGATGAACAAACAACTGAGATATTTTTGTATATAGCAATTCTACACTATTCCACCAAATTATTTCTCATTAGCTTGGTATCCAGGGTTTTTTAAAAATTATTATTTCTTAATGTAAACTCAAAAATAATTTTAAAAGAATCAATGGAATTTGAGTTTTGAATTATATTTTCTAACCCAGTTTGTTAATATTTGATATAAAAACATATTGAGCAAAGTTCCAAAGAAGGAAGAAGGAAGGAAGGAAGGAAGGAAGGAAGGAAGGAAGGAAGGAAGGAAGGAAGGAAGGAAGGCAGGCTATTCTGTAGCTAATATTCTAGAACATAATCAATGGGATTATTATATCTTTTTCTTTGTGTAAAATAGAACTTGAACATTGATTGAAATATGACAGGTTTTGTCCACATGAATAAATTTCTTGTATTACTAAATTCCTGATCCATTGTGAAAAGATCTTAAAATAATAATTATGATTTGATTATATGAATTCTACAGTAAAATAAATCAGTAAAGGGTTTTCAGATTTTAATCCTAACATTCTAATCTTTTAACCATACACATTACAAAGACTTGCCACATAAAAATCATGCCATTAAAAGGATGACACACTTCATGACATAATTGTGCAAATGACATTAGTTTATAATTCTGTCATAATAGCATGACTTGTCATTTGGTCCCATGCTTGCATATGATTGCCTTTGAAATGCACAGCCATTGTTTACTTCTGAAAACATTATCAATTTCTAGTGGCAAATGTGGTAACTCCTACTGCCAGAAATCCTAAAAGGGACATGCTGGAAGAAATGTCCATCTGGATTCAGCTCCAAATGGGAAGAAAGACACTGGAAACTTGGAGACTGTTTGGAAGAATGGTTTTAATGGTGAACAGGACTACATGATCTGAGGTCCTGGGCAATGGAGCACATGGGTGAGAGAGAGAGATTTATTCCCTCTTTTGGGCCCCGCCTTGGAGCTTCCTGTTCCTGTGTAAGAAATGTACTCTGATTGGTTGTCAGACTCCCATGGGGCCATGCAGGGGTAGCTTTATAGGTTGTCTTGAGTCCCAGGCTTGGTTGAATCTTGCTGTGTGATGTAATGAAGGGGCTTTGGGCAATTCCTATTATGGCTTAATGGCTTTGTCCTGGTTTGGATCTTGAGTGAGGGCTAATCCTATCACCCTGGAGCTGAAGGCCTTTTGTAGATAAAATGGTCCAGTCTTTTGTCTTGTAGATAGGTTGGCACCAGTCTTTCTGGGACTATTAACTATCAGAGTTTCTTGCAAAAATCAAATCCAGAAGCACACACAGAAAACTGATTCTGTTGGATTCATTAACTTCTTTATATATATAATAATACATGAAGATAAATGTACAATACCAATATAGATTCTTCTTCAACATAGCAGTTACAAGCAAAACATAAGGCAGGAGAGAACAGTTAGTTTCATTTCAGCAGAGCAGACAAGCACACGCACACTGCTTAGTTGCAATTTCAATGCACAGGCTCAGAAGCTGCAAACTAAGACACACCCTGGCTCCAGTCTGTCTCAGTTCCCAAACAGCCCTCATTGGCTGACTTAATTACTATGCATATTCATTGGCTGATCTATTCCAATTTATGAATATTCATACTCTGACATTAACAAAGGTGGGGGTTACTTTCCAAGAGCATGTTTCTCCTTTTCTCATCCAGGGAGGTATAATATTCTGCCTTTTAAATATTTCCTAGAATATTTCATTCTTCTAGGAGAGGGGTGGGTGCTAAATCCTTGGGGCAGAGTCTATATTCTTAATTGATGATGTGCTTTGCAGAAAGAACCTCATAATTCATTGCTATTGAGAAATTCTTAGCTGCAGATAATCTCATTAATGAACACTTTTTGCCTTTGCTCTGCTCAGATTTCCAACAATTTTATCTGCTTTGGCTCAGTGTAAGAATCTGGGTATTTCCCTTATACACATTCTGTGAAGTCACAAAGATCTCTGCCATAGACTTCAGCAAAAGCAAGGTCAGATTGTGAATCTTCCTGCAGCCAACAAGAAGTTTCTTTGAAGAATTATTTTCACAAGGCAAGTGAAAACTAACTGCCAGCTTCCACATCAATAAGGGAGTGATTAAATGCTAAAAATATTCAGAAGTCAACTGCAAAGATTTTCCCTATTAAATCTTTTTCATTTGCACATGTATATATCAAGACCTGGGATTTTTTTTCTGTCTCACTCCCTCCTTTCATTTCTCTTTCAGAAATGGTTGGAAATTAATTTGAAGTCTTCCTGCCTTTCACATCTTATTGGCTGTGTGCTCTAAACTAATCCTTTGTGAGATAGGATGTTGGAATCTGGGGAAGCAATACTTTCTCTAGCCAACAGCCTATTGTGAGGAATATTGGCTCTTCAAAAAAGCTGGAAATGAAAGATGTGTTCCAAGATTCAATGCTCTCACATTTGTTTACAAATCTGCTTGTGAATTCTGAAGTAACCAAATAAGGACTGATTCCCAAATGAAGGTTAGTGTTAATGTGAGTCTGTTGCAGCCAGCCCAGTTTCTTGGCAGCTGCTATGTGACCAGTAGCACTGAAAGGCTGGCTCCAAAGATAATTGTATATGTTACAAAACCGCTGAATATTATGGTTGCTCAAGGAAGTCTTGGCACTGGGACAGCAGTAATGTTGCATGTCAGGAGTGATGTGATTTGGCAGGGACATATGAAGAAGCTTACAAAATGTTTGTCCACCCTCTGTTTTGCTTACACCAGACAGCTTTTAGTCCCCTCTCTGTCATAAAGCCTGAAATACTCTTTAAAAATATTCAGTACATACTTAAAAATAGATGGAACATATCCCATTTTCCCTTCAGTTTAAAACCAAATAGTTTTCTATGCTGTGTATGGAATGTTTCCCAAGCTAATAAAAGATCCACACTGTTTACCATTCAAATTTCAGTCACTATGTGATAGAGGCTAGATGGGGCTGGAGAAGAGGGAAAACGTACTTCAGATGATGAAGCACAAAACGTGCAAAGGTAGTCATATGCATGCCACTTGTCACTGATGAAGTGTAGTTATAGCGATGTGAGGAGAATTTCTTTTACAGCTTTGGAGAAAGTTGGCTATAAGATTAGAAGGAGAAACACTGGGAATGTCAAAGAAAGAGCAACAGGACCAAGGAGTCATAGTCTGAGTGTCAGCCCTGGAGGCCGTCTTTCTCTTTGGATCTTCAGGGCTGCCACATGTAGTGCATAGGCCTATGTGGGAAACTGGGAGGTGGGTTGCATGGAGTGGGTAGAGATAGATAGCCAAAATAACATTATTTTCTCTGGGAGTCAAGGACGTTCAGCCTGCACCTGGAGAGGCGTGACTGGGACACATCTCCAGTTGGGATGGTGGATTGATTGGGCCATGTGATGGACTTGTGGATGCAGGGGAAGGGACTTTGACTTTCCTTTGGGTGGGGAAAACCCAGGGTGCTTTCAGATTCGGTTTTTCTCAGTGTTGTGGCCTGTCAGCGGCCTGTGCAGTTAGTAGCTGATTCTGACAGTGAGGAGGCTGGTGTGGTGCTGTGCCAACAGCCTGTGCAGTTGGCACTTGAGTCGGACAATGAGGAGGCTGGAGAAGATGTGGTGCCAGAGGTGGGGATTCATCCAGGGCCTTCAGAACCTCCAGAAGCTCCCATAAATGAAGAGGAAGAAGAGGAGGAGCCTCTTCTCAATGCACGAGTGCGCAGAACTGCGAAAAGGCAGGAGTGGCTCCTCAGGAAAAGGTCTCCTCGGGGCTAATTGGCCACTCCTCTAGCCTATTTAAGGAAGGACGATGACTGATGCAATTTTCAGGAAACAACTTTGTTCAAATTCCTTCGTGTCTTGATTACAGAAAACGTTTGATTTGGCTCTTGTTTCTCTCTTGTTTTCCTGCAAATTGCTTCTGGGCATTCTGCCAACCACAGTATGGTTATCTGAAATACTGTGCCTCAGAACTGAGTTATTAGTCTTTGAATTCTTGTCGGCTGTTAATGAAGTTAAATTAACAGCCCTTGTTCAGAAAAGACTCAATTACATTGAGTTTGAATCTACTGATAGCCCTTGTGTTATTGCGGTTGAAATTAAAGTACTCATTTACAGGTAGGACGTTTTGGTAAATAATCTTATGAACTAAGCTTAGGTCGGAATGTAGATGGCGTAGTTCAAGGCTGATGACACCTAAAATTTCAACCTGGTAGTATAGGGAATGTCAGGTGTGCCTCCATTCAAAACTCAAGAAAGAAAAACCCCAACTCCATGTTTGTAGAGAAAGGTACTTTTACTGAATATGAACTGAATGCAACGAAAGGAAAGCAAAGTCTGAAGCAATAGGCATGAAAATTACATATAGAAAGCATCCCCAAATCCCTCCCCCCAAGGACCCAAGTTGAATGTCCAATCCACATCTCCCCAAGGTGTCATGTGAGGTGCTTCTTCAGATGGTTCCATCTATCTGGTATGCCAGAATGGTTGACTTTGAGTGCTATCAGCAGTCCCTGCAGCTGTTACGAAGGCAGTGAGAGTTTTCCTTCCTTTCAAGAGACATCGTTACCAGCTCACTTCCCCCCCTTCCAAATCCCTAAATTGCCTCCCCTCTCCCGTTATATGGCAGTCAAAAGCAAGCAAGCATCATAGAGGCTGACTTTCGGCCCTCCTGCAGAAGGGACTTAGTCCTAGAAGAGAAAACAAAAGAAGATAGACAGAGTAGATAACCCCCAACTAGATGAAAAACAAAACATAAGCATACATATAAAACCCAACAATTAAGGCTTATCAGTGTATTTACTGTGAAATAACTGTAAAAGATTTGGAGCTCTGACATCTCACTCATTCACCCATTCAGACTGAGAGGAAAGGAAATGTTTCCAAGCCACCAAGTACTGTACTCTACCTTTATGCTTTCTAGAATCAAGGATTTCTTTGACCTCGAAATGTTGCTCTCCTTCTATGAGGAGAGGAACTGGGTGTGGGGGGGGGGGTGTCCAGACGAATCAAGAAGGTATGTACAGGTTTCAGCAAACTAACATGGAACACTGGATGGATTCTCCAGAGAGTTTTTGGTAGCTCTAACTGTTCCGTGACCTGTTCACAATTCATACAATGGGAAAAGGACCTACATATTTAGGTCTGAGTTTTTTCAACTTTTGAGTAGTTTGTAAGTACTTAGTGGAGAGGAAAATCCTATCCCCCATTTGGTACTCCTTTGGCACAGCCCTTTTCTTATCAGCCTGTTTCTTATGGACTGTGTGAGCCTCGTCCAACACCTTACGAGTAATGGGCCAAGTAACCTGAAGTTGTTCGATCCAGTCTACCAAGGATGGTATTTGAAGTTTTTCCTGTGGTAATTCTGGGATAGGCACAAAGTCTTGACCCAATACCACCTTAAATGATGTAAACCCAGTACTACTGTGTATGGAGTTATTATAGGCCACCTCTGAAAACAGTGGTAAGTCTGCCCAGTTGACTTGCTGGTAATTTACGTAACACCTGAGGTATTGTTCTAATACTGAGTTAGCCCTTTCATAAGACTCATTTGTCTGAGGATGGTGTGTGGAGCTTAGCCCTTGGGCGGAGCCTAACAACCTCAGGAACTCCCTCCAGAAATGGGAGGTGAACTGAACTTCTCTGTCGAAAATTATTCATTCCGGAACACCATGTAACCTATAAACATGTTGAATGAACAGTTTAGCCAGCATCTTTGCTGAGGGAATCTTGGAACAGGGAACAAACAGGACAACAGGTCCGTAATCACCCAAATGATTGTATTTCTACTACTTTCGCGTAGTTCAACAATAAAATCCATAGATATCTCCTTCCAAGGAGCCCCAGTCTGGCAACATTCTGAAGTAACCCAGGCGACTTCCCAAGTGGCCTCTTTGCTGAAGCACATACAGGGCAGCTAGCCATGCATGCCTCTATGTCCTTCTTTAGGGAGGCCCACCAAAATTGTAATTTAACTAAATGTAAGGTCTTCATGAACCCAAAATGCCCAGCCACTTTTGCATTGTGGGATTGTTGTAACACTTTCCCCCTCAGACTGCAGGGACATACAACTTGGTCCCACCCATGCAAGACCATCACGAACAGTATACTCGTTGCCGTGGGAGATGAACCATTCATCAGCTTTTAGGGCTTCCCTTAACTGCTCACTTAAGCCGGTGGGTATGGTCAGGTCCCCTCTCACCTGGGCTCTGGTGACAAAAGAAACCACCAATTGCTTCAAAGGGATAACAGGGCAAATCATCTCTGGTCATGTGCTATTGTATTGAGGCAATCTCAAGAGGGCATCGGCCATAAAGTTCTTTCCTTCAGGGAGGTAGTGCAGAGAGAAATTAAAGCGATTAAAGTGTTGTGCCCACCGGACTTGTTTGGCTGACAACTTACAGGGCGTTTTTAGGCTTCTAAGTTCTTATGGTCTGTCCACACCTCAAAAGGGTGTTTTGCCCCTTTAAGAAAGTGCCTCCAGGTTAACAAGGCCCAGCGGACAGCAAAAGCCTCCTTCTCCCAAATTTCCCATCTCCGTTCAGTCTTAGACAATTTACGGGAGGTGTAGGCGCAGGGTTGTAAAGTTCCATCAGCATTGGCTTGAAGTAGCACTGTGCCAACAGCCACATCACTGGTGTCAGCCTGGATGATGAAAGGGGCTTCCATTTCGGGATGTTTTAGAACTGGCTCAGTGGCAAACAGTCGCTTCAGTTTCTGAAAAGCAGCCTGGCGTTCCATGGTCCACTCCAGCGGCCGGCTAGGTTTTGGCTTGGCCTCTCTCTTTGTTTTCAGGAGGTTGGTAATGGGTAAGGCAATTTGTGCAAATAGGGGATAAACTATCGATAAAAGTTAGCAAACCCCAAGAAACTTTGTATCTTCTTGCAGTTGCATGGAGGTGCCCACTCCAGGACCACCCGGACTTTCTCTGGGTCCATTTCTATCCCCTCATTTGATATGTGATAGCCTAAATAGTCAAACTTACTCTGATGGAATTCACACTTTGACAATTTAGCGTACAATTTAACCCCTCCTTTGCACAAATTGCCTTACCCATTACCAACCTCCTAAAAACAAAGGGAGATGTGGCTTGGACATTCAACTTGGGTCCTTGGGAGGAAGGATTTGGGGATGCTTTCTATATGTAATTTTTGTGCCTATTGCTTCAGACTTTGCTTAATGTCAGGTGTACCTCCATTCAAAACTCAAGAAAGAAAAACCCCAACTCCATGTTTGTAGAGAAAGGTACTTTTACTGAATATGAATTGAATGCAATGAAAGGAAAGGAAAGTCTGAAGCCATAGGTGCGAAAATTACATATAAAAAGCATCCCCAAATCCCTCCCCCCAAGGACCCAAGTTGAATGTCTAATCCACATCTCCCCAAGGTGTCATGTGAGGTGCTTCTTCAGATGGTCCCATCTATCTAGTGTGCCGGAACAGTTGACCTTGAGTGCTATCAGCAGTCCCTGCAGCTGTTATGAAGGAAGGCAGTGAGAGTTTTCCTCCCTTTCAAGAGACATCGTTACCAGCTCACTTCCCCCTCCCAAATCTCTAAATTACCTCTCCCCTCCCATTACTATGGCAGCCGAAAGCAAGCAAGCATCATAGAGGCTGACAGGGAATTTTATTTCGAGCAGAAGATTTGAGTACTCTTCTAGTAAAATATTTCTGGACCTTCTCTAATGTATTGATGTCTGAAATACAGTGAGGGTTCCAGGCAGGTGAGCAGTATTCAAGTATAGGTCTGGCAAAAGTCTTGTATGCCTTAGTTTGAAGCATAGCACAGGTAACTTGTGAAGTTACCAGAGAGAAAACTTCATAAGATAAGATTGACAACTCTTAATGCCTTTTTTGCAATGATGTTACAGTGCGCTCTGGGGCTTAGATCTTTTGAAATGAGTACTCTTAGGTCCTTGACAGAGTGTGTGTCAACTTTTAGATCATTTCTAGCCAGCAAATATTTGATGTTCTTATTTCTATTGCCGATGTGCAGGACTGCACATTTGTTAGCAGTTGCCAATTGCTTGACCATTCTGATACATAATCTAGGTCATTTTGAAGGGTAATATAGTTGTCTGTGGTGTTGAATAGTTTAACATCATTGGCAAAGAGGACACAGCTGTTTATAATTTGATCACAAAGGTCATTGATATAAAGCAGAAAGTGTCTTGGACCTAGAATGCTGCCTTGGGGAACACCACTGTTAACAGGTGCAGGATTTGATAGGGTGCTGCCTATTTTGACCACTTGTTGCCTGTTTGACAGGAACGCAGCTATCCAATTATGCAGGGGTCCAGAAATGTCATAAGATTTTAGTTTTAGAAGTAGTTTGTCGTGCACTATTGAATCAAAAGCTTTACAGAAGTCTATGTAGATTGCATCTATTGCTTTGCCCTGGTTGAGTTGAGAGGTCCAAATGTTTTTGAAGTGTATGAGTTGCAGATTACATGATAAATTTTTCCTGAAACCAAATTGTTTATTGGAGAATAGGTTATTTGTCACTAAGTGGAGGTTGATGGATTGGTTTATGATGGATTCCATGACTTTACACATGATACAGCAAAGAAACATTGGTCTATAATTCTCAACAAGGCCAGGATCACCTTTGTGTAGTGCCCTTATGATGGTATCTTCAATAAAATCAATGTGGATACAATCATTACAATTGGATGAGGTACGACTAGGAAATGCATTGCTATTGGTGTTGACAAAGACTGAACTGAAAAAAATGTTGAAGAGATTAGCTTTAACGTCATCATTGTTACAATCTTCACCATTTGGCCCTTTTAGAGGTGGTATGGTTTTTGAGTCTTTAAGTTTGGCATTTACAAAATTATAGAAGGCACGATTGGATTTCGTGTGTAACAACTCTTTGTTGCACATGGAAAATACCTAACTATATGTATATACTTAAAGCCATGTAAGGGTTAATCATTAATACATCAATTGTCCCACCCACTGACTCCTCCTTACCTTTGACTCCTCCTACTGTGTATATATATACTGATGCCCTGGACTGCTTTCTTGCCTTGCCTGATGTTCTCCTGCAATAGAAACAAAGAAATAAATACTGTTTATATTCTCATGACTTGCATCCTGATTATTGGGCCTATGTGAAAGAACTAATAGCAACACTCTTCCTCCTGTTTTCAGTGGTAATTGCAATTCTGTTTTTATTTGGTGGCATATGGTTTTGTATTGGTTTTTGAAGTTAGCTACATAGCCAGTTTTATTTTTCCACCAAAGGAATTTTTTTTAAAATTGGAGTTTCCTTATTGACATGGGTAATTTGTTCTTTTTGGCTTTGGATGTTACTAATGGTACATATAGATTAATGACTCTTTGAACTTCAAGTAGAAAAGTGTTATAATAGTCTTCTGCAGTGTTGCAGTCATTGAATAGGATTTGCCAATCTAGAGATGAAAGATCGGCAGCTATGAGATCATAATTTGCTTTTATAAAGTTGTATTTAGGAGTCCTATTATGAGATTCTAATTATGAGATGTAAATTTAGACAAAAGTCAATAATGCAGTGGTCATTGTTGGAAAAAGGTTCTTTGATATGAAGGTTATAAATTGTATTTAAACTGTTGCAGAAGATTAGATGAAGGCAATTGTTGAATCTAATGTTATTAGATACCAACTCCTGGCAATGAACAGAATCAGCCTGCAATATGGCATTCTAACCACTGCACCAATCACATCTCAAGATAAGAGAATTCCAGCCTTGTTTTACAGCTTGATCACAATAAATCATGGCTTGTTATTTATAAAATATAGCAATCCTGGGCACTAATTTTTCAGGATGTTTCTTCAGTATGTTGCTCATCCTAGATATCAGGCTATGGAATCTTGTCTGTGAAGCTTGCTGACAGCAAGGAAAAACAGACTTGGACCTATCAGAAAACATAATATCAAGCATTGCATCTAGTAAACATGTCAGACACTTACAAGACTCATTTTGACCATACTAAATTGAGAACTATTGTATAATGCAATATGTTAGTAAGGGAATTTCCAGGCTCTAATCCCACTTTACTTATGAGTCATCAGGTGGTTTTAAGCAGTTTCTGATATATTGCTAGTCAGTTTTTGAAGTTGGGATTCTTTTGGAAGTGCTAGGCTAATATAACCTTGATCTGAACCACAATGCTTATCGTGTTGAGAAAAATGCATACTTAGCATTAATTTAAATTAGTCATGCTTTAATTGTCTATAGCTGTCTTCTTAGTTGAAAACAAATTTTGTCATAGGAACTGGAGGAAGAGTATGAAAATATAAATGATACAACACTAGAGCTGGTCTATCTCTCTTGAAAAGATTATTTATTTTCCATAAGCCAAAGGATAATTCTGATTGCAGTCTTCAGTTCCATCTTGTTTGGAAGCAGCGTAATATATTAAGATGGCAATTTTGAACATCTGTTTTACAAGACTGTGGTTCTTTCACTTTTTGCTGTCAGTATATGCTTCAATAACTACATCTGCATTTGCTACTTCTTTATAGCAAGTAAATGCCTTTTTCCCTTTTGAACTTATTCTGCACATTTGAATTTTTTGTAACATTGGTAAATGAGAACATTTATTGATTGCTGCAGTTGACTTTCAAGCTTTGGGATCCTGTTTTCCTATGTTTAAAGCGATATTGGCAATTATAGAGTATATCCCAAATCATGTCCTAAAAGCTAAAAATGGATTGCTTTGTATATTATGCTTTTCCCCCAAAAAGCAAGTATATTACATACATTGCTATATCCGGTTGTGAATATTTTTTAAATATTTGGATGTGTTCAAATAAACACATGTTTGAAAGTTGTTTCTTCCAAAGTATAGTTTGTCAGCATATTTGCCTCAATACAGGCTTTCTGAACATATTTATACATATGTACTTTAAAAGTGAACAAAGAGCAAAATATTAAATTGGTGCTCATTTTCATGATAAATTAAAAAAAAATCTAAACAGGGTATATATATGTGTTTGTGTGTGTGTGTGTGTGTTAATTACACATAATCAACAGTCAAATAGTCAAATAATCACCTCTATAGGAAACCCAGTCTGCTAGATATAATGAGTTCTTAGCTCAACTGCCTTAACTAGAAATTTAGCAATTCTACTTACATTAGTGCCACTTTATAAAACCCTAGTAAAATCACACCTCAAATACTGCAACCAATTTTGGTCATTATACTACAAATAAGATGTTGAGACTTTGGAAAAAGTTCAAAGAGCAACTAAGATGATCAAAGGCCTAGAGACAGTGGTGGGCTACAACTGGTTTAACAACCAGTTCTGTGAGCATGTGGGCCTAACACGGTTGTGTGCAACGTTAAAAATACAAACATTTGAAGCTCAGCTGCTTGTTTTCTAAGGCAGCTCTGGTAAGTAGAACAGTGGAGGCGTGGAAATCAGCTGTGCCACGCGAATCAGCTGAGCCAGAAAGAAGGAAATTTAGGACAGGATAGGGCGGGGGTGGGTGGGGCCAGCTGATCATTGGAACTACCAATTCGCCTGAACCGGCCCAAACTGGCAGCAGCCCACCACTGCCTGGAGACTAAACCATATCAAGAACAGCTGCAGATTTTGGATCTGCTAGTCTAAAGAAAAGAAGTAGATGTGACATGATAGCAGTATTTCAGTATTTGACGGACTGCCACAAAGAAGAGGGGGTCAAATTATTCTCAAAGTACTGGAGGGCAGGACAAGAAATAATGGTTAGAAACTGATCAAAGAGAGAAGCAACCTGGAATTAAGGAGTAACTTCCTAACAGTAAGGACAATTAACCAGTGGAACAGCTTGCCTTCAGAAATTGTGGGTGTTCCATCACTGCAGGTTTTTGAGAAGAGACTGGACAGTCACTTGTCTGAGATTGTATAGCTTCTCCTGGTTAGACAAGGGTGCTGGACTAGAAGAGCTCCAAGGTCCCTTCCAGCTCTGTTCTATTCTAAACAAACAAACATTATCATTGCAGAGCATCAAGTAAAAAAGTAGAAAGTAGGAACTTACTTTCTAAATAGTTTTGGTGAACTTTCATTTTAAGTATGAGTAAGTCATCATCCTAATTAATTTTGCACAATTTAGAAATTTGCTGAAACATTTAGATTTTGTTTAATCTTTTCCAATTTTGCCCCCTGCCTCCGCCTACCCAATTTCTACCTTTAGAATAGTGCAGAGGATATTTTTAAGATACGTTGTGGTGAAATCCTTGAAAGAAGCAGAGCTATTGTATCAGATGCCTATCTTCGCTTTCTTTGAAGCTCACTAGCAACTGCCATAACCAGGGAGGAGGAGCATTTGGGACGGGAAGAGTGCTGGAGATATGAAAGAATGCTGTGGGAAATTTGGGGAGTAGGAATATTAACAGGAAACAGAGGTGCCAAAGCTGAGTTATCTTCCTGTCTTCAAGGACACCGGCCCTAGGAAAGGAATTTACAGTGGCTCCTGAGGCACCGGGTTCCCAAAACATCAGAATAGCATTTGATTGGACTGTTCTCACCAAGGAGAGGATTTTGGGGAAAATCAATATATGATTTTCATGTGGGTTTTTCCCAGAGTTTGCCTCGCTTGTGCTGCACCCAGTTCCCTATTAAACGTACCTTTTCTCTAACCTCCATGGAGTCAAAGGGTTGTTCTTTCCTAGGAGCCAAATTGGGTTCAGCCTGACATATTATCTTCTAAGGTAGCTACCATTCCAATCACTTTTATCTAATTCTGGCAAACAATGAAGCAGTGGCAGATGTGTCAAAGCTTCCCCATTAGATGTTTTTTTTAACTGAATACGCAAGAAGCTCAAATCAAATAAATTTGTCCTTGAAGCTCATATTGCAAATTGAAATATGTCCTCTTTGAATACCTAATCTGGGAGTAAAAATCACATGTGATTCACAAAGTTGGAAGAGTAAATTTCATCCTTTCTTACAGTAGATTAAATATAATGGGGTATACTTTAAAAGGAATTGGAAGAGGCACTTTGAACTGATGAGAGAAGAGTGAGGCACCTGTTCATTTACATTTCTTCATACACTAATGCATTCCAAAGCAGCTACCCAGAATCATTTTCAAAGTATGAACATCCATAATAAGGGAATCTCACAATTAAATGATTCAAACTATGTGTGATCTCCCCATTTCCCATATAATGTATAAATTATCTTCACTCATATATTGATTTTGCTTGGTATTAGGTTCAATGGATTATTAAAACTAACGGATCAGGCAGGTTCACATTCTGACCTGAAGTTATATCTGTTTTTTTCTAATGCTAGTTTCAGTTAGTATTTATGAATAGGAACAAAAACATTTTTCAAGTATGCACAACAGTTTTAAAGACCACACTTCTTTTATTAGAAATTTTAAAAGGCTTATTGTGCAAAATAGAGTATAATAGGACATGAGAGATTACTTTTCATTTGTGTAATCAGACTGAGGGAAGAAGAATGAAATATTTTGAGAAATATTTAAAAAGGCAGAATATTATATTTTCCCTAAATGAAAAATATGTTTCTAAAGACAGAAACTCAGAGCTTCAGCTCCTTTCCCCCAGCAGACATTTGATGCCCATTGAGAAGGACTGGGTCTGCCTACCTACAAAACAAAAGGCCTCAGCTCCAGGGTGATGGGATTAAGACATGACCCTTCAGGATATAATAGGATTATCTAGCAGCAGGACTCACTGCATTACAAAATCACCTGGGGACATTGCATCACCCTCCAGGCTTCAACCAAGCTTGATTCAGACAAACATGACCCCTGCATAAACCCATGGGAGTCTGACAGCAACCAACAGAATGCATGCTCTTGGCACAGGAATAGGAAGCTCAAGTTCAAAGCCCAAAAAGGGTATAAATAACCCTCACTCTCCACTCCATGCGGTCAGCTGCACCAGGACCATGTGTTTGGTGGTTCTGTTCACCATCAAACTGTCTTTCCAAACAGCCTCCATGTTTCCAGTGTCTTTCTCCCCACTTGGAACTGAACCAGATGGATATTTCTTCCCACAAGACATAACTGTTCTATTTTATTTTGTTCCAATCTGTAATAAAAAAGCTCCACTATAAAATTTGAAAACACTTTTGCAATTAAATATCAGCCAATGTTCAAGTTCAAAATCAAATAAAATATTAAACAGGACTTATTGCTTCGTGTGTTTGTGATTTTGGTCATTTCTGAAACTAGACAGGAGTCTTTGTATGCATGTGATGAAACTAGGCAAAATGTGGCTTAATTCCATTAACTGTGAGAGGGAACTTGGAGTCCTAGTGGACAATCACTTAAATATGAGCCAACAATACATGGCAGCAGCTAAAGAAGCCAATGCAATCCTAGCAGTGGTGGGTTGCCCCTGGTTTGCACTGGTTCTATAGAACTGGTAGTAAAACTGGCGGGAGGCTCTGCCCACTGACCCTGACATCATCAAAATGCTTCTGCACTTGCACAAAAGAGCGTGCACAGCCCCATTGCAAACCGGTAGTAAAGGTAAGTAGAACCCACCCCTGAATCCTAGGCTCCATTAATAAAGGGATACAATCAAGATCACATGAAGTTCTAGTACCATTTTACAAAGCCTTACTTTGACCACTCTTGGAATACTGCATTCAGTTCTGATCACCACAATATGAAAAAGATGTTGAGACTCTGGAAAGAGTGCAGAGAAGAATAACAAGAATGATTAGGGGTCTAGAAGCAGAACATAAGAAGAATGGTTGAAGGAATTGGATATGTATAGTCTAGTGAAAAGAAGGACATGATAGCCGTATTCCAGTATTTGAGGGGCTTCCACAAAGAAGAGAGGGTCAACTTATTTTCCAAAGCACCAGAAGGCAAGACAAGAAGCAATGGATGAAATTAATCAAAAAGAGAAGCAACGTAGAACTAAGGAGAAATTTATTGACAGAATAATTAACCGGTGGAATGCTTGTCTTCAGAAGTTATGGCTTCTCTGTCACTGGAGACTATTAAGAAGAGACTGGATAGCTACTTGTCTGGAATGATAGGATCTGTTACTTGAGCAGGAGATTGGACTAGAAGCTCTTTCCTTTCAACTCTTATTCTATGTTCATTGTCTTATTAATAAAAAGGTATAGAAATGTAGTGTCTCTTCATGAGACTTATTTTATAATAGTTTTTTTAATTTCTTTCTAATAATTTTATAAATCCTAAATATTATATCAGAAATAGAAACATGGTTTCTATTATCAAATACATTGTGTGTTGTCATAAGTATTTTTATTTTCAGATAACATAAAATGGATTTTGTGACATCACTTTGGAGATGATAGCATTGATTGGATTTTCCCTTCTAATGTCAAAAGAAACCCCCCATTTTAAAATATTAAAATCTGGTATTGGATTCTATCTTTTAGTTAACCACTTTTCCTAAGGAAGGAAATATCTGGATCTAAATAATTTGCATAGAATGTAGTAAATTTAGGTTAAATGAACAGAAATAACATTGTAGTGGAAACTGAGCATACAACCTTCCATCCATGCTTATCAGGAAAGCTTTGCTAATAAGTGTTTGATGTGCATTGATCTGATTCTTGGAGAGAAGACTAGTGTAAGTGGAGAATCAACTACTTACCTACCTTCAATTTCATGTAGCAGCTAATTTATTTATCTGAGTTCCAAAACCTGGGAGTTTTGAAGGAACCCATTGTCGCCTCTTCTGCCAGCATGGGGATGGACTTCTGGGGCTGGGAGGATGGTAGGAGAAAGGAACAGGAAAGGAATAGTCACACTCCAGTTTTAACACCTATGAAATAATAATACAAGAGTTATTAATGTTGGTCCATTTTGAAAGGGCACATTTCCACCATGACCCCACTTAAGCAATCGCAGACTGATTTTATTTTAATTTATATTGTTAAATCTTACCTTTGAATAATGCCCTGAACAAAAAAAAAAAAGATATATTCCTTGTACTAAACTAGTTCAAGCAGCTTAGCTTCCTATTTTGGTGTTATGGGTTGACCCCATGAATTAATAAGAAGAGATAACATCATTGTTACCTCATACTTTGTGGTTAGTACACGTTCTTTCCTTGTCAATGTAGACATAAAAATCCCAGCAAAAGAGGCAGCCCGGGGTGGGGTAGGAAATGCCTTTTATTTGGAAGGGATATATTTTTGGAATGACTTCATCTCCAGCAATATTAATATTCATGTGTCTTGACTTTGCAACTAAATGCCTTTTATTTTGGTAAGTTTCATAGAAAGTTTTAGCTGCTAAAGACAATTTCAGATGCTCCCTTTTCTTTCCCAATTTATTCACAGCAGCAGCATAAACCACAGCTGTGGTCAGCATCTAAAGTGGCAGATGTCTAAAGGACATTTTCTTAGTCCACCCACTCTCATGCACTCTTAGTCCAACCTTGACTCATGCATCCTGTCTGAGCTAATGTCAGTGCTGTGATTGCAGAGCATCTGGTGCTTAGTAGACTCCCATTACAAGCAGAAGAAAATGCTGCTCTGCCACCATATATGTTTATTCTTTAACCTCCCTCTAGTAGCAGAATCAAAAAGTTCCATGCAGCTCTTTTGCATGGGTGCATATCTGAGATTTCATTCATTCATTCATTCATTCATTTATTTGTTTATTTATTTATTTATCAAATTTCTATACCGCTCTACTCCCGGAGGACTCAGGGCGGTGAACAGCCAAGATAAAATACAGATAATACAAACATTAAAAGTCCCTTAAAATTATTAAATATTTTGGCCGAAACACAGATTAAAACACCCAATTTATAAAACAAATCAAACGATTTAAAAATTTAAAAGGGAGAGTTAGGCCAGGCCAGCCTGCTGAAATAAAAGTTTTGAGAGCACGACAAAACATGCGCAGATCCAGGATCCTCTGTATCTCTGGGGGGAGCTCATTCCAGATGGTAGGTGCCCCCACAGAGAAGGCTCTCCCCCTGGGGGCCGCCAGTCGATACTGTTTGGCTGACGGCACCCTGAGAAGCCCCTCTCTATGGGAGCATACTGGTCAGTGAGAGGCTATTGGTAGCAGAAGGCGGTCTCGTAAATACCCCGGTCTGATGCCATGGAGCAATCTAAAGGTGATAATCAAAACCTTGAAGCGCACCCGGAAGACCACCGGGAGCCAGTGCAGGAGGGGGGTCACATGGGAGCCCCACGCCGCTCCCATAAACACCCATGCGGCCACGTTCTGGACCAGCTGGAGCCTCCGGGTGATCCTCAAGGGGAGCCCCATGTAGAGAGCATTGCAGTAGTCCAGGCGGGAAGTAATGAGAGCATGAGTGACCGTATTTAACGAGTCCCAATCCAGAAAGGGATGCAACTGGCGAATCAGGCGGACCTGATAAAAAGTCCTCCTGGCCACGGCCGTCAAGTGCTCTTCCAAAGACAGCCGTGATTCCAGGAGGACACCCAAGTTGCGAGCCCTCTCGGTGGGGGCCAATGACTCGCCCCCAATAGTCAGTGATGGCACCAACTGACTATATCAGGATGTTGGAAACCACAGCCACTCGGTCTTGGATGGGTTGAGCCTGAGTCTGTTTCTCCCCATCCAGATCTGCACAGCCTCCAGACACTGGGACATCACTTCAAGGGCATCGTTGGGGTGGTCCGGGGTGGAGATGTACAGCTGAGTGTCGTCAGCGTACTGATGGTACTTCACCCCAAAACCACGGATGATCTCACCCAGCGGCTTCACATAAATGTTGAACAGAAGGGGCGAGAGGACCGACCCTTGTGGCACCCCACATACAAGGGGCCTCGGGGTTGACCTCTGCCCCCCTGTCAACATGAACTGTGACCGGTCAGAGAGAAAGGAGGAGAACCACCATAGGACGGTGCCCCCCACCCCTACCTCCTCTAGACAGTGCAGCATGATACCATAGTCGATGGTATCAAAAGCCGCTGAGAGATCTAATAGGACTAGGTCAGAGGAACAACCCCTGTCCCGAGTCCTCCAGAGATCATCAACCAACACGACCAATGCCGTTTCCGTGCTGTACCCAGGCCTGAAGCCCGACTGGAACGGATCCAGATATGACGATTCATCCAGGTACTGAGGGAGCTGTCGCGCTACCACACTCTCAACAACCTTATTTATTTATTTATTTATTTATTTATTTATTTATTTATTTGTTTGTTTGTTTCAATTTCTATACCACCCTTCTTCAAATAGGACTCAGGGCGGTGAACAGCCAAAGTAAAAAACAGGACATACAAAATTTAAAAACAGTTTAAAATAATTAGATATTTTGGCTGTAAATTAAAACAACCCAATTTAAAATCAATTTAAAATTTAACTCAAGCCAGCCCAGCTAGTTGAAATAAATAGGTTTTCAGGGCCCGACAAAAAATCCGGAGGTCTGTTATTGTATGTATCTCTGGGGGGAGGTTGTTCCAGAGGGTGGGCGCTGCCACAGAGAAGGCTCTCCCCCTGGGGGTCGCCAGCCGACATTGTCTGGAAGACGGCACCCTGAGGAGGCCCACTCTATGCGAGTGTACTGGCCGGTGGGAGGCTATTGGTGGCAGAAGGCGGTCTCGTAGGTACCCCGGCCCTAAGCCATAGAGCGCTTTAAAGGTGGTCACCAACACCTTGAAGCGCACCCGGAAGACCACCGGGAGCCAGTGCAGCTCACGCAAGAGAGGTGTCACATGGGAGCACCTCGTCGCCCCCATAATCCCCCGCGCGGCCGCCTTCTGGACCAGCTGGAGCCTCCGGGGGCAGCCCAGGGGGAGCCCCATGTAGAGAGCATTGCAGTAGTCCAGGCGGGAAGTGACGAGTGCCTGAGTGCCCAACGAAGCGAAGGTTGGAGACTGGACGGTAATTTGCCAACACTGCCAGGTCCAGGGAAGGCTTCTTGAGGAGAGGCCTCACCACCGCCTCTTTCAAGGCAGCGGGGAAGACACCCTCACTCAGAGAAGCATTTATAATCCTCTGGAGCCAGCCTCATGTAACCTCCCGAGAGGCCAGCACCAGCCAGGAGGGACACGGGTCCAGTAAACATGTGGCTGCGCTCAGTCTGCCCAGTATCCTGTCCACGTCTTCGGGCGTCACAGAAATTATATGGGAATGTCCTTGGGAATTATATACCTACATCTCCACTTGCAGCTTCAGAACCAATAATCCTTAGTGATAAGAAAACAACAAACATTGTTAGCTCTAATCGGTGAACCACCAAGACTTCAAATTAGAACCATCCTACATACCTAATAGTGATAATAATTTTAAAGATATTTTATTTTACCTTTATTTAACTTCACTATCCAGAATCAATTAGAAGACTTACTCCATGCTTTACATTCCATCTACCACTGTCATGTGCCACAATTATTTTCCTTATTGAGTTTATTTATTTATCTATTTATCAATTTTATTTGCCACCCATCTCACAGTAACTCTGAGTTAACCTGTAGTTGTGCTGAGTATCTTGATTGCCACAATGGGTCACTTAGGGACTTTGGACAAATGAGAGGTGAGACAAGTATTGCTCCCTAGGAAGGGGCAAAATGAAAAGATCACAAGAAGGAATAATAACCAACCACTAATGGGAGAAAATTGTAATAGGGACCCATTCAGAAATGTTGGAGGAAATGTTAGTCCTTCAAGATATACCAGATTATCTAATAGATATAGCAAGGATTACTGGAACTCTTTTGTTAGAAGATATAAAAACAGAATATTGAAAGAGTTTCTTTCTGTCCCCTTTTATACAAAACAGAGGCAGGGTTATTTTGAATTTCTTTCTCACTCCTATTCCTTCCTATGGCTAAGCTAATGTTTAACTATCAGTTCTTGCATTCCTTCAAGGTTCATCTACAGATAGACTAGATGACTGCATCCTTCCCAGGATTTCTTCAACTCAGAATTACTGTCCATTTCCTGTTGCTGCTATCCTCCTTTCAGAAACAAAGAGAAGTACAGTTAAAATGGACTGATGGGATTAAGTCCCTGCTCTCAATGCCTACGTGCCTACGTGACATTGTTGAATGAGAGGACTGATGGGATTAAGCCCCCGCTCATAGTATACGTGACATCTCACCATTGCTGAGCTACCCCAGTAGGACCAAGGAAGTGGGCATGTCATACCCATAAATGGTAATCATGTATACATCCGGAAATGAATATACTGACTGAAAAGAATATAAAAGCCTGTATGTAACAACCCCTCGGGGTCCAGTCAATTAGTGGAAATAGCAAGGAAAGTGTAAAAACTACATTAATCTATCACACCCAAGCCCCTAAAGATTGTAGGCCCACGGGAAGGATATGTCAGAGAAATGGAACCATGTATACGTTGTGTATTCTAGGAAGTAAGGAGATCTGTTACAAACCTGAAACTCCAGAAAAGTTGAACATCACCTTGTATACAGGGTTTGGACAACTTTATGGTGAGAAAATAGAGGGCCGGTATGCATATGTGAATCATACCACTGGAGTCGAAAACAGTAACCGGGTTAGGTTAGAAGTACTCAGAACCCATTCACCTTTAAAAGCCTATGGGTTTGGAATTGATGGAACAGGCCAGGACCCTTTGACTTACCTAAACATAATAATGGAGAAGATTCATGAAGGGCAAATTAGAACTTTGGGCTGGTCTGTATATGATAATCTAAGGAAATTGGATAATGATCCCCTCTCTATAAGTACAAAGGTTAACAATATTTTTGTAGAAATGGTGGAAGAAGTGGCTAAAACACTAACAGTAAGGAACTGTTTTGTGTGCGGTGGTACGAATATTGGCGAACAATGACCGTGGGAAGCCTTGGAAGCAAGCCCTGAAGTTTTCAATAATATGTCTCAGGCAGGGAATATTTCAGCCAGAACTCGCCTTTCTGGTATTGTATGGATATTACCAACTAACCTAGTGGGGCGAAATTGTTTTGTGAGGAATCAAACTGAGCCCGTGGGAGACCTCATCTGTCTAGGATACTGGGATCAGGAGTATAAAAGCTGGATCTCTCCAGGTAATAAAACAGAGCCCAGTAAATTTAATATTACCTTACTTTACTATCTTAATAGTACCTTAGAGGAATGGGTTGCCCCAGACAACATGTATTGGATATGTGGCAGCTTGGCATATGAAAAACTACCTTGGAACTGGTCAGGGTCTTGTGTATTAGGATGGATTAAGCCATCCTTCTTCCTTTTGCCTATTCAGTTGAGACAAGTGTTGGGTGTTCCTGTGTATGACATAGTGGGCCTACAGAGACGCAGAAGGGATGTGAATACAGCCTTCTCTAATTTTCCATGTAAGAGTTGGCAGAATATGAAAAACCCAACACTTGGAACTCTGAGCGAATAGTATGCACATATGGACAGGCCACTTGGGTGGAGGATGGCTCATATGGATACAGAGCCCCTATTTATATGCTGAACAGGATTATCAGGTTACAGGCAGTCCTAGACCTGGCTGGTCAAAGGATAGACAAGGCCTTGAACATATTGTCTGAAACCACAGATAAGCTAAGGACCGCTGTATATCAAAATAGGTTGGCTCTGGATTACATCTTGGCTAAGGAAGGAGGTGTGTGTGGAAAATTTAACCTCTCTAATTGTTGCTTACAAATTGATGAAACAGGGAAAGTTATTAAGCAATTAACCACTGAAATGAGACAACTCACCCACAATGCTGACCAGGAATGGAATAGATTCAATTTCAAAGAACTCTTTAGTGGCTGGTTCCCTAAACTTCCAGGATTACCAGCGATCGTGGCATTAATAGGTTTAATTGTGGCCAGATGTACCATCTTACCATGTGTTCTGCCTGTTTTTGTTAAAAATATGTCAAATAGTTTGTCTTTATTGGCAAAATAAAGACAAAACTGTTATTAATATCAGCTGCCTGCAATTACTGCAAGTTCAAATCTCACCAGGCTCAAGGTTGACTCAGCCTTCCATCCTTTCTAAGGTAGGTAAATTGAGGACCCAGTTTGTGGGGGCAATAAGCTGACTTTGTATAAATATACAAAAGGATGAAGGCTATTGCTTAACACATTGTAAACCGCCCTGAGTCTCCGGAGAAGGGCGGCATATAAATCATTTTTTTTTAAAAAACGGGAAGCAGTCACCCATGTCATGGCTATGTGGGAATATCAGAGAATTGTTGACACTGACAATTATGAAACTCCTCTTGAGAAGTCAGAAGAGTTTCAGAGGGGGGAATAAAGTGAACTGATGGGATTAAATCCCTGCTCTTAATGCCTACGTGCCTACGTGACATTGTTGAATGAGAGGACTGATGGGATTAAGCCCCTGCTCATAGTATACGTGACATCTCACCATTGCTCAGCTACCCCGGTAGGACCAAGGAAGTGGGCATGTCATACCCATAAATGGTAATCATGTATACATCCAGAAATGAATATACTGACTGAAAAGAATATAAAACCTGTATGTAACAACCCCTCGGGGTTCAGACTTTGCTTGAGCTATCGCTGGTGAACCTTGCACAATAAACCTTTCCTTTTGATAAAGAGCTGATGTGGTCTCTTTTCTGTAACACAGTAACAGCACTGTGAGAAAGGACAGGATAACATTTGTTTTGTGGTGGGATTTCATTTACAGTGTCCAAGCTGGCTACTCTAGAATTCACAGAAAAAAATTGGTTTACATACAGTCATGATCTGAATCAGAATACCTGGGAAGATACTGGAAAAAATAATAATAAAAAAAACAGATCTATGAACATCTAGAAACAAATAAAGTTATAACTAGTAGCCAGCAAGGGTTTGTTAAAAACAGATCATGCCAAATCAATCTTATTTCATTCTTTGACTAAATTTGTACACCATCAAAATGCTGTGGATATGGTATATTTAGACTTAATCGAGGCATTTGACATAGTATGCTACAACCTATTTCTTGGTAAGCTAGAAAAATGTGGGATAGACAGCATCACCACCAGATGGATTTGTAACTGGCTGACAAACCGTACTCGTTGTCCTTAATAGCAGTCCTTAATGGTATTATATCAAGGTCCTGTCTTAGGCTCAGTACTCTTCAATATCTTCATAAATGACTTAAATGAGGGAATAGAAGGGGAACTGATCAAATTTGCAGATGACACTAACCCTGTGATGGTGAACCTATGGCACGGGTGCCACGGGTGGCATGCGTAGCCATATTGGTGGGCACGCGAGCTCAGCTCTGGCGCATATGTGTGTGCCAGCCAGCTAATTCTCTGGCCTTCTGGGCCCACCTGCAATAGGAAAACAGGCCGTTTCCTATCTCTGGAGGGTCTGGTGGGGGTGGGGAAGACCCATTTTTTGCTACAGAGCCTTTCTAGGAGCCTTGGGAGAACCAAAATGGCCTTCCTCAGCCCCCGGAGGCTCTCCGGAGACCGAAAACGGACCATTTGCCAACTTCTGGTCCCACAGAAAATTGGCAAATGGGCCTTTTCTGGCCTCCGGAGGGGTGGGGAAGGCCGTTTTCACACACACCCCTTCTAGGAGAGCCTCCTAGAAAGGCTCTGAAGCCTGGTGAGAGCAAAAAATTGGCCTACTGGGCCCACTGCGCCAAAAGCAAAGGGAGTGCGGGGGGGGTGTCGCGTTCACATGCACGGGAGCAAGGCACAGAATTATGGGTGTGGGCATGCGTGCGACCTCCCCCCCTGTTCCCCACGCTTTTGGAAAGCGATGGCAAAAAGGTTCGCCATCACTGCACTAAGCTATCAGGAATAGCCTACATCCTAGAAGACAAGCTCAGGATCCAAAAAGTTCTTGGCAGACTTGAACAATGGGTCTATCCAAAAACATGAAATTTAATGTGAGAAAAGCAAGGTTTTACTGTAGACCTAGGCAGAAAAAAATCAAAGGTACAAGTACATATTAGGCGAAACCTGGCTCAAAAACAGTATCTGTGACAGGGTCCTTGGAGTCCTAGTGGACGATCACTTAAATATGAACCTGCAGTCTGCGGCAGCAGTCAAAAAAGCTAATACAATCTTTGGTTGTATAAACAGTGGCATAGAATCAAAATCACATGAAATATTAGTACCACTTTATAAATCCTTAGTAAGATCACACCTGGAATACTGCATCCAGTTTTGGTCACGCCATTACAAAAAATATGTTGAGACTTTGGAAAAAGTGCAAAAAAGAGCAACTAAGATGTATAAGGAGACAAAAGCATATGAACAGTGGCGGGAATTGGGTATTTGCCAGTCTAGAGAAAAGAAGGATTAGGTGTGACATGATAGCAGTATTCCAGTATTTGAGGGACTGCCACAAAGAAGAGGGAGTCAATTTATTTTCCGAAGCACCAAATGTAAGACAAGAAAAAATGGATGGAAACTAATCAAGGAGAGAAGCAACTTGGAATTAAGGAGAACCTTCCTAACATTGAGGACAATTAACCAACAGAACAGCTTGCTTTCAGAAGTTGTAGGTGCTTCATCAGGGAGGTTTTTAAGAAAAGACTGGACAACTACCTATCTGAAATGGTATAAGGCAGTGTTGGCGAACCTTTTCGGCACTGAGTGTTGAAACAGTAGCACGCGTGAGCATGCGCACCAGCCACCTGGTTTTCCAGTTTCTGGCGCACATGTGTGCAAGAAGACCTGCTGGTCAGTGTGCATGCTCACCAGGCAGCTGCTCTTCTGATTTCTGGCAGTCCCGCATGTGTGAAGACCAGCTGGCTGGCACTGCGGAACCCGGAAGAGCAACAGGTGATGTTTATGTGCCCGGAGAGATGGCTCTGCATGTCACTTCCAGCACGCATCCAATAGATTCGTCATCACAGGTATAGGTTCTCCTGCTTTAGCAGGGGGTTGGACTAGAAGACCTCCAAGGTATTCAATTTCACTCAGAATAGACCTGGACCCTTCCATTTGACTGAAATATATCCATCACCTAATTATGTTAAAGAGTTAGTAAAACTAGGAAAATGAATGTAGATGCAGTAACTATTGTTTATATCAATTCCATTCATTATATCTTTCCTACCTTCCTACTTTCTCAAAGCACCCATGTATCAAGGCTGTACAGGTAGTCCTTGACTTACGACCACAATTGAGCCCAACATTTCCATTGTTAAGTCAGACATTTATTAAGTGAATTTTGCTCTATTTTACAACCTTTTTTGTCACTGTTGTTAAGTGAATCACTCCAGTTGTGCAGTTAGTCATATGGTTGTTAAGTGAATCTGTCTTCTTCATTGACTCTGCTTGTCAGAAGGTCACAAAAGGTGATCATATGGTCTGGGACACTGCAACTGTCATAAATATATGCCTGTTGCCTAGGGTCTGAATTTGGAGCATGTGATCATGGGGATGCTACAACAGTTGTGAGAAAAAATGGCATAAGTCACATTTTTCAGTGCTGTTGTAACTTTTAATGGTCATTAAATGAATGTCTATGGAGATTCTCAGTCATCCAGGTCATGGTTGTCTCAAAGGTGTTTTTTTTCCAAGAGGCAACTGGACTTTCTGGTTTTTCTTTGAAAATGTTTCACTTCTCATCCAAGAAGCTTCTTCAGTCTGTACTCCATTCTATACATTGCACTCTCTTTCTCTCTCTCCCTCTCTCCCTCTCTCTCTTTCTTTCCGTCACACACACACACACATTCTCTCTCTCTCTCTCTCTCTCTCTCTCTCTCTCTCTCTCTCTCTCTCTCTCTCTCTCTCTTTTTGTTCATCTCATCAACTCTATCTAACCTAAGATTTTCTGAACCATCTTCTTTCTTCAGTCCAATTTGGTGATAGTTTGAAGTTATAACAGTGCTGAATGAATAGTACTTATAAATAATATTTGAATTTTGCAGCATTCTTGTCACAGCATCCCTGAGGTCCTGTGATTTTTGACATTTGATGTTCACTTCCAATAAGAAAAGTGAATGGGGAAGCCAGCAGGAAGTCACAATCATATGAGGCCCTGACTTAATGACCAGCACAGTCCTCGCCTAACAATTGCAACTGGGTCTGATATGCAATGAAGGCATGAGTGACCATGATCAGAATCTTCTGGTACAGGCACAACCAATATACAATACAAATCTATGCAAAGACTGTCCTAGCTATGACTGCCACCTCTTTGAGCAGGAGCTATGAGTCCAAGAGGATCCTCAGACTGTCATGCCCCCATCGGAGTCTGAATCTGCGGGGGAAGATGAGCTGGAACAAGAGCTGACCGAGATCAAGAGGGCAGCTCCATTGGCCTTGGATGAAACTGGGGAAGGGCAGAGTCAGTCCAGGCAAGGCTTTTCAGGATTAGAAAGGTTTGCAGACAGGGAGGAACAGGATAGACAGAGCTCAGGCAAAGAGCAAGGATCCTAGAGCACAGAGAGAAGAGAGAAGGCAAGAACAACACAGACTGAGCCAGCTACGAGGAGAGTGCCCCGCCCCCCTTCACAAGGCACGCCTAGGGACTGAGATATGAGGAGGTGCCGGTGGAAGGAGCATTTGTCAGGAACAAGCATTGAATCTGTGGAGCCTCATGGGCACTTGCCAATGCCTGGAGATTACTGTGCTCTGTCTTGTGGGGCTTGCCCTGTTTGCCTGTCTCGCTGAACTTTTTGCTCTGGTTTCTGTTTGGCTAACCTGGCTTACTGGACTGCTGGCCCTGGTTACTGTTTGGCTAACCTTCCTTACTGCACTATTCACAGCCAGAGGCTGCTGAAGGTGCATGTGAGAGCTTTGCTCCAGGACTTGTAGTAAACGTGGGGATGTTTGGGGCCAAAGTTGGTGCAATAAAGGGAAGTTAGATCTGTTCTCTGGCTGTGTTGCTTTTGTGCCATGCCCCAGGTCATCACACAGACTATGCATTAGTTCTATATGAGACAATGCCACCTGATCCAGAATTGCATATGGAAAATACCTGAAACCAGACAGTCCCCAAACCCAAAATCATTTCCATCCTGCTGTATTCCAGGAACTCACTATAAATAGGTAGCTGAATCACTGTGTTTGTAAATGTCTATGGAAATTCTCAGTCATCCAGGTCATGGTCATCCCAAAGGTGCTTTTTTTCAAGAGGCAACTTCTTCAGCTCTGAAGAAGCTTCTTGGATGAGAAAGTAAGGGTCTTCAAAGAAAAATCAGAAAGTAAAATTACCTCTTGAAAAAAGGCACCTTTGGGACACTATGGTTGTAATGGGCGTTTCTTGTGCCTCTTTGGAGATTGGGTACTTTACAAGAGTTTGCTGTAATTGAGATGAACCATTGTTTTATGTGATAGACAGCTGGTAACACTTGCTGCAGTCTATAGATATATATCTTTTTCACATCCTTATACTGAAGTCTTAACTCTTCCATCTTCTGGCTCTACCATCTTTAATATTTCTCTGAGGTTCTCCAATGCTTTGGTATTACTACTCTAGTATCTTGGTGGGTTCCAAATTTGGTGTTTCTCAGATCAATTTTTTTCACATTTTTTCCTTGGAGCATCTTTTAATATGTCATGCAGAATTTCTTTTTCTTGTTATATAGTTTCCCAATCCTTTACATTGCCAAAAAGATCAGCTCCATTAATTTTATAAGTAACAGGGTCAGTAAATCAATAAACATTACAGAATGTTCCTTGTTTGTGTAATTCTGTTTATTATTGCTTTTTCTTCTGTTGTCTGAACCGTGACAAAATGGCCATCCCAGCTTCTCTACAACACTATATTTTATTTTATTTTCTGGTGTTTTAGATTTTTCCTCATAATATTTCAATATATTATTATCATTCAATATTACTTTGGTTTGTTTAATGTTAACTGATGCAGTGTCTTTAAGTGATTGTGTCTTGGCAGCAATTGTTATAAATATACTTTTTATCACATCAAGCAGTGTTTCATTGTGGAAGAATTTTAAATTGGTGGCGCAGCAGACTAAAACACTGTTAAGTAACACCAGCTGCCTGCAATTATTGCAAGTTCAAATCTTACCAGGCTCAAGGTTGACTCAGCCTTCCATCCTTTCGAGGTAGGTAAAATGAGGACCCAGTTTGTGGGGGCAATAAACTGACTTTGTATAAAAAAGAACACCGCTTCGGGGAGACCGAAAGCCCTACTAAGCAGGTATATACAAAAGTATGAAGGCTATTGCTTAACACATTGTAAGCCACCCTGAGTCTCTGGAAAAGAGCGGCATAGAAATCGAACCAATAAATAAATAAATAAATAAATAAATAAATAAATAAATAAATAAATAAAATTTTCTTCCATTCCTCTGATTGCTCTCCTTAGTCTTGTTTATATTTCTTAGCTGAAGTTAGGATATAGTTAATTTATTCTTGCCACCCATCTGTGGGTGACATGTTATTACATATTATGATTAGAATAATATAGTAATGATATCCTCTGCAATCTTCTGTTTTGGTCACCTATTTCCATTCTTAAGAACAAAGATAATCATTCTTAAAAATGATTTGAAAATCTATCATCCTAATAATTATTCATTGCAAAGTAGAGCGCTTAAATATTAATACAGTTCTCTGTGTGTTGTAACTGGGTGTCTGTATGAGTTCTTATAAGCATGGACCTGGCATCACAGTAGTTCACTAAGAATATTGCCTGTTGGATGTTTGCCCTTGCTCATCTGATTCAGGGCACTGTTTAACTAGTACACGTGGGTATTAATCTTTTGTGCAAGGGTTTGACTAACATGTTTGATAGTGGAGGGCACTAAAGGGAAGAAATGTCCTCATTCTCATTCTATTTTGCCATTTCTTTTCCCCCTCCTGGTCCTGAATACAACCAAATTACCACTATTCAAGAGATTTTTTCAGACTATTTATTTTCAGACCTGGAGCACTTTCTTATAAATTTAACATGTACTCTTCTACAAGAGTTTTCAGTTTCTTAATTTTGTTATTAGCATTTATTGATTGAATATTTGAATAGTTGGTCCAGAACGCAGCCACATGAGCTGTCGTAGGTGCACCTAGGTACACCCACATTACACCAATTCTCCGCGAGCTGCACTGGCTCTCTATTGGTCTCCGGTCATAATTCAAGGTGTTGGTTATTACCTTTAAAGCCCTACATGGCTCAGGGCCAGGGTATCTTCGAGACCGCCTTCTACCGCATAACTCCCAATGACCGGTAAGATCCCACAGAATTGGTTTCCTCCGGGTCCTGTCAGCTAAACAATGCTGGCTGGCGGGCCCACGGGGGAGGGCCTTCTCTGTGGCTGCCCCAGCTCTCTGGAACCAGTTACCTCCTGAGGTCCAGACCATCCCCACTCTATTGGCCTTCCGAAAAGTGGTGAAGACCTGGCTTTTCCGGCAGGCCTGGGGCCGTTGATCTCGCTCTTGCAATCCGGCGAGATCTGGCCATGAATGGTGTGAATGAGTTTTAATGTTTTTAATGTTTTTAATTCTTAAATGTTTTTTATAATAATTTTAAATGCATTGTGAGCTGCCCTGAGTCTTTGGAGAGGGGCAGCATACAAATTGAAGTAATAAATAATAATAATAAATAAATAAATATAAATTGAAATTGCTGTTTGAACTGTTAGCAGCAATTTCTAGGCCCAAGTCTCTCTTAAAGTGTGAAGTCCTTAGTACTCTCCATGCTTAGATGTTTCCTTGCAGACATTTCATTACCTGAATATCATCAGTGCCAATGAGTGTGTGTGTGTGTGTGTGTGCTTATGTTTATAAATAGTAGGTTGCCTGCCAGTGTTGGTAGGGGTGTTGTTTTCTCCTTGGTAGTTCTTTTATTGGAACCATTCTTTCTTTTTATTTTATAGAATCATCTTAAAGTGTAGGCAAGAGAAACAATCTTTCTCTTTATGGGTTACTTACTTAGTGATATTTTACCATCATATTCAAAGTCAGTGAATCTCCTATTTTGTCCTCTAAATATTCTGTTGGTTCCTCCTGCTCTAGGAGACAGAGTTCTTCCCTACCCCAATTTAACACCACATGTCTGTTAGATGAAGGGGGTAGAATTAAGATCACTTGTTTCCTCTTCACAATTCATCTATTTGGAGAATTTCATAATTATTTGCAAGTCAAAGCTCCTTGTAGAGAAATCACAGAGATGACCTTAGAGAAGGAACACAGTACTTAGCAAAATATGAATTGATTGATGTCTGCTCTTTGAGATAGGTCAGGTCAAGAAACAGACTCCACAAGAAATACTGGAACTCTAATTGATATAGGAACAGAAACAGAATAATAAAAGCCTGCAACTTTTTCCCTTCCATCCTTCTCATACCAAAGAGATTCAAGACAAGGTCACCTTAAGTTTCTTTCTGATATCTTTTTGTTTTTCTGGGTTTAATTGCTGTTCCGCAAAGTGTCTCATTTCTGCTCCAAAGTGATCTATGTGCTTCTGTCCAGTTCTTCTGTTATGCTTCTTGGATTTTCTTTTGTTCTTGTTCTTAAATCTTCCTGGCATTGTTATTTAAGTTTTCCATTTACAAACACCAGTGATTATTGAAGCATTTGCTTCCAATCAGTTGCTTTTGTTTCAAGAGCTTAGGCAACACAGAGAAGTTTTGAGACATTTGTGCTTCCATTTGCATCTTTTCTCTCTCTTTGTTCCCATTTTAGGAAATTGGATTCTAATCTCCAGTATTTTTTTTTTGAAAAATTTTAAAAAGTAATTAATTCTTTTTATTTACAATTTTCCTCTAAATGTTTATATATAAATAGCATACATGTTTAAAGTGATTAATTAAAATGTTTGGAAAAGATTTTAAACTAAATTTGTTTCTGTTGTCATTTATTACATAATGAAAATATTACATTAAGTTTCTTTCTTTCTCTGCACCTTTTTATAATTATATAGCTTTTAGATTGTCTCAAAGGCATCTCTCACAAACAAATATGGGTATATGCAGTAAGACTTGCAGATGCAATTTTTTAATCAGAGAAAGTTGGTTGTTAGTGGTTACTTTTCAGTCTTCTGCTCAAGCTAGAGCAGTCTCTATTCATGAATCTTGTAAATTACTTTCATTGAAACCTTTGACACATTTCTTTTATATTCCCAATAAATATGATAACCTGTGTATAAAAATTAAATAGTGTTATGTAAGATTTTTTTTAAAAAAAAAGATTGATAGTGCAAAATGCAAAGGGCTTGTAAAAATATAAGGAAAGAAAAGGGCTGATGATTTGGCATCTATAAAATCACAAGGATTGCTTTTCTAGCATTTGTACAATTCAAAAAGTCATCCAAGAAAAAGAACTCTGCACCATGGACAGTTTGAGTTAACAATTGAGAATGGGATGGGATGGGACAGGACAGAATGGAACGGAACAAAACAGAACAGAACAGAATAATTCTTTATTGGTCAAGTGTTACTGGACACAAGAAATTTGTCCCCAGTTCATAAGCTCTCAGCATACATACAAACAACAAAGTAATACTCATAAGATACCAATAAGGAGAAGGTAATAGTAAATATGAGAAGGATGATGATGATGATGATGATGATGATGATGTAGCCCTACTGCATGGGTAAATATCCTTAGGCATAAGACAATGCTGTGAGAATTTAGCAGAGTGATGGCATGGAGCAAAAACTCTCTTTGTGTCTAGTTGTTTTGTCATGCAAGTAAGTTCATAAAGTAAGAATTTTGTACAAACAATTACTGTAGATTTCAAACAGAAGTAATAATTATTACTTGAAAAAATGTCTTACACCATATACCATATTCTGAACCATTTCATGTTTATATATGTATGCCTGAGTAAATAAGTAATCTTACAAAATTATAGCATTCTTACAGTTAATGACGGAGGACAATGCTGTTTTCAAATAGTTGTATATGTTTAAGCATCTTTCATTATTGACTGAATACAACAATAAGGCAGTGATGTACAGCAAATTATGAATCTGTTCCAATAAGAAGAAAATACTTAAACAAGTCCAGGTCATTATATTCTGAGATTGTGCAAAAGCAATAAATAGAGAGAATTTTAAGATGTTCCATTTCTATCTAATTAGTCTAGTTAAATCATATTTGCATTACAATTTTGCTGAGACAGTTCTGCTGTGGTAGCTTTGTTTTATTTACTTATTTGTAAATAAATCTGGGTTGTGTACAAATCAGTCTAAATATAAAGAAATAAAGCAAAATAAAATTAGCAACAAAGCAGCATGAAGTTCTAAAATAGTAATAGTCCGATATACACTGGATCACAACAATCCAAATGAATAATAGCAAAATATGGATATATCTGGAAAAATATCATGTAGTTGGTTCAGATATATCAATGTTTCCCAAACTTTTGACATATGTGTACCCCTTCTGTAATTTTCATAACGCTGAGTACCCCTCATAAAAAACATATGCTTTAATAAAAATCAAAATATATTTATTTTTTATTTTTTTGGTACATACACAAAATAAACAAAAGTTATATTATAAAGAACATTTATTTGATTCAGTGAGAAGGATGAAATTGTTTATGTTGAGATGACAGATCATCATAATTTGATTCCCTGGTTGTTAATTTTAATCTGAGATGCGGATCCACGTCCAATAGTCTGTTCCTTTTTTTCGACTTAATGTCTACAAATGCAGAAAAAGCAACTTCGCATAAATATGAAGTTGGAAAAGGCAAGATGTATTTCAGGACTTTTTCTGTTAAAACCAGATACACATGTTGCATTTGTAACCAGAATGATGTTAAAGTACGCTCCTTATGTTTATTTCTCAAGAATCCGTCCGAAGCTAACTCCAACAATTGCTCTTCTTCCGCATGTGACAAACCTTCTGGCATGGATGTTGTGTTAATGTTGAACGGATATCTTATCCATTCAATATTTTTGTTTAAATCAGGGAAATGGTTTTTCAAGCCAACTTCCAAACTCTCCAAATGCTGTATTATGCATTTCAGAGTATCAGCCTCAATTTTAGTAGCCGAACTTGTTATAAACTCATGAAGAGAGGGAAACGAGTCTACTTCTCCATTACCAACTCTCTTTTGCCATAAATTTAGTTTTGCGATGGTAGCGTTCACTTTATCTTGAACGTGAAACAATGAAATTTCTTTGCCTTGTAACGATAAATTAAGGCAATTTAAAACAGAGAATATATCTGCTAAGTATGCTAGTTTACAAAGCCATTTCCAGTCATGTAAACAATTTCTCAACTCAAATCTATCATTAAGAAAGCATTGAAGTTCATGTCTAAGTTTGAACAATCGGTTTAGAATTTTTCCCCGAGATAGCCAACGAACATCGGTATGAAAAAGCAGCTGGGTATTTCTTCACATATTTGCGAAAAAAGTCTTGCATTCAAAGGACGGCTTTTAATGTAGTTAATGATTTTCACGCTTTCATCCAGAACTTTCTATAGATCAGCGGGCATCTTACGTGTTGCCAAAGCCTCTCTGTGTATGCAACAATGTGTGGATATGACATTTGGAGCAACATTTTGAATTCTTGCAACAAGTCCTTTATTAATTCCGACCATACTTTTTGCTCCATCTGTGCTTATTCCAACACATCTATTCCAATTAATTTTGTTCTCTTGCATAAATGTATTCATAACATTAAAGATATCTTCTCCTGTGACCTAATAAAGGCTGGCAAAATAAAAAGTCGTCATGAATTTCTTGATTTTTTTCGTATCTAACAAACGCCATAAGATTTGCAAAATTCGCAATGTCGGTGGACTCATCAACTTGCAATGCATAATAACGACTTTGAGAAATATCAGATAATAACATCTGTTTTACATTATTAGACATATCAATGATTCGTCGATGAACTGTATTATTTGAGAGAGGAACATGGTCAAAAGTTTGTTTCGCTCTATCTCCTATCATTACTTCTGCCATTATCTTGGCTGCAGGCTTGATTAAAATTTCGCCAATGGTTTCCGCTGCACTACATTTGGCAATTAAACGCGACACGCGATACGAAGCTTCTATTATTTTTTGATTGTCACCTCCCGTCAAACCCCGCATTACTTTTCGAGACTGATTTAAACCCTTAAGTTTATTTTCAAAAAAATCTATGGGTTTATCTTTGTACTGATTATGGTTTGTCTCAAAATGGCGCTTTAAGTTGGATGGTTTCATGCTTTCATTTGTTAGATTTTCAAAACAAATGACGCAAAGTGGAATAGGCTCATTTTCTTTTTTTTCTTTTTTTTTAAATACTTTATTGACTTTTCCAGAATTAAAAAGATAATATACAATCTCTAACTTGATCAGAGGTACAGTGTTTACACAATTGGTGAATCAAACGTTGGATGGATTCCATCCATAACTATACAATATACTATACAATTCTATACAATTCTATTCAATTCTATACAGTTACGTCCAATTCTAGTGCCTAACAAGTCATAACCTATTATCATACTTTTATCTTGTTCTTCAACCAGTTATACCAATTTCCCCATACTTCATAATATTTAGAATTCTCCTCATTTTTTAACTCGCTCGTCAATTTTGCCATTTCTGCGCACTCTAGAATTTTATTTATTAATGTTTCTTCTGAAGACGTAGATTTATTTTTCCAGAGTTTCGCAAAAGCTAGTCTAGCCGCGGTTGTGATTTGAATTACAAGTTGGGTTTTGTTATTGTTGAGACCATCTTCAGTCATACCTAAGAGAAAGGATTCCGGGGCCAGAACTATCTCCTGTCCCATTATTTCAGAGAGCCAGAGTCGAATCTTTAACCAGAACTTTTTTGTCTCGGGACAAGTCCACCAAAGATGATAGAAGGTGCCGACCATTTTTCCACATTTCCAACATGTAGCAGAGAGGTTTGGGAATATTTTTGCCAACCTGTCCGGGGCTAGGTACCACCTATGCAACATTTTATAGTGATTTTTTCTGAATGTTGCCGATTTCGTTATTTTATAATTCCTGTTCCAAGCTATCTCCCAATCATTGAAATTAAGGCTGTATCCTAAATTTTTTCCCCAAATGCTTAACTGATTTTTTGCTATGGTCTCTGCTCTATCCTCATCCAATAGAAAATTATAGATTTTCGATAGCATTTTCTTATCTGTTCCCCAGATAATTTTATCAAAATATCCATATTTCATTTCAATACCACATATGTCTCTATCTTTTTGAAATCTAGAATTTATCTGGAGATAGTTCCACCAATCCAGGTTGAACCCCTGGTCCCTCAATACTTCCAACGGTTTGAGCTTCCCTTCTTGATCCAAGATGTCCTTATATGTGCCCAGTTTATAGTTTCCTCTCCTATTTGGGGCCACTAAGGCTTCCATAATCGACAACCAGCTAGGAACCTTGGTATAAATCCTCTGTCTGATTTCCACCCACGTACGAATCAGTGTCTCCCTAATTTTATGTTTATGAAAATAAGTTTTCCTCCTATCCTTTGAATCCCAGAGGTAAGCATGCCATCCTTCAAGGAGATCATGTCCTTCTAATGTCAGAATTCTCTCATCTTGTAGCTTGATCCACTCCTTTATCCAAATTATTTTTGCCGCCTTTTGATATAATTCCCAGTCGGGGAGCCCGAACCCTCCCAAATTTCTTTTCCCTTGAAGTGTCTTAAGAGAGATCCTCGATTTTTTGCCCTCCCACAAAAAGTTCCTTATATGTTTGTTCAAATCCAGAAAAAAATTTTTATCTAGTGATATCGGTATATTTTGGAATAGAAATAGGATTTTAGGTAAGATGTTCATTTTGATTGCCGCAATTTTACCAATCAGGGACAATTTAAGCCTCCTCCACCTATCAAGGTCTTGATAAATTTTCTGCAATAAGGGGATATAATTATCATCTTTTAATGAAGAGAGTCTTGCAGTAATCCATATTCCCAGATATTTTGTTTTCTTAACTGCCTGGAGGCCTAATCGATCTTCTAATTCTTTCATTTGTAGGTTTGTCATATTTTTCACAATTATTTTAGTTTTATTCTTATTAAGTTTAAGGCCCGCAACTTCTCCGTAATCCTGTACTTCCTGCATTAATGGGTCTCTAATGGGTCTTCTATTATGAGGGCAACATCGTCCGCAAAAGCTTGGGTTTTAAATGTTTCCTTCCTGAACTTTAAGTCTTTAATATCTTTATTGGCTCTAATCTTTCTAAGTAGGACCTCTAGTACCAGGATATAAAGTAAGGGAGATAGGGGACATCCCTGCCTGACTCCTCTTTGAATCTGAAATGCCTGAGTTCTGTCTCCATTCACTAATATATTTGCCCTCTGATTTTGGTAGATATTCTCTATCATCCTCCTAAAGTTGGTCCCGAATCCCATTAGATCTATTTGGTTTACCAAGAAGGTCCAATTTAAGTTGTCGAATGCCTTTTGGGCATCGACAAACATTAAAGCCAGCTGTTTTTCAGGGTGTTGTTCGTAGTATTCTATAGTATTTAGGACTGTTCTCAAATTATCTCTAATCTGTCTCCCTGGGAGGAAACCATTTTGATCCTTATGTATCCATCGATTTAGAATTTTCTTGAGCCTCTCCGCCATTATATTCATAAATAATTTGTAATCTGCATTCAACAATGAGATGGGTCTGTAGTTGGATATCTGCTTCGGGTCGGCACCTTCTTTCAGAATGAGCATCAAGTACGCTTCCCTCCAAGAGTCTGGGATTGTTATGCCAGCAATAGCATCATTTAGAATTTCTAACAGTTCTAATTTCAAGTCATCTTCAAACTTTTGATATAGTTCCCCTGGGAGACCATCAGGGCCTGGAGTTTTATTCTTCTTTATTTTGGATAGGGCCGTTCTTAGTTCCTCTATAGTGATCTTTTCATTTAACATTTCCTTTTCTTCTTCGGAGATTTGAGGTAAATTGGCTTCCAACAAATACTGTTCTACCTTGTTTAACTCAATTCCTTCATTTTTATATAGAGATTCATAAAATTTTCTTATGCTTTCTAATTTGTCTTCTTCCTTCGTCAACAGGATGCCCTGTGGGTCTTCTAAAACTAATATTTGGGGGTTTTTTTCCTTCTCTTTTTTTAATTTATACGCCAACCATCTCCCGGACTTGTTAGCATTCTCAAAACAATAATGCTTGGATCTTTTTATTTTTTGAGCCATCTCCTCCTGGTCCAATAAATTCAGTCTATGTCTCATCATCGACCACTGTTGTTTCGTCGCCTTATCTCCTGGTCGTTGCTGGAGTTCATCTTCAATTTGTAATAGTTTTTGGGTGAGTTCTTCTGTGATCTTTCTTTTTTCCTTATTTTTAAAGGCAGTATATGAGATGGCTACTCCTCTTACATAAGCCTTCATAGTGTCCCACACAATTTCTTTGGCTGTCTCTCGGTTCCCGTTTTCTAGGAAGAAGCGTTTGACTTCTTCATTCAATTTAAGTGTGAACTCTTTTTCATTTAGGAGATTGGTCCTTAAACTCCATCTCTGTTGTGTTTTCTTGGTGTCATGGAGCCAACTAATTTCAAGGAACTTATGATCTGCCCAAGTATTGGTGCTCATGTTAACCTTTTTAATTTCTATAGCCAATTTTCTGGTAACCCAAACCATATCAATTCTGGACCAGGAGTTCTGTGGGATTGAATAAAATGTAAATTGTCTATCCTGGGGGTGTAAAGTACGCCACATGTCAATTAAATTTATCTCATCCGCCAGATCAAAAAAGGTCTTTGGTAAGGGAGATCTTTTAGTCTTTTTAGTTATATCACACTTATAATCATACTTTGGATCCACAATTCCATTAAAGTCCCCTAGCATACATATTTCAAGATGTGCCCAATTTGCCAGCTGTTCATGCAGTTTCCGGTAAAATTTCCCTTGTTTTTTGTTCGGGGCATAAACCCCTACTAATAGCACCTTAGAGTTACCTCTCATTATTTCAACTATAAGTATTCTCCCTTTTTCATCTTTATATTTACATTCTGCCTCTATTCCTTTCTTAACATAGATAGCGACCCCCCTTTTTCTTTTCTCGGCTAGTGAAGAAAATACTTTACCAAATTTACAATAATTTAAATGGTCGGCTTCATCTTTTTTTATATGGACCTCTTGAATGCAGATAATATCGGGATTTTGTTTCACCAATTTCGACAATATTATCCTTCTTTTTTTATAATCATTTAAGCCGTTCACATTCACCGATATGATCTTGGTATCGTACATTCCTGTAGTTGGTTTCTGGTCTCTTGTTCTTATTTAACTTTTAAAGTTACTGCTCTCACTGGTCTAGATTTTTTCCCTTTTTCCTCTGTGTCCTCCTTTTTCTTCTCCTCTTCTATATCTTCCCTAGTAATTTGTTCTTGGGATGTCTCTTCTTCCATATTTTCTATCTCGTTTTCCTCCTTACTGGTTTGTTCCTCTTCTCCACCCCTTAGTTGATCTAGGAAATCTTGAGCATCACTTAAACAATCAATTCTAATTTTCCTCCCTTGCCAGGAAATTAGCATTCCTTCTGGCAGAAGCCACCTAAAGATTATACTTCTCCTGTTTAAATGATTTGTCAAGAATCTATAATTTTTTCTCCTTTCCCTCACTCTTCTCGGAATTTGTTTCAAAATATTAATTTCTTTTCCTCCATAAGTGATTTTTTCCTCCCGGGCTATGTTGTACAAGATGTTCCTAACTTTTTTTCTAGCGAAGCGCACATGGATCTCTCTGGGGAGTCTATTTCTTCTTACGTAATTCGTCTGAACTCTGTACACCTCGTCAATCTCACGGATTATTTCTTGTTTATCTTGCTGCAGAGTCTCTGCAATCAACTCAGCCATCTTATCTCCTAGATCCTCATACTTATCTTCCAAGATGTTTTGGAATCGCAAGTAAAACAAGGCCTTGTCCATCTCAAGTTGGATCAGGGCGTCTTCAGTTTCTTTGTTTTGTGCTGACAAAGTTTGGTCCACTGTATCCAGTTTTTTCTTGTTTTTTTCGATTCTTTGTTCTGCTTTTTGGATTCTATTTTCATTACTGGCAATAGCAGTTTGGATCTCATTCATTTTGAAATCGAGAGCGTGGATGTCTGATTTTAATTCGGAGTGACTATTTAAGAGTTTTTCTTGCACCGCAAGCATTGTTTCTTGAATTGACTGAAGAGATGCTTGTACCGTTTGCAATGTAGGTGTTGTAGGGGGTTTGTCTGCTTTCTGGAGACCTTCCACTGATTTCTGGGTGGCTGGAGAAGACATTGCTAAAATTGGTAGAGATGGCGCTTTTTTACCGGTTTTTGCAATTGTTGAAGTCAAACTTGCCATTTCTTTCAGAACCGATTTTTGGTCTCTTATTATCTCCTCTATCTTTCTCCAAATTCTCATCCAGTGGCGCTTGCCACGTTTTCTGAGTAGCTTTCTTAGGTCCTTATTTCGCTCCTTTATTGATCTTCTCTACACTCTCAATAAATTCCAGTTAATGCTAAATTTCTGAATTTCTAAATTACTATAGCAGAATGATTTAATATTTCCAGCGATTAACAATCATTAATTATATAATTATATAATTCTCCTCTAAATAGATTAGGCAATAATATAAATACTAGTCAGTTAATCACTTGATAAAATCTAAGTTCAAATCTTAATAAAGAGTATTGATATAAATAAATTGTTAAAAGCTACCAATACAAATAATTATTCTAAATTAATAAATTCTAAGACCAAATCTTGATAAAGAGTATTGATATAAATAAATTGCTAGATGCTACCAGTACAAATAATTATTCTAAATTATATGAGTTAACAACGATGAATTAATGAGTTAATAAATTCTAAATTCAGATCTTACTAAAAATTGAATATATACCTTTTTGCTTCGGGGCATGTCCACCACATGTGATATATTGGAGCAAAATTCAGAGATGGTTGAAAGATATACTCAAAGAAGAAATTGATTTGAATCCAGAAATATTTCTCCTGGGAATGGTAAAGAAAGGGTATGGAAAGGAAAAGGTCCACCTCCTAATACACATAGCTACAGCTGCCAGACTAGCATACGCTCAATACTGGAAAAAGAAAGACCTACCACCAGATGACCTTATAATTAATAAAATATTAGAGTGTGCAGAGATAAGTAAATTAACACACGAGATAAACGATGATGAAAACTCTGATTATGATACTGTGTGGGGAAGATGGTACGAATGGATAAATGATAGAATTAAGGAAGGAATAAATGGTGCAGAAATTAATTAGAAATGTGTAGTATAATTGACACCAGACACTTATTCATGTATATATGTATAAACACTGTGAATCCGATGTTAAATAGAATCGTGACTATATTTTATTTGTGTAAAAAAAAACCCAATAAAAATTGTATTCAATAAAAAAAATTGAATATATATAGATTACTATAAATATAAAATACTATACAATAGATTAATTGGTAAAATGGAAATCCAAGTTCTTATATATAATCAAATCTAATTTTTATATATATATATCTATAAGATGTCTATGTTCTATATTCTTAACAATCAGCAGGTCTAATTAATGATAGTTATAGAAATCTAAGTTCTTATATATAATCAAACCTAATTTTTTTTTTGATATATATCTATAAGATGTCTATGTTCTATATTCTTAACAATCAACAATCAACAGGTCTAATTAATGATAATTATAAAGTGAGAAAGAGAAACAGAGTTCAGTTATTAAGGTCACAGAAACTCAAAAGGAGTATAAGGGAGAATATATATATGTGTGTGTGTGAATATATTGTTTTATAGTATTTACGGGGTTATAGGGTATAAGTAAAAAGTCTTCAGATTTTCACTTTGCTGGGCTCCGACACAGCTCGATGGTAGAAATCTCTGCTAGAGCGTCTTCTTGTTCGTCCTCTGCTGTTCCTCTCTTCTCGATCAATGGGCGCACTTCCTGTTTGCTGGAAGCCTCAAACAGCTAATCTCTGTATTTCTCCTGTTTTCTTCCACTCAATCGCAAAACAAAAAGCCAGCCACACCGATGGTCTTTCCTTTCTCTTTACTCTCTCGCCACACTGCACTCGCCAAAGCTCCTTGCAAACGCAATCCACTCCCTCCGTTTTTCTCATCCGCTTTTCAACTTGTCGGGTCACCGGGAATACAAACTTCTCTACCCTCTCCGTCGCTGCCTCTCGCCGCTCCGAGCACTCCTCCTCCTGACTCCACCGATCTCCTCTCTAGCGCACAATCGCAGGTATAGGAAAAAAGGCTTTAAATCTGCCACAGCACCTCCGATCTTCTTCTTAGCTTCCCGTCTTTGTTGGCTATTGCTGCTTCGCGCCCGCCATCAATGGCCGGCTCACCGCGTTGGATAAACAGAGCCGCCTGGTCCAGTGAGAGGTGGTCGCACCCACATCCCCACTCGCCTGGCTTCCTCTTTTGTCCGCAGGGCTCTCCGGGTCCCGCGTCCCCCAAGGGGATCCCCAAATGGCGCTTTAAGTTGGATGGTTTCATGCTTTCATTTGTTAGATTTTCAAAACAAATGACGCAAAGTGGAATAGGCTCATTTTCATCTCCAGTCCATGAGAATCCAAATTTAAGATATTCTTTGTCGTACTTGCGAGTTTTCCTTGCTTTTTTCTTAACAGGTTCTTTCAGAATTGAAATTGATTCATCGTTAATTTCATTATTTCCTGTTCGTTGATTGCTACTACAATCATTACTTTCTTTCCCGTCTTTGTTGGCTATTGCTGCTTCGCGCCCGCCATCAATGGCCGGCTCACCGCGTTGGATAAACAGAGCCGCTTGGTCCAGTGAGAGGTGGTCGCACCCACATCCCCACTCGCCTGGCTTCCTCTTTTGTCCGCAGGGCTCTCCGGGTCCCGCGTCCCCCAAGGGGATCCCCAAATGGCGCTTTAAGTTGGATGGTTTCATGCTTTCATTTGTTAGATTTTCAAAACAAATGACGCAAAGTGGAATAGGCTCATTTTCATCTCCAGTCCATGAGAATCCAAATTTAAGATATTCTTTGTCGTACTTGCGAGTTTTCCTTGCTTTTTTCTTAACAGGTTCTTTCAGAATTGAAATTGATTCATCGTTAATTTCATTATTTCCTGTTCGTTGATTGCTACTACAATCATTACTTTCTTTCGGTTTAGTAGTTCCAGATTTCAACCAGCGATCCATAATCTCTGTTAGGGATAAAAATTGTATTTTATAAAAATAATCAAAATCAGTGGAACTTAACTAAAGCACGATAACAGGCTCCCGGAACTAACTATTAAAGAAGTAAGTTGTCTCTGTAACGAAGTGCAGTATATTCATGCCATGTCACGCCTCACAAGACTGTCTAACCGTTAGATACAACTGCAATTCTCCGGCGTTTAAACAGCTCCGCGGCTCAACGTCAACTGTTAATGTTCCCGCAGTTTAAAAATGGCTGAACCCGAGCTGCGCGAAGGATGCGCAGAAGTTCCCGCCATAATGAGTTGCAATACGATGTACGATGGCCCCAGTTCCCGTGTAAAAACTGCGATACGCGCCTATTTCTTTCCTTGTTCTGTGGGCGCAGCTAAGCACGGTGCAGTGGATATTCCCATGTGATTCCCCACCAAACTCCGGTGCAACGCGTACCCCCACCAAACTCTTCCCGTACCCCTGGGGGTACGCGTACCACACTTTGGAAACAGTGAGATATATAAATAACATTCTATCAGAAATTGTTTCCTTAAAACTTTAACCCCAGAATATAAAATTGTTGGATCTATTCTATTATTGAATACAAACCTTTGCAGCAAGATCTTCAGTTTTCCACAGATTAATAACTTCACTCAAATATTAAAAATTAACTTGAAAAGAAATGATGCAAAATTAAATTAAAATTGATTGTGAAAGCCAAGACAATTGGCATTCTACCAGTCAAATAAAAACAAAAATATGATTTGCTTCAGAAGTCATAACAGGTTTGATGCATATAACAATAGTACATAACAACAATAGTTGTAAATCTTGTCCAACCCCCCCCCCAAAAAACAGGAGACCCTACATCATTTCTGACAGATGGCAGACCAGTCTCTTCTTGAAAGCTTCCAGTGATGAAGCTCCCACAACTTATGATGGTAAGCTGTTCCATTGGTTGATTGCTCTCACTGTCAGAAAATTTCTCCTTATTTCCAGGTTGAATCTCTCCTTGTTCAGTTTTCATCCATTATTCCTTGTCTGGCCTTTAGATGCTTTGGAAAATAGGTTGACCCTGTCCTCTCTGTGAAAGCTTCTCAAATATTGGAACACTGCTATCCTGTATCCTCTGGTCCTTCTCTTCACTAGACTAGCCATGCTAGTTAAGATCAGTGGTGGGATTCAGGCAGTTCACACCAGTTTAAACCAACTGGTTGTTAACTTTTTCCAGTTGGGCGAACCAGCTGATTCCACCACTGGCTGGCCCTGCCCCTCACCCCTCCCCTCCCAGTCATTCCTCACTTGGCCTGAAGAGGTAAGGGCGATGACGGGGGAGGGATACTTGCTCTGGGTGGGGCTGGAAATCTCTGCTGTAGAGGGTGGTACAAGAAGTGATGCAAGGAGTAGTGCATCCCTCACTGGCCAGAGTGAGGTAATGGTGTTGTTCTGGCAAGGTGGGGTGCACAGGCGGCCGAAGCAGCAGTGGTGATGGACAGAGCCTTAGTGTGGGAGTGAAGCATCCCTCTACTTGCCTTTTTACAGCAACAGATTCTGTCTTCATTGTGGTACATTTGCGCTCAAGACAGTCCTTGCCTCCCACCGCTTTGGGCTCAGAGCTGTAAGCCGCATCCAGGAAGCACTGCAGTGGAGAGAAGTGGCTGGGTCTGATTCTCTGGCACCTCATCTCTTGCTGGGTCTTGCTGCCCAACAGTGAGGGGTTTTTAAAAGATTTTTGCAGCAGGAAATGGCGGGGGGCTACTTCCGACCTTTGTTGGTGCAGGTGGCCATGCCTCGGTCACTCTGGGAGATGCGCAACCTGCTCTCCACCTCATGGCTGAAGTGGCCTGCTATTTATTCAGTTATTATTCAAACATATGCATCCATCCTGAATATAAAATTTCCAGATTAAGAAGTTGTTTTTTTTTCCAGCAAGGCCATTTTAGACTCTCTTTTGGGTCTTTGGGTAATTGTTATCTTGCATTAATATCAGATTCAGTATTCTTAATTGCTAAATCAAATGGTCTGCAGTGAAGTAACTCAGATGCAGAAGTATTGCTGGGCTACAGAATGCAGAGAGAATTACAGAAAGTTCTCTCATTTCAGATTAATCCTGCAATAGAGTTTCATGTTTAAACATTTCACTTTCTAAATTCACTCTACATATATTCCCTTTTGGCTTGAACAAGTGTGAATGTACTTTGCTGAACCTCCCTGGGTATTCAGTAGATTTACTATGAAATCACTTTATTGGCTATGGAGTTCATTAAAAGATTACTTTAAAGAGAAGATAAAACTGGATATTGTACCCATGAAAATTATATTAAAAAGTTTATGTGATTTCATCATTCTAGCCTTTTCCTATCCTCTGCAGGATGAAGGCCTCTTCTGCATGTTGCCATTTAATACAGTCCTGAGCCTCTTTTTGCCAATTGGGCCCTCAATACTTGCTGATGTCGTTGATCTTTTTGGTCTCTTTTGTGGATGCTTTTTATCAAGTGGGATCCATTCTATGACTGCCTTGGTCCACCTGCCATTAGTTGTTCTTGCTATGTGACCATTTCCATTTCCATTTTTTTATTTTCTTGATAATATTGTATACTTTTGTTTGTTCTGTACCAGAACAAACAAAGCAGGTCTTTCTATCTTGTCTTGTACTGCCGAGCATATATCTTTCCATGGCTCTTTGTGTCACTCGTATCTTTTGTATCGATTGTGAGGTTAGTGACCATGTTTCACTGACCTATTTTAGTTCAGATACACACTGATCGAAAAGCTTTCAAGCACACGGGAAGGTTGTTCTTGAAAATTATGCTTAGCTTGCTGAATGCCTGCCAACACACTATTCAATTTCCTTTATTGTTTCACCTTCAATTGCCATCCATTGGCCAGGGTATATATAGTGGTCTACTATGTCTAGTTCTTCTCCAGATATAAACAATTTTCTTTCTTTAGTGAATTTATTAATAAATATTTGATTTATAGAAAGCTTTATTTCAGAAGTTAAAAAAGAAGATAATGTCATGTTAAATGCAAATCAGAGTGATTTCTTTTATTCTTAAAAGGACAAGTGTCAATAAAAATTAATATTGAAACTTATCATTTTGTTTTAATAACTCATAATTGATTCCTATATCCAAGACTCCAAGTATCCTAATCAACAGTTCCACAAGATCTGTAACAGTTACTGTTTACAACAAATTGTTGAAAAAACTCCCATAGAAGGAGCTGTTATAGAAAGTTCTGTGCCTTTTTGTAATTTCATCAGCACTCCTGGTACTGATGATGCTATCTAGCCTGGTACTAAAACATCTGCAAGGGTCAGACAAAGAACTGAATACACTTTAAATCTAATAAAGCCACCTTCAAATGAATTCATTTTTATTTTAATATTTCCAAAATCCAACTTATAAAAATGTAAAATGTGAAAGGTATATACTGTATCTACAGTACATAAACTTTAGTTTTTCAGTGTTCCTTCTTTACTTTCCCAAAATATCCTTTCAGTATTCCATGTCTTCCTCATTCTCTTGCAAACTAGGAAGTTTACATTAATGCAATTTAATAGTTTTACAGAGACAAACATACAGAGAATAAAAGGAATAAACACATGATTTGTCTCTTGAACCCATGTGATTTACCATCATCAAATCCAGCCATTACACTAATACTGTGAACGCTGTTCAGCTTCTGGGACAGAAGATAAGTGTCAAGGATGGGAAATACCAAGTTACTATGTTGTTGTTTTTAAAAAAAGAGAATAATTGCTTACAGTTTGGCAAACACTTGTTAAACAGAATATGTAATGCATTCTCCAACCATATACTTCTGGATATATACAACTGCAATTTTCTTAATTTGTAGTCAGAAAAGATTGGAAATTGGTTTATTGGTTGGAGAAGGAGTAAACACCATATAATTAACAAGGGGTCAATATTATATTAGTCAAAGGTTGGGTCCTTTATCTTTACTGTCCAACATCTTCAAGCTCCAGAAGGATTAAAAGAGAGAGGAGGATATTTACCTGTGATTTAGACTCATTTTTGCTTACATTTCAGAAATTCAGGTATGTCAAAAAATGGGCATTTTAGTTTCTGATTGTACATTTCTATCAAGGTCAATAACTTGATTCTTTTGAAGTTGCTGAATAATATTAAAATTTAAAAATCATTGAGGCAACCGCAGTTATACATCTAAAATGAGAAGTGAAATAAAATCAAATGAGAATGGATTTCATTTCACTTTAACATACTTAATACTTCACTTTTCTTGAGAAACAGTACTGTAGTTTGTAGTCAACTGCTAAAGGTGATGTATTCACAACACAATTAAACAAGAGGAATTTGGATGCCAGCCAATGTTAAAGATCTATAGAACTAAATTGATGCAAAAATTAGTGTTTTAGCTTAACTTGGTTATGGATCAAACTATTAGGCTTTCCATTGATCTTTTTTTATCTGGAGAGCAGTAATTTTAATATGTGTTAGAATAAATCTATGAATAAAAGTTTTGTAACATTTTTAAAAATTATAAATGGGAAAGTCCAGCTGTTCCCCAACTGAAGGAATCCCCATGACATCAGCAGTCAAGAATTAAGTTTCATTTACCATGGTGTTTTTTTTTAAGCCAATATGATCCAGATGGTCGTTCTGGGTATTAAAGTGTGCCTGCTTTGTGATTTTGGTTTGGGACACAAGCTTTCTCTTTACAGTGCTGAAATAATTGATTTCATCCTGCTTTCCATAGAGGTACAATCCCAAGGAAGCAAAAATTGCTCAGTTATTTTTCAAGCTGGGGAACCATCTAAATGCCTTTATTGTTCTAAACATTCACTCTTGAACATTCGCTTCAGTATGATGTCATCAAGTAACTTTCTGAGATGCCAAGATAGTCAAGACTAATTAAATCCACCGTCTCTAGAAAATAATAAGTTACTATTTCAAACTGAGGGAAAAATCCTCACTCTCAATTTGTTTTCTTTCAGTGAAGAAACATTGAAATATATGGGATTTAATACAGTCATGACAGATTTAATAATTAATTTCAATGGATTCCCTTAAATACAAATATGCTTTATTATCTGAAAATTGCTTAGTTTTTGTTTATTTTTATTAATGACCAGAAAATAGAATACTAAGACTGCCCAGTAGGTGATGCCATCATTTGGAGTATGACATGGTCCATTCCTTGTACCCTGAATTTGAATTGTAGGCAGTGTTGTAAAAATGAGCAACAACTGAAGCAGTTACTACTTAATCTGACAAAGAAAATTACTTTCACAAAAGAAAGCTAAGAAAGATGCATTGAAATAGCTAACAAACAGCTGCTGGCCCCTCTAGTGCTTTTAAGCCTTCAGAATACTCTTGATTCCTTAAAGCAACAGTTACCAATTGTAAGATTTATCTCCAGAAGTAATAAAGTTTTGAATGTTTTCCACTCAGAATTTCCTCTCAGCTGCTCCCAAGCTAATGAAATTCTTTAAAAAGAAAGTCCTAGATATTAGTAAATGGAGTTAGCAGCAAAAATATATCTTTAAATTGGCTACCTAAGATCAAAACCATTTTCCAATTTGAAAAATACCTATCAATGAGTCTGATACAATTCTTAAGGAAGTCTTATTTTACAGTAAGATTTGGGTTTTCATAGTTCATAGCCAAATATGGGTACATCATCTGCCATATCACAATATGTATATGCCATTTTCCAGCCATTGATGATGTTGCTCACGTTTTGTTTTACTGTCAGCTCTATGTCTCTTTTAGGCTTAGATATTTCATATCTCAACTGGGGCCTGCATTGCAAATTGTCCTACTTCTTTCTGGGCTCTAAGATATATATTATGAGAATTGCTAACTTGATAGTCAAGGTAGTTCAGTTAAGAACTCATTATACTGAACAGATTGGAATATCATATAAAGATAATATATTTATCTGAATGCTACTCTGTATTTATCATATATGTATTTTCTTTTTATCCATTTTACTCTGGAATTAATCTTATCCATATGATCATAAATTGCCATTAAAAAATGATACAAAAACCTTTAATATAATGTTGCTATCCAGTAATTTTTTCAAATTTTCTTTCAAAGACCTACTTAAATGTGTAAGTGCATATCAACACCTACAGATTTATTTATTATTTATTATTTTATTAGTCATATTTCTATGCCGCCCACTTTCCGAGGACTCTGGGCAGCTTACACCAAAGACAATATACTAAATAGCATATTGCCCCCAACAATCTGGGTCCTCATTTAGAAAAACATTGCTTCTGTACTGCTGATACAACCATCTAAACTCAGTTTTAAAAACCTTCTAGGAATGGAGGATCCATCATATTCCATGGCATTGTCTTTATTTATTTATATTTAGTAAGAATTTTACATATAATGTCAAATCTAAAGAAGAAAATAGAAATGAAGAAAAGAAGAAAGGAAAAAAGGAAAAAAGAAAGGAAAGATTAGGAGGCATAATTTTTCACTTTTTCTTCAATAGATATTAACAAACCCATCATCTCCCCTTCTACTTAACTCTTCTAGGTTTCCCTTCAACTCCTTGCCACTGTATTTCATTATCAAAAAGCACTGATGGTCAGAGGAAAGAACAAATTTCAACTAACATCTGTGTGATAAATTTTCCAATATTTGCCATTCTATTTGTTACAGTTTCCCTCAGTGTTCCCCTAGATCCGTGATGGCGAACCTATGGCACGGGTGCCACAGGTGGCACGCGGAGCCATATCAGTGGGCATGTGAGCTCAGCTCCGGCACACATGCGTGCACCAGCCAGCTGATTTTCGGGCCTTCTGGGCCCACCAGAAGTCAGGAAACACACTGTTTCCGGCCTCCGGAGGGCTTCTGGGGGGGGAGGCCGTTTTTGCCCTCCCCAGGCTCCTAGAAAGGCTCTGGAGCCTGGGGAGAGCAAAAAAACGGGCCTACTGGCCTCATCGTGCCATCACGTGCCAAAAGCGGGGGGAGCATGGGGGGCGGGCGCATAGAATTATGGATGTGGGCACGCATGCGTGTGATCCCACTGCACTCCCCCCACTTTTGGCACATGATGGCAAAAAGGTTAGCCATCACTGCCCTAGATCTTAGTATCGTTTACTAACTCTGTCACCCTTCTCTTGATACATTCTGAAAATTTATTAATAGTGATAGCAAAACAGAATAACAGAATAACACGGTTGGAAGGGACCTTGGAGGCCCCCCGAGTCCAAGCCCTGTGCAAGACCCTATATCATTCTGGACAAATGGCTATCCAATTTCTTCTTTAAAACTTTCAGTGAGGAAGCACCCATGAAGTATGCATCTGAAGCCAAGCCATTCCATTGTTTAATTGCCAGGAAATTGCCTATTTTAATTTGTATTCCTGTTCTGCCTTTTACGGTTCTGTTTTTGGTAAGCTGTGCTATTTTTTCCTTTGTCATGAAGATAGATGCAAAGAGTGAATTAACCAGCTCTGCTTTTCTCTCTGCTGCTTGTCACTCCTTGCTATCTTATTAATGGATTGGTTGTTTCCTTGACTTTTTTCTTACTTTGAAAAAAACTTTTTTATTATTATTTTTGATATTTGTCAAGTCTTGCTTCATTCTGAGCCTAGCTTTCCTGACTTCATCTTTGCAGATTCAGGCTTATATGGTATTCAGGTAGTCTGCCTTAGTTGTGTCCCTGTTTTCATTTTTCAGAGTTTCCGAAGCTTCTTCTAACCAAATATATTTTTATTGGGTTATAAAATATTATAAAATACAAAATACAAAAGCAAATAAGAAGACAGTGAAGGGGAAGGGGAAGGGGGAAGAAGAGTGAGGAAAGGTAAAAGAAAAAGAAAACATTGACGTCCAACTCTATCTGTTGCAGTAGAATAAGGCATTAACAACAAATCACAACTTTTTGTTTCACCATAATAGTATGAACCAATGATTTCTACAAAAGTCTATCAGTCAATCTGTGAAACCCAAAATCAAAGTTTCATTCTTTTCCACATCAAGCACGAAGTTCAGAAGCAGTTTCCATGTGGAAACAAAAGCATTTATGTACTTTTCTTTGAGCAGAGTAGTCAATTTTGCCATTTCAGCCAACTCCATCAATTTCTGCAACCATTCTTCCATAGTGGGAATCGAAGTGTCCTTCCATTTTTGCCCGTACAATAATCTTGCTGCTGTCAACATATATAGTAGCAAAATTCCAAGCTTTTTCTCCAATTCTTTTTCCATTAGACCCAAGAGTTCTGCTTTCATATTTATCTTCATTTTCAGGATTTTCTGTATTAAAATATGAATCATAGTCCAAAATGTTTTTGTCTTATCACTTGTCCACGATAGATAGTAAAAGGTCCCTTCTTTGTTTTTACACTCCCAACCTACATTTGGCATACCTTTATATATCTTAGATAAGTTATCTGGTGTTAAATACCAATGATACATCATCTTGTAAAAATTCTCTTTTAAATTATAATTTAATGTAAAATTTAGACCTCTCGTCCACATGTTTTCCCATCGTTCAAGCAACACATTATATCCAGAGTTCCTTACCCACTGAATCATACAATGTGTCACATGTTCATTTTCCAAATTCAATTTCAGTAGCATTTTATAAATCTTAGCAATAATATGTTCATTGTTACCCCATAGTGAAGTTTCCAATTCATTTTTAACAAAGTTAAAGCCAAAACTTTTTATTCAATTTGAATTCTTTTTTCAATTGCTGATAAGTAAATAATGGCAAATGTAACCTTCTGATTTAAGGTCTTCCCTCATCTTTAGTATTGAGTCACCAAAATTGAAAGATAAAATTTTACCATATGTCAACCAATCTGGCTTTGCCACCATTTACTTTTGAAAAAAGGCTTCCTGTGGTGATACCCAAAGGGGCAACTTCATAGAGAGCTTTGTTTTATATTTATTCCAAATTCTTAGTATGGCACGTCTAACAAAATGGTTATTGAAATCAACATTAACTTTATTTTTGTCATATCATAGGTCATACCATAGGTTCCAAACTAAGTTTAAACTCTCTAAGTTTAATGAAATCAGATCTTTTAAAGTATAAGACACTGATTTGATTTTATTCTATTGCTTTTATATGCATTACATTGAATTCGAAGAGAAGAGAAGAGAAGAGAAGAGAAGAGAAGAGAAGAGAAGAGAAGAGAAGAATCTTTATTGACCAAGTGGGATTGGACACACAAAGAATTTGTCTCCAGTGCATATACTCTCAGTGTATGTACAAGCAACAAAGTGATAAATCATAAATCATAAGATACAATCATAAACTATAACACACAACCAACAAAGTAATAATCATAAAATACCAATGAGGTAATAAGAAAGATGAGAAGGATCATAGTAATACAGCCCTAATATGTGGTTAGATATCCTTAGGCATAAGACAGTGCTGTGGGAATTAGGTATTTAATAGTATGTGGGAGAGGGAAACTGTCTTTGTGTCTAGTTGTTTTGTCATGCAATGCCATATAGTGGCATCCTGACATGACTAGTTGAAACAGTTTATGTCTGTTTCAACTTCTGACGATATGACATGGTCACTCTCCCCCAAAGTTCCTGAAACTTCAGCCCCCTTTATTTATTTTATTTCCTTCTTTATTTTATTTGTATCTTACAAGTATGAATTTGAGCCTCAGTGGTTTACATAGTAAAATAAATGTAAACTAGCCACAATACAAGAGAATCAGAATCATGTATAGTTATGATTCTAAACCAGAAGTGAAAAGACGGTGAGTTTCAATCCACCCGTTGGCCCAATGTCTCAGCCCTAAGAAGCAGGCAAGACAAGAAAATCTTGTCAAGAAAAGTGCAGGGACGTGTCCAGGCAGCCACCAAGGTTCAAGATTGACTTGAAGTTACCAAAAAATAGCCAACCAACTCAAATCAACCTCCCAACACATAATATAAAACTTGAAAATATAAAACAAAATGAAAACAATAAATAAATAAATAAAATATTGCTCTCGACAGTAAAAATACTCCTTGGAACATCTTCAATGGGTAAACAACAATGGCACCAATCTGTCCTCTGCAGGGATTTGCTTCCCAAAGGATGGGTGCTGTCTGCGAAGATGAATGTTTCAACTCTCTCTATTTCCCAATTGTCCGCTACTAGTAGCAATTTTTCTCTTGATAAACTATTTCAGCTGGCACTTGTAGTCCTGTAAAAGTAGGCACTGTAGGCACCTAAGTGCAAAATTTCAAAGGGATTTATAGAATGGAGAGCAGGATGATGTGATGTTCATGTGAAAACCTGGAAAAAAGATATGACTGCTTTTAAGAGATGCCCCAGCAAATACCAAAACATCTCTTCTATTTGTTTTTTTTAATGTGTTTTAACTGATTTGTCAAATTTTGCAGTTTTCTATCCTAAGTGAGTTCAAAGTTTATAAAGAAAACCAGTTTCCAACTACCATGTTTTCTGCATTAACGAGTGATCATTAAGAATAAAATAATGCCCTAATTTCATAAATTTAAAACATTTTCTTCTAAATACTGAAGAAATGTGTAAGTTCTTTGCTAGCAGCAATGTAATCAGATAGGTGAGCATTCAATATAGAATGTTATTAATAGTATAACAGTGAGCTGGGACCCATACTCCAGCTTTAAAGCATCAGATTAGCAAGAATACATTGAAGATTTTTCTTCTTCACATATGTTTCAATCACATTAATACAAGTTGGATTAATTCAATTCAGGTCCCAAGATTAGGAGACAACTCAGTCTGGGTAATCATAATATTATTGAGCAATAATTGAACATGTTGGCAGAGTTATTTTTGTCTCTTAACGTTCAGTTTAAAATGGTTCAGTAGCTATAGTGCTGAAGTTTATTTTTTTTTAAATGAAAAGTCTTGATCAAGCCACCTTTTCCTTAACTGTATGGGTTTTTTAAAACATAATTGGGTATAAAGAAACATCTATGCTCCAGAAATCAAAGATGCGATTCATACCTAAATCCTTTTTTCCCTCTGAAGTGCAGTATAATTTACTTCCAGGTTGTTAGACAGAGAAAGCAAATTGGACACACCTATTTCCTCCATAAGCTATTTCACTTGCACTACTTGAACAAAACCCTGCAGGAGTGTGCATATCAGAATGTCGGATGTCATCTAAATAAGACTAAATAAGGTAGTCTCGAATTACAGCAGTTCATTTAGTGACCATTCAAAATTACAACAGCGCTGAAAAAAGTGACTTCAGTCCATTTTTCACACTTACAACCATCGCAGCATCCTCATAGTCACATGATCAAAACTCAGATGCTTGGCAACTGGTTCATATTTATGACAGTTGTAGTATCCTGGGGCCATGTGATCAGCTTTTGTGACCTTCTGATAAGCAATGGAGAAGCCAGATTCACTTAACAACTGTGTTACTAAATTAACAACTATAGTGATTCACTTAACAATTGTGGCAAGAAAAGTTGTAAAATATTCTATTCTATTATTGTAAAAGAATAGAATAGAATAGAATTCTTTATTGGCCAAGTGTGATTGGACACACATGGAATTTGTCTTTGGTGCTTATGCTCTCAGCGTACATAAAAAGACAAGATACATTCATCAAAAATCATAAGGTACAACACTTAATGATAGTCATAGGGTACAGATAAGCAATCAAATCATACTAGAAAACAATCAATATCAATATAAATTGTAAGGATACAAGCAACAAAGTTACAGTCATGCAGTCATAAATGGGAGGAGATGGGTGATAGGAACGATGAGAAGACTAATAGTAATAGTAATGCAGCCTTAGTGAATCGTTTGACAGTGTTGAGGGAATTATTTGTTTAGCAGAATGATGGCATTCGGGAAAAAACTGTTCTTGTGTCTAATTGTTTTGGTGTGCAGTGCTCTATAGCGTCATTTTGAGGGTAGGAGTTGAAGCAATTTATGTCCAGGATGCGAGGGGTCTGTAAATACTTTCACAGCCCTCTTTTTGACTTGTGCAGCACACAGGTCATTCACTTAACAATTCACTTAACAAATTCACTTAATACATGTCTTTCTTAGTAAGTGAGATTTTGGGCTTAATTGAGGCCGTAAGTTGAGGACTACCTGTACCCATAAGTATAGCCAATGTTAATTATGAACAGGTTGCAGCAAGTGTCATACAAGTATAGTGACTAATTCAGGGAACACTGATCTAGTGTGTATCTAAGAATGGCATGAGATAAATGATTCCTTTGAAGTTGTGAATAAAGATTCAATCTACTTTAGAAAAGCCATAGATTCCACATCAGGAATGTTGTGGGATTTGAGGACAAGTTCCAGAATTTGCTGATATAATGAGCTGTTTATTTACAAAGCATAGGGCAATTTCTCTGAGCCAGGAATCAGATCGACCAAAGAAGTGAAATTGTCTTCCCACATGAAAGGAAAGGAATTAGCATTCAGCAGGAAATGTTATAAGGTTCAAAGCATGGGCATGAAAAATTATATGGCATACCAGAGAGGCATTGCCAACTGCATCAGCCACTGGAAGGAATCCCACAGAAACTTCCCTCGGGTTATCAGGAAGCTAGAAACCACAATACTCTGGAAAAATCTAATCTATCATCAGCCATGTTGCCAAACTGCTGATGTAGTGAAATTTATCAAGGTAAACAATTGCATATGCATGGTACAGACTTCCAAATCTGATGAAAAAATGGAATAGGAAGCAATAGCACTTAAAGTCATATACCGCTTCACAGTGCTCTACAGCCGTCTCTAAGCAGTTTATAGAGTCAGCATATTGCCCCCAACAATTTGGGTCCTCATTTTACCAACCTCAGAAGCATCTCACAGCTTTGTGCATCAGCAGTGGAAATCTATGACAAATCCCAAAATATTGGCATATAAAAATCCAGTGTATTCTAGGTTCAAATAAAAATGTTTGTTATACTGCTGCAATTGTATTTACTTGAGATATTTTCATAAAGGACACTAAAGTTTCACTTTTGGTAATGATAGTAGTTGCCAAATTAGCATTGGAACTAATCTGAGAAGAAAAAGAAGAGAGTGGCCCTGGTAGCTGTAGAAAAATTTAAGAAAAATTTGACAAAAGAAGCTATAGCTTGAAGGATATCATATATTCATACTACAGTATGTGGTATTTGTACTATGGAAACCTCAGTGCTTTCAAAGCTACATTGTTTGCTTTCAAAAGTTTTTTTTTTTATTGCAAAACTTTTACAATTACATTTTCACCCCTTCCCCCCCCCTCATCCCACCCCAAACTTCCCAACCTCCCTAACCCTCCCTAACCCTCCCCTCCCCCCGGACTTCCACACAATATACTCATATCAGGTAAAAAAAAACCCTTAGTATAAAACTTATATAAAACTTGAACCCCTCCCTCCCCCTTATAATTTTTTAATGTTCATTACATTAAAATATTTCTATCTTGATATATCATTTTCAAATAAAAGCTATTTGATACTTCCTAGTTTGATATTTGTTCTGAACATAATATATCCATTTTTTCCATTCCCATTCATAAGTCTCTTGTGAACAGTCTTTTAAATATGCTGAAATCTTCGCCATCTCTGCAAAACTGGCCATCTTCAAAGTCCATTCCTCGATCGTGGGCAAAACTTCATTCTTCCAGTATTTACCTATCAATAGTCTCGCAGCTGTTATCATGTACAATATCAACTTTGTTTCACCCGAAGTAAAACCCTTAACCCAATAAAAACATTTGTGGAGAAAACTGAATTTTTTTCTTCAAAACATTCTGCATGACCCACCAAATTTTTATCCAAAAAGCCTTAACTTTCCTACAGGTCCACCAAACATGATAATATGTAGCATCTAAACAATCACATCTCCAACATTTTGGCTGAACATTAGGGTACATGCACGACAATTTTTTGGGGTCTAAATGCCATCTATAAAACATTTTATAGAAATTTTCCCTCAAATTCTGCGACTGTGTAAATTTAACATTCTGAACCCAATTTTTCCCATGTTTCCAACATCACTGGCTCCTCAAAATTTTGTGCCCACTTAATCATACAATCTTTAACCAATTCAGTTTCTGAATCCCTTTCTAACAAAACATTATAAAGCCTTTTAATATGCATTGGACCTTTCTCTTTTATATGTCTAACCAATTCTTCCTCATGCAACATAATACCAGTTTTTTGGTCCTCTTTCCATCTCAATTGTAATTGATTATATTGTAACCAAGTTAAGTTAATCCCTTCATCCAACAGTGTCTGTAATGTCTTCAACTGCCATCTGCCCGCATCTGTAAAAAGAACCTCTTTGTATAAACCCCCCCCCCCGAGTGACATTATATTTGTATTCCACATAATATGACCAAGATCCAGCCATAGCGGTATTTTATAATCCCATTTGAATCGGTGCTTCTTCCAAACTCTCATCAAAGAGTCTCTAAGTATATGGCTTTTAAATACTTTATCCACTTTGTTGTCATAAAATAAGTAAGCATGCCATCCAAATTCAAGATCAAAACTTTCTATATTCAGTATTCCAGTCTTTTTCCTTCCAAACCAATCACTTGCTAAAGTCAAAGCTGCTGCTTCATAATATAACTGTAGGTTTGGAAGTTTAAGACCTCCCCTTTCTGGAACATCTTGCATAATTTTCAATTTCACTCTCGGTTTTTTCTCGTTCCAGACAAACTTATTCACTCCAGTTTGCCAGTTTTTCAGTTGTTTTTCACTTTTGAGCACCGGAATCATTTGAAACAAAAAAAGAAATCTTGGCAAAATGTTCATCTTAACTGCTGCTATTCTTCCAAGTAAAGACAGCTGCAGTTTTTTCCAAGTCTTCATATCTTTCTGCACCTCTCGCCACAACACCTCATAATTATTTTGAAACAATTTCATGTTTGATTCTGCAACCTGAACTCCTAGATATTTTACCTTTGGTACAATCTCAAAACCTGCCCTCCTTTCAAGCTCGTGTTTACGATCTTGTGTCATATTTTTAACTATCATCTTAGTTTTTTTCTGATTCAGTCTAAAACCTGAAACTTTACCATAGTCTTGTATAATGTCCTTCATCTGGATTATTGATTCCATTGGCTGTGTTAGGGTAACAACCAGATCATCTGCAAATGCCTTTATTCTGTAATCCTTTTGCCTTATCATTATACCTTTCAAGATATTAGAGTCCCGTATTGTATTTAACAAGACTTCTAATGTTAAAATAAATAACAATGGAGACAGCGGACATCCCTGTCTTGTTCCTTTTTCAATTTTAAACTCTGTTGTCAAACTTCCATTAATAATAATCTGTGCCTTTTGCTCTTGGTAAATTGCTGAAACCGCCTGTATAAATTGATCCCCAAAGTCCATCTTTTTTAAAGTCTTTAGTAGAAAATTCCAATCCACTCTATCAAAGGCCTTCTCTGCATCCAGGAAAACCAGCACTGCAGGGATCTGTTTATTCTTCTCAAGATATTCCAATAAATCTATTACTTGCCTAACATTGTCCTTCATGTATCTACCCTCGATAAATCCCGCTTGATCATCATGAATCACCTTTTGAATTACTGGCATCAACCTGTTGGCTAATACTTTTGCATAAATTTTATAATCAGTATTCAGAAGAGATATTGGTCTATAATTCTCTGGTTTTTTTGGACCTGCTTGCTCTTTTGGTATCAAAGAAATATAAGCTGTGGTCCATGATGGGGGTATTTTACCCCCTTGTTGAATATTACAAAACAGATCTCTAAGTTGTTCCACCATTTCTGCTTGCAAATTTTTATAATACACTGCAGTCAAGCCATCCGTTCCAGGAGCTTTAGCTATTTTTAATTGTTTAATTGCTACTATTATCTCCTCCTCTGTTATAGGATAATTCATTCTTTCCTTTTGTTGATCAGTAATTTTTGTAACTCTTTTATTATCTAAATATTTTTCTATAAGTCCATTCTGCACATCATCTTTAGCATATAGTTTAGTATAATAGTCCACAAAAGCTTCTTTAATTAATTTTTGTTGAAAGATTTCTTTCCCTCCAATATCAATACTATCAATAGTCCGTGTACTCTGCTTTTTCCTTAATGTGTAGGCCAACCATCTGCCCGGTTTATTGGCATTACAAAATGTATTACGCTTTGCATATTGTAAGTTTGTTGCAACTTGTTCCGCCATAAGCATCTGAAATTGGTCTTTCAAAAGTTTTATAACACCACGTATTCTTTCATCTGTTGGATTTTTGATAAGTAACTGTTCTTTATTCTTTATTTCTACTTCCAATTCAGATCTTTTCTTTTGTCGAATCATTCTATGTTTAGAGTTCATATAAATGAGCACCCCTCTCATATAAGCTTTGCTCGCATCCCACACAATTTCAATTGGGGTACCTTTATTCAAATTTATTTCAAAAAATTCTTTCAAATGCTTTTTAAGTTCTATTATATTTTTTTCATATCTGAACAAGTTTTCATTTATTCTCCAAGAACGTCGCTCAGTCTTGCCATCTCAATTTCTGTCCATACAGGGCTATGGTCGGTCAAGGTTCTTGGAAGAATCTTTGTTCTTTTTGTCTTAACAAGTAGATCATCTGACAACAAAATAAAGTCAATCCTAGAGAAGGATCTATATCTGTCGGAAAAAAAAGTATAATCCAATTCTTTTGGATTATGTATTCTCCAAATATCTTTTAATTCCAAGTCTTCTTTCATATCAAAAAAAGTCTGTGGTAATCTAATCCTAGTTTTTGCCAAGCTCTTTTTATCTAGTTTAGAATCAATTACTCCATTCCAGTCTCCCATAATTAGATTAGATCTATAGTCCCATTGCAGTATTTTAGTATGTAACATTTTATAGAAATGGTCCTGTTGTTGATTGGGAGCATAAATTCCAATCAGAAGAATTTGGCCATTTACTGTAAGCAATTCGATTGCTATAAACCTACCATCTTCATCTGCTTCTATAATTTTAGCTGTTAATCTTTTGTTTACATAAATAACCACACCATTCTTTTTTTGCAAAGTTGAAGATATAAAATGTGTTCCTAATTTAGAATTTATCAAATATTTTTGATCTTGAGTTGTGATATGCGTTTCCTGTAAACAAATTATATCATTATTAAATTGTCTCAAGTATGCAAATAATTTCTTCCTTTTCTGTGCTGAATTCAACCCATTCACGTTCCAAGATAAGCACTTAATTGTCATCTTTATCTTCCTGAAGCATCGAGCAGAATAACCGAATATCTTCCGGAATCTTCGGTCTCGCTCCCCCCATGGCTCCAGTCTCTTGTATAGCACTCTTAGCTCCCTTTTCTTGTCTTTCCTGTTGTTGCTTTTCTTTAAGTTGCTTAGATTTTGCACGAGTTATGCGCTGATCCATAACTTCGGCCATCCGAACCAGGTCCAAGATTGGAGAAGATTCCAACAAGGGCTCATCCAAGAAACCTCCTTCAGCACCCTGCGTTTTCTCTAGCTCCACCTGCTTAGACTGTTCTTGCGGTTCTTGTTGAAGTTGCTTCTTATCACTCTCCTTAATCTCCAGGACTGTAGATGAACGTGGAGATGGTGTTCTTTCTTTAAAAATAGTAGTATAGAAATACTCCGCCTTCTCCACGGTATTCAAACGATGTCTTTCTCCCTTGTATTTCAAAATTATGCCAGTTGGGGCATCCCATCAAAATGGTATCTCTTGTTTTTGCAATTCTTTTACAAGAAAGCCAAAATCTTTTCTTGCTTTCAACATTTTAGGTGGTAGTTCTTTGTAAACTCCTATTTGTGCGCCCCCTACTTGCACAGAAGTAAGAAAGGATTTTTGCAGGATATCATTTCTTATTGTTCTATCCGTAAAATATATGACCACATCTCTAGGCAATTGTCTTTGTCTGGCCACCCAAGAATTCACTCTGTAGATTTTATCTATTTTGTAAAAAACCACATCAGGATTAATTTTTAAAAGCACTGCCAGAGCCTCAGCAGATCTGTCTCAAGTCCTGCCTGTCACCCTCTTTAATTCCTCGAAGCCTTATGGCAAATTCCATTGACCTGAATTGCATCATAACAACTTCGTTTTCAACTCTTTGCATTTTCTCATCAACATCAAAAATTTTATAGTCATTATCTTTCATCTTAACATTGACTTCTGATTTAAGTTCATCCACTTTAGAATCAACTTTAATAATAAATTCTGCGAGGCCAGACGCCACATCTGATATTTTTTTAGTCACCTTGCCATAATCCTGTTTCACCATATCTTTAATTTCATTAATTTCCTGCATAATTTCCTGTTGAGATTTTTGAAGTTTATCATCTATTTCCTGTTGGGATTTTTGAAATTTATCATCCAAAGCTTTAGAAATAAATTCTTTTAAATTTTCAAAATCCGAATCTTTTTTCTGAGTCTGTATCTGTTGAGCAGGGGGAAGCTGCATTTCATGTTTGTGTGTGGGGGATCCCCCCCTGCTATCTTTCCTTCCTGCTTCTTTGAGGCCATCCTGCCACGTAAGCTAGATTTTCTGAAGAGAAAAGTCCCTTTTCCTTTTCCACCTCCACAGAGACTTCTAAAAAAGTCCCCCAGGTTTAATCAAATAAAAACTGGAATAATGCAGAGTCAGATATTAAAATAAGAGTTTTTCTTTTTTCCCTCTTCTCTTGTTTCTCTTTATCACAAGCGAAGCAACTTTGTAGCAACTTTGTAACTTTGTAGCAAAGCAAGACGACTTCACAAATCCACTCTCGCTTGCTCATTAACTCTAGCGCTGGGCGCCATATTTTTTCCCAAATCACTTTCACTCGCTCATATTTTCTCTTGAATTAAAAAGTCAACAAAGCACTAATACTTGCGATTTCCGAGTTGCAGGGTTCAAGTTAGTATTTCCGCTGCTTATTAAGGTTGGTTCCATTCACTTTAAACGTTTGCTGCAGCCGGCTTGTTCTGCTGAAGGCAGAATCGTCCCATGCCGCCCGGAGTCTCAGCAGGTTGGGAGGGAGCTGCGCCTGTCTCCTCCCCAGAAGCAATTCCCTGGGGGCTTACAGGGGCTCAACCTGTACCCTGCTATCTCTCCTCCTTCAATCCTCTGGATTTTGGAGTTTTCAAGCTGCTTCTCGATCGCGAAGCGGCTCTACAGGCGGCAGGGCTGGCGGTCCTTAAAAAGGCACCGTCGTCGCCGAAGGCTAGCAAACCGGAAGTCTGCTTTCAAAAGTTTTATTGCCCGACTAAATGTCTATAGAGATTCTGAGTCAACCATGTCATGGCCATGGTTGTCTCAAAGATGCTTTTTCAAAAGAGACTTCCTTTATTTTTTATTTGAAGATGTTTCAGTTCTCATCCAAGAAGCATCATTAGTTCTGATGAAGTAAAGTGAAACATTTTCAAATTCAAAAAAAAAAGTCCAATTGTCTTTCGAAAAAGCATCTTTGAGACATTGCCCGACTAGGTAATAACATTGGAACTAGTAAGTGTGGGGTTTGCTTCCTCTTTATATACAGTAGTTTGCCCTGCCAGTGGGTGTGATTTTCTCTTTGGTAGCTGTTTGATTAGGATATTATTATTATTATTATTATTGTTATTATTATTAGTTAATCTTTAGTGAGATTCACAGCCTTTGAGGCTGGTTAATAGCTCAGCAGCTCGAGTCCTAACCAAGGACCTAGGAACTGTTAAGGTATCGTCGGAGGCTGTAAGCTGTTCTGAGTAAGGTGGTTTTTTGTAGAGTCAAAATGTTCAAGTCTGGCGCCCTTCCGGTTTGCTGCTGGCCGCCGCCAGACGTTCCTTTGGGATCGTCAGCTTCCATTGCCTGTCAGAGCCGCCGTTACAGCGGATGGCGGCTCGAAAAAACTCCGTTTCCAAGAGGAAACGGAGATAGAGCCGGCAGGGGTGGGTAGAACTCTCCGCAGAGTCCCAAAAGTTTTTTTTTTAACTTTTGGGACGGAGCGGATGAGAAGCCCCATATCTCCTGCCGTTGCTCCGGGCTTTGGGAGACCTCTGCCTATGCAGAGCCAGGCGTCAAGAGCAAGCCTGCGAATTCAACAGAATAATTAAAGAAATGACGAGCTGGACCCTTAATACTGAACCGCAAGTATTTTACTCTTCCAAAATCTATCTAAGAGAAAAGAGGAGAGGAAAAGAGGGAAAAAGAACCTTTTAAAATGGCGTCTGCTGTGGCTGGAGAAGGGCTAAAAGGGAAAGTCCTTCCGTTTCTTCTTACTATAATGTAGCGGAATAAATATCACTGGCTACATTTGTAGATAAAACCTCGCTCCTGTGCTGTTGATTGAAAAGAAGTTTTTTTTTTCCTTTTTTAAGGGAAAGTTCTTTCGTTTTCTATTTCTTCTCTCTTTTTTGCTAAATCTTGTCTGTGTGGGAAATGGCATCGGGACTTACACAGCTGGACAAATGGGGGGGGGAACTTCCCCTCTCAAGAAATTGCGCCAACAAATTTCAACTCTCCAGCATCAGAAACCCGATTTTAATATATTAGAATTTATCCTTGAAGAGATTGTAAGAAGGGATGAGATTGTGAACCAGCAACTTGAAAAATTTAAGCAGGAAATTAAAGAAATTGGTGAATTGGTGAAATCAAAGTTTGACTTTTTGAATCAAAAGATTTTAAAAGCTGCTAATGGTTTATCAGGCTTTCTGATTCGGGTGGATGCAAAGACTAAATTATTAGAGTCTAAAATGAAGGAAATTGAGGAGAATCTGGATGACATGACTCAAAAAATTAAAAAGGATTTGATAAACACTCAGGATAATAGCTCGGAAGACAAATCTAAAATGGAGACTGACCAAAAGATTGGTAATGAAGAAAATGTACAACAGAGGATTGAAAGAGAAGTTTTAATGATTCAATATAATTTTACAGAATATGCAATTAGACTGAGAGGTTTGCAGGAAAATAATAGAGATGATCTAAGGAAAATATCTTCTGAAATTCTGGCTGGGATCTTAAAGGTTCAACCTGATGAAGTGTATTGCAGGATTGATAGAATTTACAGAATAAACTCCTGGTTGGCAAAGCAAAGGCAATTGCCTAGAGATGTGGTGATCTATTTTACAGATAAAGAAATTAGGAATAATATTGTGCAGAACTCTTTTAATTCTACCTTGCAATTTCATGGAAGAAAGATTTGGATTTTTAAGGAGCTCCCGCCCAAGATGTTAATGGAGAGGAAGAAATTTGGCTTTCTAGTGACTGAATTAAAAAAAAGAAATATCCTATTCAGGTGGGACACCCCAGTTGGCCTAATATTGAGATATCAAGGAATAAGATATCAATTGCATACTGTTGAAAAAGCGGAAGATTTTTATCAAAAAATTTTAAAAATGAATTTAACACCTTTAGGCATAATACAGGATAAGCAAAAGGAGTTGGAAACAAAAGGAAAACATCAAATTACAGAGGCTGTGATGGATAAATTGTCTTTGGACTCCCTGGATACCCCAGCTGGACTGTCTATAAATAAGAGAGCAGTGTCATCCGACTCCAATGTGATGAACCATCAAATCACAGACAAGTGCGTAAATCAATCAGTTGATATACAAGTGACGGAGAAGAAAGATGAGATGATAAAACTAACCCAACAAGAACAACACATAAAGCAGAATGAAAATCAACTAGCAGACACACAATTGGTAGGCAAGAAACGAGGATGGAAATTCAACCCGGAAAAGAAAAAGAAAAGAAATAGATCGCATAGAAACAGCAATTTCTAAACTATGCAACAGTGATGCCAGGGACTTTAAAAAATGAATGAATATTTGAAAAGATAGTGGAGGCGAACAATTGTTTGATACTATCCTGAGGATTGTGGCAGATCTCTGCAAGGCCATGATTTTGGGATGTGAAAAGAGCCTCACTTTGTTGGATTTGAATCATCTAAAAAAATTTTTTTTTTTTTGGTAAATATATTATAATCATTTTGAGTTATAAGGCAGGAGAGTTTCGCCGGGGCATGCAGAAGATCTGGATGTTACTCAGTAGGATGATGGGAATTAATAATCCTGATGAATACCACAACTATAACCATATGGATATAATTATAATTATAATGTCACTCGGGTGGTTGTTTTTGCTTTTATACAGATGCGAGGATATCTACTACTGATGGGGGCAGAAGATGACTGGAGATTTTGAACAAACTGTTGCACCAGCATGTTATTTTACCCTATTATGGGTGATGGACTTAACAATCCAGAGGAAAGACATCAAAGAAGACACTATATGGATTATAAATTTAAAGTTATTGTTTTTTCCTTTTTTACAAAATGGAATGCATATATAGATATGTGTATATCTTAGTAATGTGGGCAGTGGATTATATCTAGAATTGTACTGCATGATTTTGTAGGAATTGAAGGGTTGAAATAGGTTAGTTTACTGATTGATTAGTTTAAGAAAAAGGATTCTTAAGTCATATACTTAGGGGAGTGGAGGACTTAACAATTCAGTGGAAAGATACTAAAGAAGATATATTTTTTTTCTCTTCTTTTTTTTTCTTCTTCTTTTTATAAAATGGGATGCATATATAGATATGTGTATATGTTAGTAAAGTGGGTAGTGGATTATATCTAGAATTGTACTGTATGATTTTAAGTTATATATTTAGAGGAGTGGAGGAATTGGACAGAATTGAATAAATGTTAAATTTGGATGCAGGGAGAAGGTCGATTTAAAATGTTATATCAATATATATAAAAGATTAAAGGTTAAATTGTAATAATACTCAATAAGCTTAACATGTTAAGGGTCAGTATTTCGAGAAGGGATTAAGGGAAAGGAAAGATATTATGTATGTAATTAGTTATGAAATAGCCTATTGTTGTGAAGAAGTCACAGGGGGGGTTGGGTGGAAAGGGTGGGTTAGGGAAGAGGGGGGGGGAAAGGGGGAAAAACTTGTATTTGAAAACTTTTTCAATAAAAAAAAAATGTTCAAGTCTGGCAAATTTAGAATTTCTAAATAGCGGGGTAGCCCTTTGGGTATTGCTCCAAGGGCTCCAATTACAATCGGGATTATTATTATTATTATTATTATTATTATTATTATTATTATTATTATTATTATTATCCTTGCTTATCTGAATGTTGGCTGCTGGTGCTTTTATTTCATTAGCATTTTTATTGTTTCTTTTGAAGGATGGATAAATATGTATTTCTTCTATTGTGATATTCTATGTCTCGGTGTCTTCTACATCTCTTCTATTGTGATGATGATGATAATATACATAGATGTTACTGTACAATATATAAATGTCAGTGGTGGGATTCAAATTTTTTTACTACCGGTTCTGTGGGTGTGGCTTGTTGGGCGTGGCAGGGGAAGGATACTGTAAAATCTCCATTCCCTCCCCACTCCAGGGTAAGGTTACTGCAAAATCTCCATTCCCACCACACTCCAGGGGAAGGATACTGTAAAATCTCCATTCCGTCCCCACTCCAGGGGAAGGTTACTGCAAAATCTCCATTCCCACCTCACTCCAGGGGAAGGTTATTGCAAAATTCCCATTTCCTCCTGATCAGCTGGGACTCAGGAGGCAGAGAATAGATGGGGGTGGGGTCAGTCAGAAGTGGTATTTACCGGTTCTCTGAACTAGTCAAAATTTCCGCTACCAGTTCTCCAGAACTGGTCAGAACCTGCTGAAACCCACCTCTGAAATAAGTGTACTGATTATGAAAACTTATGCAACAAGGATAAGTAATATCAATAGGTAATATTAATATCTTAAGTTGCACTTTTCATATCAATTTCCCAACTAACAAAAAGACTTTGGAAAATGAGAAAAGCAGCAGCAGAAGAATGAGATGGCAATCTGAGTGGCAAAGGAGCATGGTGGTTCACATGATTGGGATGCTGGGTAGAAGCTTAAAAAGAGAGAGTCTGGCTTGACTCTCCCTTTTAATTTGCTTTTAAGTTTTATACAAACTGGGTGTTTTTAAATTTGTTTTTTGGGCCAAAATTATTTAATGTACTTTTAAATGGTTTTTAACTTTTGTATGATGCATTTTTATCTTGTGGCTGTTCACCGCCCTGAGTCCTTCGGGAGTAGGGCAGTATATAAATTAAATTAAATAAAAATAAATAAAATAAAATAAAATAAAAACCAGAGTGCTGTCATGGGGTGCGGTGAACTCCCATTCTTCACTCCAGCTCCTACCGGGGACATGAAAGAAGCCCCCAACTGGGTGTCCCCTGGGCAATGGTGATGTCACCAGTTATTCCTTTCAAGCAGGAAGCACCACGATGCTTCCGTCACAAGTGTGATGTGATCTGACTGGCATCACAAAGAGCACCAATTTGGGACTTTCCCCCTGGTGAGTACAAACCATTCTGAATGGCAGGAGAGACAAATATCATACTCTATTCAGCCCCAGTCTGCTGTTAAGGTATTTTCCTCCATCTCTGTTTTCCTGCTTCCTGTTTATACTAGTGTTTTCTGGTTTGTGCTGGTTACTATCTGACTTTAACAGAAGAGAATATATGATGAGCCTGGTTGTTTGGTTACAGTCGTTTTATTACCTATGTGGATAACATCATCAGTGCTGCTGATGTTACTTAGTGAAATAAATGAAACATCTGCAGCCAAACAACCAAGGTCAGAGAACACCAAGAACTCCACACTATCTGGCTTGTCTGCTATGTTTTGCTTCTACACAATATTCTGAACTTTGATTGGCCACTGCATGTGGTGGCACGAACACCCCTTCACTCACATCAATGGTTGCTGCCTTGCATACAATGAGGGGGAAAAACCCTTCCTGTGTTTTTATAGGTTTGGATCAGTGATCCTGCTGTAGCTACTATTATGGGAGACAGTCAATAGTGCAGGGTATAATATTTACATGATATTTTTATAATTCCCCACCTCATAAAATATCTGAAAAATTCTGATTTCTTTTATGTACAGATGTTACTAATGGATCAATATGATACAATTTGCTTGAACATAGACAAATTCTGCTATTCTTTCTGTAAAATTAGGCAGACTGACTGCCCATTGATGATCTTTCCACTAAATGTTTTTCATTCTGGTGTGTGACTATAATAAGATATTATTTCTCTGAGCTTCAGTTTTCACCGTTATTGTTGTTTAATCAATTTACAAAAAAAATAGCGAAATGTTGACTCTTTCTTTTCTTTGTTTCTTTTTCATTTAGTTTCCAAAGAGCCCAAGACCTTGAGATTATTTGATAGTATAAAAACAATGCTGAAATAAATTGATGGATTTAGGTTTTGCTTTTTTTTTAAAGCAGCAAAGTGGGTAGTTTATTAGAAAAAATGTAATTTAAAAATTCCAGTTTTTGAACATACGACTCTGCATGTTAGGGAAATGTTACAATTATTTCACTAAGAAGAGATTCCTACTACAGTATCTTCAACAGAAATTAATAAGTCAAACTTAAGAAAATATAAGGCATTTTAAAAAGCTGATTGTGTATTGTCCTGTTCTTGGCATAATCATCTTTATTTATTATGCTGATTTTTTTTTTTTGTTTTAACTCATTACATTTATATACACCAACTGTTTGTTTGTTTTTATAAATGTTTTTTTATTTTTTTTAAACAAAAAGAAATCATAAAACGCATCTTTTCAGAACAAAGCTTTTGCTCCGGTCATAAATTAAAACAAATCATTAACAAATCTTATTTTCAATTAACAAAACTCAATATTTTAAACAAATATTTCCCTCAAATCTATCTATATAACTATGCCATTATCCCCAAAAACCCATTACTTAAATCTTAAATCCTAACCAGTTATCAATTCATTTTTCTCTTTCATTTGCTTAGATGGATATTTTAACAATATAAATCATATAATTATATTAAACAGATTAAACATTCATTAATTATTTAATTATTATTAAACCTAACATGCATTTTAGCTTAACTATCACTCTCAACATACACCTCCTCATTTTAATTATCCCACCTCTTTTTATTATCTTTGATGTTAAACCATCATTTCTATTTCTTGACTGTTAGTCACAGCATAACCCTTTGTTATGGCTGTTGTATATAGCATATTTTTATTTTTTGGCCATTACCCAGCATGCCCTTTGCTTGGCTGTTAAACACAGCATATTAATTTTGTTTTTTGGCCATTACACAGCATCTTCAGGTTTGTTTGACTGTTGAACACAGCATCTCTATTTTTGTTTTTTGGCTGTTACACGGCATATTAAGTTTCGTTTCGGCTGATACCCAGCATGACCATTTGTTTGGCTGTTCAATACAGCATATTATAGCTTTTTGACTGTTAAATACAGTATGTTCATAGCTGGTTTACCAATCTCTACTTAAACCTTTCTTTGCTGTTTCCCTCCATCTATGCTTTTCATTTAATCATATTTTTCTTTATCCTTTTTCATAGCATTCATAACATTTTAACCTTGAGACATGGTTCTTCCTTAAAACATATTTTTAAGTATATTTTTAAATTCCTTTTAGCATTTTCAATTAATCATATTCACCCTTATTCTTTACCTTAACATTTTACCATTAAAACATAGTTCTTGCATTAAACATATCTTTACACGTATTAATTAGTTTCATTTAACATTCTTAATTTCTATAAAAGCCTCCCTTTAATTTATTACAATCACCTTGACTTTATTTTATTTTTAATCACATTATCTTCATTTCCTCGTCTGCAAACATAAATTTCCTTCCATTTTCCAAGTTTTTAATTTTATTCTCTATAAGTCCAATTAAATCTTTTTTCATATTTTTATTCCAGATATAATGTATCAAATCTCTTTCTTTTAAGGCTGCATTTAATCCTTCTTCTATTACTGCGCCAACATTCAAATTATTATTTGTTCAACTGTAGGAGTTCCATTGTAGATTCTTTTTCTTTTCACCAAAGTCCAGCTGCTTGCAGTCAGGAAAGAAAAATCCTCCTCCACAGTTCAGCATTTTTTTTTTCTGTAGAGCTCAAAGTTCTCATAACAAAGGGAGGTTACAAAGTTCCTCTTTACGCCAGGTAATGTCTCTCTATAATCCACATTTCCTGTTCGTCATGCAAGACTCCATTTTGTATCTTATTATATAACCATCCACTTTATTTTCTTCTTTTAGTTAAAAAAGTATCAAATCTTCTTTTTTTCCCCTTAGTCCAATTCAAATTTTTAAAGTGTTTAATCCTTTTACCATATCTCTAAATTAAGTCTCTTAGTTCTGTTCCAAAATTAGTTGTTTCTCGGGTCTTTGTTCTTTAAAGTTAAAAAATTTCCAAAGCCCCTTTGTTGCTTAGCCGCTGTTTTAGACTAAGGGTCTTCTAGTTATTAATATAGCTCTAAAAGTTGTTACAAGCCTGGATTGTCACTCACCCAGCTCAGTTTTACTTCGCTTTCCTCCAGCACTTTTCTTGCCCGGTTGTCCCAGCTTCGTGTCAGTTGCCATGGCTGCCGCTCCCCGCTGCCGATTCACAGAGGGTTCCCTCTGACCTCCGAGGAACTTACCTGTTCCTCTCGGTCTTCCGAGGTATCCCTCTTCTTCCCCTGTCCCTGCAGGACAGGTTCGGTCCACAGATCCATCGGCGGCGGTTCGGCAGCCAGGGTTTTCATGGGACTCATCAGAGCCCACTATTTCCCCGACTGTCTCGCCGTGACATCAACCAGATGTCCTCTACACCAACTGTTTTTGACTTGCTAAATGAATCCTTCTGTTTGCTTCTTTAATGTGCTTTTCTAACCATTGCTATGTTTTCCTTTCTTAACTTTTCTTTGAATATTGTTATATTACTGATTATGTAATGATTTGCTTTGCCACTTTTCTGTTCACATTATCAACTGTCCCAAAGGTGCTTTTTTCAAGAGGCAACTGGACTTTCTGGTTTTTCTTTGAAGATGTTTCACTTCTCATGCAAGAAGTTTCTTCAGCTCTGACTGGATGGTGAGGAATGAAATGATTTATAATCCTTACAGACAGCTGATCATTTGCATTTGTTTAGAGAGTAGTTGAGGCCACTGGAGATTTATCTGTGTCCTCAGGATCACCTGAGTAGTGCAAATGGGTGTGGAGGCTTCTTGGAACTGCTGAAAGGATTGTGTTGTAGACTGAAGATAGATGCAGAGGTGGGATTCAGCTGGTTTGGACCAGTTCGGGTGAATCAGTTGTTAAATTTTTGCACAGTTCAGAGAATCAGCTAATCGCACCACTGGCTGGCCCTGCCCACCCCATCCCTCCCAGTCACCCCTTATCTCACCTGCTTTGGCCATGGCATAGCAGCCGCTGCTCTCTGGCTCCCTTGCTCACTTGCCTCGGAGAGTCTTGGAGAGTCACAAACCAATTAGGTGTACTAAATTGTCTCCTGCAAACTCCACTCCCTTTTTGCTCCTCTTTTATTCCCTCTGGGAGGGGCCATTCCCAAGTAAGGGGCCTTACTCCCAAGTCGACCCTTGTTCTTTAGCTGTTCCCTTCATCTGGCAACTCTGCGCATGTCCAGACTGGGAACAGGCTCCAATTGTTTGTCTGCCTCACTGAAGCACTGACTCTGAAGGCAGCTGATAACTGGCATCTGACCCTGGCCCCCTCTCTGCCTTCAACACAGAGCCCTCATCAGAGCCTTCCCCAGACTCCAGGACTGGCCCATGTTCCTCCCCAACCTCCTCACTGTCTGAATCTGCTGGCAGTTCTGCTGGCCGCTGGCGGGCCACAACAGAGTTCTATGATAGTTATATAATTGCAAATGAGGGACAAGAAATAGGAGAGTTATAACATCAAAGGCAAGAGGAAGCAACAGGAGAAGAGAGGAAGACACAACAACAAGAAGAAGAAATAGAGAGAGCAGAATGAGAAGGAGCAAGGGCAAAAGACCAGAGGCAAATAAGAACAACTAGCAGAGTAAGACCTATATATAAATAAAGGAGATGGAGGGGGAAAGTGGGATGTTGTCAATAAACATAAAGGGACTGAAGTCCCCCATAAAAAGGGGAAAAAATTATACATGACTACAAAAGTTGAAGCTAGATATAATTTGCTTCCAAGAAACCCACATAAAAAAGCAACACAGCAAATTATTGGAGTACCCCAAAATAGGGAAATTATATTTCTCATCAGCATAACAAAAGAAGAGAGGTGTAGCTCTATATATTAAGGAAACAATAAACTCCAAACAAATATATACGGATGAAGAAGGAATAATTTTAATGGTGGAGAAAGTGATGAACCAAAAAAAGATACTGTTGATAGTAATATGCACCAAATAATAAACAACAAGAATAAAATATAATAATGGCAGAGAGATTAAAAAGATTTCTGAAGGAATTTATTCACTCGGATCAAAATGGATTCCTATCAAAAAGACAAATTAAAAATAATGTAAGATTTATTCTAGACACGTTGGAATATTATGAAGCACACTCGGGAAAGCAAATGGCGTTGATTTTTCTAGATGCACAAAAAGCCTTTGACAATGTAAATTGACAATTCATGATACAACAGTTAGAATATATAGATTTTGGAGAGAAGATTATAAACACGATTAAGACAATATATCATAAGCAAATAGCAAAAGTAATAGTCAATGGGAATTATACAGAGAATTTAAATATATAAAAAGGCACAATACAGGGATGTCCACTCTCCCTATTACTATTTATATTAACATTGGAAGTGCTAAATAGAAATATTAGACAAGGTTTAGAAATAAAAGGTATGGAAATAAAAAAGAAAAAATATAAACTACAAGCATTTGTAGATGATCTAGTATTTATTTTAGAAGAACCACTGAAAACTGGCCCTAAGTTAATGGGAAAAATAAGAATATGAAGAAGTTACAGGACTGAAAATAAATAAAGATAAAATTAAAATATTAGTCAAAAATCTTACAGAAAAACAGAAAGATGAATTGACAAAAAAATTAGACCTACAGATAGTTAAGAAAGTAAAATAGTTGGGAATATACCGTATTTTCCAGAGTATAAGACGCACTTTTTTCCCTCCTAAAAGAGGTTGAAAATTTTGGTGCATCTTATATTCCAAATGTAGCTTTTTCAAAGCTTTTTTTCCAGCCCTAATGAGGCACTAGCAAGTGAAGCGATCTTCTGAGCTTCGCCTGCTTTTCTCATTGCTTCTCTCTCCAAAGATCAGCTGTGCTTAAGAAGCTGGTTTTTATCCCCAAGCAGGAGATAAAAAGCGCGCGCGCATGCTCAAAACCAGCAAACTAATGTGCTGAAGCTGACCAGACTAAGGACACTAGTCAGATGAATACCTGGTAGGCAGATTTTTTTTCCTATTTTCCTCTCCAAAAACTAAGCTGTGTCTTATACTCCAGTGCGTCTTATACTCTGGAAAATATGGTATTTAACAGCAAGATGTGTAACAATTAAAGAAGATAACTATATAAGACTACTACAACAAATTAAAGCAGATTTGGAAAAAAGGGGAAATTTGCAATTATCAATGGTAGGAAGAATTGCAACTATAAAAATGAATATTTTGCTGAAGCTCCTTTTTTTATTCCAAACGATCCCCATAAAAATAGAAAAAAATCTTTAATGCGCTAAACACAACAATTTTGAAATTCGTTTGGCAAGAATAAGACTGAAAATGTTGCAAGAATCTAAAAACAATGGGGGCTTTGGACTACCAGATTGGGACCTTTATTATCAAGCTTCCGTATTAACATGGGTGACAGAATAGATAACTCTCAGACACAGAAGATTACTGTTTCTGGAAGGTCATGATTTCAATTAGGATGGAATGGCATTTTTTATGGCATGATAAAAATAAGACTCATAGATATTTTCAAAAATATTATATAAGAAATGCTCTACTCTTAGTATGGGAAAAGATGAAAGCAAAAATACCCCAGTTTGGCTCTCAACAATGGAAGCATTTACACATCCAAATGTAGTAAATCTGGAAAAAATCTTAACATATAAAGATATTTTGTATGCGGAAGGGGACCTTAAAACTAAACAAGAGTTACAAGTGTGGACCTATCATGGTGGCCACATATGCAAATACAATCAAGACACAAGAAAGATGTTAAGGCATATGGCTTCTACAAAGAGCAAACAATATTTGGTAAAATAATGTTGGGGTAGTTGAAAATTTAGTAAAGAAACTATAAAATTTCTTGTTAAGTTTAAAAATGGAAAACGAACAGGTAAAAGAAACAATGATAGTATGGGGAAATTTTTTTGGATATACTATAGAATTACATAAATGGCAAAAATTCTGGGAAAGAAACTGGAAATTGACAGTGGCAACTACCTATAAAGAAAACCTATACAAAATGTTTTATAGGTGTCATTTACCACTGGCGAGATTAGCAAAGATGTTTAAAAACATGTCCACGAAATGTTGAAAATGTAATCAGACACCAGGCACGTACGATCACATGTGGTGGACATGTGTGAAAGCAAAGAAATATTTGACCAAAATATACCGTTAAAAAAAATGTTAAAGCTGCATATAGATTATAACCAGAAATACTTTTGTTAGGTATAGTACTAGAAAAGTATGATAAAGTATGATGAATTTGTATTTAATATTACATGTTTTGACAGCAGCAAGAATTGTATTTGCACAGTACTGGAAAAATGAGGAAACACCAAGAGAAAAAGGAAAAAAATTAGATTTTGCAGAAATGGACAGACTGACATTAAAGATAAAAGAAAAAGAAGATTCAGAGTATGGGACTTGTTTTATTAATGGTTGGATAATAGAGATAGAAATTAGGAGCTGGAAAAGTATTATTATGTAAGCAAATTGACCCAGACAATACACTGTTCACAAAGCACTTATGTATGTTAAATGAAAATGTATAAATAAACTGTTAAAAAAAACCCACCTCTCCAGACCTTCTCAAAGACCCTGGCTATTTTGTTCTTCCTAAGACTGAGAGACAATGATTGGCCTAAACTCACTAAGCTGAATTCATGCCTAAAACTGAAATAAGGCTAGATTCCCAGTTTCTATCACAGTGTCTTTACCAAACTGTCTATCTGTGAACCTTCTGTGCATTGAAAGAATCCTTTCAAAATAAATGGCCAAAGTAAATTTGTGGCCATCCATTTTAGGGTGAATTTATGCAAACCCATGAGTTTATTAGTTACTCTTACTTATCCAGATATCTCTGATGGGAATTCAAGGTATTCAATGAGATCCTAGCAACAGTAGTCCATTTAATATTTGGGGCTTTAAAGTTAGAATTCTGTCTGCGTGCAACTGTCCTTTTGTTCTGAAAACATAATCTAGAAGACTGAAGACTTCTAGAAACTGACTCTACACTTTGCATTGTTAATTTAAAAAAATAAATTGGCATTTTCTTGATGATTCTCTTAGATTTTGAAAAATGCAATCCAACCCTCTGCTATCTACAAGGAAAAAATGTAATGCATTTTTTAAAATACTGAACTATTTCCACAACTTCTTCCTATAAGCTTAGAATATGTAATTATTATTAATATGCTAATTCAGAGAGCCCCTAGGGAGAGTGTGGCAGTGCATGGGACAGCTGTTTGGGAAAGTGGACTGAATAGGGAAAGCAGGCTGGCCAGGGTAGGGAGGAGATTTAGCGTTACAGAGGAAATGTCGGTTAGGGTTTTGGACCCAGCTGAAGTGAAACTTCCTTCAATTGGCTTGGTACAAGATGAGACATTCGATTCTGCCTGTTTGGAAACTTTTTCCTCACTTTCACAAATGGAGCAGCAAGAAGTACTTAAAAAACTTAAAGAGACGAGGAAGCTGCTGAAGCAGACTATTTCTTCTGCCACTCCTTTAGCGTCGATAGCTCTACCCCCTTCAAGGCACAAGGCAGCTCCGGAGAGTCAGCAGCCTATAAACCCAGGAAGCCTGATGCCCACGTCTATACAGCACAAGGTACCAGAGACAGTAGATTTGATAACACAAAGTGTTGTGGGACAAACATCGGAGATGGAAGGCACCCAGGAAGGAATCCCCCAATCCCCCTTAGTGGCAAAGATGATACCAAGAAACAACACAAACGCGGTGCCTCATGCAAAATCATTTACCGTAGAGGCAGAGATTAATAGAGCCCATAGACCTGCAAGTCCGAAAGTAACAGGCAGTGCAATGATGCCCAAACAGACTTCTATTGAACTCAGGCGATTAAATGGGTGTGTGTGTGTAAACGAGGGAGGAGGGGTAGGAGAGATTATCCAAGAAGCCTGACTAGGAAATAGCGAGCAACCACGTCCTTCAAGAGTGCACTTCCTCTCTTGGAATGTGGCAGGATGGAGAGGAAGTTGGTGCACAGATGATTGTATTAAATTTTTAAATAGGTACCATGTAATTGCCTTGCAGGAGACATGGGTTAGCAGCGATGAGACCCCAATTGAGCTCCCCGGGTTTAATATTTGGCAGCTGCCAGCAAAGAGAGTAGCTAAAAAAGGAAGAGCCTCTGGAGGATTGGGCATTTTGGTGAAAGCCGAACTAGGATGGAAGGGAAATGAGATATGCTTGGAGAATGGCCCTCTATTTTTTCAAGCAATCCATTTGGAATATGAAGGGAAGTCAATGATATTTGCAAATGTGTACGTCAACCCAGCAGTGGGGGATTTGTGGGAGGCTCTAGAGGTAAAAATATTAGAAATACGGAAAGAATTCACAAAAACACCTCTAATTTTGGCAGGAGACTTTAATGCGCGTGTGGGTCCCTCGTTGGAACCTTTTATTCAAAACGGTACAATTCCTGAGGGATATTTACATAACAAACAATCATGGGTCTCCCAAAACAGGAAAAAGAACAAAGATGGGGGGAAATTTCTAACTATGGTATATAACTGTAACCTCCAAATTGTAGGCCAGTACTCGGAGCTCAGAAGGTACCCCATAACTTTTTTTGGCCCCAAGGCATGTAGTTCTATTGATTATTTTTGTGTCTCTCACAGCCTAGTAGCAGGGGCAACTTCGGTCTTGAGGTTACCAAGGTCAGAAAGTGATCACCTTCCTATTGCGACGTCCCTGGCAATCCCTTCAGATTTAAGGAAAAGGAATCAATCAATCCAACAAATAGGCCTCAACTTAGAAATAGCCCAAGAGAAAAGATTAACATGGAAGAGGGTTGATAGCAAAGCAGTGACTGAATTCATGAATTCACCATGTATGGAAGCCTTAGCGCATATATGCGCAAACAGTACGAGTGAACAAGAGCCTATAGTAAGGTGACCAGATTTTAACATTGGTAAAGAGGGACATTGTGGGCGTGGCTTATTTTGTGGGTGTGGCTAGCTGGTCATGTGACTGGGTGGGCGTGGCTAGCTGGTCATGTGACCGGGTGGCCATGGCTATGTGTATAGGGTAAGGTGAACAGATTTTAACATTGGTAAGAGGGACACCATTGTGGGCGTGGCTTATTGTGTGGGCGTGGCTTGGAGGCTATGTGACTGGGTGGGCGTGGCTAGCTGGTCATGTGACCGGGTGGCCATGGCTGTGTGTATAGGGACTACTCAGAGGGCTGAAAAGTCATTTCTGACAGGTCCTCACACTTTTGACTGGTCCTCACACTTATGACCATCCTCACATTTATGCCCGTGCAGCATTCTTAACAACCATGTCACTCATTTCACAACTGCTTCTCTTCACCATGGTGACAAGATAGGGCAAAAAACGTAAAATGTGAGGACAGTCGTAAGTTCGAGGACTGGTCAAAAGTGCGAGGACCAGTCAAAAATAACTTTTCAGCCCTCTGAGTAGTCTATATGCACAAAAGGACTAACCAGAGGGCTGAAAAAAGTCATTTCTGACAGGTCCTCACACTTTTGACTGGTCCTCACACTTATGACCATCCTCACATTTATGCCCGTGCAGCATTCTTAACAACCATGTCACTCATTTCACAACTGCTTCTCTTCACCATGATGACAAGATAGGGCAAAAATGTAAAATGTGAGGACAATCGTAAGTTCGAGGACTGGTCAAAAGTGCGAGGACCAGTCAAAAATAACTTTTTCAGCCCTCTGAGTAGTCCATATGCATAAAAGGATACAGTAATAGAGAGGGATGAAGGAAGGGAAGGGAAATTAGAGTAGGAGTGACGGTTAAGAGAGGGAGGAAGAGAGGAGGAGAAGGAGAAAGGAAGAGGAAGTAGGGAGGAGAAGAAGAGGGGGGGAAGAGAAAGTAAGAAGGAAAGAAAAGAGAGGTGGTAGGTTTGAGGAGAAAGATTGCTGTACAATAAAAAAGATGAAAGGGAAGAAAGCCAACCCCAAACAAATATAAAGATATTAAGATAAAGAATGAATTGTTAAACTTTAAAGAATAAAAGAGAACAAATATGAATAAATAGCAATAATTAGAAACACACATACATACAATGTATTTTCTTTGAACAGAATATTTGGCTGGTTCACAAATTTAAACAGTGTTTAGTCATTTCAATTGAATTTACAATTTCTATATTTCCTTTTTGCCATATTTATTCCTCATCTATTTTTTTAAAAAAACAATTTTACCCTTCATCCTCATCTCTAATCTTAATCAAATTCAATTTTTCCCTTCTATTCTATTTTATACCCCTTCCCATTGTCATCTATTTTTATATCCATCCTCACATTGGTTAATTATGTAATTATGTAATACAGTTGTTTAATACAAATTCAACATTTTAATATAAATCAATTAGTTATATAACTATCTTTTTTGTATATTAATCAATATGAACATGAATATTCCAATTATTTCCATGCAATCCAATTTCTTACAAATCAATTAATTATACTTACCAATAATAATAAACCAAATAATTTCCCCCATATATTCCTCCAAAACACAACTTAACCATTTCTGCTTTCAACACAGTATACAATTAATAATATCTCAATTATTACAATTCCCTAGTTAAAAAGAGCTTTTTTTTTCTTTTGTGTTTTAAAATCTTGAACTCTCCTCTTTTGCCCTAAATAATTTTCCATTGTTTGCACTTACCTTTTTTGGTGAGGAAAAGGAAAATAAATCTGCTGCCTATTTTTCCAACGTTGCAAGCAAACCGCAAAGCCAACAGCCTGTTTTACTTTCAGTTTCGTTTTGAGTTTGGTTTGCACAAAGAGGAAAAAAAAAACTGAGCAATTTAGCAAGAGCAGAGCCCTGTGCAAATCAGCTGAGAGGGGGAAGCCGAGCTAATTAACGTAGGGCGGCCCTTTGAAGCCCCGCGGCAAGAGTTTAAACAGGTTTTTTCCCTCTAGCCATCAGCGGGGATTCAGGAGGCAGCCGGGAACCAGGAGGCAGAATGAAAAATCGGGACTTTTTTAAAACGCCACGGGACGCGGAACAAATTGCTCAAAAGCGGGACTGTCCCTCCAAAAGCGGGACGTCTGGTCACCTTAGCCTATAGTTTGTTTTGCGGAAATATGCCATAAATTGAAGCATTTTTCCATGACTACCAAGCCAATGGGCCAGTCTTATTCTAGTAACTCATCATGGTTTGACAGTGACTGTAAGGAAAAGAAAAAACAGCTTAGGAAATCACTAAGGAGATACTTAAGCAGCCCAAACATGGAACTACAGAAGGAGTATATTACCATAAGGCAGAAATATAAGCAGCTACTGAAGAGAAAAAAGGCCTCCTATATCGACAACCTATGGGCTGGTCTAGAACAGGCAGCAAAGCTGGCCTCACCCACACTATTCTGGTTGGAGGTCTCAAAAATTATTAGAGATAGAAAACCAATAAGTGACCCAAACATTAGTGCAGAAAGATGGGAGAAGCATTTGGCCACGCCAGCAGCAGTGGAAAACTCTGATGAGCTTATATCCTCTCCGAGCTTGATATAGGAATATGAAGCCTTACCCCAGTGGGAAGAAGTGTCAATTACGGAGGTGAGGAGTTTAATCTCCTCCCTGAAGACAAACAAAGCTCCAGGACAGGATGCGCTCCCGGCATCGTTATTTAAAGATAACATAGCCTGGTGGGCGCCCGTCCTGGCGGGTCTCTTTACTTTTATCAATAGAACAGGGCAAATTCCTGCTAGTTGGCGTTCATCAATAATTATCCCCTTACATAAAAAAGGTTCTAGAGATAATCCTGATAATTTTCGATTAATTAGTCTAATCGATATTTCAGCAAAAATTTATGCTAAGCACTTGCTTCATAAATTAGAGGACTGGATAATGAGAAATAACATCTTAGCTGAAGAGCAGTCAGGTTTCAGGAGCGGAAGATCTACTATGGATAATTGTTTTGTGCTGGACCATCTAATAACAAAGTTTAAGTCTTGGAAAAAACCTCTGTATGTGGCATTCATATATTTGAAGGCAGCCTTTGATACAATTGATAGAAAAATTTTATGGGATAAATTAGAGGCTATGGGAATAGAAAAGAAATTGTTATATTTAATTCGACTGTTATACACGGAAACCCAAGTAAGAGTTCGAGTGAATAGGTCAGGATCGGTAACAAATGCAATCCCATTAAAAAAGGGTGTCAGACAAGGTTGCATTTTAGCCCCAACACTTTTTAACTTATATTTAAATGACCTCCCAAAATGTCTGGAAGATACATCACTCCATGGGCCTAGTATAGGAACAAGACAGGTCAATTGCTTGTTATATGCCGATGATATAATTTTGTTGTCGGCCTCACAGGTGGGGCTACGAAGGTCACTTGGGAGGTTGGCAGCATATTGTATAAAAAATCGCCTGACAATTAATATAGAGAAATCAAAGGTAATGATATTTAGCAGTCAACAAAATATAAGGAGATGGGTTTTAAATGACAGAAGAATAGAACAAGTTCAGTCATTTACCTATTTAGGGCTAGTATTTCAGACAAATGGCAAATGGAATAAGCAGGTAAAAGCCGGAGCTCGGAAGGCCATGGCTCGGATGGCTCAATTAAACAAACTTATTTTAGAGAAAACTCCATCTTCATTAATCCCAGTGCTAAAGGTCTTCCAGGCGAAAATCGAACCACTACTTACCTATGGGGCAGAAATATGGGGGTCAGTTAAGCTGCCTGGGCTGGAAACCCCTCAAAATAAGTTCCTGAGGAGAATTTTGGCAGTGTCCCCCGGAACCCCAGCATGTGTAGTAAGGGCAGAAACAGGAGTCCATGCGACTGGCACTAGGGCCTTGTTGAAGACTGTTTATTATTGGTTGAGAATAATCGAGATGGAGGAAGGGAGGTTACCAAAATTAGCGCTAATGGAGCAGATTATCTCAAGTAATAAAAATAACTGGTTATCAAGAGTTCTGAAGCAGGTATCTAGCTCTGGTATCCCTTTAAATTGGCAGCAGTACGACTATAGGCAGATCTGAAATTGGATTGCACAGAGATTTAAGGACATAAGTGCCCAATCGGATATTGCACAGGTGACAGCAGTAAAAGTTTGCCCCTGGTTATCAGCCAATAAACAAATTTTCAAAATAGAAAAATATTTAGCTGTGCCTTTGTTTCCTGTCCTGAGAAGATTCTTTACAAAACTGAGGTTGGACCAACTTGGAACAAATATGCTCTGGGGTAGATATAAGGGTATTCCTGTAAGGGAAAGGGTCTGTCTATGTGGGACGGGGGAAGTCGAAACAACGTCCCACGTAATTTTTGATTGCCCCCTATATTCAGACCTGAGGGAACATCAACTGGGCAGGATCTTTTATACCAGCACCCCTAAGCCTAAAGAGCACTTTTTGCGATATTGTTTGTTAGGTTCCAACTTGCAGTTGGTAAAATGGATTGCTAAATTTGTGGTAAAGTTGATGGGAAGGAGGACAAAGTTGGTGCAGCAAAATGCGGTAGATTGTAAGAATGATCACTTGATCTAACAATGTAATTTTAATAGCAGTTAACACTGATTGGGTAGATGCAGGGGCGACATTATAATATAAATTTAATTATATTTAAATGGTACTTTAAATTATTGTATTTTATCCCGATTTTATTTTAGATCGTATTTTATTCTAATTGTATTTTAACTGCAAGTTATTCCAATCTTACTTAATTTGTTTTACCAAACCTTTGTAATGATTTGTCTTTGTAATTCTGCACCCAAAGGGCTAATCAATAAATAAATTGAATTGAATTGATATGTAATTAATATCTGAACAAAAAAAGATACAAATTGTAAATGGAAAAGAAAAGTCCATTCCTACTCAAGATGAATTAAGCAAACAATATGAGATACCCAATGAGTCTTATTCAACAATATAAGTGTACAGAAAATATATTTATATGTAAATGTATAAAAATAAGAAAGAAAGACATAGAATTGCAGTTTAATGAGTTAAATTATTTCACTTTAGTCAATGTACGTCATTCAATTTTTAGTAGCACAACTAATCAAGTAGATGTCTATGGAGATTCTCAGTCATTTAAGTTCTGATTGTTCTTTGGGATATTCAAGTAGATGTTGAAATACAATTGAATCAATTCCATTGATTATTATCAGCAAAACAGTGTAAGCTAACACTGACTATACAAAAGAAAATATTTTAGATGCAGAATGTTTAAGGTCCTACTATCTGTTTGCTGCTATCTAGCAGTTGTCTGGATTTGTGCATTCCAGATCTGGAGGCCCTTTTCTACATTTTGCCCACATTATCACCTGATCATAAAAACCTTCATCTGCATCTTAGAATTGTGTAAATAAACACATTATTTAAAAGTAAGTCTTAATAAGTTTAATCAAGCTCACTCCTAATGTAAACATAATGTTGCATATGAAATATCTACCATGGGAATAACAAATATTCATTGTCAGCAGGTGAACTAGATAATGGTTACACAAAGGGAGGAGAACTTGTGGTTCACCTAATATGCAGGCAGCCCAAGTTTGAATCCAAGTAAGGGTATGGCTGGCTGATGAGAGCTAAACAGCTTGAAATAGATCTATACTGGTCTCCTTTTATTTCTTTATCAGCAGAATATACATTTGGTATAAAATGGTTTGTTGTGAATGCGACTGCTTGAAAGCTCCTGGATTGGAGCTGAAAGGCGAAAGGGAGCAGAATGCCCCCTCCCACATGTTGGGGTAGACCAGGTGTCTCAGTAAATATTTTATATACAGTATATGTAAAGTTGGTTACCCCTACAACATCTGGAGAACAACTCAGGGAATTTATAGAATTTATCACTTCTGATTTTTTAAAAGAGAAATGTGATGAACTACCCAATTACAAATACAAATGATACATTAAAGTATTTAGTTGGCCACTTAGATAGACAAGCATTGGAGGAAGTGGTCCTTTGATCTAAGTCACCTAAGTCACTCAGGTTATGCCAAACAAACATTTTCTAAACTCCAGGGTGAAGATAGAAATGAACAATTATTCTGTTAATAATGAGGTGAAGAAGGCTGTAAGGAATCTCATCCATCCAACAGCATTGCAGATCTACAGCTAGTTAGCCAGACTTTTACAAAAAAATCCTCATGCATTGGGGATAATATCCTAATCCATTTTAATGTTGTGTGGAATCTAATAGCAGAAAGTCAACAAATGCTTCCGTCTGCTACCATTTCCATCATGAATACCAATTTTCATTGGGATTTAGTTCCTTTGTACCCCCTTCCATTATTTTCCAGATTTTCTGATACATGACAGTCAAATTATTTTTTTATTTCAAATTTACCAGTACAAAATAAAGTTTGCAGAAGATGAAACGCCATCATGGCAAATGAAGGAAAAGCTTCCATCAGTTTTTATGAGTTTCTGTTTTAGGAATTAGAAAACAAACAGGCTGCATCCATAGTTTTCTTAACCACACTTTGTGGATTAGGTTGCTTCACACTAATTAAACCAGGGAGGGGATGTTCATTTATCAAAACTTGCAAATATATTGAAAGAAGTGCTTGTGCTAGTCCTTGGGCAAGATGCCCTAAATGGGACAACAATGGTGGGTTGCACTCAGTTCAGACTGGTTCTATAGAACTGGCAGTAAAACCGGCAGGAGGCTCCGCCCACTGACTCTGACATCATCAGAAGCGATCTGTGCATGCGCAGAAGCAAGACGAGTGTGCAAGCAATCCCGTTGCAAACCGGTAGTAAAGATAAGTAGAACCCACCCCTGGACAACAGTCACATTCCTGTTATTTCTTCTGTCTGTTTCACTGTGTTCTCTTTTGGAGCTAAATGTATATAACTGACCAGAAAGAAAAAAGCAAGATGAATAACTTTCTCGCCCTGTTAGTGCTTGCATAGATAGATATAAAAGGAACACAAGTAAGATCAAAGTAATAGAGCAGTAATTCAAGAGGCAGGTGGCAATTTTCTTGCTAGGGTTCTTGGGCCTCATTAGCCATAGACAATGTTTATGTCTGGTGCTGGACCAAAAAGATACTGAGTAAGCACCAAGATAAACACTCCTATAATAGGAGTCCCTGGAAAAATATTCTTTCCAAGTCTGAAGGAAGCCACACCAATTTAAGTAGCATTTATGCAATTCTATAATTCTACCTTCGAGACCGTCTTCTGCCACCAATAGCCTCCCACAGGCCAGTCCGCTCCCACAGAGAGGGTCTCCTCAGGGTGCCATCGGCCAAGTCATGTCGGCTGGCGACACCCAGGGGGAGGGCCTTCTCTGTGGGAGCCCCAGCCCTGTGGAATGAACTGCCCCCGGAAATTCGTAAAATTTCTGACCTCCGGGTATTTCACTGTGCACTCAAGACCCTATTGTTCCGCCAGGCTGGGTTAGCAACATAATTTTTAATTGGATGTTTTAAATTTTTGAGGTTTTAAATTAAGCCAAATTGTTTAATATTTTTTTAATTATTTTAATTCGATGTCTATTCTGTTTTTAAATAGGCTGTACACCGCCCTGAGTCCTTCGGGAGAAGGGCGGTATAGAAATAAAATTATTATTATTATTATTATTATTATTATTATTATTATTATTATTATTATTATTATTATTATTATTAAGCAGTGAACTATTGAATGATTTATCCAACATTAGCTAAAAAAAACCCATGTATACAAGCTCCTAGAATATTATATTATAAAGTAGTAAGCAAGCAAAGGGATATATGTTCATAATACTTTATGCAAACATTAATTCAAACTCAGAAGAATCACTTGTTGATATGAACAGCTTTACAGATTAATTAAATAAATAAATTGAACTGTATTCATTGTGTTTGCTTACATGCATGTAGTTATATTATAATAAAGTTGTCCATGGAATGGAGTTTGACAATGTGAATTGACACAATTGAATTTGTGAATGAAAATTACCAGAAAGGTGTTTAGTGACAGGACTCACTGGATTCTGCTTTTCCATCCAGTCCTGTTACTAAGATATCTTGGACTTCTAAAGTGTCTAAGTTAACCCTAACCCTAAATCCTAAATAATCACCTTTTAATTTACTCTCCTTCAGCTACTTTCTCATACTTCCCATGAATGGCCACAGAGGAGAATGTCTAAATTAACCCTAAGCCTAAATCCTAAATAATCACCTTTTAATTTACTCTCCTTCAACTACTTTCTCCTCTGGCCACAGAGGAGAATGGATCCAATGGACTTTTAAAATAGAATAGCCAATAATAATTGATTTCATTCCTAATCACTGGTTTGGGGAAACAGAAAAATCATTTGAGATTATGGTAATAAATTAATTGAAGCATTAGCGTTGAAAAGATCAAGAAAAGGATGAATAGACTACAACCTTAAATATTTGAATAATGTACAAAAGAAAAAAATGTGTCAATTTGTTGTATCAAGCTCTGACTTGTTTCTAGAAATAATGTAGCTCTTATGTGGGAAAGGATCTATGACCCCTGCTATAAAGCCTGCTGTGAAATATTACCAAACAAGTACTGATAATCAGTTGAATAGATAGGGGCATAATAGACTAATGTCCATAACAGTACTGGGAGGATCAAACAAAAACATCCAGCTACTATTGATTTTCACTTATAGCATACATTTTTATGTAAGTCAACAATGTAACGTGAGTTATATATTACCTCCAAAGCTGCTACAAATACACTCTTAGAGCTGTGAATTTCTTCTGTTCAATTGTGTCTGATTCTCAGTCCTTGCAGGTTTCTTGGCAAATTTTTCCAGCAGTGATTTGTCATTGTCTGCTTTGTCTAGGCTGAGATAAAGAGACTAGAGCCCAAGATCACCTAGCTGGCTTTATGTTTTGTTGAACTAGAACTCCCTGTCTCCTGGTTTCTAGCCTGAAGCCTTAAGCCAGAGTGTCAAACTGGTGGCCCGTGGGCGGGATGCATCACGGGCAGGCCACGCCCACCTCAGCTCCATGAAGGGAAAAAAACGTCATGAAACATCACATGATGACAACATTGTCAGATAAAATGTCTAACTCTTGTATTTATTCTGCACTCTATGGTTTAGCATGGGTTAAATCCCTTAAACCCATCCCATTCCCAACTCCGCCTTACCTTTGACTCCTCCCTCCGGGTATATAAGTCCTTGTCTGTAAAACTTCTCCCTCAGATTTAGATGACTACCTATGAGATACAGAAGCAAGATTATAGATGTATATGAATAGGTTAACTTATATTCTCAATAATAAATAAATAAGTTATTTCTGTTGTTGATGAAGTACTGAGAGTTATTGGGCTAGATCCTAGAAATTTAACAAATATGGTAGCAGAGGATGGTTGCCCATAACTCCAAATAGAAATATGTCAGAGGCTACTGAACATTTAACAAAAAGAAATAGAATAACTACTAGGGCCTTAACAAAACAAATGGCTGCACAACTATCACCCAACGGAAACATACCAAAAATCACCTCAGACAAAAACAAGCAGACTCCTGAACCATACACCTCACTCGAAAAAAAAGAACAATGGAATGAAGGAAAGAACGAATCTAAAACAACAGCGCAAAAAAGGGAAGACCTCAGGCTAGCCATTTTTAAAATATTAGAATCACCCGTCACTAACAAAGATCTCATCGTGAACCTCCAGAGCTTACTCAAAAGTCATGGAGCAGCAACCGAAGAACAAGAATCAAAACAAATGAGCAACAGGTCACTGAGAGAAACGCCATCTTGCCACAACACAACAGGATCTAGTTTCCCACTTTTTTTTCAGCAGCCATCTTTATACGAACTGCCACAGAAGATAACAAACCAGCAACCAATGAGAGAACAAGATTCAAATCATTTGGCGGGAGCTAGTCCTGACATAAAAGAGAATGAGGAATTCACCAAAAATAATAGCGAAAAACAAACCCAAAATAACATAAGCTCTCCCAATGAACTTGAAATACAAAAGGCTATAGAAACCCTTACTGCGGCATTTGGCTCCGTTTTTACACCACTTTCATCTCTCCCGATTGTACAAAACACTCTCAATCCTCTAGATGATTTACAAACAACAACTGCAAGGCATCTGAAAAACAAAATAACCACAGCTCCGAATCTCATACCACAACACTCCTCGAATCACCTTCCTGTCACGCTGCTGCCTCAAACACCAAGATCCAAAAGTCAAACAAACTATTTACCAGTGCAGCAGCATCCACCGGGCTTCCCGACTCTCTCCATGACCAACGCCTCTGACCTAAAGCCGATCACCATGCTGACTGCACAGCCGAACTTCTGGAGACACCATCCAGCGACCGCAACTTTTCCGGGCTTCCTACTGTACAGTAAGGATCCTATGACTCAAACCCATCCCTGGGGTAATTCTGATCTTCCCCTAACAGAGCTGGGCCTAGCTTCAGAGGCTGCGGCTAAGAGCTCCTCACTCGACGGCTTCCAGCGAAGAATGAGCTTTGCGCATGCACAGAACCTTGCAGAAGAACCTTTCACAGAAAATGAAACTGAAGAAAAAAAAATTGGAGCCTGCCTGTTTAACCTAGCTGTTGCTATACCAATTCCTTACTATGATTACTCACACATTCAGGACCAGGGACAGCTGCCTTTTGCAAATAGCAATTCTCATCATTCTGGAACTTTACCTATTGACTTTCCTAAGTTGCAAATAGATGGAAAAAATCTTCCTAGAGTGGTACCAACAACTTTAGATCATATTCATGAAAGAAAATGTATTGTTCCTGATCTTAAAACCACCAAAGAAACCATGGTCTTTTGAAACTGACTGCATACATCATAAAGCTTACTGTCTATTATTAGCTAGTGTTGCACCAGCCATATATCCCAGTATTGATAATCACATGACTGTATCTGAAATTATACAAAAATTTTATGGTTTATTTTATAGCAAGAGCAGGGCTACAACTACAAGGATCTCAAGGGATTTCCACTCAGCTAGGCTTAGACCTGGGATGTCCATGAGTGAACATCTACTAAAATTAAATGCCACTAGAGTAGAATTACTACAGAGGGGTGAAATAATTACAGAGGAAAGCATGATGAGCATCATCATCAACTCTCTAGATCCTAGCTGGGACAATTTCATCACCCAATTAGATAGTCTAAGTATAGAAAATATCTCACTAGATAGCCTCACCAATAGGTTAATCGCTGAGGATAATTTAAGGAGAGACCAAACCCTATCACGCAAGGATCTCAGGCCAGTTAAGAGGGTAGAATTTCAGGAAAAGGTAAACAGCATGCTTACCTTTCTACGCTTTCTATGTGGTTCTAGAAATCACTTCAAAAGAGACTGCCCTAGAAACATCAGAAATAGTACAATCAACGCAGAGAAAGATCTGACTCCAGGCAAAGATATCAGGGAAGGCATTCCCAAGAATGCAGACCCACAGGCGGGAGAAGGCATAGAGGGTCCCCTACCCCCAGACAAGTAAGAGAATGCAGGGACAACTCACAAGACAGCAATATGGGTTCCATATATGGTTTTAGAAACGGAAATTTTATCTTTAGCCAAAAAGAGAAGGAGAACATATGGTTCATAGACTCAGGAGCCACTAGCCATACAACATTTAATGTCAAACTATTCACCTCATTTACTGAAGTGGATTTCATGATAAAGGTAGCAAATCAAAACAACGCCAGGGTAGTAGGTAAAGGGAACATAATCATACCAGGGATTGGTAAAATAGAGGGGGTACTATTTGTACCTGAAATACCATACAATGTACTAGCCACCATAAAACTATGCCAAGATACTAATGTGGAGGTTGTGTTCAAAAATGGTAGAGTATTCATGTCCAATAATGGCAAAAGAATAGGAGATGTCATAGTAAACAGTGGTTTATCATATTTTGTACCAAAAAAGAGTAGTCAACAATGTGTATATGCAAGTTCAATCAATGTAAAAAGGAATAGAGAAATAGAGGGGGTTGATCTAAAAAATGCTGACAATGATTGTAATTTGCCTAAAGATCATGAATTTTCTATAGGGAAACCCATGCACGACAATTGCGCCCATCTCCTTCACAGAAGGTTGGGCCACATTAGTTTCCCGGTTATAAAAAAGATGGTTAACTGTACTGAAGGTTTGAAAGTAAAAAGTTGTGAAAATTACCTCGAATGCTCTGTCTGTAAAAGTTCAAAACTGAACGTAAAGCCAAGACCAAAAAAGTCAGAACGCACCACTTACTCTATTTTTCAATTAATGCATATGGACCTGGTAGGCCCACTTAAACCTTCTATTAGATACAAAGAAAGATTCTTTTTAACAATTGTAGGTGACTTTAGTCATTATGGCTTTGTATACACTCTTAGGAAGAAAAGCGAGGCATTCCAGAAATTCAAAGAGTTTTACAAAAGGATAGAAGTCCAACATAACATTAGGATCAGACAAATAATGACAGACCGAGGCTCTGAGTTTATATCCAGGGATTTCTCAAAATGGCTAAAAGAACATGGTGTATTGCGTTTCACCTCTTCTGCTTTCTCAGCCTTTCAGAACAGAGTGTCAGAACGCAGAAATGGAATTCTCCAAACCATGATGAGATGCGTTCTAGAAGACGCAGGGATGAGTCAGGTTTTTTGGTCAGAAGCTCTCTTTTACTCCAATTATACACTAAATAGACTATGGTCCAGCATAATAATGAAATATGAAATAATGCACAAAAGAAAACCCAACCTAGCACACCTACATGTATTTGGTATCATCGCTGATGTTCACATACCCAAACAATTAAGAAGGAAAGGAGACAAGGTCTCCAAGAGACTAAGATTCATAGGATACAAACCAGGAACAAAGGGTTTTAGATTCATAGATAATAATAACAAATTCATAGTATCACGATCAGCAGAGTTTCACAAACACTCCAACTGATCAAAAATACACTTAAACAATATTTTCTTTAAAAGGGAACATTCTATACTCAAACAAGATAACAGAAACCAAGACACAGACAATGCAAAAGGACACAAAAAATATAGAACTAAACATCACGAGGTTAAGATCAAAGAGTGGAAGGAAGGACACCCAACATTAAGAATAGACAAACTCACTGATAAAGAAGCCAAATACCTACACGAAGCAGACACACCACCAGACAGGCCAGTCAGAACAAACAGGTACAAAACACCCAAAAGATTCAAAGACTATATTGTTTCCATACATACATATAACACCACTCCTAAATCATATGAGGAAGTACTCATATTGCCCCAGGAAGAAAGAAAGAATTGGGAACAGGCCATGGCCAAGGGAAATGAATAGCCTCAGAGACTTACAGGTATATAAAGACTTACAGGTATATAAACCAGCTGAAGCACCAAAGCACAAGACACTAATTGGAACAAAGTGGATTTACAAAATCAAACCTTTAGAAAACAACAAGGAATTATACAAGGCAAGACTAGTTGCCCAAGGTTTTGCACAAAAATATCCAGATGATTACACCGACACCTATTCCCCCACAGTCAGAGCCGAGAGTGTTAAGAGCTCCCTAGTAATAGCTTCCATATTAGGGCTTGAAGTATATCAATTTGATGTCCAAACAGCATACCTACATGCTAGATTAGATAAAAGAATCTATGTTAAAGCCCCACCAGGAATCGATGATATGGACGGTAAAACGTGGCTCTTAAATAAGAGTCTGTATGGCCTAAAACAATCTGGCAAGAGATGGTATGACTGCCTAGCTAGGACTCTCAAATCAATAGGTTTTATGGCTACCTCAGCAGACAAATGTTTTTTTGTAAAGAGGGAAAATAATTTAATTGAAAATGTTCTTGTTTATGTAGACAATATATTATATATTGGTAAACATAAATCCAAATGTGATGCTTTTGCTGCTGAACTTAAAAAGCACTTTTCACTCAAATCCCTGGGGACTATTGACAAATATTTGGGAGTTCATATCACCAAGACAGATAAAGGATTTCGACTCTCCCAAAGAGAAAAAGTCATAGAATTACTCCATAGATGCAACATGATGGAAACCAAATCCACCGAGATACCTATGCAGCCTGATTTTATTAATAACATGTACAATGAATCAGAACCATTCACAGACAACTAACTATACAAATCCACTATAGGTTCACTGTTATACATAGCCAACTGGACAAGACCTGATATTGCTTTACCAGTCAACCTTTTGTCCAGGCATGGCAGTCATCCCACCGTTTACCATTGGGATACAATCAAGAAACTACTCAAATACTTAAAATACAGCTCTGATGCATACTTATGCCTTGAACCAGACATCTCGAAAGAACCAAAATTATCCTGCTATGCAGATGCTGACTGGGCAGGAGACATCAAAAATAGAAAAAGTACTTCTGGATACATTTTCTTCCTCAATAATAGCCCTATACACTGGTATACGGGCAAACAGAAGCTTGTATCTACCTCCACCACAGAGGCAGAGTTTGTATGCTTATCCATGGCCATTAACAACCTAACCTGGTTCGACGATTTGCTCTGCGACATCTGGACTGAACCTTCATATCCAATTATTGTTCATGAAGACAATAAAGCTGCCATCGATATATCCAAGTCTAATGCTATTGACAAAGATCACGTCACATAGACATTAAATAGAAACACGTTAGACAACTAGCAGAAATTGGATTTATTAAGGCCGTTCATTGTGAAATCGAAGAGCAAACTGCGGATATCCTCACCAAGTCTTTACAACGTAAACAACATGCCTATTTAATGTCAAAACTGTGTGTATATATGTGATGCTTATACAAATATATGTATATATATTCAAAATCTACCTATCAGTTAGACATTTAGAGGGGGTTTTGTCAGATAAAATGTCTAACTCTTGTATTTATTCTGCACTCTATGGTTTAGCATGGGTTAAATCCCTTAAACCCATCCCATTCCCAACTCTGCCTTACCTTTGACTCCTCCCTCCGGGTATATAAATCCTTGTCCTGAGGGAGAAGTCCTAAAACTTCTCCCTCAGATTTAGATGAATACCTATGAGATACAGAAGCAAGGTTATATACGTATATGAATAGGTTAACTTATATTCTCAATAATAAATAATTAAGTTATTTCTGTTATTGATGAAGTACTGAGAGTTATTGGGCTAGATCCTAGAAATTTAACAAACATGACGTGTTTGACACCCGTGCCTTAAGCACTACACCAGACTGGGTTCTCAGATCTGTGAATAACTTGGTGCAAATAAAATACTCAGTTATTAGTATTTTATTTGCAAATATAAAGCCTTATACAAAACTATACCAGATTTCAGATAATCCTTAAATAGTGGGTTATGTGATTTAGTTCTTTGTTGTTTACACATATCTTGCTGTCTGAAATATTAGCAAGGCCAGTATTTCCAATTACTGATGGGCCAGCATAGCTAGCCAATGTTTGGACTCATCAAAACAGCAGCAAGCCATTTTAAGCAAGCTTCAAAGCTGCTAAACATTATGTGTGGTTTTTAGAGGAAATGGCCTAACAGCTGCATTGGTGAATGATGTATACACCAGACAAATCTCTGGAGTGTTTAAGGGGCGTGGTTGATAGAGCATCCAACTGGATTTTTAAGCTTTCAGATGAGACAGACATCCAACAAAAAAAATTTCTATGCATTTCTAAAGTATGACTTGTGCTGGTAGAAGAACTACCACCTGCAAAGACCACTCCTAGTCCCTAAAGGGAATTGTACAGGCTAATCAATATTCCAGCAGATATAAAAGAGGGCACAGTAGATTTTTCTCACGATTCTTATTAACTGGAAGGCAAATATTTCAGGAACAAAATAAGCAGCTTACATTTGAGGGAGGAAATCTAACAGTGTGCAGAGATTTTTACTGTATTTTTATTTTTAACCTTTAATATGATGGGGGGAAAATTGGCTTCAGAATTTGTAGAAAAGAATAGAGAATGTGGTATTATTCACATCTTAGCTACAATGTGGCCAAAGCATGCATGTCAATGTACGTCTTTCATTGTACAAACATTTTTTCCAGGCTTCTCATATTTCTATTACATTGGAAAGGAAGATACCACAGCAGAATTCCTCCCAGGAACTGTGCTGCTGTTGCCATTAATAAAGGGTGCATTGCTATTGACAAAGGGAGAATTTCTTTTTTTCTGAAGAATTATGGAGATATTTTTCTTTGATATCGTTCGTTTAGATGCTTAAGATACTAACATTAAGCATATATGTGGAGCTTTAGTTCTTGACATTTCTAAATTAGGCATCAAAATATTTTTCTCAGTCCATTAAATTCTGGTTTACATTTCAGGAATTACAAACATTTACAATTTTGAATATAGTTTTGCTTTTTACTAATTTATGTGACATCTTTTTAACTTTTTCTTAATTAATTAGACAAGTTATACAGCTTTCTCAAGTAATTCTGACACTTCTAACATAATATTATTCATGATCTCAAATACAAAGAGATATGGTATATATCAGGACTGTCAAACTCGCAGCCCATGGGACAGATGCATCACATGCTGGCCATGCCCACGCCTGGTTTAGTGAAGGGGGGGAAAGTCCTGATACGTCATGTGACACTGCCATGACAACACAAGTTTGACACGTCTGGTATATATGGATATAAAAATATATGAAATATAAGTATATGACGGTAAAACTAGCAGCGTGTTGAGGAGCTCCTTAAGCATAGCATTATAAGGATGACTACTGTCAGTTAAAATAAAAATTGAACCAGGAGGTTCAAATTAAACCATTTAATGGACCCATTAGTAAGTCTTAAGCAAACTGATCTGCCTTCCAGTCTCTGTTTTCTCATCTGCAATATAAGACATAACTATACTGATTTATCTTATTGATTATAACTAACCATTATTGAATTATATACACTGTGATTTAAACTTCTAAAACATATAACATGGTATAATGCTGATTTAAAATTGTTTCACAATCCATAATGTCTCAGCATTAATCTGTCTTCTTTCTTTATAATATTTTGGACTAAAGGGTGAGGTATAAATGCAATTGATAAACAAAAGCTGACTTACACATATGCTTTCCTTACAGTGATTAATGGTATAATTAGAACATTGTGCCTGGCATTGGTCGCATTGGTCGATGATCTCTGGAGGGCTCGGGACAGGGGGTGCTCCCCTCTGACCTGGTCCTATTAGATCTCTCAGCAGCTTTTGATACCATCAACCATGGTATCATGCTGCGCTGGCTGGAGGGGTTGGGAGTGGGAGGCACCGTGTTATGGTGGTCCTCCTCCTATCTCTCCAACCGGTTGCAGTCCGTGTTGGCAGGGGGGCAGAGGTCGACCTCAAGGCACCTTGTTTGTTGGGTGCCGCAAGGGTCGGTCCTCTCGCCTATCCTGTTCAACATTTATGTGAAGCCGCTGGGTGAGATCATCCGTGGTTTTGGGGTGCAGTGCCATCTGTATGCTGACGACACTCAGCTGTACATCTCCACCCCAGACCACCCCAATGATGCCCTTGAAGTGATGTCCTGGTGCCTGGAGGCCGTGCAGGTCTGGATGGGGAGGAACAGGCTCCGACGCAACCCCTCCAAGACCGAGTGGCTGTGGTTGCCGGTGTCCCAGTATAGCCAGCTGGTGCCATCGGGGCAATGGGGGTTATTGGGGGTGAGTCATTGGCCCCCACGGAGAGGGGCCATAACTTGGGTGTCCTCCTGGATGCTCCGTACTTTCCGCAGGGCTCTGAAGACTTTTTTGTTTCAGCGAGCCAGACTGGCTTAAAATTTCAATTGATTAATTTTTATGGGTAAGGGGTTTTAAAATTGGGAAGCCAAATTGGATTTAATTATTTTTAAATTATTTTAACTTTTATACTGCATGTATTTTAACCCTGGCTGTTCACTGCCCTGAGTCCTTTGGGAGAAGGGCGGTATAAACATTTAATAAATAAAATAAATAAAAATAAAATTTATGCTATCTATCTGGACATTTTTAAAACGATTCCCCTTTCCCATTCTGATGCATATATGAAATTTTACTTCAATAAGGCTTTTGATTTGAAGAATATCTAATTTAGGCTTTTGGACACACTGTATATATTATTGCATATAAGAATGTTAAAAATTAATCTTTTTCCTAATAGAATGGAATGGAATGGAATGGAATGGAATGGAATAGAATAGAATAGAATAGAATAGAATAGAATAGAATAGAATAGAATAGAATAGAATAGAATAGAATAGAATAGAATAGAATAGAATTCTTTATTGGCCAAGTGTGATTGGACACACAAGGAATTTGTCTTTGGTGCATTTTCTCTCAGTGTACATAAAGAAAAAATAAAATATATTCATCAAGATACAACACTTAGTGATAGTCATAGGATACTAATAAGCAATCAAATCATACTAGGAAATAATAAAAACAATATAAGTTGTAAAGATACAAGCAACATGGATATAGCCATAAGTGGGAAGGGATAGGTACTAGGAAGGATGAGAAGAAGAGTAGTAATACAGTCTTAGCAGTTAATTTGACAATGTTATGGGAATTAATTGTTTAGCAGAGTGTTGGCATTTGGGGAAAAACTGTCCTTGTGTCTTGTTGTTCTGGTGTGCAGAGCCCTATGGCATCGTTTTGATGGTAGAAGTTGAAACAATTTTTGTTCAGGATGTGAGGGGTCTGTAGATATTTTCACAGTCCTCTTTTTGACTCATGCAGTATACAGGCCCTCAATGGAAGGCAGGTTGGTAGAAATTGTTTTTTCTGCAGTTCTAATTATCCATTGAAGTCTGTGTCTGTCTTGTTTGGTTGTAGAGCCAAACCAGACAGTTATAGAGCTGCAGATGACAGACTCAATAATTCCTCTGTAGAACTGAATTAGCAGCTACTTGGGCAGTTTGAGCTTTCTGAGTTGGCACAGAAAGAACATTCTTTGTTGTGCTTTTTTGATGATGTTAGGTGTCCATTTTAAGTCTTGATATATGATAGAACCTAGAAACTTGAAGGTCTCTACTGTTGATACTATGTTGTCTAGTATTGTAAGAGGTGGTACTATAGGAAGGTTTCTCCTAAAATCTACCACCATATCTACATTTTTGAGTGATTTAGTTCAAGATTGTTCTGGTTGCACCACAAAGCTAGTTGTTCAACCTGTTTTATGCAGATTCATCATCTCGAATGAGGCCAATCACTGTTGTATCATCTGAAACTTCAGTACTTTAACAGAGGGATCTTTTGAGATGCAATCATCAGTATATAGAGAGAACAGAAGTGGAGAGAGCACACAACTTGGGGGTTCCTGTGCTAATTGTACATGCATCAGATGTGATTTTGCCTAGCTTCACCTGCTGCTTCCTATCTGTTAGGAAGCTTATGATCCATTTACAAGTGTGGTCAGGTGCAGCTAGCTGATTTAGTTTCGTTAGAATATCTGGAATGATGGTATTGAATGCTGAGCTGAAATCTACAAAGGGGACTCTCGCATAGGTCTTTGGAGATTCAAGATGTTGTAGAATGTAGTGCAGAGTCTGTGCAGAGTGACAGAGCATCATCTGTCGATCTATTTGCTCGGTAGGCAAATTGTAAGGGGTCTAAGCTGATCTGTGATGGTTTTCAGGTGGGCCAGCACTAGTCTTTCAAAGGTCTTCATAACAACAGATGTCAGAGCAACTGGTCTGAAGTCGTTCAGTTCCTTGATGGAGGGTTTCTTCAGCATTGGGATGATAGTAGAGCATTTGAAGCAAGAAGGAACATAGCACATCTCTAGAGATTTATTAAAGATGTGGTTGAAGATGGGGGCCAGTTGGTCAGCACAAGCTTTTAAGCAAGAAGGAGTTATCTTGTCTGGGCCTGGTGCTTTTCCTGGCTTTTGTCTATGAAATAGACCTTGCACCTCATTCTCTGTAATCACCAGAGGTGTGGGCCCAATGGGATGGGGTAGGTTGTAGGAGGCTTAGCTGTTGTTGGTGTGTCTGAGATGGTCATTGTGGAGATGGGTGGCAGGGGTTTTCTCTCAAACCTACAGTAAAACACATTCAGTTCATCTGCCAGTTGTTGATTTCCTTCAGCATGGGATAGTATAGTATATAGTACAGCATAGTAGGCCATATATCAATCTCTCACTTATGAAAACATATAATAGCTGATATGACTAGTGCAGAATGCATTAAAATGCCTATCTTTTCTAAACATTTTAGCTGTTAGGTAATTTTTACTCCCAAAGATCTTCAGGAACAGAACTATGAAGACTGCCTATTCCAAGTTGTTTCCACGATCATTTGTGCCAAATGCATGCTTTCTTTTCAGTTGTTGTATTCTATAATGTTTGTATTTTTTTAAGAAGAGAGCTATAGAAAACCTAAGTATTTCAGGATATTTTGTGCCCCCAAATTTGTTCTACTAAAGTTAAGCAAATTTTGATCATCCATTCTGCAAATAGCTGCTGAATAAATGCCTGCTGCTAGATAAGTAAAATCTTAAAATTTGAAACTGCACACAATACTTTTTAAAGAAAAAAAAATCACATTATATGTGGAAACTATCCACAGTGTCCATGGCACATACTTTAAAGTATGCTAATTGGTAATTTAAAAAAAAAGGAAATGGGATATGAATCAGTAATGTTTCAATGAAAAATTTTAACATACAAATTTGTTCTTAAAGATCTATTCATCAATTTGTTGCTGATATTAAAGCTTGAGTAAAGCAATTCCTCAAATTACTTCAAAAAGATAAACAAATGAGAAATGATACTTGCCATCTCTGACATCAAAGAGAACATAACATTCCATAGAGGCAATTAATATCACTGGAAAATATCTGAATTATAGATATCCAAGGTGGTATGCAAAACAGTGTAAATGAAACAGCTTCTCATGTGAAGTGACTAATTTGAAACCGAATCCAGCATTTCTTAAATTTTTTGATCCTGGGGCCTCTTCTTAGGAACACCTGCAGCTTCTATTACCCACATTTCTATTCAATCTTTTACAATCTGTAAAATTGTTAAGAGTCAAGTCCCATTCCATGTTACATTGTGCCCGTTGCTTTGATCATTGCCCTTGGGAAAGATTGCTTCATGTGGGCAGCAGCAGCTGTAAATACAACAGTTAATACTATTGAGGTATTGAGTTTCCCATTTAGTTTGTTAGTCAGAAAACTGTACCTCATTTTCCATATTGCTTGCTTTCAAGTTTCTTAACTTTTAAGATAATCTGTTAAATGGATGGTCTTAAATACTTTCTAATGATATAGCAAAGAAGAAAAACCACATCGATATTTTTTTAATTTAATTTGGTACTAAATCACTTATATAGAAATTCTTACTTTGCTTGAGTCAAAATTCACAGCTTTCTATCAATCATTTAAAGGGAATCAATTTATTATCTTAATTAATTCACTAGACATTTTACACAAAGTTTGTGCTTTGTCTGTTACTTGTTTAGAAACAAGAAATCAAATGAATTTTGTAATTTATTGTGTTAATTAGTCTGGTTCTCTACAAATACAAAAGGGCCTGGTGGCTCAGCAGACTAAAAGCATTGTGATTAACACCAGCTGTCTGCAATTACTGTAAGTTCAAATCTCACCAGGCTCAAGGTTGACTCAGCCTTCCATCCTTTCTAAGGTAGGTAAAATGAGGACCCAGTTTGTAGGGGCAATAAGCTGACTTTGTATAAATATACAAAAGTATGAAGGCTATTGTTTAGTACATTGTAAGCCGCCATGAGTCTCCAGAGAAGGATGGCATATAAATCAAATTTATATATGTGTATATATATATATATATATATATATATATATATATATATATATATATATATATATATATATATATAGTAATAATACAATTCCTTTATTTCTTTAGAAATAATTCAGGATAAATTTCTTAGGAACATGTTGCAAGCTTCTGACTCTATCTCAAACATAATTCATCACTGTGAAGTTTGCATGAAAAGGACTGACACAATGCTTGGTTACATATTTCGACACACTGGACTAAAATATATTTTGTTTCTATAGGTTTGACTCCTTGAATTTTTATCAATAATTTTGTCTCATCCTGCACCAAAGCAATAGACAATAAATTAGAACTCTTTGAATTTTCTTTAATTCAACACTTTATACTGAGATAGAAATGTGCAATAGCAGCTTTGAGGCAGCAGGTTAAAGATGTTCATATTTAATTATTTTGGCATCAAATGCCAAGGATATATTCCTGACTAGGTCCTTCACTCTTCATAATCCTAGTACATATTCAACCAACTCAAAATCCCTATATTTTGTTATGCATAATATGAAGTTGATAGATTGATATGATAGATTTTATGATTTGTGCTTACCTATATAAGTGAAGCCTGTGTTACATCATTGAATGTTATTATGTCATTGATCCCAGTAAAATTTTGGTCATTGACACCAATAATTTATAAATGAGAAGAATTGTGTTTCTGAGTATGAAATTTCTGGTGAAGTAATTTCTTTATGTATAGAAATCTTATTTTAATTTTTTAAAAGAAAACAATCATTTAGATACATTCATGCCTTGAAATTGGAGATTTTATTACCATCGACAGCAGTCTTTTCTTATGTTCTTTTTATTTTCAATGATACAATAAATTTCATTGGAATTGTGAGTTAAAAATTGCTAGTAATTAGCTAGTACTTATTGAGTAGTATTCTACAACTGCTATGGCAAAGGAAAAGGAAAGAAACACATTTGAAAATTAATGAATATTAAGAACTGTCACTCAAATCAAATCAAAATCAAATCAAAGTTTATTGTCAATGCACAACAATGAGATTGAATGAGCCTCCCGTGGTGCAGCCCCACTGAACACAGAATACATCTCAATAACTCAAAATAAAAGGAAAAGAAATCCCTAAACCCAAGTAAGTAATAACTAGCCCACATTCCCATATACATATATGTATATAACATTGTATTAGATTACACCGGTATGAACATATTGCACATTGTGCTGGCCCTATAAGTCTGTCATATTAAACCTAATTATGATGTTATGTTGCGTTCAGAAGTATGCCCACAGATAAAAGCTATTTTTCACCCTATTCGTTCATCTGGCTATGCTTCTATATCTCCTGCCCGATGGTAGGAAAGTAAAGACGTGCCGACCAGGGTGTGAATCATCCCTGAGGATTTTCCTCACTTTGCTAAGGCAGTGTGTCCTGGCGATTTCGTCCAGTTAAATCAGGGGGCAGTCCATGATTTTTTGTGCTGTGCTCATCATCCTCTGTAATGCCTTTCTGTCCGTGGCTGTCAAGCCAACATACCATACCATAACACAATATATGAGGACGCTTTCTATCGTAGACCAGTAAAAGGAAGTCATCAGTTGTTGTTCCACCTGATTTTTCCACAAGACCCTAAGGAAGTGGAATCTCTGTTGAACCTTCCTGACCACCTGGAGTGTGTTATTTTTCTAGGTGAGATCTTGGCTAAGGTCTCAGGAATTTGAAAGTTAGTACTCCTGCCAAAGATAAGCCTTCCTATTCTATCACATTTTTTTTACTTCACTCTATCCCCAAATATCCTCCTTGAAATTTACTATCTCTCATTGGGGGTGGGGGGTGGGAATTGGGAATGTTATTTTATTCATCTATTTATCTTCTAACATTCTAGTAAGGAGGGTCAAAGATTTTATTCTAAATGATCTCTGCTGACTATAATTATTCTTTCTTTAAAATAAATAATTCAGCACTAACACTTTCTGTCATAAACCAGATTTTCACAAGCAAGGTTTTCTAAAAATTTTGGTGATTTCATCTTCCATAACTAGAATAGCTGGACAAATGTATGAAATATTATTTTATGTTTAGGTATATATACCCATGAATATATAAGAACACAAATGTAAATACAGGTAGTCCTTAACTTACAACAGTTCACTTAGTGACCATTTGAAGTTACAATGGCACTGAAAAGAGTGATTTATGACCATTTTTCACATTTATGACCATTTCAGCATCTCTATGGTCACATTCAGATACTTGACAACTGACTCACAGTTATGATGGTTGCAGTGTCCTGGGGTCATATGATCCTCTTTTGTCACCTTCTGACAAGCAAAGTCAATGGGAAAACCAGATTCACTTAACAACTGTATTACTAATGTAACAACGGCAGTGATTCACTTAACAAATGTGGCAAGAAAAGTGGTAAAACAGGTTATCAAATTTCTCACTTTGCAAAATAAACTTTGAGCTCAATTGTGGTCGTAAGTCAAGGACTACCTGTAGTAATGTCAGACAAAATTCACAAATAAAATAATTAGTAATATTAAGTGGTGCAAAAATAATGGATTCTAAACTGTTATGATCTTGAAACAGCTCACTGAAAACAATTTTCAACATTATTTTTGCACACTTAAAAAAATAGATATAACTTGTTCATTTTGTTACTATTGTTCATAATTTATCCCTATTCGTTAAACTTATAAAATGAAATTATTCCAGAAAATTACATCCAACAACTGAAACCACTTATACAATGCATAAATTGAGTCCTGTTAACTTTATTATGAATAAAAATTAGTTTGCAGATTGGAAAGGTTTGCATTTTGTAATTTTCAACTGTATTTCATCGTCCTTTTACAGCACATATACATATTCTGCACATAATTTGTCAGACACCAGGTTTTATCTGCCCATTTGTTACTTGGATGTCATTTAGAAAATGGTTTAAAACAATACATATTTAATAAAGCAACCTCCATTAAATTCTTTTTTTGTTAGCCAAATTTAGTTTTGAGTTAAATAAAAGTAAAGTGTGTTGACTGTTATATGCAGTTATATTTCTTCAGCAGATGCAAAGCCCTTCCTGCTCTTGAGAATGTTGAGGATAGTATTTTTAGAAAGCTTTGGAAGCAACTGCCAACATTCATTCTGATTGAAGCTCTGTGGCCTTTAATAACCTGCTTCAGTGCACACATAGTTTTGAAGTCTAGACTTTGTATTTTTTAAAATGAATTTCAGACACCCATTTATTATCAGCTTTCTAGTTATACCTTTTGTTATTCATAGGCATATCATACAGCACGGTTCCTTTGATATAAAACTGTTTATACAATGGTTCTACCATCTTTGGCTACACAACAAAGAGTGCACTTCTGAGCTAAAAGCCATGTTAATCTGAAATATATGCCTTCTGTTTTACTTCTTAACATAAAAATAATCATTGGTGTTATTCTTTCTTTTTTTAAATAAAGTATAGTCTCTTATGCGAAAAAAATGAAGGCAAACCAATTACATTTTTGTGCCTTTCTTGTTTCTGTGGAATGATATCTTTCTCAGAATGTATGCAGTAAATTGAGCATAATCAAGTTCACAAAGTATATCCATATCAGACTGGGATAGTATCTCATTTCTATATTTGATGTATGAAGGTTGTGAGGGTCCTGGGGGAACTCTGGGATCAGAAATAAAGTTGTGACTCTTCCCACATTATATTTACAGATAAAAACTAATTGAGGACCTTGAGGAATAATCTGAGGCCTCGTGTATGTGTTGATTTGAATTATGGAATTTCACTGCATTGGAAAGAACCATGTTAACAAAACATAATCTATAACAACATTATTTAGGCTTTCCTTTGAACCCTTATATTATGGTAGAATATTAATTATCAGTAAGTTTCTTGTAAAGTTCAGTTGTAGCATGCATTATTGTTGACATGGCAGTGGCATCATAAAAACTTGGATAATGAATAAAGATGATAAGTTGTTTTATCAATTTATTTTACTCATAGGTGGCAAATGTAATTTAAGAAGATATGTAGAAAGCAAATATGGTATTATTTGATGTTGTTTTATCTTTTTTTTGAATTTGATGTTTTGTTCACTGCTGAAGTTCAGCAGGCATATAAGTGCAATACATAAATAAAGAAGAAGAGAATAAATAGATTATGTGGTCATTTGTAAGGAAAACATTACAAATAATTTTAGACAGAATAGCAAACCTATTAATACTATGTGCCTTCCAAGACTGAGAAATGTCAAAGAATTGCAGAGGAGTCTGGGGAATGTTGTAGCCAGTTTATTTGGTGACTGCTGTAGCCTCTATGTATGAATGAATGAAGTTTACAAAATTGGTCCTGAATGACTTTTTCTATTTAGTAAAGTTCATTCAATACTTCTTGTCAAGAAACAATGACAACAAGATAATGTGCATAATGACATAAAATCCTCCTCTTATCTGGTTGCTTCCCAGTGCAGATAGCATTTGTATAATAATGGTATTGCACATGCCATGTAATTTGTCTCCTATGTACAAAGTGATTCTTAATTCACATTTGAGTGAAGGCAATGAAATAGGTCTAAATATACCTAAATTATAGATGAAAGAAATTGAAATGAATATAATTAAATACTGGTAGGGTCTCAGACCTGTTTTGAATAAGAGAAATAGTTAAGAAAAGAAATGTTCTACTACAGGTAGAGCTTGCTATCATTCATCTAGAGGCTGTTTGAAATTACAGCAGCACTGAAAAAAATATTTATTTCACACTTACAACCAGTGCAGCATTCCCATCAGGGGTGCTATTCAGCAGGTTCTGACCGGTTCTGAAGAACCGGTAGCGAAAATTTTGAGTAGTTTGGAAAACCAGCAAATACCACCTCTTGCTGGCCCCAGAGTGGGGTGGGAATGGAAATTTTGCAGAATCCTTCCCCTGGAGTGGGGTGGGAATGGAGATTTTGCAGTATCCTTCCCCTGCCATGCCTATCAAGCCACACCCAGCCCACCAAGCCATGCCCACAGAACCGGTAGTAAAAAAAATTGAATTCCACCACTGATTCCCATAATCATGTGATCAAAATTCAGGTGCTTGGCAATTGGCTCATATTTATGACAGTTGCAGTATCGCAGGGTCCTGTGATCACCTTTTGTGACCTTCTGACAAGCAAAGTCCATAGGGAAGCCAGATTCACCTAACAACTTTGTTACTAACATAACAACAGTAGTGATTCACTTAACAATGTGGCAAGAAAAGTTGTAAAATGAGGCAAAACTCGCTTAACAAAATGTCTCACTCAGCAATGGAAATTTTGGGCTCAATTGTAGTCATAAATCGACAACTACCTTTATTTATGTATTTGATTTATATCCAATTTTTCCTCCAGCTGCTCAAAGTGGCTTCTATAGTATTCTTTCATCTAATTTTTATCCTTAACATGTGTGAGAATGATTAATCAAAATTACCCAATAAAATTCCATGATTTACATGAAACTGGATCTTTCCATTCCTATTCAAATGCCTTAACTGCTACACATTCAATCTGATTACTGATTTTTCATCAATTAATTGGCATCCAGCAAAGTTTATCCAGATGGGCAATTCTGTTGAAGCAAGTAATGATAGTTGTAAGTTATTTGAAGATAAAATTATGTGGACTTAGAAGAAATGGAATCAATGCTCTCTAGTAAGATTTCTGCCACTTGTGGCCTTGATTCATGACTCTGATCTTTGAGGAACTCAGAAACATGAGTAGAGTCTAGGTAATTGTCGGTACTTCTTTGGAAGAGGGGATGTTCCCATCAGACTTGAAAAAGACAGATGTAAACTTTAAGAAGACTTAAAGATGACTTTAAGAAGACTACCTAACTATTACCCAGTCTCCAACATTCCCTTTCTTGAGAAGGTTTTTGAGAAAGTTAATTGTCAGCTAAACCTCTCAAGGAAGTGGATTGTTTACATCCATATTATTCAGATAAGATAATGGGATGATAGTCATATTGATTGTGGTAAATGATCTCTTTTGTGAGGGAGGGAACACACCTCTTCTGGTCCTTATAGACCTTTCAAAGGTCTATATCAGATCATTCTATATCATATCTTCCTGGACCGAGTGCAAGTATTGGGGGTCAGGAGTCTGTGCTGTGATGGGATAGTACCAGGTGCAAGCATTGGTAGGGGGACAGGACTCAGCCCTAAATTTTTGAGTCCTGCAGGGTTTAATTCTCTCACCTCCCATTTAACATCTATAAAATCATCCATTGACCATCCATTGGTCTGGACTAAAATATTATTAAAATCAATCAATATAGTTAATGAATTAGGGAGTTATAAATATCTATCTGAACTAGTGTGGATTTGAATGATTGTCAGTTATTAATCAAGTGTTAGAAGACATGAATTATACTGAACTACATGTTTTTCACCACTTTCACTTTTCTTTTCTAATATTTACACATTTGAACATAGAAACAGACCATTTACTTGATGTTTAAGATAGGAATAGCAATATATGTTCTCAAAAAGTTTTTCTACATTTATTTGTTTCTTGATTTGTTGAAGAGATCACAAACTTTATAAGTTAACATGTTTGAATTTATTACAAAAAATTATGTTTCAAAAGGCTAGTATTGTTCTTAATAATTTAGCTTTCATTAAAAGCAGACCTTACATTCCAATCATTCCAATTTCTTGAGTAGTTAAGTCTTGCCCAGGAGCAACATCCTAGGACAGAAATGTCATTTATAATACTATAAGTTTGTAATAAAGTTGCAAGAGAAGCTGTTGACAGTGCCTTCACACTCTTGATGTAAATTACCTTCATAGTATTTTTTCTCTCAAAGATTCAGCTACATAATGAAATAGAAGGAAGGAATGTGGGTTTGGAGATCACATGGTATAGTAGTACTAAAATATATTAAGGGGGGAGATGGCTACTGAAAAAAAAATAATTGCAGTTAATGTTGCGATTTTTAATTCTTGTACAATGTGCCTTGATAGTTTCAAAAAAAGGAAAAGCATGTTTATTAGGTTGTCCTGGCTGCATCTTCAAGTAGTCTCCCGGCAAGTCTTCTGGGTGCCCTGAAAAATCTGATATTAAAACTGTAAAGACTGCTGTAACAGATTTCCTGTGTCTTTTGAAGATAATACCACCTATCTTTATACTGTCTTGAATGCAGCTTTTGAAACAGATGACACTGAATATCCAATGCAAAATGTAGGGTCTAATTTCAAGTGGTTAAGCCTGAGGATGTAAACATACGTCTTGTAGCTAAGGCCAGTCAATTATCAAAATATAGTAATTTTTTCCATATTATGTAGTTTTCTTGATTATTATATAATAGGAAATGGTGAGTACATCATTTTTTGACATAGTAGAATAATTATAATAGTAATACTATGTCAATTTCTGGATGCAGAGGACTATTGCCCAATCACAAGCTGACTGGGGAATTCTGGGAACTGAAATCCACAAATTTTAAAATTGCTAAGATTAGAAAACACTGATTAGGTCAAGTAAGGTTGAGTTGGAATGGAATGTTGTTGAGGCTACTGGAAAAGTATAAAGGAACAAACTATATACTGTACATTCTGTAGGTTTCTGCTGGAAAACTCCATTACCTGGACCTCTTACTCATATAAAGTATTGCCATCTCCAAAAATCTGGGTTACGCTTGGCAAACTCAGACTGTGGATAGTTACATATAAGTAAATGTGTGCTTGATTTTTATTTTAAACAACTGTGCCACTTCTTTGGAGTTAAATTCCCATGCACCAGGCAGATTACAGTTGCAGCAGGCACATAGCCATATATGTTTTACATCTGAAGCAGATGGACTGGCTGCCAAGGTCCCTGGAGCTAGGCTCAAGCCTTAGCTTTATATGATTTGAGTTTGGGATATCTGATGAGTCACCTTTCCTTTCAGACTGGTAAATTCTGAGATTATCTGAAGGAGTCTTTGTGTTCTTGAAGTATTGAGTGTCATCTTGTAATTTCTGGCAGGTGATTTCTTTGTGAAGTGGCACTCCCAATTTGATTTTTTTTGTCTCTTTACTCAAGCCCCTCTATATGTTTGCTTTTGCGTATTTTATTCTTTTGTCCCTTATACTTATATTCCTGGCTTCTAGCCCAGTGGCTCAACCACAATACCAGGCTAGCTCTCATATATCTACATACATATATGCATGCATTTTTCTCATACATATCAGTGGTGGGTTTCAAATTTTTTAAATATCAGTTCTGTGGGTGGGGCTTGTTGGGCGTGGCTTGCTGGGTGTGGCAGGGGAAGGATACTGTAAAATCTCCATTCCCACGCCACTCCAGGGGAAGGATACTGTAAAATCTCTATTTCCTCCTGATCAGCTGTGACTCGGGAGGCAGAGAATATATGGGGTTGGGTCAGAGGTGGTATTTACCGATTCTCCAAACTGCTCAAAATTTCCACTACCGGTTCTCCAGAACTGGTCAGAACCTGCTGAAACCCACCTCTGATACATACCTTCTTTCATAATTTCACCAAGCATCTTTTGCAAATGTTCATTAGTATTACTTTACATTTTTTTGGCTTCTACGTATTTTTTCCACCCTGTTTCATCTAACTTCCACATCATCTTTCATTACACATACTATATTTGCCATTAATTCTGTTGGGAGATTATTCTTGTATATTTTTTCATTTATCTTCTTTCACCAATCTTTCATTCTTTTTATTTTCCTCTTCCTCCAAGGCCCATTCTTTACTACTATCAAAAAATGCTCTGCCCTCTTTCAGATACTGTCATTTAGTATCTTAATCTTTTATATAAAGCATTGAAAAGAATCTAATGAGGGAATGAGAAAGTTGCTGAGAGTTGATATAAGTAAGCGATACAAATTTTAATCACATGATCAAAGAACTATGTAGATCCACATGTCTAAGGCCTGCCTACGTACCTATCTGCTGTATGTACATCACTATCAGTAACATGGTTTATTAATATGTGAACAATAAAGTTTTACATTTCAGGGCACAATCCATTTTGATTTTCTCTGGACAAGACTCTAGCCAAAATAGTACAGTCAGATCCTTCCAAGAGCCAGTTTGGTGCAGAGTTAAGACACCAGGCTGCAAACCAGGAGACTGAGTTCTACGGTAGTTTTGCCTTAGGCACAAAATCAGCTGTGTTCACCAAATAACCTTACCTTAGAACCATTTTAATCTTATAAAACAAGTAATGCTTTCTAAATACCTGACAGATAAAACAAATGCCTAAATACAGTACCTGAGTTAGTGTTTCTTGGATTTATAGATCTGCTTCAGTGACCTTGATTTAAGGCTTATAAGGGACCAGGTGTTGTACGAGCTACACCAGTAATTATAATACACATGGGTTTATGCTGTTTAAACTTCACTATTAAATCACTACAAACCTGAAAATGTATACGTACTTAACATAATTATGCTTACTTAATCTGAACAAACCCTAGTATTCTCCAAACGCTTTGTGCTTCAATTTTCATTAGCCACAGGCAACATGAACAATAATCAACGGCATCCCAAAATAACTGGAGGTCACCAGATTATCTGTCTTCCACAACAGACTCAGTTTTTTTTATTATTATACTTTTCCTCGGTAATATTTAAATTATGAAATCCTATTTTTAGTATCCAGCTATATTATATATTCAAAAAGATATGTATTCCACAAAAAAATGTAAAGCAGTTGCCCAACATTAACTCTTAATTAATTTTGTAAGCAATGAATTTGAAGAAATAACTTTGTCTCTTTTGAAAGGATTTCTTATAGTAATTATAATGAACAAATATTATTGCTACATATTGCTGGCAATGGCAGATGCTTTATTTGTTCTTGCAGTCTCGACTTACAACAGTTCGTTTAATGACAATTCAAAGTTATAACAGCACTGAAAAATGTGACTTGTTACCATTTTTCAGTTATGACCTTTGCAGCATCATGTGATCAAAATTCAGATGCTTGGCAACTGGTTCATATTTATGAACCAGTTGCTGTATCCCAAGGTCACGTGATCACCTTTTGCTTCTGACAAGCAAAGTCAGTGGAGAAGCCGTATTTACTTACCGTATTTTCCGGCGTATAAGATGACTTTTTAACACATGAAAATCATCTCAAAAGTCGGGGGTCGTCTTATACGCCGGGTGTCGTTCTCCTGTAACCAGGCAGACCAGCCCAAAAGACTCTAACGAGCCTTAAATGGCTCTGGCGATCGAAGCTCTGACGATCCCAGCTTTGCCTGCTAATCAGGCAACTCAGCTGGGATGCCAGAGCCATGTTAAAGGAAAAAACTTTTTTCCTTTTACGTGACTCTGCAAGCTCTGACGATCCCAGCTGAGTTGCCTGCCAATCAGGCATTGCAGCTGGGATCGCCAGAGCCATTGATCCAAGCTCTGACGATCCCAGCTGCGTTGCCTGCTAATCAGGCAACTCAGCTGGGATCGCCAGAGCCCAGAGTCCTGTAAAAACAAAAAAGTTTTCCCCCTCCAGCTTGCTTACCTTAGCTGGTAATCGCAACGCTTGCCTTGCTTCGCTTGCCTGAATCCATTCCATCAGCAAGCCACTCTCTGCCTGCAATCATGCAGGCAGGAGTTGTGGACTTCAACTCCCAGAATTCCTCAGCCAGTAAAAACAAAGCTGGCTGAGGAATTCTGGGAGTTGAAGTCTACAAGTCTTAAAGTTGCCAAGGTTGGAGACCCCTGTTCTATTGGGTAAGTTTTTTTCCCCTTTGGGAGCTTTAAAAAATAGTTAATTGGGTTTTTTTTAGTTGTTCTTTTTTAGACCTAGCCATTTAAAGTTTAGGAAGTTTTAAATTTAGTTTTCATATAAAAATAAAAATAAAATAATATTTGTGCAGCTTTCTGAGATGTGGTGTGTTTCTGTAGTGTTTCACTCTAACTACACAAACACACAAAATCTCACAAAGCTGTATGTGGAATTTTGTGTGTGTAAAGTGTGAAGGTTGATTTTTTTGGGCTTTTTGTGGCTGCGTGAGGTTCCTGCTTGTTGCAGGGGCCATTTTGGGTCTAGTACAGCTGCTTTTACATTGTGGGTGAGTCAGTTGTGTTGTGTTGTGTGTGTGTGTGTAAAGTGTGAAAGTTGTTTTTTGCGCTTTTTGTGGCTGTGTGAGGTTCCTGCTTGTTGCAGGGGCCATTTTGGGTCTAGCACAGCTGCTTTTACATTGTGGATGAGCCAGTTGTGTTGTGTTGTGTTGTGTGTGTGTAAAGTGTGAAAGTTGTTTTTTGCGCTTTTTGTGGCTGTGTGAGGTTCCTGCTTGTTGCAGGGGCCATTTTGGGTCTAGTACAGCTGCTTTTACATTGTGGGTGAGTCAGTTGTGTTGTGTTGTGTGTGTGTGTGTGTAAAGTGTGAAAGTTGTTTTTTGCGCTTTTTGTGGCTGTGTGAGGTTCCTGCTTGTTGCAGGGGCCATTTTGGGTCTAGTACAGCTGCTTTTACATTGTGGGTGAGTCAGTTGTGTTGTGTTGTGTGTGTGTGTAAAGTGTGAAAGTTGTTTTTTTGGCCTTTTTGTGGCTGCGTGAGGTTCCTGCTAGTTGCAGGGGCCATTTTGGATCTAGCACAGCTGCTTTTACATTGTGTTGAGGCAGTTGATGTTTTTTAATTTTTATTTGGTGTGTGTTGGAAGAGGGGTAGTCTTATATGGCGAGTATAGCCCAAACCCTATATTTTAACAGGAAAAGTTGGGGGTCGTCTTATACGCCGTCGTCTTATACGCCGGAAAATACGGTAACAACTGGGTTACTAACATCAACTGCAGTGATTCACTTAACAACTGTGGCAATGTTGTAAAATGGGACAAAACAAATATTTCACTTAACAACTGAAATTTTGGGCTCAATTCTGGTTGTAAGTTGAAGACTACCTGTATATGACCTTATTATATTACTATAGAAAAACTGAACTGACAAAAGTGTCAACAACTATTCTTTTGTAAAATGAAGTTCAAGTAATATTATTTCTTTCAATCCTGAACAATGAGGATATTGTATACATACCTCCACAGTTATAACATAAAATGTAAAGGGATTTTTTCATAAAGAATACATTTTTTGGCAAAAACACTTTTTATTTTTCCTTAAAACCATTTTTCAATCTCAACTGTTATTATCAGTATGTTCATGTATATTTCTTAACTGAATGAATACTAAATTCTGATAAACTACAGTTGCAGGCAGATATAAATATTTTGAGCCATGAATCATCCATCCAATGGACTGTAATCTGTGAATGATAATAAATTTGATAGCCTTAAAAATTCTAAAGGTCTATTTTCTTTATTGTCATTGCAAGAAATTAATATGGTAATATGAATAAAAGAATAATTAAGTAGTTTTATTAGCAATTAAAATAGCATAGCATCTTTTTAGAAAATTTGACTAGAATACAGCTTGCAACTCTGCTTTTGCTAAAAGGTTGCTTAACCTTAAGGGTGATAAGCGAATAGATCATCTACACATTTATTTCATTTTTAAAGCATTTTAATATTGATACATATGCCAGGCACCTGGAAATATTGGTTAGGATCCAAATGAGTCTGAATAGGATGCAATGTGTTTTGATTCAAACCAAGGAAGGCTGGGTAGCTTTGGTTATTTGGGCCTTTTGCTGACTATGATTTCCACCATTGGTCCTGGAGTGCTGGCACTGCCCAGACAGATTTGGTGAAAAACCTGGGGTATTCCTGGACTCATGTTTTTCGCTAGAAGAGCAGATGACCTTTGGATATCATAGGTTTGTATGCCAATTGCACCTATTTCCTGAATAGGAGGGTTTGCCCACTCTCTCTCATACCTTTATGACCTGGTCTGGATTAGTGCAATGTGCTCTACATAGGGCTGCTCTTGAAAAACATTTGGAAGCTTTAACTGGTGCAGAGTATGGCTACATGGGTAGTAAACAGTGTTGGATATTCAACACATTACAACACTGCTGAGTGAGTTACATTGGCTACTAGTGTGCTTCCAGATACAATTCAAGGTGTTATCACTTTTAAAGCTCTTCACACCATGGGATTGGGTTTCCTAATGGACCATCTTCTATTCATCCAATTTGGTCTTTCAATTTGTGTATGGTACAGGTCCCATCAACCAAAGAATATTGGTTGGTGGTGACTAGGAGACATGCCTACTCTGCCTTGGCTCCTATCCTCTGGGACATTCACCCTTCACGGAACAGGATGAAGGCCAAGTAGATCTGGTTTTGTGCCTTTGCCTGGGACCTGTAATATGTAATTGTTTAATGTTTTATGACATACCCGGTCTGGAGACACTTGAGATAATATGCAGAAACTAAAGGCTGCTGATACTTTTTATAACTTATGGTGATATAAAACTCAAAATGCAGGACAAAAAGAAAATAAGGCATACTGCAGTGTTTATTATATAAGCAATATGGCACCCCATCAAAAGGATATTGAGACATCTCTGCAAACAAAAAAGGTGCACTGATATTTATGATTTTTAGGAAATTAGGTGAATGATGCAGATGTACATATTCATAAGTAATAGATCTCTGCTGGCTTCTTACCCTACTATTGCTATTTTCAAGGAGAACAAATGTCTTAGTAAAAGGAAGGAGCTCATGGGTTGCCATGAAAATGTTCTGCTAAAACTTACAATAGGCTTTGGTGCAAGTCAACTCCAAGGCTAAATTACTTTTATTTCCATTTGGTTCAATTTGTCCTATTTATTTGAAAATTCACTCTCCCTATTGAGAACTTTTTCTGCACAGTGACATAATGCATCTGAATATTGTCATCTTAGAACAGGATCATCCAGATAAATATTCTGCTCTAGTACCATGATATATTAACCTAAAAAAAGTAACCTTTTATGCTTTTTATAGCTGTTGTGAAAAGGAAGAAACAGGAAGCTAATATGGGTTGATGTATTTAGCAAAAAGTGAACAGTTAAATAAGATTTGCGAGGAAGAGAAAGGATGGCTCATAAACCACATCAGGTTAAGCAGCTTTGCACCTGCTGAAAGCTCACGTGCTTCCAGAGCAACCAAAATCATTTAAATTTTTTAAGGGTAAGCCAGGAGGGCAAGCCCACCAAAGCTAGATGGTGAGACTATCTTCTATGGATCCTGATAGAGAGAGAAAGAAATGGTCTGCTTAGAGGGATTGTGTTGTGCTGAACATGAATGGTAATATATTACAAGCCTAAAAAACGGCTATGTACTGTATATTACTAGGTTGACTTTATCAGAAGCAGAAGCTTTGGGACACATAAGCCTTTGTTTTATTGCCTGCAGGAATATGGATCAGTGGATGAAAAACAAGCAAAAGTAATTTAAATACCTTAGCATGGTCACTACTTTAGTGTAAAGTGCCTCTATTTTGCTTTGGGTTCATGCGGCAGTCAATGGCACAGAAATTTTGTTTAGGTGAGAGAATGGATTCAATTTAATATGAATATTCAAAGTTAATGTTCAAGGCAAGCAAATAAATTAAAATTAAAAGAATGTAGATATTTTAGCAAGAAAGTAACACTTAACACATCTCAGAAAAATTCTAAGAAAGTTAAAAGTTTTGGAAGCATCTTCAAAGGCTCAATTAAAGTGTTATTGAAAATATGTAGGAAGATCTCACACATAATCTCCATGCAAGGAAACCTAATAGTATTTCCAAGCTAGAAAGGTTTGGTAAGAAAGAGTGAGGTGCCATAGGAAGCTTAGAATATTATTATTTCTGAAAATGGGGTATTGCAAACTACTGACTGAAATGATCCAAACTTCTTCACCTGTCATATTTACTATTAATTTATTGTGAATCTGTACACAACTGTATTGAAATAACAAGTATGCATCCACATTTGCAAGAAGGTGTCATGTTTTATTTTTTTTTCTCATGCTGAGGTTGTATCAACTTCTGTTCATTTTGGCCACGGGGGTCAAACTCATGGTGTCATGTTGCTATCACGTGATGTATCACAATGCTTCCCCCCTTTACAGAGCTGGGGTGGGCATGGCCTGCGCATGATGCATCCAGCCTGCGGCCCACCAATTTAACACCCCTGATTTAGGCATTCAATAAAACATACAATTTAACCAGAAGTTCCTAAATATTTGCATGCAGCTGTTCATATATTTCCTGTAGCAACTGAAATGGAAGAGATTAGATTGGTAGATAGCATATTCCACATGAAAAAAGCAATACTTTTTTTAAATTAAATGGTAACTACCTTCCATAGGTAGATATAGTGAGTTCTTTCTATCCCAATAATTATTTTGTGAATTACATAAATCCAAACAATAAAAGGAAATAGGTATTCACACAAAACAACACTAGACAATTTAGAAGTATTTTACAAGCAAAATTATTTTACTATTTCTTCCCTTCTTGTCCAAGATGAGAATAAATGTACTAGTTTATATATAAACTGTACATACTGTAAGAAAAACCGCATTTCAAAAATTATACTATACATCATTAAAATACTGGAAACTATAGGTCTTATGAGGAAGCAACTGTCAATGATAATATTAAAACCCTTATGTCTGTAGCAATAAATATGTGCATATTTTTAATCAACCCATTATATAATTTGGTGACAAGACCTCATTGTGTTGGAATTTATTGTTATTTTTTCATGAAGATACCTGTTTCTCAATCTATCATAGGTCACATATAAAAACTATATTTCTGCAAAAAATAATTCTGCCAGGATGTAGATAGTACAGATATGTAACCCATTCAAACCAGTGCAATTCAGGTTGACAGCTATCCTCTGATTAGTATTCTGATGCTTATCAGATTTATGCCAGTAATCTCTCATCCAACCAATGGTATTTATTTTCTTATTTATGCATGCTGAAGCCTGCTTCTATGCTCAAAGACATTCTCTCTAGATCAAGGCACTAGAATATAAAAAGGCTTAAAACAGCTACTATGTTCCTTCTTATCCCAGCATCATGAATCTACTTATCTACAATTGTAAAGTCAGAGTGATATTTTCATCTGCTTTATTTTTCTATGTGCATATGCACCACTACATCCCTTGAATTATACAACCAGTAATTCTTTCTATCCTCTTTCTGTAATGTTGACTCTGGGTTTTACAGGATTAAAATACAATTTTTCTAGGTTGTAAATACAAAGAAAATTAAATACCTTTGGTAAAAAATAGATGTATTTAACAAGATTAGAAAAGCAAATTGTTATGCCATCAAAGAGTATAAAAATGTACACAACAAAAATATAAAAAATATAAACAAACAAAAGAACCTTGAAGGCACTAGTGGGAGGAATAAAGACACTTCATTGGTTTCAATTTTTTCCTCCTTGCTCACATATACTGACCAGGCATTTTGAAAAATGACAGGAACCTGATTGGGGAAAAAACATAGAAAAGTGTGCAGTCTTTTTCACATCTATAAGTGAAAAATGTTTAACTCAGAATAACACAGTTTTAAGCAATTAACACTTTAATTTAGGACATTTAATTTAGGTTACTGCAATAAGTGAAGTAAGATTCCAGATGTTTAGAATGATAAGCCAGAAGAAACTGACCTGCAGAAGGAAGGCTATTAGAAGAGCATTTCTAAACTTAAATCTTTTAAAATTCAGGATGAGCAAGAGAGATGATATTATATATTTATATCAAGGTGGAGGAAAAGAAATCCTCATTAATGCATTCTGCTCATAGTTTTAATGGGCTTTCATGTGTTGTTACATTGCATACATAATCCCAGTTTCATTTCTTCTCTCTTCATTTCACCAGAATCATCAATCTTGAACATGGAAGATTTTCAAAGGAAACAACTGAGATTATACAAGGAGATTAATGCACAAGCCCCAGAACAGAATAAGTCTCTAGTTCAATGTGCTGTAGAAGAATGAAGTTCCTTTTATCCTTCTGTATTTCCTTTACACACACAGTCACACTCCTCATGATGATCCAAAGGGACATCTGTCAGAGATTTATGCAATCCTCTTATGCCACTTCTGGGCTTCAGCTGCAGGACCTGCAAGGGAACAGTCCAGCTGTCATTTTAAATGCCATTAAAATAAGCAAATCATTAAATAAAAACCAGTATTTGTCTGTGACAGTACATATTCATCTTGCAATCCTATTCATAATTTATACATGACCCAGTATATCTTAGCCCATAAATAATTTACTAAAGAAGGTTTTGGCTTCTTTGTTCCAACATTTTCAAATATAAATCACTATAATAATTTAAAAATTGTGATCCTCATACATTGGAGTTCCCAATTAGTATTTAATATTGAAATAAACTACATGCAAAGCTTATCCTAATTCAGGGTACAGAAATCAAGATGGGTAGCCATCAGTCAAATTCTTACAGATGAAGACTGTAGTTCCTTCTACTTGTTATTCACCTGTAATTTCCCTAACAAACTAGCAGTGTCAAGACTAAGGCTACTTTGAGACTTCAGTGCTGGCACACTGGAGAAGAGGAATAGGGAGGGGGGAATTGAGATAGTTGTGGTGTTGTAGCCAAAATAAAATACTTTCTCTTGGGAACCAAGGACATTCCTGCAGGTGCTTGGAAGGAGGGGACTGGAGTCACCTAGTAACTGGACAGCATCCTGATTGGACCATGTGACTAATTGTTTTGAAAAGGTAAACTTTTATTTTTAACCAGGTCAAAACAGTGGGAATAATCAGAATGGGTTTTCACCAGCCTGTGCCAGTATGATATATCTAGTAAACCTATTCTTTGAGGAATTTGCTTGCCTCAGCAAATGGAATCCTGACAATCAGTTGAAAGTAACAGTAGTTAGAAACATAAAGGAATTCTTAAGGTGTCAGTTTGTCAAAAGACAAGACAAAACTGCCTCAAAAATGATTTGTAAATTGAAATCTCAAATATTGCCATCCAAGCATGATAGAGTTTGCTAATCATCATCTATTATTATAGTTTTCTTTGGCCCCATTTTTTAAATACTATACCTCATGATACTTTTTGGTGACTTTGGTAGGGACACATTGACATTCACTGCAAGAATGTTGACAACAGGCACAATTTCCACCGCAGCGTTTAACCAGAAGACAAAGTGGCCAAAAAATGGTGTCTGTTCGTTTCAATTCTTCTCGTACTGACACTGAAAAGTTACGTGGAGTACAGCTATACATTCTTACTTCCTCCTTCAGCAGGTTCAAATCTACAACTAAACAACAAACCAATATTTATTGTTTGCTTCATTTGCTCATTAAATTCTTTTAGAAAAACTACGTAGAAACAAGAGCTATGCAAATATTTTTGAGATAATACCATGCCAATAGGTTTTCTATGGTTTAGTGAACTTGTGAATTTCAAGATATAATTTATACAGTTGTAATATTTTTCTGAGCTAGGAACCTACCTAATAAAATCAATATGTCTATGGCTGACAGTAAGTATCTATTTACCTTCTGATGTTTATATGGACAGGTATTTATACCGGAAAGAAAGAACTTCAAGATTACAACAGTGGCTAGAAGAGATGTTAAATAAGATGATAGATATGACACGACAACTCTTCCTTCTGGGTATAGTAAGGGATAATTACAAAAAAGAAGAAATATATCTTATGGTATACATACTAACGGCAGCGAGGTTGATATTTGCACAAAATTGGAAATGCAGAGAGAACCCACAGGAGGTAGAAATAATTAACAAAATATTGACCTGTGCTGAAATGGACAGGTTAACAATGGAGCTCAAAGATAAAGATGAATCGGAATTCTATGTAACCTGGAATACATTTCATAAATGGCTAGAGAAAAGGAGGAATCTAGGGATAGGGAATTAGAAACAGAGTGAAGGAAAGGAGAGAAAAATAAATAAAATAAAGAAATATTAGATAGGAATAAATTGGATTTGAATAGGTACAAAGGGAATATGTAATTGAACGTACAAAAAGTATATATAGAATATGCATGATATTATATTGTAATATACACGAAAGAAAAAGTGCTAGAAAAGTATGTACCAGACAAGTCGCACCAAGTCTAATGTTTTTAAATTGTATATTTAATAAAATTAATAATAATAAAAAAGAACTTCAAGATTACTGATGACCACTTAAGAATGGTCAACCTTCTCTTTTTCCTTTCCTTTTCTTAGATGGCCTAATCTGATGCCCCCCAAATATGGTGTACTTTGGTTTCAATAACTTAAGCCCATAAGAAGGAAATATATAAAGTTTGTAGATTTTAACAACAGTATATATCACGTTTCAAATTACATTTTAAAAAGCGGGTTCCCAAAAAAAAGTCTGCCCCTGGAACAGTAGCATGTAATTTTTTCATTGGTAAAGGACAAGCTAACAGAGATCTCTGTTTTAATCTCATGATTCTATGTAACTGTGGTCATTTTGTAGCCTATTTTGATTTTACTTTTTAAATTAGATTTTTTTAGGAATATAAATTTCTTAAAAGTCAAAAACTTCAAAATCTAACCCTATATATTGATTCTATATTAAAATATTTGGATTAGCCAATTGGATTTTATGCTTTATCAAAATGTATTATACTGCAATATATATTTGTAGCACTTTACTTCACATGGGATATTGACTAGCAGTTTCACAAAGTGCTTGAACAAGTCTCTGAAGTGAAAAAGTGGGGGGAAGGGGGATTCTTTATTCTTCTTATCTTTTTGATAGGTGTCTTTTTAGAATTTGCAGGACATAATGCTAGCTTTGTGTATCAGTGAATAATTATATTCCTGTAAATGTTTACTTAACAAGAGAAAAAGTTAATAGATCTGTGCAGGAAACTCAATTGAAAACTCTATTATTCTGAGAAAAATTATAAACCCTTTGAACTGGCTCTCATTCATTCATCAAATTTGACATGCTAGTCAAATAACTTTAAAAGGGGAAGGAGGCTTGTTTGTAATGGCAATGTAACTTTATGATTCAGAACTATTACCTGAAAACTAATTCCAACCCAAACAGGGAAGTGTTCATACTAGGTAGATTAAAAAAATGCTTCTCACAAAGTTTGAGGTCTACAAATATAACTCTTCAACTTGAGTGAGGATAAATTTGCTGGACATGCACTAGTATTTCAAGTTTAAATTAACTCAGAAAGGATTGGAGAGAAAGGGAAGTAATTAAAATTGCTATTCAAAAGTCCAATATGGGGACTAGAGTTGCCTTATTGAGGTGATGGACAGCAGATAAAATAAAATAAAATAAAATAAAATAAAATAAAATAAAATAAAATAAAATAAAATAAAATAAAATAAAATAAAATAAAATAAGTACAGTACAGTTCAGTACAGTACAGTACAGTACAGTACAGTACAGTACAATACAATACGTACAGCTTTGGATGCCATGGATACTACTACAATAAATTTTCATATAAATGAAGTATAAATAAGTTGGGTTTTTTTTACTGATACTCAATTTTTCTGCTTAAATGCAGGTAACTGATTTTGGATGAAATTCATATTAGCATAAATTCTGCTTTCATTTCAAGCATAAAACATCCATCTTTAGCCAAGGTGATGCAGTTCAGCAGTTCAAATCTCATTGGCTCAAGGTTGACTCATCCTTCCATCCTTGGGTAAAATGAGGACCCAGATTGTTGGGGGCAATATGCTGACTCTGTAAACTGGTAGAGAGGGCTGTTAAAAGCACTATGAAGTGGTATATAAGTCTAAGTGCTATTGCTATCTTACAATAAAAGGAAAAAACTGCTTCCCACACTAAAAGCAGCAGTTAAAGATGAAAATACACACTGATTAAATCCTAATGTCAGTTCCAACAAATAGGAAACATAAAAAACATGTCTTTTTAACTATGAAATATTAAGGAAACTTATATGTTCTTTTAAAATATATTTCAAGAAAGGACACATACAATTAATTTGGCCATGTAATTTTAACATGTTTAGATCTGACTAAATTCCAGACAACCAATTTGAAAACATTCAAAAGATTAACTTGGTATTTCAGAAAGTATAGTATTATTTATCTCTGTATCATATAGTGCATTTACAATATTTCATAGAAAATGAAATAGCTGTTTTTGATTTTGAGTAAAACCATTAGCATATATTTTTTAAATCTAGAAAGCTTTTATTTTAACAGTTATTTGAAAAGTTGGAGTTTTACAGATATTATTACCAGCAAGAACCAGTTTGGTGTTGTGGTTAAGGTATCAGACTAGAAATAGGGAATGTTTGAGCTCTAATGCTGCCCTGAGCACAAAGCTAGCTATGTGACCTTGGGCTAGTCACTTTCTCTCAGCCCTAAAATGGAAGAACTGGCAAATTACTTCCGAAAAAACCTTGCCAAGAAAACTGCAGGGTCTTGTTGAGGCAGTCTCCAAGAACCTAACACAAATGAATGAAAGGCAAGAAATGTAGGGCAATAAAATGTAAAATATTTACAACGAATACACAACCATGTTAAGCACACACTCTTACCAAAAACTACTATTCAGTCTGTTTCATATTGCTTAAACAAGAATTGCTAATAAGTTATATACCAAATAACTTTCAATGTTAAATTTGGCATTAAAGTTGTACTTTCTTAGAAATCATCAATATTTTTAAGCCCCAGGAACTATGCCTTTCAACATATTTTTTTAAAAAGGGAGCACACAATTAAAAAGAACCCTAAACCTTTCATTTCTGCAATAATTCTGCATGTCAACAGTGAATACCATGTCATCTCAATGGGGCACATTTTCTGCTTTAGGCTATTACATTACAGACTTGGTTTGAGGGTGGTCCTTTAAGATGTCTGCCACAATTCTGTGATATGTTTATTCAATGGCAATTCTACCTTAGTGTCTTATTCAAATACTTTTAAAGATTAGTTCAATATTGTTTTCTTTTGGAAGTTGTTGATGGGAAAATCATTATTTCGTCAGATTGGCCTTTTTAGAATGGAATGCCCGTGCTTCATTTGGCAAGAATGCAAAGTGTCTCCACACATAAATACATACATAATGACACACATAGTCATATAAAACTAAAAGCAATATTTTAACCAGGAAGGCATCAACATGTATTTTAAAATAAATATGTTCAAGAACAGCAGTACTTCACTGAAGAAATTAAAAAACAAGATACAACCAAAAGATACAGCTATAACTTTATTCTGTTTCAGACTAGTCAAACATCTACAAGTAAGTTTAGATAAATTTACTTATTCATCATTCCAGGTAATACTTTATGTTGATTGTGATTTTAAATTTCATTTGAATACCATTTCCCCCCATAGAAATGTGTGTTTCCTGTTTCACTTACTGAAATTATCACTTACTTAATTATTACATTAAGGCAGTGTTTTTGAATTCATACCAAAAAGTAAGCCTCTGGAGCAGAGTGAGAGCTGCTTTTAAACAGTCATTCATAGGCCTTCTTATAAGTATGCAGCAGTATCGCAGCATATAAAGGAAATTTTAAAGGCAATCAAAAGGAAACTATTTTCTGGTGCAGCACGCAGATAAGGGACATGTTTTAACAAGAATCTGTCCTACTGATTCAACAGTGTACTGCCTAATGTTTTGAATGACATGAATCCTGTGCTGAAAAAAATGGAAGACAAACAGGTGGAACAAATCTGCCCTGAAGGGTCAATGCAGCTGTGCCTCATGTTCCATCACTTAGAAAGATTATTTTACTAGTCAGGGGACTACTTTTGTTTTTTTAAAATTATGTTCAGGAGTATAAAGAGATAACTGCTGGGTCAGACTGAGAATCTCTCAGTCCACAGTAGCTTCTACTTAGCTTACACTCTATAGCTTTAGATGGATTAATTTCTATGTAAGGACCACAGGTTTGCAGTTCAAAACATGTATATTCCATGGATTTATGAAATACTAAAATGCATAAAGAAGTCAGCAGCGAAACAGGTTAGACAAGGAGTGTCAGGACAGAAATCTATTAACTGGCAGTTTGAACAAATAGGGACTTTGCACTGAAAAAATATTTTAGTCTTCTTTTCTACTGGCTAAAGCACTATCATTAAAAGGTAGGGGTAACCATGACAATCACTATCAATTGTAGTGATAGAGCACAGAGCATATAGTGACCTTCCCCAATCCTTGAAATGAGGATAAACATATTTTTAAATTTTATTTATCACATTTATATAGATGCCCATCCCATGCCTATTATTGTGGCTGGACTACAATAAAAACAGACCAAAAACAAACATTAAAATTATATAATAAAACATTAATATTAATTTTAAAGAGAATATCTTGAGAAATACAGTGTAATCATCTCAGCAATTCTTTGTTCCCCTGCGATCCCCAAGCCTACTGACACTGAAACAAACTTAATTATCCTCTGGGCTGATAAATAAATTCACTAACATTTTATTAGACCATTTCTAGATAGTCTCATTTTACATTCTGAAAGTAGTAAGCAATTTCAAAAATAATCATTTTACATACATGTGCCATCAATTAATGGTTTCATGGATATATAACTTGGTTTATCAAGGGCTTTGGATGTTCAATAAAAAGAAAGAAGAAAAATCAAGAGAAATTAATTACGAACATTACCTCTTGATTTTCTGCCATGAATGTAGGCTTTCCCGAGAAGGTGCCAAGCTGGTTTATATAGGTCTTCCAAATCTAACTGCCACCTGTCAGGCTCAAGATACCTGATAAGTTCTTCTATGGTACTAAATGCAGCAACAGCATTGTTTAGCAATTCTAATGGTAAAGCTGATGGTGGCAACACTGTTGGACTGGCTGATTCAATGTGGAGCTGCAATGGGAGAAAATAAATCATAATCTTTATACTGTGTCTGTAGTTACAAACAATCTAATATAATTACGTAATAAGATACCTAATTTCAAAATATTATAAAAGCAAAAAACAGAAAAATGAACTGCTGTACATTTATTTAGCAACCAGTATAAAAAAACCCTAGAAACTGGCTGTTCTGTAGGTCATCCAGAAATTAAAGACTTCGCACTTTCACCTCTAAAAGCAATGAAAATCTTATCCTAGTGTTAGATAAACTACTCCAGATGAAAGCTAAATCTTAAACATCTACAATGCACACAATCTTATCCAAAAGCTGAATGACGGGCAGAAATTTATTAAATGGGAATTAGGAATGGAAAATCCTGCCTATTAGGCCGGATACTGCAGCTTTAATTTTAGAAATGTCTGAGACTATTTCAAAGAATAATCAGCAGAATTATGTAGAGAACATTGTATTTAGTCATGATTTGACAAAAAAAGAAATTGCCAGGTTTCATGGCAGTTATCTTGCAAATACCAATTATTTAAATAATAGCAGAATTCCAAGCAACACCACAGATTTGACCTATTCATATTTTCCACCAAATGTCACTTGTAATCCGCAACGACCAAATCAAAATGTGAAAATCAAGGAAATAAATATTGAAAAAAATACCATAGTTTGTTATGATGATAAAAGAGGCAAAAACAGTGGCAGGAATCCAAAAGTTTGAAAGTAAAATAATAATACATATTAACATCTGGAAGTAGGGAATGATACAGTTAAAATAAGAGCATTACTATTTTACCTCTCATGTCACATGTTCATCAAAAAATATTCAAATATTTGAATATCTCATTTTTTAAAAATCTAGAATGGCATGTAAAACACATTTAAGTATTAGATAGCTCCAAATAATTTATGTCAGTCATAATACTCTGTGTGAATAGGATAGGAACTAACTCATATGTAAATATGCTAAGTTAACAACTCCTTGCAGTGAAGCCAAAAATGACAATTAGTTTTGGATTAAGTGGAATTTCCTGTTCTGCTATTTATACAATATTTTCCTGCATAGAATTGAAGCTATCAAAATATAGCTGGGTTCAGTGCACAACAAACCTTTTTCCTGCAGGATCTTTGTGCTTTCACTAAAACCAATAAAATCTATATTCTGAAAGCCTAAATGGAACACAAATACTAAAATAAAGACTGTCATGATTATTCATACATGGAAATCTCCAAAGCCAATAAATTTTATATTATTAGAAGCATTTAATGAAAAGTCAAAAGATAATTTGGGATATTATCCATCAATCCATTTATGCAGCAGTCAAATATAAGACAATCACATTCTCTTAAAACTACAAACTACGAAAAACAGAAAGAACAAGAAATAATAAAAAAGAGATAAAGAAACAGAATATGAAGGAAATGCCTCTGTCATAAATTTAGATAAAAATTTCAATGTTTCATTACTTAGTTTTCAATAACTATTTCAATAACTATGGATTCTTTGCAAGAATCATATCAATACCACTAAATACATGGTTCCCAATCTACAGAAATTATTTATACTATACTTCAGTAGGAATTTGTCTAATTTTTTTGAAAGCTAAGCAAAGTTAGCCTTGATTAGCATTTATTTATTTGTGTGTGTGTATATGTGTGTATGTATATCACTTGTTATATTTTCATTATTGCAATTTTAAAATATATTTTTATTCTTACCGTTTTCAAATTTGTAAATTGCTAAAGTCCATGAAGATTGAGGTAGTGGATAAATTCCATGTATGTATGTATGTATGTATGTATGTATGTATGTATGTATGTATGCTGGAGCTACAAAAAAACCTTGGCTACATAGGGAAAACCTGGCTAGAAGAAAAACACACATAAACCCTACGAAGAAGTAAGAAAATTGATACTGTACCTTTACAGGGAGGATACATAAGATATGGGTGTGGCCTACTGATGACACCTAACAACGAGCTAGAAATGGATCTATTTAGGTCTCCCACCTAGCAGTTAGAGCTTGCTAGGTGTTAGAAAGGAAAAAAGCCCAGAACCGAGTAGATGTGATTCTACTGAGCTGGAGCTACAAAAAAACCTTGGCTACGTAGGGAAAACCTGGCTAGAAGAAAAACATATTTTATATATATATATATATATATATATATATATATGTATGTATGTATGTATGTATGTATGTATGTATATGTATATGTATATGTACACACACACACACACACACACATATATAATGTTAACAGAATAATAAACATTAATAAATGTTAACAGAAAAAATTCCAGAAAGGCACATCTGTAGGGATTCTTAGTATATAATTCTACAAGCTGAGATTTTAATCACATTCAAAAGGGTACAAAGATGAAAAAGAAGCAATTCAGAAAAGTTAACATTCATATTTAGGAGCTTCAGTGAAGGAATATTGATTGTAAACAAAAGTAAATTGACTGAATTCATAAAGACATGTCTAGGGTCTTTTGCTTTTAAACTTTTTATGGTCAAAATATATTTCAACAACAGAAATTGTTAATACTAAGTACATAAAGTATTGTAATTAAATATTGATGATCCCTGACCTTTCAGTAGACTCTGAATAAGTCTAAAGCTTTTATTTGCAGTCTGATTACAATTCAGTATTGTTTGATCTTTGAAACTACAATTAGACTAAACTTTATTTTTTAAAGGAAATCAATATTATCTGAAGGAAATGAAGTTGACTGTTTTATAAATCATAATTACAATTGTTTGTCTATCCTAATGCTAAGCGGAAATTAATCGAATAAGAAATAAATACTTCAGATCTCAATATATACAAGAAAATACTAAGCCAGCGGTTCTCAACCTAGGGGTCGCAACCCCTTTGGGGGTCGAACGGCCATTTCACAAGGGTCGCCAAAGCCCTCTCTCGCCCCCCCCCACATGCCTTCACTCACCCTCACCCTCTGTCTCTATTGGAGGGCTGCGTATCCCAGCGTGCAATGCGATGCCCCACGCTTTAGCAAAGAGAGCAGAGAGAGAGTGTGTGCGTGCATGTGGGTGTGCGTGCACGTGACTAGAAAAGATTCTAGTGCAGGAAAAGTCCTGGGGAGTTCAGGGACTCCCTGCTGCTGCTACCGCCGCCGCCGCCGATACCTGCAGCTGCAAGAGCTCAACAGAAAAAGTTTGGGTGAGTAAGTTCACTTATTTGGGTGAGTAAGTTGGCGAGTTCAGGGATTCCCTGCCGCCACCCCACCGCCAATGCCTGCAGCGGCAAAAGCCCGCAAAAGCCTCGCAGGAGAAGTTTCTGGTGGGCGAGTTCAGGGATTCCCTGCCGCCACCCCACTGCCGATGCCTGCAGCGGCAAAAGCCGTGCAGGAGAAGTTTCTGGTGGGCGAGTTCGGGGATTCCCTGCTGCCACCCCACTGCCGATGCCTGCAGCGGCAAAAGCCGCGCAGGAGAAGTTTCGGGAGTGCTCCCTGAAGCTCCCGTTTCAACCCCTGCCTTTGCCTGACACAGCCTGAAGCTCCTGTTTTGGGTGCAGGAGAGAAAGCAGGAAAGGAAGGGAGAGAGAGAGAGCGAAAGTGGAAGGGAGAGAGAGAAAAAAGTAAGAATGAAAGAAAAAGAGACAAAAAGAAAGAGAGAGAGGAAGGGAGAGACAAGAAAGAGAAAAAGAAAGCGGAGAGAAAGCAGGAAAGGAAGGGAGAGAGAGAGCAAAAGAGGAAGGGAGAGAGAGAAAAAAGAAAGAATGAAAGAAAAAGAGACAAAAAGAGAGAAAGAGAGAGGGAGACAAGAAAGAGAAAAAAAGAAAGTGGAGAGAAAGCAGGAAAGGAAGGGAGAGACAGGGAAAGAGAAAGGGAGAGAGAAAAAAGAAAGAATGAAAGAAAAAGAGACAAAAAGAGAGAAAGTGGAGAGAAAGCAGATGAGGAATAAATATGGCAAAAGGAAATTTAATTGAAATGACTAAACACTGTTTAAATTTGTGAACCGGCCAAATACTCTGATCAAAGAAAATACATTGTATGTTTGTATGTGTGTTTCTAATTATTGCTATTTATTCATATTTGTTCTCTTTAATTCTTTAAAGTTTAACAATTCATTCTTTATCTTAATATCTTTATATTTGTTTGGGGTTGGTTTTCTTCCCTTTCATCTTTTTTATTGTACAGCAATCTTTCTCCTCAAACCTACCACCTCTCTCTTTTCTTTCCTTCTTACTTTCTCTTCCCCCCCTCTTCTCCTCCTCCCTACTTCCTCTTCCTTTCTCCTTCTCCTCCTCTCTTCCTCCCTCTCTTACCCTCACTCCTACTCTAATTTCCCTTCCCTTCCTTCATCCCTCTCTATTGCTGTACCCTTTTATGCATATGGACTACTGAGAGGGCTGAAAAAGTTATTTTTGACTGGTCCTCGCACTTTTGACCAGTCCTCGAACTTACGACTGTCCTCACATTTTACATTTTTGCCCTATCTTGTCACCATGGTGAAGAGAAGCAGTTGTGAAATGAGTGACATGGTTGTTAAGAATGCTGCACGGGCATAAATGTGAGGATGGTCATAAGTGTGAGGACCAGTCAAAAGTGCGAGGACCTGTCAGAAATGACTTTTTTCAGCCCTCTGAGTAGTCCCTATACACATAATCATGGCCACCCGGTCACATGACAAGCTAGCCACGCCCACCCAGTCACATTACATCCAAGCCACGCCCACCCCTGGTTGGGGGTCACCACAACATGAGGAACTGTATTAAAGGGTCACGGCATTAGGAAGGTTGAGAACCACTGCACTAAGCTAAAATCTATGCATGTAGCATTAAACCAGTTGAGTATTTTAGTAAATTATAATCAGGCAACGTTGTATACTTTATAAAAAACTGAGGATTTTTTAATTTCTTGCAGTTAATACTTGATATATTACTAACTACAATATTACCATCTAGTAAGTATGTGGCCACATTAGTTTCTTGCCACATTAGTTCTTTTCTTAATTTTTAAAGTATATCATTCATGGGTATTTCAGTAATCTAGGCACACATATATTTTTTACTGAGAATGCAAATTTACTTTTTGTGCCTTAGCAACAAAAGCAAAATATTTTGGCCTATGAATTTCTAAAAGATCTATGCTGTGATTTTCCTATAGGGGGGAGGGGGAGGGGGAGGGAGAGAGAGAAAGAAAGAGAGAGAGATGGCTTGGGTTCTGTATATTTGCCCAGGAATCAATAAAACATGAATGCCATGAGATGAAAAAGTCTTCTCAATTAAAGCTAATGCTTAAGATACTATTCACATCCATTGCTCTAAAAATGTTATGTACTAGGATACGCTGCAAAAAAACTAAGGAGAAATTGTGGTAATTCCAGAAATGAGGGACATAAATATGTCATGGGAGAATTTTTTAAATATTGAATTCCTTATGCACTCCAACTTTAGATGGAAGAACTGATACAGAAAAAAAAATTAATTTCACTGAGAAAATACATTAATATTTTCTAGAAATAAATAATGAATTTTGAGGTAATATCATGCATGCATATTCATATATGTCTGTATAGTATCTTTAAAGAAACTACATTCATTGAGATTGGCAAAAAGCGAAGATAAACTAGGAATTCATCACAATTTTCAGCATTAGAAATTTATGACTGATAAAATCTATTTTAACAAGTGACTGTTTATTCAAATTATTCCTGATCCTAAAAATGATTTTTTTAAAAATATTATCAATATCAAGTTTTAAAATAAATCATTTTCCCACTCAAAATGTGCTTGAAAGTAGCATTAGCAGGCTATTTAAACACCAACATCTATCTTTTATATCAAAATTAAATGAATTAAGAATTAAGAAACTCATAAAGTGAGTATAAACTACAGTATGTGCAAAGCTGCTATGTGCAAAGGCATGAGTGAAGACAATATTTTACTAATTAAAATCAGTGTGCAGCAGCACATGCATATTATGTTGGAATTGTGTCGGATAACAATCTGACTAACAATAAGTGGAAGTGCTTGCCCTCACTCAATGGATTATAAAAAACAGCAGCAAAATTTTTAAAAATGTGATATTTTAATTCTTTTGCTTGAGTTGCAAATCAAGCTTCAGTAATTATCAATATTCAAATGTCTAATTACTAAAACAAACCTATGAATTATTTTTGATAATTTGATAAATACATTTGAAATATATGTATTTTATGTGTATGTGTGTTTTGCCATAATTTTAATGTTTTTAATTATTTCATTCCATGTGTCATATAGAAAACAGATGGCAGGTTAAAACAAATATTCTGTATTTTCTTTACCACAAACTTGTCCAATGTCCACTTCTCCCTGATTAATTAATTAACTGATTGATTAGATGTATTCACCAACAGAACTTCTTATTCTGCGAGACTCCCCCCTCTCGCAGGTGTGGCCCTCCACTTTATCAAGGGCCTACCTTTATGATGGGCTTTGGCACCCCGAGAGGTGGCATGCCGCAAAAAGGGGATTGAGGGGTTTTTTAGGGAAACTTTTTGATAGATTTTTAAGGGATTTTAAGGGGCGGGAGGGTTGTGTGGGTTTGGGGGTTAAACCACGGGGGGAGGGTTCCGGCCCAGCTGTCAGTGGGGCCACGGAGGGTGTGGATTCCGGAGGTAAGGGGGACATCAGAGTCCATTCTGTCGAGGGCTTTTCTATCAATGTGTTGAGTGGGAGGGGCAGATATGGCGGGAGCAGGGGGCCGCATCATGTGGTGGGGGCGCGCACTCGCTATCTTCGAGCAGTGGCGCGCCCCGGTCCCCATAGCCCTTCTCGCACCCCAGGCTGTTCAGACTCTCAGGGCCCGAGCCTTCGGCTGCTGTCGTGCAATGCCAGGAATGTGGTAAATAAAGCCCCCCTCATTTGCGATCTTATTCAGGAGGGGGGAGCGGACCTGGCAGGTATTACGGAGACCTGGTTGAGCCATGAGGGGGGGGTTTCCCCTCGTGAATATGTGCCCACCAGGTTTCTGAGCATTCCATCAGCCGAGAGCTCAGGGCAGGGGCAAGGGGGGTGGCGGTTATTATAAAGGAAAGTCATGATCCGAGGGAGACCACTGTTCCACAGATAGCCGGATGTGACTCCCTTTTTGTGAAGTAGGGTCGTGGAGTACAGATGGGCTTGTTGATCACGTACCTGGCTCCCTGCCGCATGGCAACGGCCCTGCTCGAGCTGCTCAACATCATAGCTGAGGTAGCGGTTGGTACCCCCAGACTTCTAGTCATGGGGGATTTCAACCTGCCATCTGTCGGCAAAACGTCTGAGGTGGCTCGAGAGTTCATGACTTCCATGACGGCCATGGACCTTACTCAGTTAATTCATGACCCTACTCACATGGGTGGACACACTCTGGACTTAGTTTTTGTCTCTGGTCAGTGGTCGAGTGGCCTTGATACAGGGGATATAGTCATCGAACCCTTGTCATGGTCTGACCACTCGCTCCTTCGACTGGACTTTCTAACCGCTGCACCCCGCTGCAGGGAGGTGGGACCGACCAGGTGGTTCCGCCCCAGGCACCTGATGGACCCTGATAGGTTCCAGATGGAGCTTGGGCCATTTCCTAAGACTCTGGCTCATGACTCGGCTGAGGACCTGGTGGCTGCCCGGGATAGTGCGGCTGCCGGGGCCTTGGACCGTGTCGTGGCTTTGCGGCCTCTGACCCGGCACCGAACTCACCTAGCTCCTTGGTTCTCCGAGGAGCTTAGGGAGATGAAGCACCGGAAAAGACGCCTGGACAGTAGTTGGAGGACCAGCCGCTCCGAATCCGACTGAACACTGGTGAGGTCTCATATTAAGACCTACCTAGTGGCGATAAAAGCGGTGAAATCTAGCTATTTTGCCACTCTTATCGCGTCATCACATAATCGCCCGGCCGCCCTGTTTAGGGTGACCTGCTCCCTCCTCCACATGGGGGTGCGGGATGACCCCTTGCAGGGCCGAGCTGAGGACTTTGTGCAGTATCTGTATGACAAAATCGCTCAGATTCGGGAAGGGCTGGCCTCTGACTGGGTATGTCCAGATGGGATGACTGAGGCAGGTCTTGAGAGTGTTATCTGGGGGGAGTTCGAACCTGTGGCTCCCGAGGACATGGACAGGGTCCTGGGACGGCTGAACGCGACCACATGTTTATTGGACCCATGTCCCTCCTGGTTGGTACTGGCTTCCCGGGAGGTGACACGAGGCTGGCTCCAGAAGATTGTTAACGCTTCTTTGAGTGAGGGGGTCCTGCCGGCTGCTTTGAAAGAAGCGGTTCTGAGGCCCCTCCTCAAGAAGCCCTCTCTAGATCCGGCTGCTTTGGCTAACTATCGTCCAGTCTCCAACCTTCGCTTCGTTGCGAAGGTTGTTGAGAGTGTGGTAGCGCAACAGCTTCCCCGGTACCTGGATGAAGCTGTCTATCTAGACCCGCTCCAGTCCGGCTTCCGGCCTGGGCACAGCACGGAAACGGCATTGGTCACATTGATGGATGATCTCTGGAGGGCTCGGGATAAGGGTTGTTCCTCTATCCTGGTCCTGTTACACCTCTCAGCGGCTTTTGATACCATCGACCATGGTATCATGTTGCACCGGTTGGTGGGGTTGGGGGTGGGGGGCACCGTTCTGCAGTGGTTCTCCTCCTACCTCTCTGACCGGTCGCAATCTGTGTTGACAGGGGGGCAGCGGTCGACCCTGAGGCACCTTGCTTGTGGGGTGCCACAAGGGTCGGTCCTCTCGCCCCTTCTGTTCAACATTTATGTAAAGCCGCTGGGTGAGATCATCCGTGGCTTCGGGGTGGAGTTCCATCAGTACGCTGATGACACCCAGCTGTACATCTCCACCCCAGGCCACCCCAACGATGCCCTTGAAGTGATGTCCCAGTGCCTGGAGGTCATGCAGGCCTGGATGGGGAGAAACAGGCTCCGACTCAACCCCTCCAAGACTGAGTGGCTGTGGCTTCCAGTGTCCCGATATAGCCAGCTGACGCCATCTCTGGCTATTGGGGGCGAATCACTCGCCCCCACGGAGAGGGCTCGTAACTTGGGCGTCCTCCTGGACGCACGGCTGTCTTTAGAAGATCATTTGATGGCTGTGGCCAGGGGGGCTTTTAATCAGGTTCGCCTGATACGCCAGTTGCGCCTCTTTCTAGATCGGGACTCTCTACGCACAGTCACTCAGGCACTCGTCACTTCCCGCCTGGACTATTGCAACGCTCTCTACATGGGGCTCCCCCTGGGGTGCACCCGGAGGCTCCAGCTGGTCCAGAACACAGCCGCGCGGGGGATTATGGGGGTGACAAGGCGCTCCCATGTGACACCTCTCCTGCACAAGCTGCACTGGCTCCCGGTGGTCTTCCGGGTGCGCTTCAAGGTGTTGGTGACCACCTTTAAAGCGCGCCATGGCTTAGGGCCGGGGTACTTACGAGACCGCCTTCTGCCACCAATAGCCTCCCACCGGCCAGTACGCTCGCACAGAGTGGGCCTCCTCAGGGTGCCGTCCGCCAGACAATGTCGGCTGGCGACCCCCAGGGGGAGAGCCTTCTCTGTGGCGGCGCCCACCCTTTGGAACAACCTCCCCCCAGAGTTACGTACAATAACAGATCTCCGGATTTTTCGTCGGGCCCTGAAAACCTATTTATTTCAACTAGTTGGGCTGGCTTGAGTTAAATTTTAAATTGATTTTAAATTGGGTTGTTTTAATTTACGGCCAAAATATTTAATTATTTTAAACTGTTTTTTAAATTTTGTATGTTCTGTTTTTTACTTTGGCTGTTCACCACCCTGAGTCCTATTTGGAGAAGGGCGGTATAGAAATGGAAACAAATTAAATTAAATTAAATTCTTGTTTCCATATTCCATCTTCACTAACTTCCACTAATTTTAACTTATTTATTTCCCTTAACAATTAATCAATTGTTTTAATTCTATTTTTATCACATCAGTGGATTTGAAAAAGCAGAGAGAATACAGGATTTATTTTGGGATTAAGTCATTAGACTTTTATATGAAAAATTCATGAAACAAAATTAGCATTTGCTTTTTAAGAATGCATTTTATTTAATTTCAGAGAATAATATTAAGAATGAAGAGATTTATGTACTGCTTTATAGCTGTTCCATTGTGCTAATGATCCCTTGTTTCCAACTTCATCTAGTTAAGAACATTTTTAAAAAAGGAGAATAAAGTGTAATTTTAGGTTTACAAGACTAGAATGACTGTTGTCATTGAAATGGCTTGAAGCATTTAGAAATGTAAAGTAAAAAGTTGGAATTATATATTTTCTTGTATTCTGCTGCACTGAAAAAAAAATCAGAACTCACTACTTTTTTGCTTTTCTCCTCCCTCTCCTTTGCACTTCTTTAACTTTTCCAATTTTGTTTCTATTTGTATTTTGTTTTGTAATAAACTTTAATAAAATATCAAAAAGAAAGAAAAAAGCATGAAGCACATGCTTTTTAAAGGATTTGACATGGAAGTTTTGAAACTTAAGAACTGTTCAACATGCCTTTTCTTATCATAGTCTACAGATGAGTGAGTTTAGCAAGAAAAAACTGGTCAGCCATAATTAAAGGATGCCTGGGTGACATTTTAAAATTACTCATATAAATCAAAATATGGGAAACCTTATCAAAGTTAAATTAAGTGGCTGACCACAATATGCTGGAACCTAAGAACACATTTGTTTTCTCATATTTCTTATAGCAGCCTACTTGTGAACTGTTTGTTTTGGTCATTCCCACCATGACATGGCATTACCACATATCACAGGAAGGATGCAGCGATCCTGAAAAAAATTTGCATTGAAATACAAAATGAGGAAAGATTAATTTGACATATCCATCCAAAAGAGATACTGTGTCTATGATACAGCTAATTCTTAAATATTTTTGAACCACAGTAAACTATTCAAGAGAATAAGCAACAAAAGTTTGCATTGTCATATTCTAATTATTCTACTTTAAAACATTTCTTTGCATATAAAAAGTAAATTCCAAATTTCTTAATTGTATAATTAATTGCATTTTGTCTTGAAACTATTTTTTGGTTTAGTTACTGGCTGGACACAAATCAGCATCTATCTTGTTTTTTATAATAGGTAGCATAATACAATAGGATTACATTTTCCAATGTGATAATCAGTTTGTATTGGATTATATCAGTAGTTAAGGGAATAGGTATTATAAACCTTCCAGGTTCCAAGGTTTCAATGCTGAAGCATTAGTGTGAAAGCTGGCACTCAATACTACGTTGCTACTGTTTCCTTTCATATTTTATATATTTATCATTTTGTGATCTCAAATAGCATTTTGAAAAACTTTCTAGATTGAATTCAGATTTGGTGTGTGTGTGTGTGTGTGTGTGTGTGTAGGCAAAATAAAGAAAAAAAAGCATAAAAATATATTTGCTGCAGCTGATATCAGAAGAAAAACAAGAAGCAACCAATATTTTGCTTCATATTTCTCTATTACCAGTAACTCTGCAATCTGATTCTGATTCACACAGCAGTGTGCATTCAATGTTGGCTGCTTTTTCTTCTGGTCTGGATTGGTCTGCACAGAATTGGCATATGCCAAATGTGTTTTGTTGTGGCTGCTGTTGTTCATAATGACTCAAATATTTCTTGGAATCAGGGAGAAAATTCTTCGAACATTCTGACCGATCTAATTGCAGAAGAAAGGTGTTTGGGTATGTCTTACATGGGGTGGTGAGAAAGGAGAGAGGGGGCAAGAGAAAGTCTAAATAAAAATGTGATTAAAAAAATGAAAGGCACTCAAGGAACTACAGGCAGCACACAAGAATTCAGAAACTGGTGTAGAACAAGGAAGGCATATGAAGTAATTCAGACCAGCCATTCATTATATAAAATCAAAAGATGGGAAGAGGAAAAAAAAGGGGTGGGTGGGAATGAAGGCCAAGACTTTTCTACCATTTAGCTATTTTTCAAACCCACAAAACAGTAACCTTTAAAAGGATATGGGAACTGCTATAAAAGCTGAAAGGAAATACACAAAGTGCTTTTGCTGAAGATTAATTTGAATGTCACTCTGTTTGTTTTCCTATGCATGAGAAGAAAAAAATGACTTAGGAACCTTGAGCAATAACGTTACATAGTTCATGATTATTTTACTTGAGGCATTACTATTGATACCTGGAAGAAGCAACATTATGATGAGAAATAAAAACTGAAATTTCTAATTAGAAGTGTTGTATTTAATTAAAAATGTCTTTTTAGAAATGAACAGTTATGATTTACTAAAATTTCTTTGCAGTTTTATCTGTTACCATGACTGTTTTTGAAAAAAACATGTCTAAATAAAATAATGTATCTTTATAAAGTATACTGTATGTACATGTATGAATTCATACTTAGTAAATCTCTAGAATCAGTATCCACTAACACTTCATCTCATTTCTGCTCATACACACACAATACTTCATATATGCATTATCCACAAGGTAATCACATACACACACATACATACACTCACATTCAATTGCAGTAGTTTGATAACATTTTTCTGAATCTCTTACATATGGCTTGTGTTTTTCATTCATTTTTTCTTTTCTAATGGCATGAGAAATTGTATTTTTAAGCATTCCAAAGAATTTGTAACTTCTCAACAAGTGAAAGCTATTTTAAATTAAAAATTGGATTATTTTATTTGTTCTTCCTTTTGCTAATAAAATTTGGAAGAGTTTACTTTTTAAATACATTGTTTTAAATCATTGACTTTATCAGAAAAATCTGTCTTTTGATACCTTGCCATTACTTAAAGTAGTATCCAATCTTCATAACTTAAAAGATTTCTGAACAAAACTGCAATGATCTGCATGCTAGTGGTATGTGTAGCATGCTGTAAATACAGTTAGACTTGTATCTGTTTGATTTCTGTATCAGTTCCTCTATCAATGTTACCCATAGACCAACATAACATCCCTCATAGTAGAACCAAACTCTGATTCAATACTGCTTGTATCAAAACTATATAGGTTCTATTCATGATAACTGATGCTTTCAATGTTAACAATTTTCAGTTATATTAAACCAAAAGAAGAGCTACAAATCCATCTAAAATTTAAAAAAGAAAAAAGAGAAAAACGTATAAGTAAAGAAAGAGGGTTTAATCACAGCTGCTAAGTCCAATGTGAATGAAAGGTGTCGGAGAAGCCTAAGTCGCTGTCCTGCAGATCTCGAGAAGAGGTGCCTGGGTGGCTCAAGCAGCAGTGGTAGCCGTGCTACGTGTTGAATGTGCTGTGATACGGCCAGGCAGAGGCTTGTTCTTATGTTTGTAGGCCATGGTTATGCAGGCCTTAAGCCAGCGAGCGATAGTGGAAGACGACACCTTAGAGCTGAGGGAGCTGGCTTGGAAGGAAAGGAATAATGATTCAGATTTGCAGAACGGAGCAGTCCTGAGAATATATTTTTTCAAGGTTCTGCGAACATCCAAAGAGTGCCAGCGCCGTTCGCTGGGGTGTGAAGGCCTGGGACAGAAGTCAGGTAACACAACCTCCTGGGCCCTATGAAACCAGGTGTTGATTTTTGGGAGGAAGGTGGGATCCATCCACAAAACGACCCGGTCGGAATGAAATATGCACAAATCCTTGCATATAGAAAAGGCTGCAAGTTCGAACACCCTGCGAGTGGAGGTGACAGCAACAAGGAAGGCAACCTTGAAGGTCAGAAATTTGAGACTGACAGAGGACAGTGGCTCGAATGGTGAGGCCATAAAGGCCTGGAGGACGAGGCAAAGATCCCAGGAGGGATACCGGTGAACTGGGGGAGGACAAAGGTTGGAGGCCCACCAGAAAAAACAATGAATTCTTGGATGCTGAGACAGCATGCTATGTCTTTTGCTGATGAGAACGGTTGCCAAGGTCGCAACTTGTCGTCGTAGGGTGTTGACGGCTAAGCCGGCATCCAGCACCGCTTGAAGAAAGTCCAAAACATGTGGAACGGACGCTGCCGAGGGGTCAATCCTGGAAGAGGCACACTAGTGATGAAACGACAACCAGGTAGCATCGGATATGCGGGTGGTAGAATGTCTGCAGGAAGCTAGGAGGGTGGATATCACCCTGGGTGAGAAGTGATCATTCTTCAGAATCTCCCTTTCAAGGTCCAGACAGCTAGCTAGAACCATTGGGGCTCTGGATGGTAGATGGCCCCTTGGCGCAGGGAGATCTGATTCGGGGGGAATCCTCCAGGGATGCCGGACAGAAAGACTCATGAGGTCCGCGAACCATGCCCTTCGAGGCCAATATGGGGTGACAAGGATGACTTCTGTGTTCTCCTCCAAGATTTTTCATACCCTTGATATCAGGGGTATCGGGGGAAAGGCGTAAAGGAGGCCCGGAGGCCATTTGCAGCGGAGGGCATTGGTCCCCTCGGCCCCAGAATCCAGAACCTGGTGAGGAAGTGAGGAAGCTGAGTGAACCTGGTGAGGAAGCGAGGAAGCTGAGCGTTCTCTGGACTGGCGAAGAGATCGATTTGAGGGTGGCCGAAGTGTGATGCAATTTGCAGAAAAAGAGCGGGATGCAGTTGCCATGCCGCGTGGTCGATGGTAGTTCTGCTCAGCCAGTCTGCTCGGGTGATATATGTTCTGCTTGCGGAGAAATTAGATGTCTCTTCGCCCATAGCCCCAGCTGCGTGGCCTCACTCATCAGGATCTTCAAGTGGGTTCCACTTTGTTGGTTCACGTGGGCCTTCGTCGTGACGTTGTCTGTCCGGAGAAGCACATGGTGGCTGCCCTGATAGCTGACGCTGGAAATGGTGGAGTGCGAGATGGACAGCACGCAATTCCATACAGTTGACATCGTTGAGAAGGTCCTTGGGTGTCCAACGCCCCTGAGTGACCTGGTAGTTTAAGTGAGCGCCCCAACTGAACAGGCTGCTGTCCGTGGTGAGAATCAGGTGTTGCGGCTCGTGGAAGAGGGAGCTGCAGACGTCCATCAGTTGAAGGATTTGAGTACCTTCGGGGGACCCTGATCCGGGTATTGGTATTGCTGATACCCGCCTTTTCGCTTGGTAGTAGAAGCCACTGAAGTGATCGTGAGTGCAATCTCGCCAAAGGGATGATTGCCAAGCACGAGATCATCTGGCCCAACAATTGAGAAAGCAAGAGCAGGGGTACCTGTTTTTGGGACCTCACCTGTTGCACCATAGCCCGGATGTTGTATTGTCATTCCTGCAACAGGAAGACTAGGCCTGACAGCGTGTCGATGTGGGCCTCAAGGTGGACCAAGTCGGTGGAGCGCGTTAGCTGACTCTTCTCCCAATTCACAATGAAACCGTGTTCCTGAAGGGTAGTGATCATTACCTGGAGATCGTGTTTTGCCTGTTGAAATGAGGAAGATTGAATTAAAATATCATCTAAGTAACATTGCAATCTGATCGGGGATGCTCTTAAATGAGCTGCCACTACATCCAGGAGCTTGGTGAATATACGTGGGGCAGAAGAAAGTCCGAAGGCAAAGCTCTGTATTGAAAATGAGCCCCTTCGTAACAGACTCTGAGGAATCTCCTATGGGATGGCCTGATGGGAACGTGGAGATAAGCCTCCCAGAGATGTATTGATGCCAAGTAATCTCTGTGTCTAACACTGCCAGAATAGTATGCAGAGTATGCATCTTGAAGCGCCTGTAACGTATATGGACGTTCAGACGTTTCAGATCCAATATGGCTCTGCTGCCCACCGATTTTTTCTGCACCAAGAAGAGAATCGAATAAAAGCCGGAACCCTGGTGTTTGGGTGGGACTGCTTCAATGGCCTGAATGGTCAGGAGGTGCTGGATTTCGGCTTCCATAAGAGCTCTCTTGGAAGGGTCAATAGAATTAGAACAATGAATGAAATGCCTCGGTGGTTCAGAAATGAATTCCTAAGTGACCCCAAGGGAGACCGTTTGAATGGCCCAGGCATCAGTGGTCGTAGAGCGCCAGATGGTAACAAAATTGGCGAGATGACTGCCAATGGGCCCTTGAAGTGAGGAATCACTTATTTCTATGGTAGGGGCAAAAATTGGAGCCCCGGAAAGGTCAATTGGACCGAGGTTGATGTGTTCGCTCTCTGAAGGGCTACTTGTCATGGGACCTGTCTGCAGGATGACTGAATGAGTGCTGATAGGCCGGGGATTGGAACCCGGGATCCGAAGATCAAAAGGACTGCCTACATAGGGAAAGGCAGATCGTCTATCAGAGCGTCTGGAGGCAAAGGGGAGGATTTTCCTCTTGTCCCTACCTTCTATGAGAATCGGATCCAAGGCCTCCCCGAAGAGGGATCTGGCTTTGAAGGTGCTGTGGCTAAACACCATTTAGTTCTCATGTCCGCTTGCCAATGGTGCAACCAGAGAAGACGCCAAGAAGTGAGGTTAGATGCCAGGGCGCGTGAAGCAAATTTGGCTGAATTGAGAGTCACGTCTGCAGAATATTCTGTAGCAGCGATCAGCTTTTTGTCCTGGTGCAGACGAGAATCCTCAGGTGAAGCTCTAGCCTGCATCTGTCACAGCCAAATAAGAGACGTTCTGGTGAAGAAAGAAGCTGCTATGGCCGACTTTATAGCCCATGCAGCAGCTTGGTGGGTTTTACAGGTTGAAATCTCAGCCCTTCTGTCTTCAGTACGAAGGCTCTCGGCCGCATCAAATGGGAGGATGCTAGGTGAGGTCAGACTGGTATGGGATCATCTACCGCAGGAAGTTTGAGGAGATCTTCGAGCTCCTGCTCCACTGTATACAGCTTTCTGTCCAGGCTGCTAGGAGTTGAAATGGAGCCAGCTGAGCCCATTGGCGTTGGACTGTGTCAATGAAGAGCTTGGGCGATGGAATGCCCTCTTGTTCAGTAACACCCTCGGTGAAAAGCAGCTTGTTAGAGTCGTGAGGTTCCAAAGAGCCCTGTGCGTGTGTCATGGAGACTCCCATATTGGCCATGGCCTTTGCCTTATGTAATAAGGTCTTGAACAATTCAGGACAGAATAGACCCATGGACTGGGGTCTATCGATGCAGCTTCCTCCTCCCCTCCAGAAAGATTATAATCAAAGACGTCCTCCTCATCCATAAGCGACTGTTTGCTGTGACAAGAAGGGGAGGGTGAATGAAAGGCGTGAGATGAATCACTGGCTAAGTGGGATGCAGCATGAGAGGGATGTTGCTCGTGATCAGGAGCCAATAACGGAGCCAAAATGCCTCTTTGAATGAGAGCTGCATCATTGCCTCTAGCCACGGTTTGCGCAATGAGATCGCACATTTCCTGTGGGATGCCAGGACTGTGGCTCTCTTCCGGACGGAGTTCCGCTGTGGTAGGAGTGAAGGTGGAAGATGGTTTTGAGGCACGTGGTTGCCTAAGTGGATCCAGATTGGAATCATGCCGTTGAGAGAAAACCTCCCTGACCACTGCCTGGTCCTCCTGTCCCCGAGTAGAAGCATCGGGAGACCAGGATGGGGGATCTTGTTGGGTCTGGAGGGGGGTGTCCTGCCCCTGGGCTGGGGTAGGGGGTGTGGCCAGTGTTGAGGTAGAAGGTGCTTTGTTGGATTCTGCCCTCTTTTTAGCTTTGTCAAACTGTTTGGTCAGTGCCAGGTGCCTTTGCTTGGCATCCTTCTCAGCCACAGAAGAAGGACCAGTAGTGGAGGCCCTGGTCTTAGAAAAATGTTTGGTCTTGGATCTGCCTCTGGTCTTAAAGGGAGAACTAGATCAGAGAGGAGGAGAACAGCTGTGGTTGGCCATTATGAAATTAATAATACCAGCAATATTCAAAGGACTCACAAGAGAAATTTAGAAGGCGAGTTCAGTCCTAATAACAATTGGTGGTAGAGAGAAAGAGCCAATGCTGCAGGGCTGCAGTATATAAGAGCTGCAGAGATAAAGGGAAATCGAGCTGGAGTTGGAAAGTCACAAAATGGCGTAGAGCTGGCAACACAGCTCTGTGAAAGCTTCAGTCTTCTCCACACAGCTCTGCAAAGGCACCAGAAATTAAGTACTAAATGGCACGGATCCGACAAAACGGGCCCGTGACACCAGATCCAAAGCCCAGGAGAACGGAGCTGATGAAAACAGCTCCTAGAAAGGGCACACGATATGGGTTGGTCAAGGGAGAGCTGAGCTCCGACGAAACAGGGCTTGCCTCGATCCCTGCCACGCGAAGCCAACAACACGGCTTCACACTGCATTCTAGTGTGATTCACAGCTTCCACAGGCGATGATCCACGAGTCAATGACGAAATTGTGCCAAAATGCGGCTAGAAAGGCCGCTGCTGAAGCTGCGGCTCAGCTGAGCAGCACTAGGGCTAGCGCATAGCACCCAACCGCCTCTTGTCAGTCAATGTCGAAATTGAAGTAATCAGTAGAAAAGGAAGAATAAATTCCCAAAGTGGTGGTTAGAGAGTCCAGTGAGGAGCTAGACAAAAATCATGTCTCTAAAGGCCGGACTGAGTAAGGAACTGGGGCTAGACAGGAAGGTGTTTTTAAGCAAATTCTTAATCAGTCTCTGGCCAATCACATGAGGATTAACTGACTCAATGGACTCTCTAAACAGCGCAAGGGAGAATTTTGCAGACAGCCTGGCGCCGAGTTTGTTTTTTGGTGCTTTGTGTAGGATCTGCCTGTGCTGCCTGGGCTTGAGAACTGGGGTGCTAGAATTGCTAATGTAAGTATTTTAAAATATTCTTTTTTGTTACTCTATAGTACTGTACTGTTTGTAAGCACTTTGGGAACCAGCCAGAGCATAGGAAAACTCAAAGAAGTAGTGCAAGATTGGAAGATGTGGAGAGACCTGGCCTATAGAATAGGACACAGCTGAATGGATAACATCATCAATACAAATTCTAGTTCTGCTCTTGTATATGTAAATAAGATGATCCTGTCTGTCTCCCCAATGGGAATGAGAAAGGCATTGTTGACTCTGACTTTGTTTTGTTTAGAAGAAAAACTAGCAATTAAATTATCAAAAATATTTGTATAAAATTATTATAAAATTCACAATTGCCAAATCAATGGCAATGCTCACAAGCAGAGAGCACTTATAAATATTTTGGTGGGTTATTTCAGCCTCAGTTTCCTGGAGAAATTTCCCTTTCTCAGAATCTGTGTTCATGGTGGAATAGTTCAGTGGAATCCTTGAGACACTTTTTTCACTTCTCTCTCCTGGACAAATTTTATTTATCCTATCCTTAAGAAACTTCCTAGCAGAGAGCATGAATTCCTTTCCCTATAATTAACTATATATTCTATGTTGTCTGATTTCCTGGGTCAATATGTACTATCTCTTCTCAGTTCTATATTATTTGTATTAATTTTCCTTCTTTTTAGCTATATTCAAGTTGTTTTACTTCTTACTAACTGCTAGAAATACGGCTGTAATAAAGATATGATTTGATTTAATTTTGTACTGGTACCGGGAAAGGATGATAAATTGGATCTATGACTAAAAAAACAGTTTTTCCCACAGCGAGTTCATCTGATTTACCAAAACAAATGATACATCACTTTTCCCTTGTGAATTCTTAGCAGGAAAAAAAAAAAACCCACTTAGAAATTGTCTACCATGGACCAAAACTAGACCATTTCATTTCTCAAATCTCAATGTCTTAATATCTAATGTTAATCTACCTATAATTGTATACATTTAAGAGAAGTTAAGCCTCAGTAAACTATATCAGTAATAAACTTAGAATTACAATTAATTTAGTTAATTTTCTTTAGTATTATAGAATAAATATATGTGGTTCCAGTTTTAGTTACTAAGCAACTGCCCTATTATCTTCTGAGTATTTTGTGGCATTCCCAAATTTTATTATGTCTATATTCAATTGGGAGGTGGGAAGAAAGGAAAGGAAAAGGAAAAAAAGGAGAAAAGTTTCACATTCATAGAATTAGCAGTTTTTTATATTTCACAATTAAATACTAGCATAAGAAAATTTTGGGAATGCCTTAAGTATACAGGGATATTATACTACGACAACACATGCAACAAATCAGTTAAGTAATACAGGACTAATTTGTAGTTACAAGAGAAGTCATAATTTCCATCCATATACAGATAGTCCCTGACTTATGCCTGATCATTTAATGTCAGTTTACCCTGGAAGAAGTGCATTATATTCTGTAAAGCAACTCCATTTATCGTAAAGATTCACTCTGCCCTCCCCCCATGGTCACATGGCAACTGGGTCCCATTTATGACTGGTACCCCACAAATATTTCACCAATATTTGCCATCTTCTCTGCTGGCTTCCTCTGGAAATCAATGGAGAAGCCAGCAGGGAAGGTTGTAAGCAGAGGAGATAGAGTATTTGAGGTCGAGCGGTTTATATATCTATATCTATATCTATATCTATCATCTATCTAAAATAATTTACACACATTATTATGCAATTTAGCCAAAACAATTTGCTTTTCTATTATTGATATCTTTTTCATTCTTGATAAGTGGATTAAAAAGACAGACCAACTGCATTTTGACTGATTATATGCATTTTGACATATCTGCTGATTCAAAGAAACTATTAGGTTTCAGTATACCACGAGTATCAGTCCACATTTATTTCTAGTTCACATACATTTTTGTTAATGTACATTTCCAAAAAGAAAACAATAAAGACAAAAGAAAAACACTTTAAATGAGATAGCATATAATAACACCTCTTTAAGGTTTTCCAGTTGTATCACATTCAAGTCATACTTACTCATCATATATATGTACCTAATATATGACCATTTATAAGCCTACCCTGTTCAACTTTCATTGACATATTGTATCAATACTATCATTAGTTTTGGAATATCATTAGTTAATTTATTTAAACTGAAGGTTTTGCCATCTTCTACCCCCTAGGAGCAGTGCAATGAATGTGTTTAATTCAGCAGAGTGGAACACAGTCTAATTCTTTTGAAGCAGAAATTCTGTTTAGTTCCATTTAGCCCAAGTTACCAAATTACTTTGTTTATATGTACAAGAATGCTTTAATATTAACATTAAAATGAAAATGCTACCTGAAAAATTGGATCACCATTTTTCTGCTAATAATATATATCAAAGAATGGAATATTGTCTTATATTCAGGTCATTTGGAGAGAAAATACCACAATTCTTAGAACTTCACCTGGCACCAAGCTCTGTATTTTTTTGCATACCAGAATGATAAAAATAACTCCAAATCTGCTTATTTGTTCAGATTAATGACAGAAGTTGGAAAGTGTTGCTACAATTTAAGACTATCTGAGGGAGGAAGTTTGCTATTAAGTAAACATTTAGATTCTTTTAGCCAGATACTGGGTGAAATGAGTATTTGAGAACTCTGAACAAGTGACAAATCAGATCATAATCTTTATATATATTATTGCAGTTCCTGCTCTATAAAATCAGAGCAGGTACATATTAAGATATTGCTATAATATCTCTAGAGAAACAAAAGAGTATTTCTTTTCAACCTTATCTATGTATTAACCTTTCTGTGGCCAGACATTTGCCTTAGGCAATCTACAGTAATCTGTTTCCTTTTTCCAAATATTGTTTTAACAATTGGAGAAGATTTAGCTCATTTAGGCAAATACAATCAGATAGAACTGAACAATTTGCTATTTCCTACACTAACAGTGAAAATTCATCAAACAAAAAAAAACTATTGTGGCTTCATATTATTTATTAATTTGCATTCCAAGACATTCTAACAAACATTAAAATATGCAGTAGTTAAAAAATTAATATACATAAAATACAAAAAACCCAAAACAATGAACTGTGTGAAGAAATTTAATGGTATGTGAAATACATCTATGCGGTGAAGAGATGCTGGGTACGGTAGTGAATTGTCAGTTAAGAGAGGGCATAGACTGCAGCTGGATAGTGGGTGGAGAAGAGATTCAGAAGAGAACTACCCTAGGTTCAGATGGCAGGAGCTTTCAGACTTTAAAGGCTTTGTTAATGTTATAACAAAGTAGAACAAAGTTCATCTGCTCATGTTCTCTGTCTGGTCTACCTGGTAAGGCTGACAAAAAGGCACTAGTCAATTCACATAAGCTGAAGATACAAATAAAAAAGTGGTCACTGCCTTTGATGCTTTTAGAAATTGGTCATTTAAAAGAAAGCAATGACCTCCCCCCTAATGTGGGAAATTAAACTGTAATAATTAGGATTATAACTTTGAATTATCATTGTGTGTAGAGTGAACATTTTAATAGAACATGGGACATAGATTCAACCTCTGCATTTGAACATATAGAAATACAATTTTCTTATGGGAAAATGATAAGCATTTCTCAGAAAATAGCTACGGAGCTTACAAAATAGTAAGTTAGATCAATATATTAGAGATGGAGAATTTTACCCTTCTGGTCTGATATCTAAATCGCAGACCCTCTGTTTGAGGTCTGCCAAAAATTTTATTAAGGTCAAAAGTAAGTAAAGCTGGAGTTGTCAGATCACAATACAGGTGTTCCTCATTTAATGACTATTCAGTGACAGTTCAACTTGTAATATGCCAAATGAAATTGACCATTAATCCAAGTTTTGGTTGTTACAGAGACTTGAATCACATGGTTGCCATTTGCAACCTTCTTTGCCAGTTACTGACAAGCAAAGACAATAGGGAAGCTGGCAGGAAATTGCAAATGGTGACAATGTGACATCTTTACTTACTAACAGCAACTGGATTTGTCAGAATTGCCATCCTAGGGTTACATGCATTTTTTTAGACCCTTAGCCTGAACAGAGTCAAAGACTGAGATCTCCTAATAGATAGTAGATAATATCTATAATTACATAATATATGGGTATAACATATCCTTCATATTTTATTTCTCTTTTACTAGCTTCCTAAAAGAGCAAGTTTGCAAATAGTTGTCAGAGTACCCAACTATTTACTATTTGCATGAAATGATAGATATAAACATGTATGACATCCTTCCAACAGGTGAATAAAATTATCTAGTAATGTATTTATTTGTTTGGTTATTATTTATTTTGCCAGTCATTTGCTGCAAGGAGATTACTACAAATCATTTTTCAGAAAACACTGCTAGGCTTATGGTAAACGATAGTACTGAACTGATTATGGTTTAGAAAAGCATGATATGTAATTCCTACTGCAACTTGTAACTTTATAGATCTTCAGTATTTTCAGAAAATTCAAAGCTGTAGGCCAGTGATGGCTAACCTTTTTGCCATCGCGTGCCAAAAGCAGGGAGAGCACGGGGAGGTTGCCCATGTGCGTGCCCACACCCATAATTCAATGCGCCCTGCACACATGACCCCCCCTGCGCCCCCTGCTTTTAGCATGCGATGGCACGGTGGGCCCAGTAGGCCCGTTTTTCACCCTCCAGAGGCTTTCTAGGAGCCAGGGGAGGGCAAAACCAGCCTTCCCCACCCCCCGGAGGCCCTCCGGAGGCCGAAAATAGCCCATTTCCCAACTTCCAGTGGGAATGAAAGGCCCAAAAATCAGCTAGCCAGAGCACACATGCGCGCTGGAGCTGAGCTATGGCAGCACTCGCATGCCCACTGATATGGCTCCCTGTGCCACCTGTGGCACCTATGCCATAGGTTTGCCATCACGACTCTAGGCTTTGGATAATTCTGCCATTTCATGAAGATGACTATGTATATAGAAATTAACATTAGGTATTCTAATTAAATTTTTCTTTTCTTTTAGTTTTAATATTTAAGAACACAAAATATTTATATTCCATGTTTTTGAGTAGAAAGTGTAATCACAATTTGCTGTTGCACCAGATGATGTGCAACAGAGGATTTAAAAAAAATTCATTGACTAAGCAATTTAATTATAGTGCTTTATCAGTTGGGGATTAAGAAATGTATTAGCCTTGCATTCTAATTTTGTACTGTCCAAATTAATACATGTACTGTAGCACAACTATCTTACACTTTTCTGGAGTTATGATTTAAGAAGTAACACAAAAATATATTTTATAGAAAACTGCAGAAAAGGTGTAAGTAGTAAAAATAAACGTTAAATATATTTAAAGACGGGTATTATAAAAATTATATAAACATTCATATACCTGTACAGATACCTGTACAATTAGCACAGTCCCCCCCCAAGATTGCCACTTCTCTCTGTATAGCAACGACTGCATCTCTAACGATCCATCTGTTAAACTACTGAAGTTCGCAGATGACACAACAGTTATCGGTCTCATTCAAGACAATGATAAATCCGCATACAGACAGGAGGTTGAACAACTAGCCTCGTGGTACAACCAGAAAAATCTGAAACTCAACATACTCAAAACTGTAGAAATGGTGGTAGATTTTAGGAGAAACCCTTCCATACTTCCACCTCTCACAATACTAGACAATACAGTATCAACAGTAGAGACCTTCAAATGGAACTTTCTAGGTTCTACCATGTCGCAAGATCTAAAATGGACAGCTAACATCAAAAATGTCATCAAAAAAGCACAACAAATGTTCTTTCTGCGCCAACTCAGAAAGCTCAAGCTGCCCAAGGAGCTGCTGATACAGTTCTACAGGGGAATTATTGAGTCTGTCATCTGCACCTCTACAACTGTTTGGTTTAGTTCTGCAACCCAACAAGACAGACACAGACTTCAGAGGATAATTAGAACTGCAGTAAAAACAATTGCTACCAACCTACTTTCCATTGAGGACCTGTATACTGCATGAGTCAAAAAGAAGGCTGTGAAAATATTTACAAAATATTTTTTTTAAATTAAAAATTCGATCAAAGAAGAGATTCAAAAATTAGATGGAAAAATGGACTCCATTCAGGAGATGATTTCAAAAAACGACCAAAGGATTACAGCCATAGGAAAAAACAACAACAACAGAACAAACAGAAGAGAAATTAGAGCTGCTAGATGTAAAAATGACAGTCCTTAATAAAGAACTTGAAAGTACGTTAGCACAATTGGAAATGGAAAGAGCGGCATTCTACCTACGATTTCAAAACGTAAGAGAGGAAAGAGATGAAGATCTGATACAAGTAATGGCTGAAATGATCACCGAGATCTTGCAAAGAGATAAGGAAGAGATCATCAATGAAATAGATGAAGTGTTCAGAGTAAATACTAATTATGCGAGACAACAGACTCCCAAGAGAAGTCCATGTACATTTTGTAAGAAAGAAGGTCAGAAATATTGTCTTTAAAATAGCCAAAGAAGAACCAATATATTACAAACAAAAAGAGATAATAGCATTAAAACAAATACCAAAAAGAATTAGAGAGTGGAGGAAAGATTATGGATTCCTCACTGCATTATTAAACAGAAAACAAATACTATTTCGATGGTTATTGCCAGAAGGAGTACTAGCCACGTGGAAGGGGAAAAAGATAAAAGTGGATACGATAGAAAAAGCACAAAACTTATATGACCAGGTTATGGAACAAGAAGGAACAGATGGCAGAGGAGAGGAGCCGAGAAGGAGAGGTCAAACAATATCGAGCAGAGAAGACCAAATAACCCTATGTGAAGAGAACAATAAGGAGAAAGAAAAAGAGGAAGAAGGGGAAATTCAAGAAGAAGAAAAAGGAGTAACGATAAGAGCACAAGACCAAGCAAAAAAAAAAAGGGACAGGAAGTAAAGGAACAAAAAGAAAGAAGACTAACTTTTAAAAATGGACAGAAATTTGAAAATCATATCAATAATCATAAACAGACTTAACTCTCCTGTTAAAAGAAATCAAACATTTAGAAAATTAATCAAACAAAAAGCAGACATAATATGCCTTCAAGAAATCCACATAAGAAAACAAGAAGAAAAGTATCTACAATGTAAAAAACTAGGGAAATTATACATATCATTAACAGATGAGAAGAAAAAAGGAACAGCAGTTTATGTTAAAGAAGAAATAAAAAGAAAACTCAAATATGTAGATGAAATAGGAAGAACTGTGATGATTGAAGTTAATCTTAAAGGTAAAAATGTGCTATTAGTTGTGGTATATGCACCAAATAGTGAACAAAAAGAATTTTACCAAAACTTACATGAAAAAATAATAGAACAAAATATAGAAAATGTATGCCTGCTAGGCGATCTTAATGCCATTGTAGACCGAAAAAAAGACTATAGAAATAATCAGAATAAAAAAAATAACAAGAAAAATTTGTTGCCGAAAACATTTTTATCCCTCATAGAAGAACTAAATTTGGAGATTATATAACCCCAAAGAGGAAAAATATACATACTACTCCAACCTTCACAAATCTTGGTCGAGGATAGACATGGTATGGGCTACGAAGATCTTAACACAGGAGATTCAATCAGTAGAAATAGGGACAAATGATTGGGCTGATCATAACCCAATAATAATAGAATGGAGAGGATGGAGAAAGGGGAAAAGTAGATGGATGATGAATACACAAGTAATGAAAGAAAAAGAATATACTGAAAGAATAGAAGAAGAACTGAAATGGTTCTTCAAGGATAATAATAAAAGCCAGACATCTTTACAAAATTTGTGGGACACAACAAAAGCCTACATTAGAGGAATAATATTAGCCTATAATAGCAAAAGAAAAAAGGAGAGGGAAAAGGAATATAACAAAATTTATAGTGAGATTAAAAATTGCGAAGAGAAATTACAGGAAAGACCGGGGGACGAACAGATAAGAGTTAATTGGATGGCTGCTAAACACAAATTGAATATACTTGAACAAGAAAAATATGTCAATACATTAAAATTCATAAGACAAAATCAATTTGAATAGGCAAATAAACCGGGAAGGTGGATGGCTTATAAATTAAGAAAAGAAAGGGAAAAACGAATAATTCATCAACTACAGGACAATGAAGGTAAGCTGCATCAGAGCCCAGAAAAAAAGAAAGAGATAGCAATTCAATTCTTTCAAAATCTATATAAGCAAGAAAAGGTGGAAGTAGAAGAAATAGACCAATATTTAAAAAAGGAGGAAATGCCCGTGATAACGGAAGAGGAAAAAAAGATGCTAAATAGGGAGATTACGATGGAAGAATTACAGGAAACTATTAGGAAACAAAAAAACAATAAAACCCCGGGAACAGATGGGCTACCAATAGAACTATACAAAGGATTAGAAACATAATTAAATGGGATATTATTAGAGATTTACAATGAGGCATTAAAAGAAGCAAAAATACCAGAATCTTGGAAAGAAGCACATATTTCATTAATCTACAAAGAAGGGACAGATACAACACAAATTAGTAACTATAGGCCAATTTCCCTATTAAATACCGCCTATAAATTTTTTATGAATTTAATGGCAAATAGATTAAAAATAATATTAAATAACAGAATACATCCAGATCAGAATGGATTCTTGCCAACAAGACAAATTAAAAATAATTTAAGAATGGTGATTAACATAATAGAATACTATGAGGTGCATCCAGAGAAACAAGCAGCGCTTGTTTTTCTGGATGCACAAGAAGCATTTGATCGGGTCAATTGGAAATTCATGACACAACAAATAAAAAATATGAAATTCGGAGAGAAATTTGAAAAGATAATATCTACAATATACACAGGTCAGAAGGCAAGAGTATTAGTTAATGGGGAATTAAAAGATTTCTTTGAAATAAGTAGAGGAGTAAGACAAGGGTGCCCACTCTCACCCCTGCTTTTTATTTTAACCCTGGAGAATCTGTTTAGGAGAATTAGACTAAATAAAAAGATAAAAGGACTTAAAGTAAAAGGAAAAGAATACCAGGTCGAAGCCTTTGCTGATGACCTTGTATTCTTCACAGAAGATCCATTAGATACACAATCAAAATTGATGGAGGAAATAGAGAAATTTGGCAGGGTTAAAAATTAATAAAAACAAGACCAAAATACTAACCAAGAATCTAACAACAAAATGAATAGAAGAACTGGAACAACAATCGGGATTGCAAGTAGTTAAAAAGATAAAATATCTAGGTATAAACTTGACAACCAGAAATATAGCAATTAAAGATAACAACTATGGAGAACTAATACAACAAATTAAAAAAGACCTAGAGCCGTGATGGCGAACCTATGGCACGCGTGCCACAGGTGGCACGCGGAGCCATATTAGTGGGCACGCCAGCTCAACTCTGGGGCGCATGTGCGCACCGGCCAGCTGATTTTGGGGCGTTCTGGGCCCACCAGAAGCAGGGAAACAGGCTGTTTCCTGCCTCTGGAGGGCCTGGGGGGTGGGGAAGGCCCACCTAGAGACTCCTAGAGAGGCTCCTAGAGCCTCTCTAGGAGACTCCTAGAGAGGTTCTGGAGGCTGGGGACAGCAAAAATGTCACTTCCTGTCCCACCGGGAGTTGGGAAATGGGCCCTTTCAGCCTCTGTAGGGCCTCCAAGGGAGTGGGAAAGGCTGTTTTCGCCGTTCCCAGATACACAGAGAGGATCTGGAACCAGGTAAGAAAGAAAAACGGGCCTACCAGGCCATCCTGTGCCAGGAGCGGTGGGGGGGAGGGGGTTGCACACAAATGCGCGTGGGCACGTGCGCGCGTGACCCTCTCCTGCCCCCCCCCAGTGGCACGCGATGGTAAAAAGGTTACCCATCACTGACCTAGAGAGATGGGGGAAACTTAAACTATCGCTGCTAGGAAGAATCACGGCGATAAAGATGAATATACTCCCAAGGCTCCTCTACTTATTTCAAACTATCCCGGTTAAATTAGAAAAAAATTTTTTTTTACAAATTTGAATAAATTAATCGCAAAATTTATATGGGAGGGGAAAAAACCGAGGATAAATTTAAAAACACTACAAGATGATAAATCCAGAGGAGGCTTTAGCCTACCAGCCTGGGAAAAATATTATAGAGTGGCAAGTCTAATATGGATTAAGGATTGGGTTAATTTGGATAACCAAAGAGTATTGAAACTGGAAGGTCATGATTTATTAAAAGGCTGGCATGCTTACTTGTGAAACATCGGAAACAAAACATACAAACATTTTAATAACCATATAATAAGTAATTCACTAATTGACACCTGGTTGGAAATTAAACGTAAGCACTATATGAAAGTCCCAGGCTGGATATCTACATTAGAGGCAACAATGCACCCCATACAATGCACCCCAACACATCAGCTACTCAAAAAATAATAAGATACAAAGAAATTCTGGTTATTAATGGGAGACTCAAATCTCGCCAAGAGCTCAGGGACCAGGGTATAGAAATAGACTGGTGGCCGTATTTACTAATACAAACTAGATATAAAAAAGACAGTGAAGAAGGAGGAGTAGATATAAAATCTAACCAATTAGATAAATTATTAGAAACTAAAGAGAGAAAATTAATTTCAAAGATCTATAAATACCTACTAGAGTTCGATTTGGCAGAAAACATAGTCAAAGGCCAAATGATAGCTTGGGCTAGGAACATTGGAAGAAATATATAATTGGAAGAATGGGAAATGATATGGGAAAATAATTGCAGAATAACAAAGGCAACAACGTACAAAGAGAACCACTACAAGATGTGGTATAGGTGGTACTTAGCCCCTGCTAGATTGGCAAAAATGTACGCAAATTGTAATCCGATATGTTGGAAATGCAGACAATCACCAGGAACCTTTTATCATCTTTGGTGGCTCTGCCCAAAAATTAAAAAAATTTGGATGAAAATTAGAATATGGATAACAGAAATAATAGAAGAAATTGACCTAAAACCTGAAATTTTTTTATTAGGCATACTTAAAAAAAGTAGTAGAAAAGAAATGAAATACATCACATTACATATAATTACGGCGGCTAGATTAACCCTAGCCCAATCCTGGAAATTAGAACAGTTGCCAACAGAACAACAAATAACCCAAAATATATTCATATGTGCAGAAATGGATACATTAACATTAAAATTAAACAACAAGGAAGACTCACAGTATTACCAAATATGGGACAGATGGTATGAATGGATCAATCAAGGTTAATGTATATATATATTTACATGGTCAAATATTATATATAGATAATCCTGTTTGTTAGTTTTAGTATATATGTAATTTAGAATTGTACTTTATTTTTTAGAGTTAAGAATGTTTTGTACAATCTTTTATCTTTTTATATTGAATAAAGTTTGTTTTAAAATAAAAAAAGAAAAGAAAATATTTACAGACCCCTCGCATCTTGGGCATAAACTGTTTCAACTCCTACCCTCAAAACGATGCTATAGAGCACTACACACCAGAACAACTAGACACAAGAACAGTTTTTTCCTGAACACCATCACTCTGCTAAAAAAATAATTCCCTCAACGCTGTCAAACTATTTACTAAGTCTGCATTACTATTAATCTTCTCATCATTCCCATCACCTATCTCCTTCCACTTATGACTGTATGACTATAACTTTGTTGCTTGTAGCCTTACGATTTATATTGATATTGTTTCCTAACAATTGCTAAGTTGTACCTTATGATTCTTGATGAACGTATCTTCCTTTATGTACATTGAGAGCATATGCACCAAGACAGATTCCTTGTGTGTCCAATAAAAAGAAATTCTATTCTATATGAGTATTAGTGGAAACAATGGAAACAGTTTAACAAACAAACAAACAAACAACAAACAGGAACATTTCATAAAATAAAACAGTTATGCACTATTATTTAGTGGGTATTTGGACCCAATAATAATCTAGTCTAGAACACTTCACAGCATTAGAGCATCTTAAGGCATCCCTTCTCTGAGGCACTCCATATTACACCTAACGACTGCAGATTCCTTTAACAAATGCTTTGGAGAGACCACGGATGGGGATTTGTCCACTTAAAGTGATTCATTTAACATCTCCTGTTTGACGGTAATGGGTAGGCTCCATTGCAATCATAACATGAAGACTAACTGTATCAAACTGTTAAACATAATGTACATGTATAACAATTACAAATAAGTCTTCAAAATGTGTTGTGAGAAGTATGTTGTACGTTAAGTATGATGAAATTAAAATAAAATATTGTATTTCCTAAAAGGAACATAATCTTAAATTTAATACAATCCTAATACAAAAATAATTAGATAAAAAGATGATATAAATTCAGAAAAACTAATTTCTCTGCATTGTCAACCATAGTTTTCAACTCAATTCAAATTTCAATTTCAATTCAAAATAATTAAATAGCTCTGAACAAGAAAGTGAAATGGAATACCCTCTTATTTTACACTTGTTTTTTTAAACTAATCCACACTATATTACAATATTAGAAATTTATTTGCTTGAGCTCAACTAACACTAACAGATACAAGTGCAACACAATTTACATACTGACCCAAATATTTGATATAAGTCATTATTTATGGTGACAACATACATTCCTACACACATATACCGTATTTTTCGGAGTATAAGACACACTTTCCCCCCTAAAATAGGGTGAAAATTTGTGTGCGTGTTATACACTGAATGTAGCCCTGCCCACCTGCTAGCCCCCACCCCTCCAGCTGTTTTTGGCCTCCACACATCACCTTTTCAGCTTCTGCACAGTTTTAGACCTCTTTCAGGCTGTGAGGATCACCAGAGCACATTGCTGCCGATCACCGCCTCTGCGCATCGCGTTTTCAGCTTCTGCATGCCCCGTTTTTTGCTCTGCACATTGCATTTTTGGGCAGTGGGATCAGTGGCGGAGGCAGTGGTGATCCTCGCCGCCTGAAACAGGTCTAAAATTGAGCATTCGGAGGTTGAAAACATGACATGTTGAGACCAAAAATGCGAGGCACAGAGGCCAAAAATGCGAGGCACGGAGGCGGCAGTGGTCTATGACAATCTCTGCAGCCTGGGACAGCTGACTGGGGGTATTCCGGGAGGCTGATCTACCCACCAATCAGCTGTTCATGGTGAATCAGGCTGCAATAATGTGCTGAAGCTGACCAGGCTGTTTGCTATTTGCTGCAAGGATGCTAGCCAGATAAATACCGATGCCTGGTATGCAGAGGCAGAAATTATTTTTCTTGTTTTCCTCCCCAAAAACTAATGTGCGTCTTATACTCCGAAAAATAAAGTACATACACACAAATATAATGTGTTTATATATGTGGATAAATGTATTTATGGTTGTGTGTGTATGCTGTATTCCTTTCAATTTTTAATATAATATATTCAGATAATGGAAAAAGACAAGTGTCTTTAAAAGTTGCAGATGGCACATGCCATGAATGACCTTTAGAAAATAAATCTGAAACACTGCCACAATGTTGCTAAATATATCTGAGACAAATATGATTCTTTTTCAAGAGACATCCTCCCACTTACTGAAGAGTTAATTCAATAAATTATTAAGTATTCAAGTAAAAAACGAACAAAAGAACAATAGCAATTCTATGTGCAGTTTTATCAGATTTGTTCATTGAGAATATTTTCCCTACTTGAGGAAGGGATGAGTTGCAAAACTCATGCAAAATAAAACTAGTAATCAAGTTATGCTCTGATTATGCCAATGGAATATTTTGCTAATACAATATAAGATTAAATAAGTATATAGTTTATTTGACTTACAGTGGACAGTCACAATTGCTAAGTCCATTCTACGATATCATTTAACCTTTCTAATAATAAGAACTGATCCCAATCATATCCAAGAGAAAATGTATAAAATCCATGCTTAAAAAATAATGAAAAACACTCAATTATCAATACTTTAAATCTCGAATTAAAATTAATTGTAACCCAAATAAGAATTCTGACCATAGGAACTTAACTTTCATTGATGTAATACTGTATGTAACTCAAGATTGTTTGGGATTTAACAGAAACTGCCTGGGAGTAAAATAAAGCAGCCAATAAATTTACTCAGTACCCATTCTAATTTCTCTAAATTGACCATAGTCCCTAAAAAAGAGAGTTTTACCTAAACTAAAACTCTAACCCAGTATTATTATACAATTTGATTTATTAGGTACCAATGTTTTAATCCATTAGACATTCTATGGCCTAATTAAGTGTTCAGCAACATTCTTATGCTGATCTACTTAGAATTATAGTGCTAATATTTTTTAAAGTTTTGAAAGAAGGGAAATCAACTTTGGTATTCTACAATTACTTGGTTGTGATAAATGTAAGTGGTTAATTTTATGCAATTGCCTCAAGTTAAGAAATTAAGTGTTAAGCCAATAATAATTACCCACTACAAAATTATTGTCTCACTGAAAGAGAGTCTAATACATACAGAAAGGTGAAATTATCTGACAAAATACATTTCAAATTAGTGTGGCCTTTCAGAAACTTCTTGTATTTCCACGTTCCATCTCAGTTTCCATGGAAAAGGCTAAGCAGAATGTCTGTAAAGACGGTTTGGCATAATCTTGAATGACAAATGACATACTACCAGGTGCCAAGATAGGCAGGGGAATATAGTCACCCCCACTTTCAGCCTTAACTGGAGTAGCTTTGTTCTCAGTGCCCTGAATAATTAATAACTCCTTTGGCAATCAGTCATGCATTCCTTAATGGCACCTAAGGCATCAAATATCCCATTCACGAGCTCCTCCACAAGTAACAATAGACTTTACTACACCGGGTGTTCTATGCCAAGTTGTAAATGACATAATTTAAACTAGTCACTAGAACAAATATTACTCAGACTCAAAATGGAATGTTTTATTGGGTTTGTTTACATAATATATAGTTGCTAGTAAACCTGATAAGTATCTGAGATAGATTTGAGATAAACTTTCTTAACATAATTTTTGCCAAGTGACTTCCTTTTTTGCAAAAATAATTTGCATTAAAAATACCTTCATGAAGTCCAGAATGAAAACTTTTTTTGAAGATAAAACACATGGGCAGGCAAAAATATTTGTAAAATTTATAAAAATATATTCTAATGATCCAAGTCTATGTATCTGAATATGTCTTCTGCATTTGGTGTTAAACATATAACGATGTATGCATTATACCTGCATATAGGTAAAAATAAATATATAATTTTACAAATGGACACATTTCTTTTAATAATCAAAACTTTGGTAATGTATTTTATTGAAGCAAATATCTTGACTGTTTAGAACAATTAACTATGTTATAGAATTAAAACAAAATCACTTCTGACAGACATTTAGGACAGTTCTTCTCTGTCTGGGGCTAATAATAAATATAATCCTGCACTGTTTTATTTCATGTTTTTATCATCTTTCCTTCTACTGATGCATCCAGAATTTCTTCTTCTTGAAAAATCTTAGCCTAGAGGGATTTTTCATGATTTAAAACCAAATAATGAAAATATACAGGTAAGATTATTGAGAAAAAAAAAGGGTTTATCTCTGCAGAAGTGATATTTAAAAACTTTTTTATTGAAATCAAAACTTTAAACTTTCACTATATTCAGTATGTAAAATTTAAGCATTTCAGTTCATAACAAACTAAAATCTAATAACTGTTTATGTTCTGTGACATTACAGTCATAGAAAAGTATACATACTATTCTCAGAAGAATATGTATATTACTTGACCAGATGGTTCTACCTATCAACGCAGAGAACAGATTCTCAACAATGACATATTTTGTTTATTTATTCAACTGCCATAGCCGCCCAAAGATGTGCAGAGATCATTTAATGTCAGCAACAGAGACTGCTGGAAGTACCATCAGTAAGCGATGTAATGTTGTCATGTAATTTTTCTATTAATGACTTCTTTGCTTAACAATAGAGTAGGCATTCCTAATCAGGGTTGTTAGTGAAGACTACCTGTACTTCAAACAAATCCAAAATGCATAGTTTTGAATAAATTTTACATTTACACTTTTCTATTTTCATAACTTGGATCCCAACTTCTGACAAAACAAAATATTTTATTTCCAAAAAGATATATGTTTAATTAAGAAATTGAACAGAATGGGTTAATTAAGATAGCAAAATCCATCTTACATTAATCAATCAGGAATAGAAGAAAAGTAAACATGGAAGAAATGCTTAATAAGTTTCCAGTTATTGTTTTAAGTATCCTACAATGCCATCCATTTATATTTTAGTAGTACATGTAGAAGGACAATAACAAAAAGAGATCAGTCTCTTTTACATCCAATCAAATTACACCTCCTATTTAGTTCTCTTTAAGGGATTACTTCAAGATCCTCATTTAACAACCATAATTGGGACTGGCAACTCAGTCATTAAGCAAAATGGTGGCTAAGTGAAACCATGACCCTGCTTATGACATTCCTTTACTTTTCCTTGGCTTTTCAGACTTGAAACGTCATGAACCATGAACGCAAGGACAGGTCACAAAGTTACTTTTTCCAAAACTATTGTAACTTCCTAGAGTTGCTGCCTGAGTCGGTTGCTACATGACAATTACTTGTACTGACATTTGTCAGGCATACTTCAGTTGGATCCCTGTAATGAACCAGAGACTTTCCAAATCTATGATTCCACTTTTGCATTAATCCTTAATCTTTTATCATTATTTATTTATTTATTGAATTTATATTGCGAATGCCCATGGCGACTCAAGGCAGCTTACAGAATATAAAACCACATTTAAAACAATAAAAACTAACAAAAAAATCAAATAAATTAATATAGTACAATAAAACAAAATTACCTCCCACCTCCCACCCCCTGCCCCAGCGACAGCAGATCACACAAGCCATTTAATGGGCTCCATCTTGCTCTGGGTTCCCCAGGCCTGCTGGCAGAACCAGGTCTTCAGTGCCTTCCGGAAAAGTATTAGAGTGGGGGCCATTCTAATCTCTGGGGAAATGATGCTCCATAGAGAGAGAGACACCACGGACAGAGAAGGCTCTTCTTTTGGGTCCCACCAGGTGTATCTCCCTCGGGGATGGGACCCACAACATTCCCTGTCTCCCCACTCTGATGAGTCGGGTTGATGTGACTGGCAAGAGATGGTCCCTCAGATAACCTGATTATGCTTTGAGAATCAGATACTTACTGTTGTGAGAAGATTATAATGAATATAGAATCCAGGTTCAGAAGGAAAATACTCATCAGAAACAAATCTTATCCTGATCTGGTTTCCTTTAGAGATTTGTTTTCCTGGAACAGTAGCAGAACCACACCACCGTCCTAAGACAGTGCCATCACTAGGCTCTTCCACTTCTACGAAGTCATACCTACAGCAAAATAAATGTACATACATGTACATTTAATCATTGTTATATGATTGAATCAGAATAAAAGCAAACTCATGAATATATAAGTACATACAATAAATAGTAAAGTATTTTAAATGAACAAAAACAAAAACAGTTAAAAAGAAAAATGAAGTAAAAAAAACCCATATATGACCACATTGAAAAGTACTCATTCTTGCTGCTTCCCATGTACGGTAAATTCATAATTCTTTTATAAATGATAAATTCCAAGGTTTTTGTACTCAATTAAAATGCACATTCATATTTTATGTTCTGCTGATCTTTCTACCAACCAATGACTACTGAATAAAATAATAGCAATAGTCCATATTATATATATACTTATCCATTTTATTCAGCATAATGAGATTGACATAAAAGTTAAACATTTTAAGAACATTTTCCAGAATATGAATAGATGTGAAAAATACTTTGTTGAATTAGTTTCGGTATCATACTTAATAACTTACGGTTAATGTTCTTAATAATGAATTTGTTATTATATTAATACATTTATTAACAAATTATATTAATAAATCAAATCTTTAATCAGAAATGTTATAAACAATAAATATTTTCTTTCTTTCATATTTTCTTTAACAATGATCTTTGCCTGTATATTTTTAAAAAATCCGCCAAAAATACATGTCTTTGAGATGCAACCTGAGGTGCATCTGGAGGAAAAATTGAAATCAAAACAGGTTTTAACTGAAAATATTGCCATTTCACAATTTCAAGCATCTAAATTTTTCTTGAAGTAATGTTTTAGAACTTATCTGACAAGAAACCAAAATATTAATGATCTCATTTACAAGTTAATTAAAAAGTATTTGCAATTTTCAAAATGGGATTCTCTTACAATATGAATTAATTATGTGCGTAAGGGTTACAATAATACTACTGACTCAATATCTTTCAATTGTGAATCCACACTAAATATACCACAATCATTTCTAAAACTGGGCCAAGCACCTGCCGGAATATCAGAGGGGTCACATAATAACTTTCTAATTTTACTACCCCCCAGATGTATGAAGCATATTACTTTCTGAAATAGGTCCTTAACTGTTTGCCAGACAGGTGCTTTAGGTCTTCTAACAAAAATTTCCAAGTGGATTTTTCAATAAGATATATTTAAACATTGCTTCTGAAAAAAAGGTTGGTTTTTCAAGCAGTCATTGACAGCATTACTAGGGAATAATTGGAAATAGTAATAGCATCAACATTTCAATTCCAAAATAATTCACTTGACATTAGGGAATTGAAAAGTATACTCTTACTGAAAAAGGATGTTAGCATTATCATATAACCATAATGACGAACCTATGGCACGTGTGCCAGAAATGGCACGCAGAGCCATCTCTCCAGGCATGCCAGCCATTGGCAGTTGCTCTTCCGGGTTCCACACATGTCTTCACGCATGCAGGAGCATTGGAAACCAGAAGAGAATGGGAGGCTGAGCTTCTGGTTTCTGGCTCATGCATGCACCATGCCAGTTGGTCTTCACACTCCAGAAACTGGAAGACCTGGTGACCGGCGCGCATGCACATACTGGAAACCAGAAGCACTTCAGATTTCCGGTGCTCCCACAAATGCGTGCCGGACAGCTGCTCTTCCAGTCTCTGGCATTCCCCCGCGCACGTATGCTCCCATTTTAGCACTTGATGCGAAAAAAGTTCATCAACACTGTCATATACCTATCAAATTAATTTCAACGTATGAAGTTAAAATATACCACATATATAAAAATTAGATTCATTTGGAGAAGCTGATTATTAGAATAAATTAATTCATTTGATTTTATTTGCATTGATTAACGTTTCTGCCATTTAAAACATAAATATTTAAATATTCTATTCCATTCCATTCCTGCTTTCTCAAAATCTCAGGTAAATGATTTTCTCAATTATGCTTTCTAACATTTTTTCCCCACAGTTTTTGGCTCTTTCTGTATTGTTTGGCATTAATTCATTTTTTTAAAAAATACATTACATGAAAAATACTATCTCTCAACATACATATTTGTAATTAAAATTTTCTAATTGACTTGTGTACTATATTTTATTGTATTCTAATGGATTTCTGTTCAATATTTTCTGTACACCTATTTTATATACACTTTTCTTTTAATATATTTCCTGAACGTTGTTTTTTGGAGAAAACACTGACTTTTCTGGAATTGTTCATGTTACAAATTACATAAACTCTTATAGTCTTTGTTTTCATTGCTCAGTTGCCTGCTCACCTCCCACTGCTACTGCAATAGAACTGGGAATAAAAATACAAATATCCTCTTTGATAGAGTAATCTCCATGAGAATTTACAAAACAAGAAATAACATGTTTTGTTTCACCTCCTACATAAAGTAAAAGCAGTATCAAGAACTTAAGATCGCAGAATGCATCATCTGGAAAGGACCTTATAAATTGCCTCTACTACTGATTGCAGAAATCTACTAACCCCTTTCTCCCAGCCCCAGGAGATGGTCATCCATTCTATTCAAAAACTTATTTATAGCTTACAACTGTTGCTTTAGGAAATATCAGTAGTCCATGAAATTTTATTAATACTTCATAAGTTTTGACTGTCCACGTCTTTAACATATGTTTTCCATTCTTCTAATCTTAGAATAGATTCTAGTAAGAATCTATTCTAATCTTAAAATGGATTTGCAATGCTTACTAATATGAAAGGCAAAGGAAAAAGTTCTAATCCATAAATGTTAACTCACATTTACAAAACAAGAATTGAGATACAAGAATTGAGATACAAGAATTGAGATACAAGAATTGAGATACAAGCTATGGTTCAATCTAAAAACAAAATAGATAGGATATATTTACTAAGTTAATGGAGCTGCTTATGGTTAAACATTAAATCATTTATTTGAAATTACTAATGCTTCTTTAGATTATATGCATCAATCCCCAAATGTAGTCATTTGTTTAAATCCAAGCAATACATAAACCTGACTCCTTGCTGATTAATCTCAGTCTCTTGAGTCCAAATCCTTTTCATATTATTTTTATCCTTTGTTTGCAATATTGTGTATTTTACTTAATAAAATATTCAATAATTAAAGTTTTGATTGCCTACATATTCTTTTTGAAGTGACATGTGGTGATCAAACACACACATCAATGACATTCTTGAAATGTTGAAAATGATATAAGACTTGACACATGAAGTGAAACAATCACTGACAACCAGAATCCCATGTCTCTAGGTGATCATTATAATCCCTGTAATAGAATCACAGGTATTGTATTGCACTGTCCAAATCAGTATTTAAGGGCTTTACGAAGCCTGCTTTTATTGTCCAATGAAATGTAGGTTTCTCTCAGCAATATGATACAGAGCACACTTGATACTTAAAGCAGTTTATAATGACCACATCTCTTCTCAGACATCCTTGGGGACTTGAAGATTACTTATTTTCTTTTATGCTTTCCAAAAACAAGCCTGTTTTTGTAGACACAATTATGCCTGTTGGTATAATAAAACTCAAAAATAGTGGGTGGGTATATTGCAGTAAGTTTGGCTTCCAGAACGTAAAATAACTCAGCTACTTTAAATAAGAGTAATGAAAGCATGTCCTGAGGAAGTCACAGTGGCAACTTTCCAACTGTTATTTTTTTCTTATGACTTCTAAATATACTGTTAACTGCCTAATAGAATTACTGGAATTATTTTCTCTTAATGTTTTCAAGTAGATGATTCATTTAATTTTAAGAGGAGATGAACTTGGCCATAAATTTACCTTTATCAATGGTAGCTATTGCATACAGAATTGGACACAGTACAAGTGCCCTTTACACTGAGTTCTAGCTACATACTTCATATAAAATCTAGCCATAAAAACTGTTGTTCAGGGTCCAAAACCCAGTATCCCTATTAATTCAATGTAGGTATAATACTTTCTGAGTTAAACTACACTAGACACAACATTAAATAAATCTTGGAGATACAGGACTTGGAAAATTTTAAACAGCATTGGTTATAAGGATTATGGCAACAATTAGATGAAATTTAACAGATTTTTTTTATTCCAATTCTAGTCACATGGAATAATCATACACTTGAAGCTATAACAGAAGCTTCAGGGCAAGGAATTTATTCTGGAACTTTCTTATAGAGCTGTAGCTTTTTTACATCTATATTACTGCCTGTTTCAAAGAAGTGATGAGAGAATAAATACAGAAATAAACTTAATGATCATTATATACTAATAAATGAAAAGCAATAGGATCTTGAGAGTGGAGGAATCCTGACATAGAATGGGCGTTGTACTTACCTGATACGCCCCTTCTCTGCACGCTGTCACGGCAGTCAGTCATGGGTAGTGGACTGGGAGCTGACCAATGGGACCGAGTCTGCTGGATGCTAAAGCTCCGCCTCTTCCTGCTTAGCTCCAGTTTTGAGGCGAAGGGCTCCAGCAGACTGACGTGTCTATAGAGAGAACAGAGAAAAAGTGAGAATAACCCCCTCCCCATAGAGACCCCGGATATCGACCAGGGTGGGGCTGACTGCCGTGACAGCGTGCAGAGAAGGGGCATATCAGGTAAGTACAACGCCCATTCTCCTGCTTGGCTGTCATGGCAGTCAGTCATGGGACATACCAAAGCTCCATGTCCTATAGGGAGGGATTAGATCAGACTCTTTGCAGTACTCGTCTCCTGAAGGCGGTATCAGCAGAGGCGTAGGTGTCCAGATGGTAATGCCTGATGAATGGAGTCACGGAAGACCAAGTGGCAGCCCTGCAGATTTCTTCCCATGGGGCTTGAGTAGCCCAAGCCGCCGACGTGGCAGCGCTCCTGGTAGAATGTGCTGTGATCCGGCGTGGAGCCGGCAAGGAGTGTGCATCGTAAGCTGTGGAGATAGTGGCCCGAAGCCAACGACCAACCGTGGAAGAAGAGACCTTTGATCCCATGGAAGAGGGCTGGAAGGAGATGAAAAGAGCTTCTGTTCTCCGGAACGAAGAAGTGCGGGACAGGTATATTTTCAGGGCCCTGCGGACATCGAGTGTGTGCCAACGCCTTTCCAGGTGATGTTGGGGAGAAGGACAAAAATTTGGGAGCACCAGTTCTTGCAACCTATGGAATGTAGAGTTGATTTTGGGTATGAAAGCAGGGTCCAAACGAAGGACAACCCTGTCCTTGTGAAAAATGCAGAGGTCAGATCGAACAGAAAGGGAGGCGAGTTTAGATATACGACGAGCAGAAGTGATCGCAATTAAAAAGGATACCTTGAGGGAGAGGAACTTCAAGTTGACTTCATGGAGCGGTTCAAAGGGGGGATCCGTAAGAGCAGTGAGAACCTTATTGGGTCCCACGTAGGGAACCTGTGAACAACTGGAGGACGCAAATTGGTGGCGCCTCTTAAAAAACTCCGGATGAGAGGGTCTTTGGAGAGAGCCGCAGTAGATCCGAACCGTAAGACCGAGGACAAAGCCGCGACCTGACGGCGTAGGGTGTTGGGAGCGAGACCGGAGGCAAAACCGTCGTGAAGAAACCCCAACAGGTGAATGGCGGAGACTGAAGAAGGATCCAGGCCCTCCCTGGAGCACCAGCGGAGAAAGGCCTTCCATGTAGAGTCGTAAATACGGACCGTGGAAGGACGACGAGCTGCCATGATGATGGGAATGGCTGCCGGCGGAACCCTGGAAGCTGTCAGATGGAGCCGCTCAACCTCCAGGTGGTCAACTGGAAGGATTGAGGGTCTGGGTGGAACTGATTGCCCTGTTGCAGCTTGATCAAATCCTCTGGAATCCGCCATGGGGGAGTCAAGGACAGGTCCATCAGATCTGCAAACCACGGTCTGCGGGGCCAAAAGGGTGCCAGAAGAAGAAGCTCCGCCTTTTCCACGAGGAGTTTGCGTATCACCTTGGCAATCAGGGGAAGGGGTGGGAAGGCATAAAGCAGAGGTCCCTTGGTCCAGGGATTGCGAAATGCGTCTACCGCCTCTGCCCCTGGCGTCTGAAATCGGGAGAAAAACCGGGACAGCTGGTGATTGTCGCTGGACACGAAAAGGTCCACCTCTGGTAGGCCGAAACGATCCGTCAGTATTTTGAAGAGGCTGCGAGGCAGGCTCCACTCCGTGGGATCCAACGGGAGGCGACTGAGGGTGTCTGCCCGGACGTTGTTCTTCCCCACTATGTAATCGGCCCGATGGGAGAGCAGATGAACTTCGGCCCAGAGACCCAGGCAACAAGTCTCCCACATGAGAAGTTTGGAATGCGTCCCCCACATTCTGTTGATATGAGCCTTGGTCGAGATGTTGTCCGTTAGGACCAGGACATCCCGACCGGCGATGTGGGGCTCGAAGTGTAGAAGGGCAAGATGGACTGCCCGCAGCTCTAGGATGTTGATGCTGAAGGATTGTTCCTGCAATGACCAGCGGCCCTGGGCCGTGATGGAATTCATGTGGGCCCCCCATCCCTGAAGACTTGCGTCGGTCGTGATGACTGTGCGCTGTGGTTCCAGAAACTTGGTTCCTCTTGACAGAGCAGGAGAGGCCCACCAGCGAAGAGACTCCAACACCCTCGAGGGAAGCTGTATTTTCCTGAAGGAAGTGAAGGAGGCCGAGTGTTGAAAGGGGAGGAGGAGCCATTGAAGGTCCCTACTATGGAGACGGGACCACGCGACTATCCCGTAGGCTGAAACCATTTTGCCCAGGAGGGTGGAAAGGTCGGCTAGAGAGGAAGAACGAGCACGTCGAATACGGCGTGCTAAGGAGGCAAGGCTCATAATTCTGTCGCTGGACAAGAAAACCTCCATAGTAGTGGCATCAATAACCGCCCCAAGGTGTTGTATTCGATTGGAGGGAACTAAATGGCTTTTAGTCCAATTTATGGAAAAGCCGTGAAGTTGCAAAATGCGGAGAGTCCTATCTAGGTCCCTCAGAGCTAGGTCTGCAGATCGAGAAAGGATGAGAATATCATCCAAGTAGAACATGGTTCTGATGGGAATGGAGCAGATATGGGCCATAAGGGCCGCCATTATCTTAGTAAAGACCCTGGGGGCCGAGGACAAACCAAAAGGAAGGGCAGCATACTGAAAATGCTGTCCATTGTGACAAAATCGAAGAAATTTACGGTGACCAGGCCGAATTGGAACGTGGAGGTATGCCTCAGTTAAGTCAATAGATGTCATATAGTCTCCTTGGCGAATGTCCAGGAGGATAGTTTGTAAGTAGTGCATCTTAAACCGGTGGTAAACAATGTGCCGGTTTAAGGATTTTAGATCGAGAATGGCTCTCCATCCACCCGAAGCTTTGGGGACAAGAAAAAGACGGGAATAGAAGCCCTGCCCCCACTGGGAAGAGGGAACAGGTTGGATAGCACCAATCTCCAAGAGATGCTCGATGGCAGAGGCCATCCTAGCATTCTGAATGGGGTCCCAGGAAAGAGGGCAAGGGAGAAAGAGCTTCGGAGGAATGGAGTGGAACTCGAGAGAAAGGCCAAAACGAATGGTGGACCTAACCCAGGCATCTGAAACAGTGGAATCCCATTGGGAAGCAAACTGAGACAAACGACCCCCTATAGCTGGAGAAGGAACAGGATTAGCGGGACCTCCTGAAGGGACGGCCCCGTCCACCCCAAAAGGGCCACCTGAAACTGACTCTGGGATGAGGCCTAACCTGTTGATCCGAGAGAGGAGGACCTCTGGAGGTGAAGTACCGCTGTGAACGTTGTGGCAGATACGACTCTGAAGGCCGATAGGAAGAAGAACGAAAGGAGGAAGAAGGCCTGGTGTCAGGTCGGCGGTTGAGAGCTGGCAAAACCTTGCGGTGGTCCTTTGTCTCCACCAAGAGTGGATCAAGTGCACCGAAGAGCTTTTTCCCGGAGAAAGGAGAGGAAGCGAGTCACCACTTACTTCTGATGTCAGCTTGCCAGTTGCGGAGCCATAACAGGCAACGGGAAGTGATGGAGGTGCCGATAGCCTTAGCGGAGAAGCGAGCCGCGTTCAGGGTGGCATCCGCCAAAAATTCTACCGCAGCCATGATTTTGTTCAGGTCTTGATGTGAACGATGATCAGATGGAGGTATGCGGGACTGCAGCTGCCTCAGCCAGAGAATGGTTGCCCTGTTGAAGAAAGATGCTGCGGATGAAGCCTGCACTGACCAGGTGGAGGCCTGATGACCTTTGATCAAGGTTTTCTCCGCCTTCTTTTCTTCAGGACGCAAGCACTCTTCCGATGGACCTGTAAGCGGAGAAGGAGAAGAAAGGGCCAGTACCGGGGCATCCACAGAGGGAACCTGCAGGAGCTGTGAAAAATCAGGAGCCATGTTATAGAACCGTTTGTCCAAATTATTGGGAAGCGGGCCTGAACTTGGGGATGACCACTGCCGGAGAACGACATCAGAAAATAATTTTGGAGCAGGAACCACCTCTTTAGGGACCGATGGCTCCTGGAAAAGGGCAGAGGTAGGATCCTTGGAGGCCGCCGTAGCATCTGGCAACGAAGAGGAAGTCCCTAGACGGGTCACATTCTGGGCCTTGAAGAGTAAAGAACGAAACATATGAGGCCGGAAAAGGCCTATAAATGCGGGTTGGTCCGGTTCCAATCCCTCATCATCCGAGAGATCATGGTCTACTACTAGTTCTCCCTCCGAGAGAGAATCATGGCTTGCAGAATCCACCAAGTCCCCTGCTTCTGGAACCACATCTCGAATATCTCGATAAATATGACCCCCAAGGGAAGGATTATCATCAACCTGGACGGAAGGCTCAGAGGGAACCCTCTGTTGTAGGCCTTGAGAGATACCCTGGCGAATGGCCTCTGATATCAAATTTGCTAAAGCAGGGGGAATATTGGAGAAGGCCTGAAAAGATAGATCAGGCAGTGATTCTGAATTGTCAGATTGATCCATATGTGGAGAAGGAGGAGGCTCCTGTGCCACTGGAAAAACTGATTCAGCCTCAGCATTAAATGAAGAACCTTCATGCACTGATCTATCAGGAGACAAACTTCGAATAGGCTGAGCCAGGGAATCTCCAGTAGGAGAAGTTATGCTGGCAATGGCCTCTGGAGGAGCTAAATTAGGGCCTAAATTAGAAGCAGCCTGGGCCTTCTGAAAGGCCCTCTCCATGGCCTTGTGCCTTCTCTCCTCCTCCCGAGATAATTTTTGAGCCGGTGGAATGGCAGGGGAAGGGGCGGGCCCTTTCTTGGTCTTTGGGGGTCTCCCCTTGGAACACCCCTCCTCGGGATCATCCCGATGAGGTCTCTTCCCTTTGGCTAGGGCCTGCCGAGAATGGCGGGAAGTAGTAGTGTCCGCCATCTTGAATGTAAAACAATGACGAGCCAAGGATTTTAAAATGGCTGGTGAGGTGGCGAGGGCTGAACGAAATAAATACTTGTGCTTAGGAGAAATAGCGTCCAGAAAATTGCCTTTCAAACCGCTAGCGCTGTGGTGATGAAGCGGTTAATGCCGGATTGGAAGCTTGGCGCGAAACGAGGCTGTCGATAGAATCGCCTCTAAGCGCAGCCTGAGTTGAGGCTTGGCGCGAATCAAGCTGCTGAGTCAATCGCCTCACCGCGCAACATTCACCGCCGATAACAAAGGTGGTTGGCCCGGTAGAAGCCCCCAAACTCTAAACCACCTTGGGGCTGACTGGGATGAGCGTCCGCCAGTAATAGGCGGGAAAGCCGGGAGACGCAGCAGGGCGAACCCGTGCGCGCACCTATGAGGCCGCCAGCCGGCGGCGAGGAAGCTGAACAGCCGCAGGTGTTCAACGAGACGGCTGTCAGTGAAGGAGTAGGCAAAATCGTAGTCAAGTCCGTTCCGAGTTCAAATAGATTTAGAGATTACAAGTTCGACAGAAAGCAAGAGAACACTATAGACACGGCTGTCCTGGCAGACCGAGTCGAAAAACTGGAGCTATGCAGGAAGAGGCGGAGCTTTAGCATCCAGCAGACTCGGTCCCATTGGTCAGCTCCCAGTCTACTACCCATGACTGACTGCCGTGACAGCCAAGCAGGAGAATTATACTATCCCAAGTACCAGGTACTGGGCTGTTCTAAATGCTTTCTTGGCATCTTGGAGTCCAAATTGAAAACTATAAGTGAACTAAATGCTCAGATCATGTTATTTGATGAGTGAAAAGAAGGAACTGGATTTCTTTTTTCTTTTTTTAATTTTTTATTATATTTTTATTGTTAAAGAATAACAGAAAGGAAAAAAAATCAATACAAAAATCAATAGTAAGGAAAGAAAAAATTTTTTTCCCCCAACGTGCTATAAAAACGGAAAGGAAGTTTTAGGAAATTGAAGTCTTCAATTCTTCCAGAAATCTCTTTGATAAGATACTGGTGCCGATTCATCCAATCTCCCAAGTGCAAAGTCCACAAATGGTTGCCAAGTGTTCCAAAAAACATTTTCTTTATATATACCGCTTCTAATTTTAATATCACAAGTCAATTTATCATTTAATGCAAATTTCCATGTTTCATTGTACCATTCTTCTAATTTTATGTCAACATTTAATTTCCAATATCTAGCAATTATAATTCTCCCCATTATAACCAAAATCCTCACCAATTCTCTTTCTCCAGTTGTTAATGTTGTTTCATTCAATATTAATAATATGGTTTCCAATTTCAATTTGACCCTCTTCTTAATCATTTCAAATATTTCTTTTTTTTAAATTAAATTTTATTAACATAAACGTAAAACACAAATACATGCAAACACTTATACATTAACAAAAAGTCAATCGACTAACTTCTAGAAAACCTTCGCATCGATGATTAGTGTCCATTTAACCAATTTTCCTTAATCATACTATTTACAAATTTACTTGCTTGTACCTTAATACATTCATAGAAGTTCAGCAGTATCTTTCTACAATCATATTAACTATTTTTTATACAATCCTACGGCTCATCTCATGTATCTATTTCTGCAATTCTTGAGTTATGTTCTCCTAGTGTCCTATGTTGTTGGCCCTATCCTTCCTTCTAACCATGTGTACCATTTTTGCCAAACTAAATAAAAGTCAGTGTTCTCTTTATCTTGGAGCTCTTTTGTGAGCCTATCCATCTCTGCGCATTCATTTATTTTTGTTATTATTTTTTCTTCTGTTGGTATTATCTTGGATTTCCGATTCTGAGCGTACACTATACGTGCCGCTGTCAATATGTGGATGGTAAGATATTTTATCTCCTTGGTACATTGTATTGTAGTCATTCCAAATAGAAAGAATTCTGGTTTCATTTCTACACTTTGCTTAGTTGTTTCTTCAATTATTCTCTTAATCTCTTGCCAGTAGTGTTGTGCCTTCCTGCAAGACCACCAGAGATGGTAATATGTCCCCATTTGTGTCTTGCACTTCCAACACATTGGTGATGTGGAAACATTTTAGCCAAACGTGCCGGAGGAAGGTGCCATCTATAAAATATCTTGTATAAATTTTCTTTGTATGGAATCGACAGTGTCATCTTATAATTTTCTGCCCATAGCTTGTCCCATCTGTCCAACTCTATATTGTGACCTATATTTCTTGCCCAGCTTACCATGTTTTTTTTCACTGTTTCCTCCTCTAATTTATACCTTATTAAATATCCATAAATTTTAGATATTATTTTCTCATCTGTGCCTTTTAAAATTTTATCTAGTTCACTTGGTTGGCTTTGAAAATCATAATGTCTCCGATCTGCTGTATATTTTGACTCAATTTGAAGGTATGGCCACCAATCAATCATAATGCCTCATCTTTCCAGTTCTTGTCTCGTAAGTAGGTCTCCCTCACTACTCAACAATTCTTGATATTTCTGCATCTCTCCTATTTCTATAGTGTTTGGATAAATTAGCGCCTTCATAGGCGACAACCATCGCGGGATTTTACTATAGTGTTGCCTTCTGATACCTTGCCACGTTTTATATAGTGTACCTCTTATTACATGTCTCTGGAAGTACGGATGTTGCTTGTCTGTGCCTCCCCACAGAAAGGCATGCCAACCTTGACTCAGATCAAATCCCTCTAAGTATAGTGTTCTCCTATTTGATAGATCTATCCATTCTCTGATCCAATTCAACGCCGCCGCCTTGTAATATAGCTCCCAGTCTGGTAGACCTAGGCCTCCCTTCTCCTTTGTGTCCTGTAAGCATCTTATTTTAATTCTAGCTTTCTTTCATTGCCAGATGTATTTCATTATTGTCTTGTTGAGATCCTTAAAGAAATCTTTTCCTGGACCAATTGGTATCACTTGGAAGAGATATAGGAGTCTTGGTAATATGTTCATCTTTACAGACGCTATTCTGCCAAGAAATGATAGTTGTACCTTATTCCATCTTTCCAAGTCTTTTCTAATTTGCTTCATCAATTTAGTGTAATTGTCCTCTCTAATAGTTGTTGCTTTTGTAGTAAGTGAGATTCCCAAATATTTTACTTTCTTCGCAATTTTCATTCCTAATTCTTCTTCTAATTGTTCCTCTTATGTCGTTGTCATATTTTTGGTCAAGACTTTGGTTTTTTGTTTATTGATCTTAAGCCCCGCCACTTTGCCATACTCCTCTATCTTCTCTAGACTCCCGCTACTTCCGGCTGTTCCACTATGAAGACCACATCATCCGCGAAAGCCTGTAATTTATACTCCTCATTCCTTATCTTCAGTCCTTTTATTTCTTTTTCCTTTCTTACTTCCTTTAGAAGGACTTCATTTCAAATATTTCATTTTCTATCCTAGACCAAAAAAGTTCAACCCCATTACATTTACACCACATATGAGCATATGTCCCGAGTTCCACTTTACATCTCCAACACATTTTATCCACTTTATTATCCATTTGAAAAAGTCTTTTTGGGGTCAAATATCACTTCCAAATAACTTTTTAGTTATGTTCTTTAATCCTTATTGATAATGTCCTCATTATTCTACTAACCCAGTTCGTATTCCATTTTTTTTTATTGAAAAAGTTTTCAAATACAAGTTTTTCCCCCTTTTCCCCCCCTCTTCCCTAACCCCCCCTCACCACCCATCCCCCCCTGTGACTTCTTCACAACAATAGGCTATTTCATAACTAATTACATACATAATATCTTTCCTTTCCCTTACTCCCTCCTCAGAATACTGACCCTTAGCATATTATTCTTATAACTCCCATTTTTATGATAATCTGCCCTTTTTCTCCTCCCCTAAACTTATAGTGTATTATTACAATTTAACATTTAATCTTTTATATATATTAATATAACATTTTAAAGCAGCCTTCTCCCTACATCCAGATTTAACGTTTATTCAGTTCTATCCAATTCCTCCACTCCCCTAAATATATGACTTAAGGATCCTTTTTCTTAGACTAATCAATCAGTAAACTAACCTATTTCAACCCTTCAATTCCTACAAAATCATGCAATACAATTCTAAATATAACCCACTGCCCACTTTACTAAAATATACACATATCTATATATGCATTCCATTTTATAAAAAAAAAAAGACAATAACTTTAAATTTATAATCCATATAATATCTTCTTTGATGTCTTTCCACTGGATCGTTAAATCCATCACCCATAATAGGGTAAAATAACATACTGGTGCAACAGTTTGTTCAAAATCTTCAATCATCTTCTGCCCCCATCAGTAGTAGATATCCTCGTATATATATAAAAGTAAAAACAACCACCCGAGTGACATTATAATTATATCCATATAGTTATAGTTGTGGTATTCATCAGGATTGTTGATTCCCATCATCCTAATGGGTAACAACCAGATCTTCTGCATGCCCCAGCGTGACTCTCTTGCCTTGTAACTCAAAATAATCATAATATATTCACCAGTAAAAGAAATCCAGAGTAGATAATTCAAATCCAACAAGGTAAGGCTCTTTTCACATCCCAAAATCACGGCATTACAGAGATCTGCCACAATCCTCAGGATAGTATTAAACAATTGTTCGCCTCCACTATCTTTTCAGATGTTCATTCATTTTTTAAAGTCCCTGGCTTCACTGTTGCTTGGTTTAGAAATTGCTGTTTCTATGAGATCTATTTCTTTTCTTTTTCTTTTGCGGGTTGAATTTCCATCCTCGTTTCGTGCCTACCAATTGTGTATCGGCTGATCGATTTTCATTCTGCTTTGTGAGTTGATCTTGTTGGGTTAGTTTTATCATCTCATCTTTCTTCTCCATCACTTGTATATCAACTGGTTGATTTGCGCACTTGTCTGTGACTTGATGGTTCATCACATTGGAGTCGGATGACACTGCTCTCTTATTTATAGACAGTCCAGCTGGGGTATCCAGAGAGTCCAAAGACAACTTATCCACCACAGCCTCTGTAATTTGATATTTTCTTTTTGTTTCCAACTCCTTTTGCTTATCCTGTATTATGCCTAAAGATGTTAAATTCATTTTTAAAATTTTTTTGATAAAATTCTTCCGCTTTTTCAATAGTGTTCAGTTGATATCTTACTCCTTGGTGTCTCAATATTAAACCAACTGGGGCATTCCACCTAAATAGGATATTTCTTTTTTTTAACTCAGTCACTAGAAAGCCAAATTTCTTCCTCTCCATTAACATCTTAGTTGGGAGCTCCTTAAAAATCCAAATCTTTCTTCCATGAAATTGCAAAGTAGAATTAAAAGAGTTCTGCACAATATTATTCCTAATTTGTTTATCTGTAAAATAGATCACCACATCTCTAGGCAATTGCCTTTGCTTTGCCAACCAGGAGTTTATTCTGTAAATTCTATCAATCCTGCAATACACTTCATCAGGTTGAACCTTTAAAATCCTAGCCAGAATTTCAGAAGATATTTTCCTTAAGTCATCTCTATTATTTTCCTGCAAACCTCTCAGTCTAATTGCATATTCTGTAAAATTATATTGAATCATTAAAACTTCTCTTTCAATCCTCTGTTGCACATTTTCTTCATTACCAGTCTTTTGGTCAACCTCCAATTTAGGTTTGTCTTCTGAGCTATTATCCTGAATGTTTACCAAATCCTTTTTAATTTTTTGAATCTTGTCCTCCAAATTCTCCTCAGTTTCCTTCATTTTAGACTCTAATAATTTAGTCTTTGCATCCACCCGAATCAGAAAGTCTGATAAACCATTAGCTGTTTTTAAAATCTTTCGATTCAAAAAGTCAAACTTTGATTTCACCAGTTCACCAATTTCTTTAATTTCCTGCTTAAATTTTTCGAGTTGCTGGTTCACAATCTCATCCCTTCTTACAATCTCTTCAAGAAGAAATTCTATTATATTAAAATCAGGTTTCTGACACTGGAGAGTTAAAACTTGTTGGTGTAATTTATTAATGGGGGAGATTCCCCCCCCCCGTTTGTCTAGCTGTGTGAGTCCCGGTGCCATTTCCCACACAGACAAGATTTAGTGGAAAAGAGAGGAAAAAAAAGCTTGTTTCCAACCAAGATCAATATCAGATCCCCAAGAAAAAAAAAAGGAAAAAAAAGCAAGAGTGAGAGTGAGGTTTTGCCTCAATTACGGCCAGAAGTATTCATTCCGCTACTTTGTAATAGAAAACGGAAGGACTTTCCCTTTCAGCCTCTCTTCAAGCCGCAGCAGTCGCAGCAGCAATCGCCATTTTAAAAATCTTTTTTCCTTTCACTTCTTAAACAACTTCAATAACTTTTCCAATAAAAAGAATACTTGCGCTTCAGGATCAGAGGTCCAACTGACGTCTTCTTGAGTTAATTTAACAAATTTACAGGCTTGCTTTTGCCCCTTAGCTCTGCATGTAGCAGAGATCTCCCAGAGCACAGAGCATCGGCTGGGGATACGGGGAGTCTATTCCGCTCCGTCCCAAAAGTAAAAAAAAAACTTTTGGGATTAGGCAGAGGACTCAACCCACCCCAGCCTGCTCTATCTCCGTTTCCTCATGGAAACGGAGTTTTTTCGAGCCGCCATTCCGCTATAAAGGCGGCTCTTTACAGGCAGTGGGTGGGACGATCCCAAAGGAGCGTCCAGCGGGGACAAACAGCAAACTGGAAGTCTCCTACTAACCCAGTTCGTATTCCATTTTTGATCAGAAATTTCAATACCCAGTTCTTTTACCCAATTCTCTTTCATTACCCTTTGTGAATTATTATCAAAGTTAATAATTTTATAAATTTTACTAACTAATCCTTTTGGCCCAATTTCATCTTTTATTATTCGAGATGTCAAATTTTCAAATTCCGTTTCCTTTCTACTCTCATCATTCCTTTCTTTGCATTTCCTATTCCATTTATTCATTTGAATTCTTTCAAACCAATTAATGTTTAATTTTCCATACATTTCCTCTTTCCTCATTTCATTTTCTATAAATTTCAACCATTCACTAATTGTTTCCACTTTCTCTTCTATTATAATCTTCTCTCTGTTACTATTTAATTTCATTGGGCAATTCTCTTTCAGTTTACCTAAATACAATGCGTCTGGTATTAATTTTTTTGCTACTCTGTCCCAATTTTTAGTCAAACTATTTAACCAATAATTACAAATTTTAACCTTACCTTTAAAATTTTCCAAAAACCATTTGTAACCAAACTTCTTTATTTCCTTCATTTCCAAACTACCCCAAAGTTTAACATCTCCTTTTAAAATTTTTACTACTGTTTTTATATTAAATGCTCTATAATAGTTTAATAATTTTGGAATTCCTAAACCACCTTGTTTTTGGTTCTGATACCACATTTTCTTAATCAATCTTGGTTTTTTATCCCCATTACAGGAACTAGATTTCTTTAATCTCCACCTTAATCTATCTAATCTTAGTCTGTGTTGACAGGGGGGCAGAGGTCGACCCCGAGGCCCCTTGTATGTGGGGTGCCACAAGGGTCAGTCCTCTCGCCCCTTCTGTTCAACATTTATATGAAGCCGCTGGGTGAGATCATCCGTGGTTTCGGGGTGAAGTACCATCAGTATGCTGATGATACTCAGCTGTACATCTCCACCCCGGACCACCAAAATGATGCCCTTGAAGTGATGTCCCGGTGCCTGGAGGCCGTGCGGATCTGGATGGGGAGAAACAGACTCAGGCTCAACCCATCCAAGACCGAGTGGCTGTGGTTTCCGACATCCCGATATAGTCAGTTGGTGCCATCACTGACTATTGGGGGCGAGTCATTGGCCCCCACGGAGAGGGTTCGCAACTTGGGTGTCTTCCTGGACTCACGGCTGTCTTTAGAAGAGCACATGACGGCCGTGGCCCGGGGGACTTTTTATCAGGTCCGCCTGATTCGCCAGTTGCGTCCCTTTCTGGATCGGGACTCGTTAAATACGGTCACTCATGCTCTCGTTACTTCCCGCTTGGACTACTGCAATGCTCTCTATATGGGACTCCCCTTGAGGAGCACCCGGAGGCTCCAGCTGGTCCAGAATGCGGCCGCGCGGGTGGTTATGGGAGCGACATGGCGCTCCCATGTGACCCCCCACCTGCGTGAGCTGCACTGGCTCCCGGTGGTCTTCCGGGTGCGCTTCAAGGTTTTGGTTACCACCTTTAGAGTGCTCCATGGCATCGGACCGGAGTATCTACAAGGCCGCCTTCTGCTACCAATAGCCTCTCACCGACCAGTACGCTCCCATAGAGAGGGGCTCCTCAGGGTGTCGTCAGCCAAACAGTGTCGACTGGCGGCCCCCAGGGGGAGAGCCTTCTCTGTGGGGGCACTTACCATCTGGAACGAGCTCCCCCCAGAGATACGGAATATCCCGGACCTGCGCACGTTTCGCCGTGCTCTCAAAACTTTTCTATTTCAGCAAGCTGACCTGGCCTAACTCCCCTCTTTTAAATTTTTTTAAATTTTAAATTTTTTTTTAATTTGTGATTTTATAAATTGGGTGTTTTAATCTGTGTTTCAGCCAAAATATTTAATAATTTTAAGGGATTTTTAATATTTGTATTATCTGTATTTTATCTTGGCTGTTCACTGCCCTGAGTCCTTCGGGAGTAGGGCGGTATAGAAATTTGATTAAATAAATAAATAAATAAATAAATAAATCTGATTAAGCCATGTGAGATCTGATCTCAGACCGGTATTTTTCTCATATTATTAGAAGATACCCTGAGTTTTTAAGAAGATATTATCTATTTAAAAAATTAAAGGGGAAAAATAATTGTATTGAACAAGTACAAAAATAGCACATACCATACTAACAGTTCCATCACAATATTTATTATTGGAAACACAAAGATTCAGTAGAAACAGAATGTTAGCTATTTGATGAATAATGTTCAATTAGAAGTAAGCCAATATATTAATTCTTATACACATGTTGACTGAAACTTAAATGAGAGATATTAAAAAGCTAAGATTCTGTAACATTTGGAATGTTTCTATGTTTTAGGTGACATCATGGATACAGGAATACAATTGTCTGAATAATAGACAGCAATTGATGGTTTTTAATTGTTTCTAGTAGGTGTTAATTCTAATAATTAAATATAATTATTATTATTTTTGAAAATATATTAAAGAAATATAAAACAATTAGAATTATTTTTAAAATTATTTTTTAATTTTTTATCTAATTAATTTTTAATTTTCTGTAAATCTATAAGGACTATTTTTTTTCTAAAAAAATGTTTCTACAGGTGCAGATCACATTAGGAAATAAATTTTTATTAGTAGTATGAAAGTTACAAGAATATTTCAATTTTATTCAATGTTCAATATTCAAATTTATATCTGTGATGGCCTTCACCACACTCCCCAAATCCCTACAAGTAGTAAATATATTTTCTTATAAATCTATGTGCTTCATGTTTAAAGAACCAATAATGATGATAATATTGCTAAATCTTATTAAGTATAAATGTCTTATTTAGACTGCAAGCCCACTGGAAACCTATTTTACCGTAAGCCCATTATAATTCAATGTGCATGTGCACATACACACACACAGAGATTTATACATACATGTTTATACAGATAGAATAGAAAATCAAGTATTTATCATATTATTTTAGATTATTTAAAATTATTTGGAAAATATATCATTAATACTGAAAAAAGTTCACAAACTTTCTGAAATTTTATTTTAGCATAAAATTTCCTGATACCAATATTTAATAACCAATTATTAAATGTATTATGCTCTGGATGCAACAGGGTGATCTCGCAGACATAAAACCTCAACACAAAATTGTAATTAACAATATGGTATTATTAACTAATCTGGTGTTGGGTATTTTTTATGTCTATTCCCTTACTACAATCAATATATTGCTGAATTTTTCTGCAAAAAATCATTTTCAGACTTTTTACTATATCAATGCAGTGTTTTACGTCAGCTATTTATATTTAAAAGTGACACAGTTAAAATAGTCGAAGTACTGCTTCATAAATATATAAATTATGTGATTAAATGGGGAGTATTTAATATTAACTCCCTCTAATTAGCACATCTTGTGTTTTGGATTTATTTCATTTTCCTTCAGATCAGGATAATGTATTTAATGAATGGATTATATTTCTGGAAACTTTTACAAGCATATATGTTCTTTTCAGTTGAAGTAGGTAAATCTTTGCATCTAAAATGTCTTTCTTTTTTGGGAGGGGAATATAGAGTATAGAGGATTTTCCATGTTTACTTTTAAGTTACATGTTGATTTTTGAAATTCTAGCGTTTACTTCTTCTTTATCGTCTATGTCTCTTCTCTCAGAAAAAATGTAAATGCCACATTTGCTATGGTGGTAAGTAATTAATGTTTCCTATCTCATAACAATATCACTTATTTAATATTTTATTCATGCTTTATAGTTTGCAGTCTTTTAAAAAGTATTTTTAAAAAGTAAAAAGAGAACAAGATATATCCTACTTGCCTTCATAACATAAAGATATTTAGGTGTAACTTCATTTTTATTTTTCTAAGAGGAAGAGGGGTAAAACCATCTCACTCACTTAGCAGCCACAAATACTTCACCACATACTTAACTAAACCCCAAACATATACTAGTTCCCTCATCCTTTTTCTGAAAAGCATATTGCCTTCAGCTGTGGCTGTTCACAATGTTAAGAAAAAAGACGTAATAGGAATTCTGAAGGTCATGTTTTGGTGACTGTAAAGATGCCACACCCTGGAGAAGTTGTATAAACAGGTAGGCCCTATCTACAGTTAACAAGTAAGGAGAAAAATACAGCTTTCTAATTTAAGATTCTGTTGAGATGCTTAGATGTACCAATATATTCAACATGAAAGGCTTAGCTCACATGTTTTTTATAAGCCTTTGCTAAATGAACCTTCAGCTATCCAAATGTTTAGTCTATTTATTATATTTATCATAACTCAACACTTCATAGTACTTACTTGATGAATTCAACAGCAAATAATTTTCCACTGCATAAGTACTTCAAAGAAAAAGCAACATTTTTGCTTTTATAGGGTTTTTTCTGAAATATTTGTTCAAAGCAGAAAAGCAGTTTCAGAAACATTTCTGATATTTTTAATTTATTTAAAAAGAGCGAACTGCTGACAATTTCTAAAGTAACTTTTTAGTGCTGGAGAACATAGGAGTAAACTGAACTGTTCTTAACAAGTTTATTCAGAATATTAAAAATATTCTTCTTTCCTACTCTGCTACAATGCTATGGTACCATAATGGATCACCTGATGATAAAACAGGCAAAGACAACAAACTTCCCACTGTTCTTACCTCCCATATAAAAGAACCACAAACTTTTCCCATCCAGAATGAGCCCAAAGATTGGATCAGATCTACCTTCAGGACAGGTTCATAAATGTAGCTGAATTTGGTTCCCAAAATATTGTAGTTCTATTTTTATACCAATAGCAAACTTCAAGTTCTCAGTAGTTTTCAAAGCCCCATGTAAATCTATCTAGTTTTGGGCTGCCCATTTTCGCTGGCAGAGTGCTTGGGCCACCAGAGGTGCCCCGATATAAGTGACGTCGAGCTAGCCATGCCCACCCTGCCCACACCCACCCTAGCCCCCCAAGATCAAACACAACCCTGATGTGGCCCTTAATGAAATTGTTTGACACCTCTGCTCAAGGGCATGACCACTGAACCAACCTCTTCTTCCTTTTTTTCCCCAAGATCGAAAGGAGCGGCACCAAAATAAAATAGTTCCTCACAATGATCTGAAGAGTAGTATCTGAAGAGATACTATAGTCAGTGTCATTATATGCTGTAGAAAGAATAAATAGGACCAAAAAGAGCACAATCCATCCAGACGGGTATCAGTTAAGGTTATACATCAGAATGAGCAATGCTGTTTCTATCTCTTGCTTGGGTCTGAACCCTGATTGCTAGGACTCCATATTTTCTATAGTGGAAGCCCACCATCTTTTAAACATTCTTCTTTAAAGGGGGAAGACTGTAGACATGATGATAGTTTTCAGGACAAGAAAATTTCTCTTTAAAATGAATATGTTATCTCCTTAAAGGGACTTTTTAAAGATTTTTTAAAATCCCACCTTTGTAACTTTTATAAGTAACTCAAAGTAGCAAACATACCTAATATTCCTTCTCCTCCTATTTTCCTGTGAGATGAATTGGACTGAGAGAGAATGAGTGACTGGCCCAAAGTCCCCCATTCAGCTTTCATGCTAAGGCAGTACAAGAAATCATAGTCTCCTGGTTTCTAGCCTTGAGATTTAATCACTAGATCAAATTGGCTTTCAGTTGACAGAAATTGACAGAATTCGGCAACACCTGACAGAAATCTTCCTCCTTCTAAACAGGCACTGATCACTTCCAAGTTCCAGATAGTCATGCATCCAACCATCCAAAAGATCTAAGACACATGCGATGAAGCACATGTTAGAGAATTGTAAAAGTCATGAATTACATTGCACTTCAGAACCCAGTATTCATAACATGATAAAAGAAAGTTTCCTGACTTCCGCTGGCTCCGCTGACGACGAGGACGGTCTCCATAGACCGCCAGCCACCCGATCTGTTAAAACCGCCCTGACAGCGTTAAACTGCTGTCCGGCGGTTTGAAAAAACTCTCCTTCGGGCAAAGAAGGAGAGGAGAGTCGGAGGGGGTGGGTAGAGCTCCCCGAAAGTCACTGGATTAATTCCAGGGACTAGGAGGGTGAGAGCTCCCCAGTTCACCCCTCCCATTGCTCCGGATCGCTGGTGCCTCTGTTTAACAGAGCAAGACGTCTGCGTCCAACTCTGCCGGCAAACAGTGAGTTCTAATGATTTTTTAACAAGGCAGACAGAGCTGAAGCAAGAGTGCAAGCTTCTTAAAAGAAACAGAACTTAACTCCGTGAATACATTGTTGCAAACGGAGCTCTCTTGAGCTGGAGGCTGGAGAGGAAGCCTTTGTTATGGGCGGAAGGGAAAGTGAAAGTTAAAAGGAAACTGCTTGTTAAGAGCCCTCTGCCTGAAGAGAAAACTGTTGGGGACTGAGTATAGCTTGAAGAGAGGATTGTTTATTTTGAAAAAACTTTGAAACATACTTTGTAAGACTGTTTACAAGATTTTGTGGCTGCAAAAGGAAAAAACTCTTTTTAAAATAAAATGGCTGCTAAACAATTAAAGCCACCAACTTCAAAAGGGGGAGGAGGTTCCCCTGTAGTGACTCAAAAACAACAACTTCCTGCTGATACACAGTCACAAGACCTTAAAGAATTTATAATGGGTGCCCTGAACAATCAGACAGAAATGATGAAACAATTTTCAGAGGAGTTAAAGAAAATTAAAAGTGTGGTGGAGGAAAAACATGATGAAATAAGAGATGACATTGTTTATGCAGTTTCAGGACTGGCCACTCATATGTTAAAGATTGAGGAGAGAGTACGGGAAATTGATGATGCTAACTTGGAGCTTGCAACTAAAGTAGGAGAGGTTATGATACAAACAGAGAAAGTGGATGATGAAATGGTTTTGTTACAATACAGATCAATGGAATTTGCCCTCAGGCTGAGAGGTTTGAAAGAAAAGACTGGTGAAAATTTAAAAGATGCTTGTTCCAATGCTTTAGCAGAGCTGATTTCAGAAAGGCCAGAAGACGTGGCATTTCAAATGGATAAAATTTATAGGGTTAATTCCTGGCTGGCAAAACAAAAGCAGCTACCAAGAGATGTGGTGATTTATTTCACAACAAGGAGAATTAGAAATGACATTCTGCAAGCTTCTTATAGAAACAAGATTAAAGTGGATGGACAAGAGCTGGTGGTCCTGAAAGAGCTTCCTCCTAAAATGTTAAGAGATAGAAAGCAGTTTGGTTTTTTGGTGAATGAACTAAGAAATCAGCAGCTCCAGTACAGATGGGATGTCCCCTTTGGGATAATAGTGACATATGCTGGGCAAAGACATCGTTTAAACACAGTTGGAAAGGCAAAAGATTTTTATGTCAATGTTTTAAAGGCTGGAAGGCCACCCTCACCAGGGGGTGCTAGAAAGCAATTGGAAACGATACAACAAGAGAAAGATGGAGGGCAACCACAAACTTATGCTCAAGCTCTAGCTGGAGGAGCCAATTTGGAAGAAGATTTACTGCTGAGTGGGGGTCCACCACCAACCCTTGAGTCATTAACGATGATACAGCTGCCAAAAGATCAACGACTGACAAGAGCTACTTACAAACAACATCTGGCACGACAGCCTCAAGATTCAACCCAACAAGTTCAAAAAACACAAGCAGAGGGAGGAGCTAGGCCGAAGTATAATATGGCGGAGGAGGTTCAGCTGATGCTCTCAAAGCTTGGGGCGCCAAGAGATGGCAAATAAATTCTTATCTTGGAATGTCAATGGTTTAAATTCTCCACAAAAAAGAAAGAAAATATTTCACTACTTGAAGCAATTTCAGAATGATGTTATTTGTTTGCAAGAAACGCATATTAAATCTTCAGATCAAAAGTATTTGATAAATTCGAAATTAGGTACACATTTTGTGGCATCAGCACCAGAGAAGAAAAATGGCCTAGTTATATACATTAAAAGAGGTTTAGTGGCTAATTTAATTGAGGCTGATACTCAAGGTAGATATATTGCAATTGAATTAACAACACAGAATGGGAAGCTGCTTGTAATTGGAGTATATGCACCTAATCAACAACAAGATAAATTTTATAAATTTTTACATACTAAAATATTACAATGGGATTATAGATCTTTACTTCTAATGGGTGATTGGAATGGGGTAATAAATACCCAGAAAGATAAAAAAAGTCTATCTAAGATATCCATGCGTGCTAAGTTGCCTAAATCTTTTTTTGATATTCTGGAGGATATGGAGCTCAGAGATATTTGGAGAGAAAGGAATGTATCAGAAAGTGATTTTACTTTTTTTTCAGATAGGCATCAATCTTTCTCTAGGATTGATTTTATATTAACTACAAATGATCTTTTTTCTAGGGTGAAGAACACGAAGATATGTCCAAGATCTTTAACTGATCATAGCCCGGTTTGGGTGGAATTAGAGCAGGAAAGAGGGGAAAGGAGGTCTTGGAGGTTAAATGAGAATTTATTTAGATATGAAGATAACTTGTCTGAGCTTAAAAAACAAATGAAAGAATTTTTTGTTAACAATATGAATAAAGGAACCTCGATGGAGATGGTATGGGATGCGAGTAAGGCATATATGAGAGGAACATTAATTTTTTTGAACAATAAATATAGACTAAAACAACAAAATAGACGGAAAGAGATAGAGGAGGAAATTAAAAAGAAAGAACAATCGCTTATAACTAACCCGGGAGATAAAAAGGCAAAAGATATGATTAATATTTTAAGAGAGCAATTTAATATGTTATTGGCTGGGCAAGTAGCAACTAGCATACAATATGCCAGACATAATACATTTTGTAATGCTAATAAACCTGGGAGATGGTTGGCTTATACGATGAGGAAAAAACAAAAATCACGTGTTATAGATAAGATAGAATTTAGAGGTAAAGAAATTTATCAACAGAATTTAATAAAAAAGGCTTTTTTGGAGTTTTATACAAAGTTATATGCTAAAGATGTGATTCAAGATGTTGATATTGATAGATATTTAAAGATGGAGATTCCTGAATTAACACTGGAACAGAGAGAGAGATTGAATCAGCCAATAACGTCCGAGGAAATTGTTGGGGCAATTAAACAATTAAAAATAGGTAAGGCTCCAGGAACAGATGGTTTAACAGCTGTCTATTATAAACATTTACAATCTGAAATGTTAGAACCACTCAAAATTTTATTTAATAAAATACAAGTAGGAGGAGGAGTACCACCTTCCTGGAAAACAGCTTTTGTCTCACTAATTCCAAAGGAGGACCAAAACTCCATTAAACCTGAGAACTTCAGGCCAATTTCACTTCTGAATACTGATTATAAGATTTTTGCTAAGATATTGGCTAATAGATTAATGCCAGTTATGCAACAAATAATTCATAATGATCAATCAGGGTTTATAAAAGGGAGACAAATGAGATATAATGTTAGACAAATCGTAAACTTACTGGAATACTTGGAAAAAAATAATCAAGTCCCTGCAGCGTTTATATTTTTGGATGCAGAGAAGGCATTTGATCGTTTGAACTGGCAATTTTTGTTTAAAATAATAGAGAAAATGCATTTTGGGGAATATTTTACACAATCAATTAGAGCGATATATCAGCAGCAAACAGCACAAATTATAGTTAATGGAGGTTTAACAGAGGCTTTTAAAATTGAGAAAGGAACAAGGCAGGGGTGTCCTCTGTCCCCACTATTATTTATTTTGACTTTGGAGGTATTATTGAACAAGATACGGGACTCAGAAAAACTGAAGGGTATTGTAATTAGACAACAAGATTATAGATTAAGAGCATTTGCAGATGATTTGGTTATTACCTTATCCCAACCTATAGAGTCGGTTCCATATATATTGGATATAATCGATCAATACGGGAAAGTATCAGGATTTAAAGTTAACCCACATAAGACAAAGATGATAGTTAAAAATATGACTATACTGGAAAGAGATAAACTGGCGAGATTAACAGATTTTGAAATAGTTAAAAAGGTTAAATATCTAGGGGTATACATAGCAGCTTCAAATACAAAATTATACAAAAACAATTATGAGGTCCTTTGGCAGAAGGTACAGAAGGATATGGAAAATTGGAAAAAATTACAGTTGTCTTTATTGGGAAGAATTGCAGCAATTAAAATGAATGTCTTACCTAGATTTTTATTTTTGTTCCAAATGTTACCTGTGCTTAAGAAAGATGAGAATTTGAGAGAATGGCAGAAAGGTGTTAATACTTTTATTTGGGCTGGGAAAAAACCCAGAATAAAAATGAAAATTATGCAAGATACACGTGAAAGAGGGGGTCTCAAAATGCCTAATTTAAGATTATATTATGAAGCAGCGGTTTTATCACAAATTAGTGATTGGTTTAATTTAACTGAGGGGAGAATTTTGAATTTAGAAGGTCATGATTTGTTATATGGATGGCATGCCTATTTGTTATATGACAAAAAAGTGGATAAAGTATTTAAGGCTCATATATTAAGAAATGCTTTGTTGAGGGTTTGGAAAAAATATCAATATAAGTTAAATTATAAGATACCTGTATGGGCAAATCCTAGACATGCAATAGAAAATATAAGTATAGAACAAAAACAGGAGGTGATTAACTATAAAGAGCTTCTTATTATTGAAAGGGGGGTAATGTATTTGAAATCTTTAGATACACTGAGAGAAGAAGGTATAATTTACACATGGTTTCAGTACGGTCAACTTCAAGCTAGATGGAAGGAAGATCAAAAAACTGGCTTTGTGCAAAATGAGGAGAATTTGGTAAAACAAATTAGAGATCAAAAACAAATGCATATTAAAAGGTTGTATAATGCTTTATTGGAAATAGATTCTGAGACGGAATTGGTTAAAGATTGTATGATTAAATGGGCACAAAATTTTCAAGAGCCAGTAATGATGGAGACTTGGGAAAAGATTTGGATTAGAAATGTGAAATTTACACAAGCACAAAATTTAAGAGAAAATTTTTATAAAATGTTCTATAGATGGCACTTAGATCCCAAAAAATTATCATGTATGTATCCTAATGTGCAAGCTAAATGTTGGAGATGTGACTGTGATGATGCAACTTATTATCATATATGGTGGACTTGTAGAAAAATCAAAGCATTTTGGATAAAGATTTGGTGGGTGATGCAGAATATTTTTAAAAAGAGACTGAAATTTACTCCACAGTTGTTCTTAATGGGTATAACTACGGACTGTACAGTTGCAGAGACTAAATTGATTTTGAACTTGATAACAGCAGCAAGATTGTTGGTAGCACAACACTGGAAGAAGGACTATTTGCCTACTATTGATGATTGGATATTGAAAGTAACTAATTTAGCTGAAATGGCTAAAATTTCAGCATATCTGAAGGATCACACACAAGAAAGGTATATACAGGACTGGAGAAGATGGATTGATTATATACAAAATAAGTATCAGACCAAAAAATATCAAATAGCTTATGAATGATTTCTTTTATTTGTATAAGCGCTATATAAGTGATATTAGAAGTATTATGTTTAAGAAATAAGATTTTATATATGGGGGGTTAAGAATTTTTTTTTAGGGGGTGTTAGTTTGATGAATGGTTATGCAATTTAGTTTATTGTTAAAGGTCAATAGAAATACCTTGTGTTCTGCTCTGGGAAGTCGGGGAGGGGGAGGGGGGTTGGGAGGGAGGGTTGTGGGGAAATTGTGTTTGTTTTAAAACTTTTTCAATAAAAAAAAAAAAAAAGAAAGTTTCCTTTTTTTACTTCCTAAATATACCTCAGTAATCTACTGTATTTTTCGGACTATAAGATGCACCAGAGTATAAGACGCACCAAGATTTCGAAGAGGTAAACAAGAAAAAAAAGTTTTTGCTCTCCCCAGCCCCCAGGAGCACTCTGCAGGCCTCCCAATTCCTTTGTGTGTCCTGTTTTTCGCAAAAACTGGATGTGCAGAGGGTTTGGGAGGCTGTAGAGTGCTCCTGGGGGCTGTGGAGGGCAAAAACATGACACATGGGGGGTTTGGGAGACCAAAAACAGGTCTGTTTTTTGCAAAAATGGGACATGCAGAGGGTTTGGGCAGCCCGAAGAGTGCTTCTGGGGGCTAAGGGGGGCAAAAAAGCCATTTTTGTGAAAAATGGGTCTGGTTTCATGAAAAACAAGGCCTGTTTTTGACCTCCCAAACCCTCCCCCCCATGCATCACGTTTTTGCCATCCACCCACTCTGCAGGCCTCCCAAACCCTCTGCACATCCCATTTTTGCAAAAAACGGGTCTTCCGTCTTGCCTACTGTAATGCTCTCTACCTGGGGCTGCCCTTGAGGACCACTTGGAGGCTTCAGCTGGTGCAGAATGCGGGTCCAGTGCGGGTTGTGATGGGAGGGTCCTGATACTCCCATGTTATACCTCTCCTGCGCAGCTTGCATTGGTTACCGGTTGCCTCTGGGTGAGATTCAAGGTGCTGGTGATGACCTATAAAGCCCTACATGTCTTAGGCCCAGGATACTTGTCGGACCATCTGCAGCCAGCAACGGCTTCCCATCGCCTGGTGCGTTCTCACAGGGAAGGCCTTCTCTAGGTGCCGTCAGCTAGACAATGTCAGCCGGCAGCCCTCAGGGGTACAGCTTTCTCTGTGGGTGGGCCCACTCTTTGGAATCAACTCCCCCTGGGGCTTTGGTTGGCTCCTGACCTTCGCACCTTCCGCCGCATATTAAAAACATGGCTGTTCACATCGCCCAGCCTGGACTGAGGATTTTTTTTTTATTGAAAAAGTTTTACAAATACAAATTTTTCCCCCTTTCCCCCCTTCCCCTCCCTTCCCCTCCCCTCCCCCCATGGCTTCCCCAGGATGAAATCCAAATCCAAATCATTTTATATAATACTTTACCGCCCATCTACTCTACCCCCTGTGTGGTATACATTTCTTCCTGACATTCTAGTATACTATCCCCTGTAAACTATACATTTCTACACAACATTCAACTAAAAATTATCTGGTACTTCCTAGTTTAGTATTTATTATGCACTTAATCTATCCATGTCCTCCACTCCCTTACATAGATCTCTTGTGTCCGGTCTTTTATATATGCTGATAACTTCACCATTTCTGCGAAACTGGCCACCTTCAGAGTCCATTCTTCAATAACTAACATAACATCTCTTTTCCAGTATTGAACAATCAGTAACCTAGCCTATCACCATATACCATATCAATTTTGTTTCACCCACTTTCCTGCAGGTCCGCCATATATAATTATTTCTAAAATCTAAACAATCACATCAAATCCTTCTTCCAACAGTGTATTTAGTGTCTTTAGTTGCCATCTGCCCCCATCATTGAAGATTACTTTTATATATAAAAACCCCCCGAGTGACTTTATATTTATATTCCATATGATATCTTCTGTAAAGTCTTTCATCTAGATTATTAATTCCATCGACCATGTTAGGGTAACAACCAGATCAACTGCAAATGCCCTTGTTCCGTAGTCCTCTTGCCTCATGACTATTCCCTTCAACGTACACATAATCCATCTTTCTTAAAATCTATAATAGAAAGTTCCAATTCACTCAATTACAGGCCTTCTCCACATCCTAAAACACCAGCACTGCAGGGATCTGTTTATTCTTCTCAAGATAGTCCAATAAATCTATAATTTGCCTCACATTATCTTTCATATATCTGCCTTTTATAAATCCTGCTTAAACATGAATCACTTCTTGGATAACTGGCATTGATCTGTTGGCTACTAATTTTACAAAAAAAAAATTATAATCCATATTCAAAAGAGATATTGGTCTAAAATTTTCTAGTTTTGTGGAACCTGCTTCTTTTCTTGCCTTGTGCTGGCTTAAACCTCTGCTGTTGTTGTTTTTCTGGAATTTGTTTGTATGCTGTTCGAGTTATATGCTGATCTTTAACTTTGTAGGGCATCAGATCAAGATCCAAAGCCACTTCTCTTGTATTTTTAGGTGGTCCACCTATAACCTTTAAAGGATGATCCAAGAACCGGTCATCCAAAAAGCCCCCTGTGATTCCTTGTATTTCCATTGGCTTCACCTCCATCTGCTACCACTGGACTTCAATCTCTTGTTCAATTTGCTTTTCTTTATCTTCCTCCTGTATTCCTAACACTGAAAATATACATGGAGACGTTGGGCCAGTTTTAAAAACATTGCGATAAAATTCTTCCGCTTTTTCAACAGTATTTAATCGATATCTTTCTCCTTGATACATCAATCTTATGCCAACTGGAACATCCCATCTATATGGAATTTGTTGTTTCTTTAGTTCAGTCACCAAAAATCCAAAATCTTTTCTGTCTTTTAGCATCTTAGGCGGCAACTCTTTATAAATCCCAATCTGCCTTCCATCCACTTGTAGGGTAGAAACAAAAGACTTTTGCAAGATGTCATTTCTTATTCTTTTATCTGTAAAGTATATCACTACATCTCTGGGCAATTGCCTTTGCCTTGCCACCCAAGAATTCACTCTGTAAATCTTGTCAATTTTGGACAAAAATTTGTCCAAAGACAAAAGCCTCTTAAAGGGCTAACCTTTAACATCACAGCCAAAGCATCAGCACAAATCATTCTCAAATCTGTTGTTTTCCTTTATCCCCCTCAGTCTTACAGCAAATTCCATAAATTTGAATTGCATCATTGTCACTTCATTTTCAATCCTTTGCATTTTATTATCCACATTATAGATCTTATAATCAGCTTCCTTCATTTTAGACTCTACTTCTAAACTGATTTCTTCCATTTTTTTTATCAATCTGGACAATTACTTCTGAGAAGCCAGTCAGGACTGTCAAAATATCTCGCTTCATCTTATCATACTTTTCTTGAACCACCTCCTTAGTTTCCTGTTGAAATTTCTCAAACTTCTGGTCCATAACCGCATCTTGTTTCATCAGAGCCGCAATAATAAATTCCTTCAAGTCTTTAAAATCAATCTCCTGTCTCTGGCTCTGAGTCTGCAAGCTTAAAAACTGCTCTTGTGACTTATGAATAGAGGAAACCCCCCCCCCCCATACAGCTTATTATCTGGCTTTGAAGCCATTCTGCCACGCAGATAAACTATTTTTAAGAAGGAAGTCTTCTCTCCCTTTTCACCAGCACAAAATCCTCTCAGAGTTAATCAAGTCTCTAAGGGAGATAGAACATAAAGACAGTTTGAGGAAAAAAAAAAACTTTTCCCTTCTCTTCTAACCAGCGCTGTTATTTTAGATATTTTGTAGCATACTGAAATAATCAGGCAAGTTCACTTTCGCTTTCAGATATTTTTCTTTTCAAGCAGCTAAAGCCGGACGCCATTTTAAACTTTCACTCTTTCTTCATTCTTAAATTCAATCACAGGGCTATTATATATACTTGCAGTTTTGAGTTCCAGATCTGGATTTCACCCTGTAATAAATCCTTTGACTTTCGCTGGTTACGTTGGTCGCGTCGTCTGGCTCTGCTACATGCAGAGTTCCCCCGGAGTCCGGAGCCTTATAAGGCTTGTCAATAGATGCCAAGATGACAATTAACAATTTCTGGTCAGTGCATTGGGTCCTCTGTGGATCTTTTTAATGATAAAGTAGATTTCTAGCAGGTTTTTAATAGATATACTGGTTGCAAGGTTTTTAGAACCATATGTTCCAATTCGAAAACTTAGAATCTGGCCCAGGAGCTAACCGATAACCAGTGCAGTTACTGCAGTACAAGTGTGATGAGTATATGATCAGATACTCCAGTCAGCAAACCTGCCAATACATATAACTCATTACAGCAGGATTTTCCAGATAAAATACAAAGGAAATCTCGCATAGAATTCATTATAGGCTGTAATGACTTACAACCACAATTGGGAATAGAATCCATTGCTAAATGATGTGGTCATAAAGTGCAACATTACTTGACTATATTACTGAGCAACAGCAATCCTGTCACTCCCCCTTGCTACCATTAACTGAGAATTGCAGATTGTTAAGCAAGTATCCACATCAATTCCAAACATTCCAGGCTTGGTTCCTCCCAGTCCTGATCCTCAATAAGGTAAGGGATTGTATTCTCTCCATTCTCCCACAAACTCTGCCCTTTTGGTTGTGCTGCACTATGTCTTCAAGTGTGGCATGCAGTCCTTGAATCATGCAGCTCTAGGTCTTTTTTCCACACTGTGGCTCAGAGGCTTATTTGCATACTGTGGCTCTGGGAGTGAAAGAAGCCCCTGAGTTTCAGGACACCATAAAGCTGTGGATATCTCTGGAACCTCAGTCCATCCTAGCAATACAATGCAAAGAGGCTTTTTGGTGTGCTGCATTTCTAGGACTGCAAGAGCCCCGGGGCTGCAGTGCAGTGCAAACCCCTTCATTATATGAAGTCACAGCCACCCTAGCCCAGTCCAGCTCCCCATTCACCTTTGCCACTCTACATCTCCAGCTGCCTTGCTCTCTGCCTTTGCCAGTCTCCCTTCACGAGGCAGCTGCCGGCCATGTAAGGCCATCTTCCCTTGATATTGTGAGAAAACATCTGTGAGCAATCAAGGCAAGAAAGCCTTGTGCATCCAGCAATAGGTGACTGGGAGGGTTAACATGCACCTGAAGTCATAAATACAAGAGGGCTGCCAAGTACCCAAATTTTGATCACATGACCATGGGGGTGCTTTAACAGCTATAACTTTGGGGACCGGTCATAAGGCACTTCAGCATCACTATAACTCTGCATAGTCACTGAACAAATGGTTATAAATCGAGGATTACCTATATAATAATCTAAACACAAGGTTCCTAATGCATGGACAATAGTGGTTATTCTACCCCCCTGAAGGAAAAATATATAGATGATAAGCCATCCAAAGCTGTTAATATGCACATCTAGTTGCTAAGATCATATACTTCTTATTGATAATGATTCTAGGAACATGTTTAAAGCATGCATTTCTTCTTTCTGAAAATTTACAAGAGGCAAACGTAAGATCTAAGTTTTATCTGGATTCAACCTGAATTTATTCATTCAACACTACTATATGCACAGCCATTCCTGTCCACCCCCACCCCCCAACTCACCACATCTTCATGACCACCCTCAGTAGCTTAATACAGATATCAAAGGCATTGGGGGAAAAATAAATCTTTATATGGATCTTAAAGGGACTGTGGCATCCCAAGGAGGGTACCAAAACAGAATCACCCGGTATAATTCTCCTATTAAATTATCTTGCAAAAAAGAGATAACCGCAAACAGTATTTCTATGCCCTGATTCACAAATATGCTTCTGAAGGAATCCGACATCAACAGACATGGCCTCCAGGCAAAAGTCCAGATTGAATGTTGAAAATTAAGGATTTCCTTCTACACTTGTACAGATAGTATTTTCTTCAACACCTTACTCCCAAAAGGGATATTTGTGCATGGACTATATTTGCTCTGTAAATCTAGACTCAAGGAAGTTATTTTTTTAGGGGGGGGGGGGGGAAATCATTTTTTGTAAAAAAAAAATTAATCAGTAATATCATTTTAAATTGCACACTTCAATCAGAAGAGAGATGGAAAGTACCTTGGAGGTCTTCTAGTCCAACCTCATTTCAGACAAGTAGCTGTCCAGTCACTTCTTTAAACCTTCAGGTGTGTGTGTGTGTGTGTGTGTATATAATTTCTTTTCTTGCCCTTTGGTGCTTTGGAAAATAAGTTGACCTCCTCTTCTCTGTGGCAGTCCCTCAAATATTGATATACTGTTATCATGCTCCCCCAGTCTTTCTTTTCTCTAGATCTGCCAAATCCAAATCCTGCAACCATTTTTCATATGTTTTAGTCTCCAAGTCTTTAATCGCTTTAGTTACTCTTCTGTGCATGTTTTCCAAAGTCTCAACATCTCTTTTGTAATGTGGTGACCAAAACTAGATGCAGTATTCCAAGTGTGGCCTTACTAAGGCTTTTTTATCTAAATTTTTATCTTATCTAAAGTAACAGGGTTGTGGCTGTAAAATTATTCTGTCATATTTAATTCCTTCCTTGACACATTCTCCAAGGAAAATAAACTAATTATCATTGGTATGTATTATAGGAGATTGAAATAATACTAAGTTTAAGCTTTCCTTAAGCTTCATCAGATCGAGATATAGAAACCAAAACTCAGACAAGGCTAATTTCTCCTTCCAAAAGAGTTAGGAAGTTTCCTTTATTTTTTGTTTTATTGCAAATAGTAACTATGATGAATAAAATGAGCTATATAGAATACAGCAAGTCTACTGTAAGAGCCATGGTGGTGCAGTGGTTAGAATGCAGTAATGCAGGCTAATTATGCTGACTGCCAGCAATTCGATTCTCACCAGCCTTCCATCCTTCTGAGGTTGGTAAAATGAGCACTCATATTGTTGGGACAATATTCTGATTCTGTAAACCACTTAGAAAGGGCTATAAAGCACTATGAAGTGGTATGTAAGTCAATGCTATTGCTATTCCATTTCTTTCATAGCCTACATACATAGCTTTTAGAAACAGTAAATGTAAGAAATTGTATGGAGATATTATAAACAATGTTATAAACAATGTCAAAAATATCAGTCATGTGGTTCAAGCTTAGACATGGCTGCTGAGACTAGTCTCAGTTAGCTGCATGTGGCTATATAATATACAGTAGTAAACACCATAAAGAATTACAGCTTTTTTTTATTGAAAAGTTTTATAAGAAATACAAACATTTTCTCCCCCCCACCCTTTCCCCTTCCCTCCTCCCCCCCCCACCCCCCTCCCTAGACTTCCCAGAACAGGCACAGGGTATAGCATTCACAAACATAAAGCTAAAATATGCTAACAAATTATTGCATTCATATTTTCCCTAAATCTTTAACTCCTTATAACTCAAAAACTATAAACATAAACTAGTTAAAAATATTTCATTCATAAGCTATATGAATCTTCTTGTTTGGATACTTTTTTTGCATATAGTCAATCCATCTTCTCCATTCTGATAAGTATCGTTCATTTGAATGATCTTTAAGATATGATGAAATTTTTGCCATCTCTGCCAGATGCACAACTTTTAAAGTCCATTCCTCAATGGTTGGTGGATCTTCCTTCTTCCAGTACTGTGCCACCAGTAATCTGGCAGCTGTTATTAAATTCAAAACCAACTTAGTCTCTATTACAGTACAATCCGTGACTATTCCCAACAAAAAAACTATGGCGTAAATTTAATTTTTTTCCTTAAAATATTTTGAATAATCCACCATATTTTTTATCCAAAAAGCCTTAATTTTTTTACATGTCCAACCTATATGAAAATATGTAGCATCTTCACACTCACATCGCCAACACTTGGGTTGTAAATTTGGATACATGCAGGCTAATTTTTTGGGGGGTCTAAATGCCATCTATAAAACATTTTGTAAAAGTTCTCTCTTAAATTTTGAGCTTGTGTGAATCTTACATTTCTGACCCATATCTTTTCCCATGTATCCAACATTATTGGTTCACCTATATTTTGTGCCCATTTTATTATATAATCCTTGATTAACTCTGTTTCTGAATCTATTTCCAGTAATGCATTATACAACCTTTTAATATGCATTTGACCTTTATCTCTTATTTGCTTTATCAAATTCTCATACCAATTTTTTGATTCTCTCTTCATCTGGCCTGCAGCTGACCACTGAAACCAAGTCTTAATAATTCCTTCTTCTCTTAATTGCACCATAGATTTTAATTGTAATCTAACTCCTTCCTTATAAAGGAGTTCCTTATATGTAAACTTATCTTGCTTTTGCTCCAAATTTATATTCTCTATCGCGTGTCTGGGTACTGTCCATATTGGTAACTTATCCTTTAGTTTATATTTATACTTTTTCCAGACACGCAGTAGAGCATTTCTTAATATGTGACTTTTAAAAGTCTTATCTACTTTCTTGTCATACAATAGATAAGCATGCCAGTCGTAGACCAGACCCTATCCTTCAATATTCAGTATCTTTTCCTCCATTAAATTTATCCAATCTGTAATCGCTGAGAGGGTAGCAGCTTCGTAATACAGTCTTAAATTGGGCATTTTGAGACCACCTCTTTCTCGGGTGTCTTGCATTATCTTTTGATTAACTCGTAGTTTCTTCCCTGCCCACACAAATTTGTTTGTGCCCTTCTGCCATTCCTTCAAATTTTCATCTTTTTTGAGTATAGGTATCATTTGAAAAAGAAATAAAAATCTTGGTAAGATATTCATTTTTACAGCGGCTATCCTACCCAGCAAAGACAGTTGCAATTTCTTCCAATTTTCCATCTCTTTTTGTATTTTTTGCCATAACGGTTCATAATTATGTTGATATAATTTCGTATTTGCAGTCATAATATAAACCCCTAAATATTTAACCTTCTTAACTATTTCAAATCCTGTTAACCTTTCTATCTCTTCTTTCTGGCTTCTGTCCATGTTTTTAGCTATTATCTTTGTTTTAGCTGTATTTATTTTAAAACTAGATACTTGTCCATATAAGCGGATTATATCCATCAAGGCTGTAATCAATTGTACCGGTTGGGCTAAAGTAATCACCAGGTCATCAGCAAATGCTCGTAGCTTATATTCATACTGTCTAATTCTAATTCCCTTTATTATATCAATCTCACATATTTTATTTAATAAAATTTCCAACGTCAAAATAAACAATAACGGAGACAAGGGACAACCTTGCTTTGTTCCTTTTTCTATATTAAAATTATCTGTTAAACCACCATTGATTATTATTTGAGCTGTTTGTTTTTGATATATTGCCTTAATAGATTGTATAAAATGTTCTCCAAATTGCATCCTTTCTATTCACTTTAATAAAAATTGCCAATTCAGACTTCCGGGTTTACTTGTCTTCGGCGACGACGGTGCATTTTTAAGCACCGCCAGCCCAGCCGTTCGTAGAGCCGCTTCTAGATCGTGAAGCGGCTTGAAAGCTTCAAAATCCCCAGGATCTTTGAAGAAGAGGCAGCAGGGTACAGGTAGAGCCCCTGCAACCCCCCCAGGGAATTGTTTCTGGGGAGGAAACAGGCGCGGCTCCCTCCCAACCTGCTGAGACTCCGGGCGGCGTGGGACGTCTCTGCTTTCGCAGAACAAGCCGGCTGCAGGAAACTTCAAAAGAGAAAGGAAATAACTCAAACAAGCAGCTGCACTCTACTTGAACCCTGAAAATCTGAATTGCAAGTATTAGCACTTTGCTGATCTTTTATATTGAAGGGAAAAACTTCTGAATGAGTGAAAGTGACTGGAAAAAATATGGCGCTTAGCATTAGAGTAAATGAATCAGCGAGTGTGGATTGGTGAAGTCATCTTGCTTTGTTACAAAGTTAACAAGTTGTTATAAAGTTGCTCCGGCTGTAATAACAGGAACAAGAGGAAAATCTCTCCCTTTTACTTGATTTTGCTTCACCACAGTTTTGCCCTGATTAAATCTGGGGGACCTTTTTAGAAGGCTTTGTGGAGGCGGCAGAAGAAGCGGAACCTCCCTCTTTAGAAAAGCTAGCCTACGTGGCAGGATGGCTTCAAAGAAGCAGGAAGGCAAAACAGGGGAGGGATCTCCCACACGCAAACAGGACACGCAGTCACAAGCTCAGAAAAAAGATTTTGATATGGGAGATTTAAAAGAATTTATTTCAAAAATCCTGGATGACAAATTTCAAAAAGCTCAACAGGAAATAGATGATAAAATAAATAAAATAGATGATAAAATCCAAAAGTCTCAACAGGAAATTATGCAGGAAGTGCAGCAGAACCAAAAGAAGGTGACCAAAAAAATAACAGATGTGGCGTCTGGCCTGGCAGGATTTATTATGAAAGTTGAGTCAAAAGTGGATGAATTTAAATCAGAAGTTAATGCCAAGATGAAAAATAATGATCACAAATTTTTGGATGTTGATGATAAGATGCAGAGAGTTGAGAACGAGATTGTCATGATGCAATTCCGGGCAATGGAATTCGCTATACGGCTTCGAGGAATTAGAGAAGAGGAGAGACAAGACTTGAGACAGGTCTGTGCTGAAGCCCTAGCTGTGATCTTAAAAATTAATCCTGATATGGTTTTCTGTAAAATAGACAAAATTTACAGAGTCAATTCCTGGGTGGCCAGACAAAGACAATTGCCTAGAGATGTGGTCATATACTTTACAGACAGAGCAATAAGAAATGATATCCTGCAAAAATCCTTTCTTACTTCTGTGCAAGTGGGCGGATCGAAGATCACAGTTTACAAGGACCTTCCACCTAAGATGTTGAAATCCAGAAAAGACTTTGGCTTTCTTGTTAAAGAATTGCAGAATAATTGGATTCCATTTCGTTGGGACGCTCCAACTGGCATAATTTTGAGATATAAGGGAGAGAGACACCGTTTGAATACTGTGGAGAAGGCGGAGCAATTTTATACTGATATCTTTAAAGAAAGAACACCATCCCCACGTACATCTACAGTTTTGGAGATTAAGGAGAGTGATAAGAAGCAATTTCAAGAACCGCAGCAACAATCTAAGCAGGAATCAGAGGAGTTGAAGGGCGCTGAAGGAGGTTTCCTGGATGAGCCTTTGCTGGAACCTTCTCCAATCTTGGAGCCGGTTTGGATGGCTGAAGTCAAGGACCAGCGTATAACCCGAGCAAAATCCAAGCAACTTAAAGAAAAGTTACAGCAGCAAAGACAAGATGAAAAGACTGGGGCCGTGGGGAATGCAGGACAGAAGATTTCGGACGAAATCCGACTATTCTGTTCTCTGCTCCAGAAAGAGAATAATGATGATTAAATGTTTATCTTGGAATGTGAATGGGTTGAAAGCAACACAGAAAAGGAAGAAAGTATTTGCATATTTAAAACAACATAATAATGATATAATCTGTCTACAAGAAACGCATATTACAGTTCAAGATCAAAACTATTTGAAAAATTCCAAATTAGGAACACATTTTATATCTTCAACTAACCAAAAAAAGAATGGTGTGGTTATTTATGTAAATAAAAAATTAACAGCCAAACTTATAGAAGCTGATCAAGATGGCAGGTTTGTAGCAATTGAATTACTTTCTGCTAACAGTCAAATTCTTTTGATAGGAATTTATGCTCCCAATCAACAACAGGACTATTTTTATAAAATGCTACATACTAAAATACTACAATGGGATTATAGATCTATTTTAATTATGGGAGATTGGAATGGAGTAATTGATTCTAAATTAGATAAAAAGACTCTGGCGAAGTCAAGGATTAGATTACCACAGACCTTTTTTGATATGAAAGAAGACTTGGAATTAAAAGATATTTGGAGAATACATAACCCAAAAGAACTGGATTATACTTTCTTTTCTGATAGACATAGATCCTTCTCTAGGATTGATTTCATTTTGTTGTCAGATGACTTACTTGTTAGGACAAAAAGAACAAAGATTCTGCCAAGAACTTTGACTGATCATAGTCCAGTGTGGATAGAAATTGAGACATGCAAGACTGAGAGACGCTCTTGGAGATTAAATGAAAACTTGTTCAGATATGAAAAAAATATAATAGAACTTAAAAAGTATTTGAAAGAGTTTTTTGAAATGAATTTGAATAAAGGCACCCCAATGGAAATTGTGTGGGACGCAAGCAAAGCTTACATGAGAGGGGTGCTTATTCATATGAACTCTAAACATAGATTGACCCGACAAAAGAAAAGACTTGAACTGGAAGCAGAAATAAAGAACAAAGAACAGTTACTTATTAAAAACCCAACAGATGAAAGAATACGTGGTGTCATAAAACTTTTGAAAGATCAATTCCAAATGCTTATAGCGGAACAAGTTGCAACAAATTTACAATACGCGAAGCATAATACATTCTGAAACGCCAATAAACCGGGCAAGTGGTTGGCTTACACATTGAGGAAGAAACAGAGCATACGGACTATTGATAGTATTGATATCGGAGGGAAAGAAGTATTTCAACAGAAATTAATAAAAGAAGCCTTTCTTGAATATTACACTAAACTATATGCCAGAGAGGAGGTGCAGAATGGACTTATAGAAAAATACTTAGACAACAAAAGAGTTACAAAAATCACTGAGCAACAAAAGGAAAGAATGAATTATCCTATAACAGAGGAGGAGATAATAGCAGCAATAAAACAATTAAAAACAGCTAAAGCTCCTGGAACGGATGGTCTGACTGCAGTGTATTAAAAAACTTTGCAGGCAGAAATGGTGGAACAACTTAGAGACTTATTTTGTAATATACAACAAGGGGGAAAAAGTACCCCCATCATGGACTACAGCTTATATTTCTTTGATACCAAAAGAACAAGCAGGTCCCAAAAAACCAGAGAATTACAGACCAATATCTCTTCTGAATACGGATTACAAAATTTATGCAAAAGTACTAGCCAACAGATTGATGCCAGTAATTCAAAAGGTGATTCATGATGATCAAGCGGGATTTATTGAGGGTAGGCACATGAATGACAATGTAAGGCAAGTAATAGATTTATTGGAATATCTTGAGAAGAATAAACAGATCCCTGCAGTGCTGGTTTTCCTGGATGCAGAGAAGGCCTTTGATAAAGTGGACTGGAATTTTCTATTAAAGACTTTAAAAAGGATGGACTTTGGGGACCAATTTATACAGGCGGTCTCAGCAATTTATCAAGATCAAAAGGCACAGATTATTATTAATGGAAGTTTGACAACAGAGTTTAAAATCGAAAAAGGAACAAGACAGGGATGTCCGCTGTCCCCATTGTTGTTTATTTTAACATTAGAAGTCTTGTTAAATACAATAACGGACTCTAATACTTTGAAAGGCATAATGATAAGGCAAGAGGATTACAGAATAAAGGCATTTGCAGATGATCTGGTTGTTACCCTCACACAGCCAATGGAATCAATAATCCAGATGAAGGACATTATACAAGACTATGGTAAAGTTTCAGGTTTTAGATTGAACCAGAAAAAAACTTAAGATGGTAGTCAAAAATATGACACAAGATCGTAAACTTGAGCTTGAAAGGAGGGCAGGTTTTGAGATTGTACCAAAGGTAAAATATCTAGGAGTTCAGGTTGCAGAATCAAATATGAAATTGTTTCAAAATAATTATGAGGTGTTGTGGCGAGAGGTGCAAAAAGACATGGAGACTTGGAAAAAACTGCAGCTATCTCTACTTGGAAGAATAGCAGCAGTTAAGATGAATATTTTGCCAAGATTTCTTTTTTTGTTTCAAATGATTCCGGTGCTCAAAAATGATAAACAACTAAAAGTATGGCAAACTGGAGTGAACAAGTTTGTCTGGAACGAGAAAAAACCAAGAGTAAAAATGAAAATTATGCAAGACGTTCCAGAAAGGGGAGGTCTTAAACTTCCAAACCTACAGTTATATTATGATGCAGCAGCTTTGACTTTAGCAAGTGATTGGTTTGGTGGAAAAAAGACTGGAATATTAAATGCAGAAAGTTTTGATTTGGAATTTGGATGGCACGCTTACTTATTTTATGACAGTAAAGTGGACAAAGTATTTAAAAGCCATATACTTAGAGATTCTTTGTTGAGAGTTTGGAAGAAGCACCGAATCAATTGGGATTATAAAATACCGCTATGGCTGGATCTTGGTCATACTTTGTGGAATACAAATATAATGTCACTCGGGGGGGTTTTATATAAAGAGGTTCTTTTTACAGATGCGGGCAGATGGCAGCTGAAGACATTACAGACATTGTTGGTTGAAGGGATTAATCTAACTTGGTTACAATATAATCAATTGCAATTGAGATGGAAAGAGGACCAAAAAACTGGTATTATGGAGTATGAGGAAGAATTGGTCAGACATATAAAAGAGAAAGGTCCAATGCATATCAAAAGACTTTATAATGTTTTGTTAGAAAGGGATTCAGAAACTGAACTAGTTAAAGATTGTATAATTAAGTGGGCACAAAATTTTGAGGAACCAGTGATGTTGGAAACATGGGAAAAAATCTGGGTTCAGAATGTTAAATTTACACAGTCGCAGAATTTGAGGGAAAATTTTTATAAAATGTTTTACAGATGGCATTTAGACCCAAAAAAATTGTCGTGTATGTACCCTAATGTGCAGCCTAAATGTTGGAGATGTGACTGTCTAGATGCTACATATTATCACGTTTGGTGGACCTGTAAGAAAGTTAAGGCTTTTTGGATAAAAATTTGGTGGGTCATGCAGAATGTTCTGAAGAAAAAAATTCAATTTTCTCCACAATTGTTTTTACTGGGTATAGTTAAGGGTTTTACATTGGGTGAAACAAAACTGATATTGTATATGATAACAGCAGCAAGATTGTTGATAGGTAAATACTGGAAAAATGAAGCGCTGCCCACGATTGAGGAATGGACTTTGAAGATGGCCAGTTTTGCAGAGATGGCGAAGATTTCAGCATATCTAAAAGATTGTTCACAAGAGACTTATGAATGGGAATGGAAGAGGTGGATAGATTATGTTCAGAACAAATTTCAAACTAGAAAGTATCAAATAGCTTTTATTTGAAAATGTTATATTAAGATAGAAATATTTTAAGGTAATGAGGATGAAAAATTTATTTGAAAATGTTATATTAAGATAGAAATATTTTAAGGTAATGAGGATGAAAATTTATTTGAAAATGTTATATTAGGATAGAAATAGGTTAATGTAATGAAGATGAAAAATTTTTAGGGGGAGGGAGGGGCTCAAGTTTTATATACAAATGAGGGTTTTTCCTTTTACTTGATATGAGTATACTGTGTGGAAGTCTGGGGGAGAGGGGAGGGTTAGGGTGGGTTAGGGAGGTTGGGAAGTTTGGGGTGGGATGAGGGGGGAAAAAGGGGTGAAAATGTAATTGTAAAACTTTTGCAATAAAAAAAAAATTGCCAATTCAATCTATCAAAAGCTTTTTCAGCATCCAAAAAAACTAGCACTGCGGGGACCTGGTTGTTCCTTCCCAAATACTCTAGTAAATTAACAATTTGCCTTACATTACTTTTCATTTGTCTTCCATTTATAAAACCAGTTTGGTCATGATGAATCATTTTCTGCATAACTGTCATTAATCTATTCGCTAAAATTTTAGCAAAAATCTTATAGTCTGTATTTAAAAGTGAAATTGGCCTATAATTTTTAGGATCTGTATAGTCTTGCCCTTCTTTTGGGATCAGCGAAATAAATGCTGTCTTCCAAGTTGGAGGTACCTCTCCTCCCTGTTGTATATTATTGAATAATTCCTTCAGTGGTTCCACCATTTCCTCCTGTAAACCAATATTAACACTTGAAATGTTGCAGGAAGCCCTTACAACACAAGCCTCTGTGACAGAAAAAAAAATTACTTCGGTGTTTGAGGATAAAATTCGAAACGTTACTGAGGAGATGGCTCAAATTAAAGAGTTCATTCAAAAACGAAATCAGGAAATTAGAGAAGATATTATCATGGCAGTCCAAGGTCTGGCAGGCCATATTGAAGCAATACATGAAAAAGTGGAAGAAATGAAGCAGTCCAATGAGAACTTGGGAAATAAAATAGTGATAAACAATTGAAATTGTGGCAAACTGGAGTGAATAAGTTTGTCTGGAACGAGAAAAAGCCGAGAGTGAAAATGAAAATTATGCAAGATGTTCCAGAAAGGGGAGGTCTTAAACTTCCAAACCTACAGTTATATTATGATGCAGCAGCTTTGACTTTAACAAGTGATTGGTTTGGAGGAAAAAAGACTGGAATATTAAACGCAGAAAGTTTTGATTTGGAATTTGGATGGCATGCTTACCTATTTTATGACAACAAAGTGGATAAAGTATTTAAAAGCCATACACTTAGAGATTCTTTGCTGAGAGTTTGGAAGAAGCACTGACTCAAATAGGATTATAAAATACCGCTATGGCTGGATCTTGGTCATATTTTGTGGAATACAAATATAATGTCACTCGGGGGGTTTTTATACAAAGAGGTTCTTTTTACAGATGCGGGCAGATGGCAGCTGAAGACATTACAGACATTGTTGGATGAAGGGATTAATTTAACTTGGTTACAATATAATCAATTGCAATTGAGATGGAAAGAGGACCAAAAAACTGGTATTATGATGTATGAGGAAGAATTGGTCAGACATATAAAAGAGAAAGGTCCAATGCATATTAAAAGACTTTATAATGTTTTGTTAGAAAGGGATTCAGAAACTGAACTAGTTAAAGATTGTATGATTAAGTGGGCACAAAATTTTGAGGGACCAGTGATGTTGGAAACATGGGAAAAAATATGGGTTCAAAATGTTAAATTTACACAGTCGCAGAATCTGAGGGAAAATTTTTATAAAATGTTTTACAGATGGCATTTAGACCCCAAAAAATTGTTGTGTATGTACCCTAATGTGCAGCCTAAATGTTGGAGATGTGATTGCTTAGATGCTACATATTATCATGTTTGGTGGACCTGTAAGAAAGTCAAGGCTTTTTGGATAAAAATTTGGTGGGTCATGCAGAATGTCTTGAAGAAAAAAATTCAATTTTCTCCACAATTGTTTTTATTGGGTATAGTTAAGGGTTTTACATTGGGTGAAACAAAATTGATATTGTATATGATAACAGCAGCAAGATTGTTGATAGGTAAATACTGGAAAAATGAAGCGCTGCCCACGATTGAGGAATGGACTTTGAAGATGGCCAATTTTGCAGAGATGGCGAAGATTTCAGCATATCTAAAAGACTGTTCACAAGAGACTTATGAATGGGAATGGAAGAAGTGGATAGATTATGTTCAGAACAAATATCAAACTAGGAAGTATCAAATAGCTTTTATTTGAAAATGTTATATTAAGATAGAAATATTTTAAGGTAATGAAGACAAAAATTTATTCGAAAAAGTTATATTAAGATAGAAATGTTAATGTAATGAAGATCAAAATTTATAAGGGGGAGGGAGGGGTTCGAGTTTTATATACAAAGGTGGGTTTTTCCTTTTACTTGATATGAGTATACTGTGTGGAAGTCTGGGGGAGAGGGGAGGGTTAGGGTGGGTTAGGGAGGTTGGGAAGTCTGGGGTGGGTTGAGGGGGGGGGGAAAGGGGCGAAAATGTAATTGTAAAACCTTTGCAATAAAAAAAAAAATAATTCCTTCAGTGGTTCCACCATTTCCTCCTGTAAACTTTTATAATAATAATATAGCTGTCAAACCATCAGTTCCAGGAGCTTTACCCACTTTCAACTGCTTGATTGCAAACATAATTTCCTCGGAAGTTATCAATTGATTTAAGCTATCCCTCTGCTCTTTTGAAGTTATACAAATATTCTCTTTCTGCAGATATCTATCTATATCTATATCTTGAATTTTATCACCAGTATACAGCCTTGAATAAAACTCTAAAAAAGCTTTTTTAATCAGTTCTTGCTCATAAACCTCCTTATCCTTGTATTTTATTTTCTCTATTGTCCTTGCTTTCTGCTTTTTCCTTAACAAATATGCCAACCACCTGCCTGGTTTATTGGCGTTACAAAAAGTATTATGTTTTGCATATTGTAAATTGGTTGCCACTTGATCTGCTATTAACATATTAAACTGACCCTTCAATAAATTGATTGCCTCTAATTTTCTTATCTGTTGGGTTGGCTATTAAAGCCCGTTCCTGTTTATTAATCTCATCTTCTAATTCTTTTCTTTTTGCCCCCTGTTTTTTTCTATATTTATTATTCAAATATATCAAAATTCCTCGCATGTATGCTTTACTTGCATCCCATACCATTTCCATAGATGTACCCTTTTGCATATTCATAGCAAAAAAACTCTTTCATAAACTTTTTACACTCTTTTACATTTTCTTCATATCTAAACAAATTATCATTTAACCTCCAGGACTTCCTAGGCCCTTTCCCATACTCCAATTCCATCCAGACTGGACTATGGTCTGTCAATGTTCTTGAACAGATTTTCGTGTTCTTCACCCTAGATACTAAATTATTAGTAATTAATATAAAATCAATCCTTGAAAAAGATTGATGTCTATCCGAGAAAAAAGTAAAATCTTTTTCTTCTGGGTTTCTTTCACGCCAAATATCCCTCAACTCCCAGTCGTCCATCATCTCCCAAAATGGTTTGGGCAATTTTGCTCTTGTTAGAACATTTTGTTTAGATCCCTTCTTGTCTTTTTTTACATCCAAAACACCATTCCAATCCCCCAATAGGATACAAGTTTTATATCTCCATTGTGTCAACTTTGAGTGTGGTAAATTATAAAAATTTTCTTGTTGTTGGTTTGGGGCATATACTCCAATTACAAGTGTTTTTTCTCCTTTTATTAAAAGTTCAATCGCTAAAAATCTTCCTTGATCATCCGCTTCAACTAATTTTGCAATTAAGTCTCTTTTCACATATATAACTATACCATTTTTCTTCTCTGATGCTGCTGCAACATAGTGTGTGCCTAATCTTGCATTTATCAAATATTTTTGATCTTGTATCCTAATATGAGTCTCTTGTAAACAAATTACTTCATTCTTAAATTGTTTAAGATAGTGAAATATTTTCCTTCTCTTCTGTGGAGAATTCAAACCATTGACATTCCAGGTCAAAAATCTAGTTCCCATCTCTGGGCCTCTAAAACGTTTGGAGCAATTTCTGACCTTTAGGTCTTGCTCCTCCCACAGCTTCTGTTTTGGTAGTTTCTTGGGTTGCTATCTGCAGTTGTTGTTGTTGTTGTTGCTGTTTTAATTCTTCCTTACGCTTAGCTGTTGCTGCTCTGGTCTGTCTTTGATCCTTCGGTTCCGCAAATATATCAATTAAATCCACATCTTGAACAGCCATCTGAATTTGTAGTGGTTCTTCTTGACCAGTCAAAACTCCCCCCTGGGGAGTTTGTCAAAAGCTCTTCTCTCTCTCTTGTATTACTTCCTTCTTTCTTTTTCCTTCTGGTGATTTGGGTGATTTGGGTGTCCCAGCCTTTAATACATTGATGTAAAAATCTCTTGCTTTCCATATTGTATTAAGCCGATATCTCTCTCCAGAATATGTCACCACTAAACCAGCTGGGACCTCCCATCTGTACTGTAATTGACGTTTTTTCAGCTCATCCACCAGAAAAACATACTCCCTTCTAGCTCTCAACATCTTGGGGGGGATTTCTTTCATTGTCATCACCTCCTGGCCTTCAACCTGAAGCTTGTTTTTAAAAGTAGCCTGTAAAATTTCATTGCGTACTCTCCTTGGTAAGTGTTTCCATTTCTCTCATAGCCTACATACATAGCTTTTAGAAACAGTAAATGTAATAAATTGTATGGAGATATTATAAACAATGTTATAAAATGTCAAAAATATCAGTCATGTGGTTCAAGCTTAGACTAGTCTCAGTTAGCTGCATGTGGCTATATAATATACAGTAGTAAACACCATAAAGAATTACAGCTTTAAATGTTGAGAAAGACCATGGTGTTGATTCGCCATCTTATACATTATTTTATCTGGACATACACTTTGTTTTTTTTTAATGCTGTGAACTATCCCAGAATCAACTGGAATCCTAATCAAATGAATGAGTGAGTGAGTGCCTAGGATGACGGATAAAATGGATGATAGGAATATGCATTAATCAAGAAATGGACAATATGAAGAAGAAGTAATCAAGAAGTAGCAATAGCAATATCACTTAGACTTATATACCGCTTCACAGTGCTTTACATCTCTAATGGTTTACAGAGTTAGCATATTGCCCCCAAGAATCTAGGTCCTAATTTTACTGACCTTGGAAGGATGGAAGGCTGAGTTAACCTTGAGCTGGTCAGAATCGAACTGCTGTCAGCTGGCAGAATTATCCTGCAATACTGCATTCTAACTGCTGCGCCACCTCAGCTTCTATTGCAGTATTGTGACACAATTAAAACCACCATATTTAAATAGTTGCTACAACAACACTAGCAAAAACAGTACTAACGAAAGTCAAATCATCTAATATATTTGTGATCTAACTTCTAAGTCACACTGAATCTATTAGCTGAATTCTCTGGTGCTTGATAAAGTATTATGATGAGGTTTCTGGCATAAATCAGAGGTCAATTTATAATGACTGTATTTAAGTTTATTATGAACTACTCTTTTAGTGAAGTATTTAATCAAGTAGCTTTCATTCAAAATAAATATCTAAACCAAAGTATCTACAACATTGTTTCTGCTTGGTAGATTATACAATTTGAATAGTATATAATGACTAGAATTAAAATTCTTAAGAAAATAAATATTTGAAACATATTCCAATTGAATTCAGCTGATCGACTGATCATGTTTATGCAAAGCAAGTAGTCCTCAATTTATGGCCAAACTAGGATCAGAAAGAATGTTGGGCTTACCTGAACGTTTGTTCTATGTGCGCTGCATGAGAGTCCAAGCAATGGGTGTTAACTTTGTCTGATTGGCCAGCGACTGAGTTGGAATTTGTTTGGCCACGCCTCTTCCTCCTGGCTGAACTCCAGTTTTTTAATGAAGACCTGGATCTGGAGAGAACATAACCTGTACGGAAATTCATCCGCTTCTGGACTCTGGACACATACAGAACCAGGGAGGGGTTGGACTCTCACGCAGCACACATTCAGGTAAGTCCAACGTTCCTTCTCCTGTGCGCTGCTTAGAGAGTCCAAGCAATGGGATATACCCAAGCTAATTCTAGGGCAGGAAACAGTGGGGTCCCCTCGACTGGAAGAACCTGCTGTAGAACCCTCCTCCCGAATGCTCCTTGCCTCAGCCGAGGCAAACTTGGCCAACTTGTAGTTCCTGATGAAGATTGAGGGCAAGGCCCTGCAAATTTCCAGGATACAAGCTTGGGTAGCCCAAGCTGCATAGAGTGCGCCGTAATACGGCTGTGGCCTGGCCTGATGCTCGTAGGCCAATGCTATACACGCCATTGACCGATGGTGGATGGAGTCACCTTTGTACCCATGGACCTGGGCTGAAATGATACGAATAATGATTCAGTCTTCCTGAACGAAGCCATTCTGCTGATGTATTTGCACAGGGTCCTGCTTCCATCTAAGGAGTGCCATTGTCGTTCTCTGGTATGTCTGGGATTTGATCAAAAATCAGGTAATATGACCTCCTGGGCCCTATGAAACCAGGTGTTGATTTTGGGCACTAATGTCAGTCAGAGGACATTCAGTCAGAGGATAACTCTGGATGAAAGATGCATAAGTCTTTTTGCACAGAAAGGGCTGCCAGTTCAGAAATTCACCTAGCAGATGTTATTGCAACAAGAAAGATGTTATTGAAAATCAGTATTTTGAGACTGGCGGACCCTAACGGCTCGAACGGAGGAGAAGTGAGTGCCTGTAACACTAGTGACAGATCCCAAGAGAGGTATCTCTCTATGGGTGGAGGTTGTAAACTGGATGCCCCTTTCAAGAAGCTATGTACTCTCAGATGTTGTGAGAGGGTTATTGCTCCATCGCAGGTCAGGATAGTTGCCAAGGCAGCTACCTGTCTGCGGAAAGTGTTTGTGGCTAGTCCTTTATCCACCCACTCCTAAAGGAAGTCTAATATATGTGGAACGGATGCTGATGTAGGAACTAGCCTTGTATTGGTGCACCGGCAGCAAAGGAAGCCCATATGGCCTCGTATATGCGGTTCGTCACTGTGGTCCTATCCTGGATTGACGGGAGAGGAAGACCTCTCCCGTCTGGGTGTTGATCCTTGCTCTCAAGGGGAGCAGATTGCTGGAGGGTGTCATGTGGCTCTTCTCCAGGTTCACAGAAAACCTGTGCTCCTGGAGGATTTGGACCATGATCTGGAGGTCCTGTCTTGCCTGCTGTGGGGATGACAATTGGATCAATATGTCGTCCAGATAACATTGTATTCTGATGGGTTTTTCCCGTAGGTGAGCCGCCACCACACCCAGCAGTTTCGTGAAAGTCCTGGGGGCTGAAGAGAGTCCAAAGGGAAGGGCCCTGTATTGGAAGTGGGTCCCCATGTAGAAGAATCTAAGGAACCTTCTGTGAGATGGTCTGACGGGAACATGGAGATAAGCGTCCTTGAGATCTATTGATGTTAAGAGATCTCTCTGTCTGATGCAACCCAAGATGGAATGCAGAGATTGAATTTTGAAGCGTTTGTACTTTATATGTAGGTTTAGCTTCTTCAGATCCAAGATGGCTCTGCTTCCACCTGATTTCTTTTGAACCAAGAACAGAATCGAACAGAACCTGAAACCCTGATGTTGTGCTGGTACCAATTCTATAGCCTGTATGGCCAGCAGATGTTGGATCTTGGCTTCCATCAGAGATCTCTTGGTGGCATCCCTGGACACCAAGCATTGGATGAACTGTCTTGGGCGGGGGGGTCGGAGCAGAACTCTAGAGTGAATCTGAGTTTCACTGTTTGTAATGCCCAGGCATTGATGGTTGCGTCCTGCCATCAGCTGGTAAACCTGCCAAGACGGCCGCCTATAGGACACTTGGCTGGACAGTCACTTGGTCCAACAGTAAGGTCAGTTTCCGGCTCCCCGAAAGGGACGTCTGGCTTGTGGCTGTCTGGCTTGATCTGAAAAGGACAGTCTGCGATCGATCCGTGCCCTGGGGGTATGTCCTCTGATAGGCTGGGATGTTGAACCCGGTGTCAGGGATCCAAAAGAGCTGCCTGCAATAGAAAGGGGTACTCCTTCTATCCGCCCTTCTGTAGACATGAGGAAGAGCTTTCTTCCTGTCCTTGCCTTCCACTAAAATAAGGTCCAAATCCTCCCCAAAGAGGTTACCTCCCTTAAAGGGAGCCGACGCCAGCCTCCATTTTGTTTTCATGTCGGCTTGCCAATGCCTAAGCCATAAAAGACGCCTGGAGGTGACATTAGATGCTAAGGCCTGTAAGGCAAACTTTGTCACATTGAGGGTTGTGTCTGCAGAATACTTGATCAAATTGCCCAGCCGGCCGCCTGGTGAGTCTTATGAACAGATAGCTCCACCCTTCTGTCCTCAGTCTTTAAACCCTCAGCCGAATCAGAAGGAAGGATGTTAGTTGTGGCCAGATTGGCCATTGGAGCATCTACGGTTGGGAGTTTCAGGAGCTCCTCGAGATCCTGTTCCACAATGTACATCCTCCTATCCATCCCACTGGGGGCAGGAACAGTCCCAGGCTGATTCCACTGCCTTTGTATAACGTCAACAAAGAGCTTGGGAGAGGGAATAACCTCTTGCTCTGTGACAGGTTCTGTGAATAGAAGTGTGCTAGGGTCTTGAGGGTCTGTGGAGCCCTCAGAATGCCCGCTTATTGCTCCCATATTGGCCATTGTTTTTGCCTTGAATAATAAGGTCTTAAACAATTTGTGACAAAAGAGCCCAGTGACTACTGGTTTGTCTGGGATGACACCTTCATCCTCAGAAAGGTTATATTCTGCCAGATCTTCCTCACCCATAAGCGAAATGTTGCTGTGATGGGAGGGTAAAGGAGATTGAGGCTCCTGGATATAGTCCCTGTCAAGGTGTCCTGTAGGATGTAGGACCCGTGAATTGGGAGAATCCAAAGGCAATCGGGCCGAAATACCCCTCTGAAGGAGGGCTGCATCAATGGCTTTTGAAATGGTTTGCACAGTTCCTGTGACAATGCAGGCACCTGACTTTCTTCCGGGCAGAGCCGCACTGCGGTAAAAGTGAAGATGGCAGAGGGACGGAAAGACCTGTGATGAAAGCTGGACCCTGGTTCTAAGGTGATTGAGACAGGTGGGGAATCAATTTCCCCTGCGTAGGCAGTTGTTTGAAAGTCCTGCATCCCAGTCAAGACAAGGGGAACTAACTCTTCCACTTCCAAAAAATAAAAAAAACAGGAGTGCTTCCCTTTGAACTGGGGGAATGGGCAGGGGAGGGAACGGAGTGCTTTTACAATTTCCTTTCTTCCTTTCTAAATCTTGAATGGGATGTTTGCCAACATCTCCCCCCCCCTTTTTTTTTTGAATGGGAATCAATGCCGTAAATTATTCATTGTCATTAGTTAGCGATTTGGATATCTGTCCTGAAAAGGGTTCTTCCTTCTCTTGAAAAAAAAGCCAGAGGTGGAAGTCGCCCCCTCCTTCTCCCTCCCATTTCACTAAGGCTGTTTCTTCCTTCCTTCCCCCTCTAGCTAATTTGTTGGGCTCTAACTGTCCCAGGTTCGAAAAACCCAAGACGAAACCTCCTTCTATGCATGGGCTGTGGCAAAGCACCTGGGAGAGAGTGGCCGTGGCAACTGTGCCGGGGCAAAAGACTGGCAGAGGCCCAACTGAGGAGAAAAGTTTGTGGCTAATAACCCAGAGGCGAAAACCTCAAGGCAAAACAGGCAAGGCAAAGAGACCGAGCCGAAAAGTCCTAGACCCGTGTGAAGACCAGTTGTAACTCACTTTTCCCAGTTCTGTTGTAACTTTCAACAGTTGCAAAACAAATGGTTCTAGGAGGACAACCTGTACAGCATTTCAGTAATATGATTGCAATAGCAATTTGGTTTAATGTAATGCAGAGTGCTATATTGAAATAGCAACGTGTAAATGAGACTTCATAAAACAATATAACAACTGTTAAATTAGCTTGAAAATAAGAAAATAGGAATATGCATATTTGATGACCTACCTAAAATACAGTATATTTTTACATTTTTTGCTACCTTAAAATACATTTTTCTAATATTTGTTCTTACTAGGCCTTGCTTTATATTCATTTAGTGAGTACATTTTTTTTTTAATACAGAAATTTTCAGGTCTTTTTTTAAAATTATTTTTAACAACATAAACGACATCTTTTAAGAATGGAGCTTTGATCCGGTCATGAATAGGTACAATCACTTACCCCTTTTTGGCGAGCTCTTTCCCAAATCTCCACCATTACATCTTTTAAAGTAAAAACCAAAACAGAAATTTTTTCCACAATTATAATATCTTAATCTAAACATTTACCTTTCTATTGTATCACCACGAATCTTAATTTCCAAATAACACAACTCAATATTTAATTACAATTATTACCCTAAATTCTATCTATATACCCATAACCTAGGACCCATTACATTAAATCTTTAAATCCTAATCTCTTTTAACTTGCATCTATATTTCTTAAGGTCATCACACATTACACTCTTTGTTTTACAGTGTCATTTCACTATTACGATCTTATCATCTTCATTTTACTATTCATATCAACATATTCACCTTTATTTTTAATGCTAATCCCAACATAATCATTTTTTATTACCATCAATTCCATCTTAAATCATATCTATTTTAACTATTTGTCTCTTGATCATCTTCTTTTGGCTGTTTTCCCGCATATTCATTTATTATTTGGCTGTTTCCCAGCATAATCATCTATTCTTTTGGCTGTTTCCCAGTATATTCATATTATTTGACTGCTTCCGAGCATATTCATATTATTTGGCGGTTTTCCAGCATGTTCATCTTTATTTTACTATCACACCCAAAAAAACAAACAAACATCTCCATCTATTGTTTTGGCTGTTTACAGCATATTCATTAAGCATATTCTTAATTTTACTGTTTATCTCTCTGTAATCCCCTATTTTATTTATTTATTTATTTATTTATTTATTTATTTATTTATTTTTCATATTTGTATACCGCCCTACTCCCGAAGGACTCAGGGCGGTGAACAGCCATAAATAAATACAAAAACATATAAAAGTTAAAAACTATTAAAAAACAGATTAAATAATTTAGGCTCAAAAATTAAAAACATCCAAATTTATCTAAAAGAGATCTAAAACCCGATTTAAAAGCCAATTTAAAAGCCAATTTAAAAGGGAGAGTTAGGCCAGACCAGCCTGTTGGAATAGAAACGTTTTCAATGCACGGCGGAAGATGCGTAAGTCTTGGATCCTTCGTAACTCCGAAGGGAGCCCGTTCCAGATGGCAGGTGCCCCCACAGAGAAGGCTCTCCCCCTGGGGGCCGCCAGTCGACATTGTTTGGCCGACGGCACCCCGAGGAGCCCATCTCTATGGGAGCGAACTGGTGGCTATGGGCTATGGCTCTATGGGAGGCTATTGATGGCAGGAGGCGGTCTCGTAAGTACCCTGGTCCTGAGCCATGAAGCGCTCTAAAGATAGTAACCAAAACCTTGAAGCGCACCCGGAAGACCACCGGGAGCCAGTGTAGCTCGCGCAGGAGGGGGGTCACATGAGAGCGCC